>MQVO02000005.1:1200000-1865096 GCA_001986395.2 Irpex lacteus | reverse complement strand
GTTGGGGCTCAAGTCGTCGACGTCGATTGGGAAAGAGTGGACGTCAGCCAGGTGTTCCGCGGCGGAATCCATGGCTACTTGATCCGTGGCCGTGGTTTCCGTTGTTTTGTGACGCCGTGAGGCGTCTGAATGGTGGTGGCGACGGCGGGCTCGGTGACCATTGGCACGTCAGTAGTCGTACCTTGCGGTACTGAGGGTGTGGTCAGGGTCGCCGAAGTGTGGGCCTCGGTGGGCGTCGAGGTGCTCGTGGCTGAACCAGGGTGTGCATCAGGCATCCTCGTGGCGGTTGCAGTTGGGAAGTTGCCCGTCCCTGTCGTGCTCGCGTGAGCCCGCTGCGTGTTGAGGTATTGGTTCGTCTGCGCGATGACCGCGTCAGAGGGACCAGCCCCGAAGGGGCCTGCATGCCGTCGAGGTGGAGGAGGAGGAGGAGGTTGAGGGTGGAAAGGGGGCGCTGCGCGGCCCTGGTGCTTCTCTATCTTCTTCAACCTCTTCTTCTCCTTCTGCCTCTCGCTGACCTGTTTGTATGGAGCCCATAGCGGGCGTGGCCAAGTGATGCCAGTGGCCTCGACCTCTGCAGGCATACGGTCCTTGGGGATTCGATTGCAGTAATCGACGAATTTTCCCCAGAACGTGAAGGCCTCGAGGTTGCCTTGCATCCAGGCTACTTCTCGTAGCCGCTGAGTTTCCTCAGCTGTCTCGGGGAATCTCCAGGGTAATTCGACGGCGGCGTGCGCGTCGGGGTTGCCTGGGAGCCATCGTAGAAGTTCCCGCGACCGGTCGACCGTGCTGATGAGTCTGAAGTCGGGTACTGGAGGCGGAGCCCTGTTAGGGCCAGTGGCGATGGAGTGCGTGCGATAAGCACGCGTGCGTAACCATTCATTCCTTTCGGAATGTGTCATTCTGCCTGCCGGCCAGTGTGCCGGCCATCCAGGGAACCCGTTGGGGAACAGCTCCAACTCCTGCATAGTCCAGTAGGTGCCGGTCAACGGATTGATCATCGACACGTCCGGGCGCATGTCGGGGAACGGTGACCCTAAGGGCATGGGTCTACCGTACACGAGACACCATCCCGAGCGGGGGTGTCGAACGCGATACGATTGCCGTTCCTGTCGAGCAGGGGAGCCATTTGTTCCCGGGGGAACTCGCTGGTCTCCGTCGTGGGCCTTCCCGTTAGGGAAGATGCAGGTTGCCTGGGAGGGGGGCTGGATGCCCTGACTCTCCCGTTGTCCCGAGGGTAGAAGTTACCACCTTGCGGTGGTCGTGGTGCGATGCGTTCTTCGAGTGGAGTCCGTGAGGTCTCCGGAGGCGTCGCGGGCTTGTCAACAGTCATTGGTTGATGCGCTCGCTGCGTTGCCTTTGGGAAGGACTTCTTCTTCTTCGACTTGGGGGGAACGTATACCTCCCAGTCTTCCGACTCGCTCTCGTAGTCGCCGTAGATGTCCCTGGAGATCTCGTACATGGCGATCTCCTTGAGGAGTTCTTGCTCACTTACGTGAGCGTGTTTGCTGGACTCGTGTTGGGGGGACCGTGCTCGTCCTCTGGTAACGAGCTCCCTTCGCAGCTGTTCGCTCTTGTATTCTTGGTACTTGAGCGTCGTGCTGAGTCTGTCGACTCCTCCCTTCCACGAGTCGGCCTCTATTTTGTGGTTGGATGCCTTGATCTCAGCATCCTGCCGTTCGTCCCTGAGCCGTCGGTTGTCCCGACGTAAAGTGTCGTAGTCGCGACGCAGGCTGGCGTAATCGGCCTTGAGGTCCTTGTACCTCTCCCGCGCTCGTCTTAGGTCGTCGTCCAACGACCGTCTGCTTGAGTCTGCTTCCGCAGACGTTGATTCCCCTTCTTCCTCCCCCCTAGGCGGCGATGACGACTCGTGAGGTCGCTTGCGCGACGAAGACGACATCGCCGTCGACGACAATGTGGGTGACGGTGAGCGAATGTCTTCTCGGTCGGAGTCGTTGCCGAGAGAGACGGTCGCGTCTGGGGATGGGGTTCGGATGGTGGGTAACGACGGAGTCGTGTCCGCCATCTCGACACTTGCGTGTCGCGGGGTCTTGCTGAGAGATTTGCTCCTTCTGGAGCGTCCTCGTCCTTGCTCCTCGTCGCTCATAGCGGCGGGAGCCACTCGCTGGCGTGGTAGGTGTGGTAAGGCGGGTGTGTGGGTGCACGCGTTGCCACGTCTGGGTTTTTGGGGAGGTTGTGGTGGTGGTTGGCGGCGAAGTGAGTCGGTTAAGTGTAGCCGCCCGTAAATTGATGATTTTCTAATTTGTTTGGCCGTACGGCGCTTGCGCGTCGATTTATCTAATCGCGCCGTTATCTTATCTAACCCCGGCGTCGGGGTTTCGGCTTATCCTTCGGGATGTCCTTAACGTCGCCCACGCCCAACAACTCCAGATACCCGTCGAGGGCACTACAGTCCTGGACGTGTTCAACCGGTTCCCAAGTCTCGTCGCCGAGATCCCATCTTACCAGGAAAGTAAGTTTATTTCGGGTCCATTTATGGTCGATTATCTCGTCGACGGACCACTCTCCATCCTTGGGGTTACCCAAGTCGTAGTATCGTCGCACCTCACGGTGCGGGAAGAGCCTATCGTCGTTGGGCTCGTGTCTCCTGAGTTTGGAGACGTGGAATGTCGGATGTATTCGCCTCTTGGCGAGGTCCTCCGGCAGTCTCAGCGTGTAATTGGAGGTCTCGGCGTGAGCCTTTATGACCTCGTATGGGCCTATGTACCTGGGAAGTAGCTTCTTCGCCCTTCCTTTCGGAAGGTTAAGGTTCTCCGTAGATAGGTACACTAGGTCCCCTTCCTGTATCTTGTTTTCTACACCATGCAGGAGACTTTCGTCTCTTCTTCGTTTGTTCGCATGGTACGTCTGGTACACCCTGCTCTCGATGATGGCGTCGTGCGCCATCTCTAGGTTATCAATTGCTTGATCTGCGAACGCTTTTACTCCCGGTAGGGAGCTGTGTGGGACCCGTTGAGTCATCCGTGGCAAGTACCCTTGAGTGAGCTCGAACGGGGCGAATTTCGATGAGCTGTTGGTAGACGAGTTCAGTGCGAACTCGGTCATTGGCAACTGGTTAACCCAGTCGGACTGGTCCGGCTTTACCAGGGCTCGTAGCACCTGTATGATTGAACGGTTCGCCCGTTCTGTCGATCCATCCGTCTGGGGATGGAAGGCTGTCGACATTAGTAGCCTTGTGCCCAGCAGTCGGTGTACTTCCTTCCAGAAGGCCGACGTGAACTTCGAATCGCGGTCGCTCACGATCGATTCAGCTACCCCATGTAGCCTTACTATGTCCCTAACGTACATCCAGGCGAGCTCGCTGGCCTTCACCTTGGTTGTCGTGGGGATTAAGTGTACCGTCGACGTGAGTCGACACATCACTACCCATAGGTAGTCGAATCCTTGGCATGGGGGAAACGGGCCCAAGAAGTCCATGGAGATGGACTGCCAGGGGTACGTAGGGATCGGCATTGAGTGTAGCAGTCCCGCTGGGGCTTGGTTGCTCGGCTTGGTTGTCTGGCAGGTTCCGCATGACAGGCAGAACTTGAGCACGTCGTTGCCAAGCGTCGGCCACCAGTACCAGCGGCGGATGTACTCCCCCGTCTTACGGTGTCCGAAGTGACCTATGGTGGTGTGAGCGTTGTCAATAACAACGTCTATAAGGGCGCGGTTCCCCAGTTTAACCCGGGGTATGCACATAACCTCCTGACCGAGGCGGTTCTTAGTGAAGAGGTAACCATCCCTCTCGCTGAAGGCGGGATGTTCCTCGGGAGCTTTCGCCACCTTACTGAACATCGCGTCGTTGGAGTACCCAATTTTGATGGCTTCCGCCATCTCCTGGATCCGCTGAAGCTTGTGGGGCAGGGGTTCTACGTCCTCGTCATGCTCCGTGGGCGTAGGATCCTCCTGGTTCTCCTTGAGCTCCTGCGCCTCAGCTCTTCGTTCTTCCAACTCTTCCTTCGCGACGAGGTGTCTCGGGGACCTTCTCAGTCGTACTGACCGGAGTTCCTCTCGTCGTTCCAGGGGCAATTCGTCTCCTTCCGGGTCGAATCGCGCGTCCGCGTTAACGTAGTCGTCATAGTTATGGGTTTCCCCATCCTTGTCGTTGATGTAGTACCTAGATAGGCAGTCTGCGACTCTATTCGAGTCCCCTTTAACATACATGATCTTGTAGTTAAAGCGTTCGAGATATTCCATCCACCTCGTTTGCCGAGGATTGAAGTTCGCTTGAGTCTTAAAGAACTCAAGGGCCTTGTGATCGGTGACGATCGTTATGGGATATCCTAGGAGCTTATCCTCCCACTTAAGGAGGGCCTCCAATATGGCTATCATTTCTATCTCGAACACGCGATACGCATGTTGTGCGGCTGTGAACTTCTTCGACATGAAGCCTGCGGGGCGACAGTTGTGCCACTCAGGTCCTTGTCCGTACACAGCGCCGACTCCATATACGGAGGCGTCGCATATCACCCAAATCGGTTCCCCAGTTCGGGGATCCACTGGTTTGAGTATAGGGACCTTGCACGCTAAGTCTTTTATCGACTGGAAGCACTTTTCGTGCAAGGGTCTCCACTGGAATGCATGTCCATTTCTGGATATCTCGGCCAACGGTCCCGTGAAGGACGACACATCAGGCATGAAGTGCGCGAGGTATTGCACTAGACCAAGGAACCGTTGGATGTCTCCATAGTCCCTTGGCGTGCGCCATTCGCGTATCTTCGCCATTTTATCTGCACTTGCGTGCAGTCCCTGCTCGTCGATAATGTGACCTAGGCAGTCGGTCCTTTCTGAGTACAAGTCACATTTCGACGCCTTCAAGTATAATTCTGCTTTTCGCAGACACTCGAACACCGCCCTGAGGTGTTCCTGGTGTTCCTCTATCGTGTCCGAGAACACGAATATGTCGTCGAGGTACACGTGCAGGAACTTCCCGATGTGCTCGCGGAAGATGTGTGTCATCAACCGTTGGAATGTGGATGGGGCGTTGCAGTCGCCTTGTTGCATTACTTGGCTCAGCATCGTCCCATATACCGTCGAGAATGCCGTCTTCCACACGTCTTCAGGTACTATTCGCACCTGTTCGTACGCGTCAGACAAGTCAATCTTCGACCGGTACTTGGCCCGCGCGACGTCCATCCTTATTTGTTCCTGGTCTGGGAACGGAGAGACGTCGTGAATCGTGTTATCGTTCCGTTGCCGGCAATCGAACACGGTGCGGAGTGACCCGTCCTTTTTGGGCAGGCATAGCATGGGGGCTGCCTGGGGGACATTCTGGAACGTCCACCATCCAGCCCTCACGTATCGCTGGATTTTCTCCAGCAGTTTAGGCTTCAGTGCGTCCGGGCACCTGGGCGTATGGTATCGGTATTGGTGTTTCTCGTCGATGATGGGTATCGTGTGGTTGATTTCCCTCATCGGTGGCAGTTTTTCGGGCACCCCGATAACATATCTTCGTATTCTTTCAGCCATTGCTGTCGCAATGTGGGAATGTCTTCGGCGTTGTATTTGGTGGATTGACTATTGAGCTGTAGAGATGGGGGATGGACGTGTAGGGAGTTTGATGATTCGGGGGCTCCAGGAGATCTCTCCCCTGGATCCTCTAGTCATTCCTTCGAACTTGTCGCTCGAGTCTCCCTTTGTTTGCCCTTCAATCCCCTTCTTGTCATCTTCTTTGGCTCCTCCTCCCCCCCTAGCGAAGGTACTGGGGTAGTGCCGAAGCGGATGGTCCCTTTCTCGAAGTCCATCGTGACTTTGTTCATTTTCATGAACGGGATTCCCAGAACCATGTCGTAGTGGTCGATGTTTACCACATCGAAGTATACGGGGAACTTCGAGTTCCCTACGGTGAGTGATTGCTCGGTGCCGTAGTTGATCTTTGATCGGCTTCCTACGCACCCCAGCTGGAGTCCTATCGGTTTCTCCAGCGGGAACCCGCTTATGTTTGCCACAGTAGCAAACGCGGGGCTTATTGCGTTAATGCTCGATCCGCTGTCGAGCAGTATCACCCCTTTCAAACCGTTGATACTGCCACTTATCGTGACACAACGAGATGGTAGGCTGGGTCTGGGACGAGCTTGTCCCGTGACCCTCATGGCAGCTCGCTGTCCTCGCTCCTCTGTCATGCTCCTCAGCGATGCGTTAGCGTCGGCGTCCACCCTCATGCCGTCCATGAGTTCGGTGGGGGGCCCATGGGGGACCTCCACTCCGTCGACGTCAGCGACGTGCTGCCAATAGAGCTCTTCATCACTTGAGTGATACAGCTCCGCGGGTGGTTGCTCGTCATGAGGGGTTGCCCCCTCCTCTTCGTCTTCAGCATCCCCGTAGGCCGAGGATGGTGGTGATCCAATCTCGGATTCCTCCGGTGATTGGGGAGGGGTAGCATACAGCCATACCACCGCTGGCGAGTCCTCTTCCTCGGTGGACGCTTCTTCGTGGCCGTCAGCCACGCTCTCATCGTCCTCAGTATCAGATATGTCTTGCAACGCGGGGGGCTCATCCTCCGCGCTCTCCTCAAGCGACTCTAGTCGCTCTCTTTCCAACATCTGTTGTCGGTGGACAACTAGGCCCCTTGCATACTCCCAGTCTGGGTTTGGTTCTGTCCAAGGGCTGACCTCATCAGCCGCCTCTTCCTCGGGGCGTAAGCCCAGTCGTTCCATCCAGAGGTCAGAACGTTGCCGTTCTTCTCTTCGCTGTTCCTCAATGGTCTCGAGAATAGGGTTGTCCTCTGTGGCCAACTCGTCAATCTCCATCCAGAGTGACCCGAGGTCGGTGCGAGTATCTGCTGCGTCCTGCAGCACCGATCCGACTACGGTCCACAGGCTCTGGAACCTCCTGCGGTCCATGGGAGCCAGGGGAATTTCCTCGAGTCCATCGCGGAACTCGTCGATACCCTCAAGTGGTCCACGATCCTCGTTGCTGGCCAACGAGTCTCCGGCCTGTAGGATAGCGGTTTGCGTAATGAACATGTCGATTACTCGACGAATACGTAGATGTCTCATGTATCCCACTAGGATACTCGTATGCATCGTTTCGATAGTTTGTCGAGTTGCCTCGACGAATTCATCGTATTCCAACTCGCGCCTCATGTCGTCGAGGTTATCCTCGTTGAGGGGAGTGTCCGGCATGATCCTATGGCTGGATTCCGCGGTAGCGTGCGATCTTTCGTCGTCACTGGTCACATCTTGTCTCCTCGAAGAGGAGCCTCCAGCCCGGATATCATCCGTGCTCATTGCGTTGTATCGCTCGTTGTCCGAGCTACTGTCGTCGTAGTATTCGTTATCGAATTCGTACTCCTCGTACTGAACTACGTTGTGTTCGTCCGATTCGTATTGGGTGCCGTCAGGCACCTCATCGACATCTGACCTATCGTCGACGACAGTGACGCCGTCTTCGGGGTCGTGCACTCCAGATGCTTCCGCATCGTTGTTTTCGATGGGGTCGGATTCATTCATCGCTCTGAACCCCGGTTGGTCGTGGGCACTCGCGTAGTGTCCCATCTGATTACACTTGAAGCATTTGACTTTCGTCATATCTACACCCTTCCCTTTGTCACGGGAGCTGGGGTTGGCTTCTGCCCTAGCCCTGGGAGCTGGTGTGCTGACCGAGTGGCCAAACGCAGGCCGAGAGGTAGGTTTACTTCCCCCTCGTTGCCTATCGTTAGTTTTCCTAACGGGTGCCGACCTAGCGGCGTCGCTGCGTCCGAATCGGTTGTCCCGATTGTCTCGCCTCTCTGGGCGAGTGTCTGCTTCCCGGTTCCTTTTGTCGAATGACGTCGAGTTCCTGCCTTTAGGCAGGTTCCGGTTATCGCGTTGTCGAGGGCGGTCTGATCTCTGTTGTTGGAAGATCTTGGCCGTCCGCTCCGCGTTCTCGACAATGAGAGCCTCTTGGTACAGTTCGTCGATAGTCGAGTTCTCCGCGGTCATCCTGCTGTTACGCATGATTGCTGTGGAGAACTCTTCTGGTAGTTCCTTGAGGAACTTGCGTCGGAACTGGTAGTCGCTGGGTCTCTCGACCATCTGTCGAGCGTACTTTATCATTTCCGCGTATAGCCCTGCGACCCCTTTAGAGGCCTTGTAATATACCTCCTCGAATTGGTACGTTGCCAGCTGGATAGTGGCTTCATGGACGAATTGCTTACGCAGTTCATATATGACCTCCAGGAACGTCCATTCTTTGACATTCCCGAGAGGGTCATGTACCTCCGCGTTGTACCATTCAAGGGCAGGCCCGCTTAGTAGTTCACCTATGGCGAACACTCTGATAGTGTCGTTTTCACGACCCACGAACCTGATCAACCAGAAGTACCTTGCGGTACCTTTCAGCCACTCGTCGAACACGTCCACGTTATCCGTGCCGTTATACGCTCGCGGTGGCGAGGCCTTAAACTGTTTGCTCATATGAGGAAACGCGTCCGGCCGCCCGTGCAGCACCTCTCGGAACAGCTGATAGATATAGCGCTCCGAGTTGTCTGCTAACGTCGCTGCTGGCGCAGCGTGCCTCATTACTGAGGCTGAGCTGGTATTCCCAGCATATCTTGGCCCGGCTGCGGAGGCTACAAAGAACCTGGGGTTCAATCCAGTTCGTTGTTGTTCGTCTTCGTCGTCAGAGTCTCTGTACCGACGGTTCCTCCGTCTGGCCGTGTAAGGATCAGGGGATGGTCCCCTGTGAGGACCTCGTTGGTCGTCGTCCGATGACGAGTCGTCCCCATCGTCGGGTTGTCCTGGCCTGGTGCGCACTCGCTCTTCGAACCGTTGCCGGTTCTGGCCTTGTCGGTGTGGTGGATGGGGGGTGTTGTATTCGAGTGGGCCATGTCCATAGCCAGACTCGTCCACGTACCTGGTGTCCACCACTCTTCCTCCCGACGTCAATCCTGCTCTCTCTAGCCGTGTGCTCTCATCCGGTCCCTGCGTCTTCTTGACAGTTTCCGGGGCTACCTTCACAGCTTCGACCGGTTCTTCGACCGTTATGGTTGCTTGCGCGACCGCGACTTCAGGAGTGCTTTCCGCGGGCTTCGCCTCTTCCGGGGGCAGTCCTCCGTCGAGGTGGAAGGTCCGTGCCAGCATCTGCAGGTCGGCCCTTATCCCGTTGGTTTGCTCCTCCATCTGCTCACGCGTCTTTACATCCTCGATCTGTCGCTCCCTCATGCGGTCGCACTCAGACCTCATTCCGTCAAGGAATTTGATCGCCTCTTGCACGATCTCTTGGACTTCCTGAAGCTTTTCTCGTGTTGGCTTTCGCCTCACGACCTTCTCGGTCTGGTCTGCTTTCGCGACCGTGTCACTCGAATCAGGGGCGTTCACAGTGGGGGCTGCAGCTACGTTATTCGACTTAACGTTGAGTACATCGGGGTTTTCCCCCTTTCCTACTTCTACTCTATCGCTGCTTCCCGCAGCTGCGTTCTCTGCTGATCGACGACCTGCTTCGCGTCTCTCCCGCGCCTTCCCGATGGCGTCCGTGAGGACACCTGTCACTTGCGCCGACTTCCCCTCGCGCTTGTCCGTGGTCGTTGGGTCGACGTTGTTGAAGATGTGTCGGAGGTCGACCATAGGTGTTGACGAGGAAGTCTTTCTTTGTCCATTTTGCGCTTGCGCGCTTCCCACAGTGTTACCACTGTATTGGGATTCCCGTCCCTTCTGCGTCTTGTCAGGGTCATCCTCTCCGGGATTGTCGCTTTCCCTGAGCTCGGAGGACTGGGTCCTCGTTGTCCGAGGCTCCTGGCGTGATGACGCACGTGAGTGCGAGTCCCTCGAATGTGGGCGGGGCAAGTTCGGCATTGTCCCGCCTTCTTCTTGTCTTCTGAGCAGTTGTTGTCGCTTTGTTTGTGTGTGTCGAGTTCGTGTGAAGTTTTTGGATACTTCTTTTTGTCGCGTTGTACGCGTGGTAGGTTCAGTTTCTCGAACTTAAAAAAGTGTAAGGGTTTGCTATCCCTCTCGTACAAGGTAAGTTTGACCGAGCTTTATTCGGAACCTACGCGTAGTACAAAAGAGATAGATGCCAGATCTCATAGGAGATCTGGCGTACATGTATCCGATCAATAACTATACAGTATTTACTAAATCGGGCAGATGGTTTCCCATCACTGGCGCGCGTGAGCGCGCGTGAGATAAGATAAGATTAGAATGCTTGCGCATTCGAAGTGAGTCCCTCACACATATCATTAAGACGTTCAGAGGTACATTGAATGCGATTATCAGTTCGTACTACCACTCTGAGAGCCTGGCGTGCGAGGATATGTGTTGGGATCTTGCGGGGGAAGGCGTGAGCTCGAAGCAACAGGTGTGAAGGGCGGTGTGGGGTATGTGTAGCCTACAGGAGTCGATAAAGTACGTATAGGAGTAGAGGGCGAGGGAAGGGAAGCTGAATAAGGAGTGTGTTGAGAGTAATAAGGAGTATGATGAGCGTAATAAGGCGCGTGAGCGATAGGAGAAAGAGGGGGAGCTTGCATTTGACTTGCAGATCGAATGGGGCGTGGTATAGGGCGCGGTGCAGGTCGTTGCTGAGGGATCAGTGCTGGAGGGGGCATCAGTTGGTTCGCTTGTACTTGCATAGCAGGCTGAGCATGACGATAGTGAGGGTAGGAAGGGTGTGTAGGCGTTGAGGGGCTTGTATGATATGCAGGAGGCGTAGGGAGAGGGTTAACAGGCGTCGAAGAGCGCAGAGGCGTAGTGGGAGCAGTTGCAGGTGACTGATATTGCGTCCAGTGCTTCAAGGCTTCCTGGTGTTCTTCCGCTTTCTTCTTAGCTGTTTCGTTTCGCTTTTGTTCGAGGTTCTCTGCGTCTCGTTTGATCTTCTTCTCGGCAGACTCTAGGCGTTTGGCTTCTGCTCGTGCTGCCTTCTCAGCCTCGTTCTGCGCGACCCATTCACCATCGACTTGCGCTATCTTATCGAGGACGACTTGTCCCATCTCTTCAGCAAAGTCCCAGTCAGGTAAAGCCACTTCTAGATCAGCCATAGTCTTAATCTTAGTCTGAGATGCGAGAGCGTTCAAGATGTTGTCAGGTAGCATAGCCATCGCAGTAAACATAGTGTCGCCATAGTTTTCGCGCCAGAACTTGTATCGAAGAGTCTCTAGTGCTTTCTTAACGTTCTTGTATCGATCTTTGACGCGATTCTTGAGTGGTTTTGCATCAGGATCCGCCGAGGGCATCGGAATGACAACCTTTGGAGGTTTGGGCTGCTTGATCAGCCTTTCCTCGAGTTCGTCGATAAGCTTGAGGATTATCTTATCGTGATCGTCTAGCACTGATCCAGATACAGTCAGAGGGTTCGCTGCACTGTCCCCCTTGCTAAGGAGGCAGTTATCGCAGCAAGACACGTTCATCTCTGCAAAAGTAGCCTAATCAGAACTGATGCGAAAGAGCTCAGCAGTACGCACCTCGGAAGGGAGGGGGGCTGTCGAATGCCTTCATAGTCACCGCCCTTCGACACTTCAATGTCATACAGAGCTCCCGCATGTCCTCATCGACGTGCTTGCGGTATTCTACAGGCTCTCCTCCGAGACTAGCTTCCTGGGCGGCAATAGGGTCGGTGACCTCACTTGCAGGCGGATCAGCAAGCTCGGGGATCAGGGGTGCCTGATTATCGTCCGGTTCCTGATCTTCGAGGTTATCTCCGTCCGCAAGTTCTTCCAGAAGGCGTTTGCGTTTGAGTTGCGGTGATAAGATAACCTCGGAAGCTTCTTCCTTGATGGTGACTTGTTGAACCTTCGCCTGAGCTGATGTACTCGCCTTCGCCTTCCCCTTGTCCTTTGGTGCTTGCTTCTTGGCTTTCTCGTCATCTTGGGTACCTGTAGGTGCGTTCTCGATTGCCTTCTCTTTTCCCTTACCCTTACCCTTTGCACCTTTCGCCGGTTTCTTCGGTTCTTTGCGCACAATTACTTGGAACACTGACGGTTCCGCAAAGAGCAGCGCATAGGCTGGCTCTCCATCTCGTCCGGCACGACCTGCATGTTGTTGCCATTGAAGAAGGTTCCTTGGGCAGCCAAACTGGATCACACGACGAATACGTGCGTCGATTCCCTACCATTTGTTACTTTAGCTGATCATACTCGTCAACCTCTGCAGATATTCGCACTTACCAGGCCTGTGGCTTCGGTCGAGACCAAGAGGCAAATCTTACCACCCAGAAACCTCGCCATGACGATTATCTTGACGGTGGGGTCGCGCGTTGCCATCATGAAGTCGACTTGGTCTCGATAAGGTGAGTTAGCAGGCAGCTTGCTCATGAGGTAGAGCCATATGTCGAGTACAGTTTCGCGCTCCTCTGCATAAACTAACGTCGGTATTAGAGGTTGAGGCGGGTCTGATAACGCTTCTTTGAGCAAGAAATCGAGGGCTTCGAAGTCGGTAGGTCCCTTGAGACGGCATACTATGGGCAGGACGTTGTGGCGCTCGCATCCGAGGTTGACAACGAATCTCTTCGTTGGAAAGGACAGTTCCTCGATAATCTCCGCGAGCATTTCAGGAGTGAGAGTTGCCGTGCAGAAGAAGAGCGGTTTCGATGCCATGTGAGCCCTTGTGTCGTCTAACTTGCTGAAATCTGTCCTGAACTGAGGTCCCCATTCTAGGACGCAGTGGGCTTCGTCTATGACGATACCTATAACATTGGACATCCACTTGGGATCTCGAAGGAACTTTGAGAACCGTGCGTGCTTGAACATCATCTCCGGAGACGTTATAATGGCACGGATCTCTCCCTTCTCTAGGCTCTACAAGGTATTATACGTTAGTAAGTCACAGTTTCACGTTAGCAGAGTCATATACGTACGTTGTGAAGTGTATCCGAGTACGTTTGACCATTCACAGCAGCTGCAGAGAGCCCGTACTTGCGAAATCGCTTGGCCTGTGCAAAATATGTGTATAGGTCAGTAATAGTCGAATATATGCGTTCATTTTCACTTACATGATCGTCCTGAAGAGCATTAAGTGGAGATATGATGATAATCTTGCTCTTCATCTCGGGGTCTGCGAACAGGGGAAGCACGAAGGCCTCAGTCTTGCCTGAGCCGGTGGCACAGATCAGCCCTGTGTTCATTCCTAGTAAGAACGCCTCTGCGCAATCTTCTTGGTAGAAACGAGGCTTCATGCCGTCCCCGACACGAGCCATCTCCGTCTCCATGCGTAGTCTAGTCACGAATGTCGAATACTTGCGTTCTGGATCAATACTAGCTTCTTCCCTGGTCTCTCTAAGGTACTTGTAAGACTTCTGATGCATTGGTGTCGCCGGACACCCAGGGGGAAGTATTTCCGGTTCATCTGGAGGTGGTTCTGGCTTCTCCTCAACGTCCATAATCACATCCACCGCATCCCACAGCTCCTTCTCATCTTGCGGCTGAGGGGGTGGTGATTCTAGGCGCAGAGGAGGCTCTATTTCATCCAGTTCTGCGTTCTGGTCGTCTTCGGGCGCGTCCATTGTCGATAAAACTTGATATTATTGTGTTCTAATACCAATAGATGTAGTGTCAAAAGTTTTAGAAGAGAGGGACAAGAGATGGATGAACGACGCGAATGACATTGCAAGGTCGAGGCGAAGCTGATCTACAGGCACTACACGAATTATCTAGGCGCCCATAGATCTGACGCATCGAAAAAGTTGTCAACGCGGGCGCTCCGGATTGATCTACACCCCTCTCTACCGAAAACCCCAGACCCTTAGGCAGGCGGACGTCCCAAAGTTTTTCGAAGTCCGCTGGCCTAATGGGGACGGAGCCTCGGCGACGTCCGACGTCTGGGAACGAGACTAGCTTGTGTCCATAGAATAGCAGTAATGAACCACCTGCGTCGAGAGATGTCACAAAGGTACAGCAGTAAACAAGACGCAAAGTGGATGGTACTGGGCTTCAGAGATCTGTGCAGGGACCATGCGGCCGTGAGAGCGTCTTATCTCAACTCCTTCTTTGCCCTTGCCGCTCGTATGATTGCCAACTTTCGTTCCTCCTCCTCTGTCCGTCTGCCTTGCTTCAAAGCCTCTTGTAGCTCAAGCCTCCTCCTCTGTCTCTCTTCCACGTACCGATGCTCTCCCTTCGTTATGAAGCGCCTGTGCCCCTCTAGACCTGCCTCCCACCATGCCCTACGATGCCTTTTCCAATCATGTCTCTCTCCAAAAGCTGCTGCTTCCTCTAGACGCCTCCATGACTTTGTATCATGTTTGGGCGGTGCTTCGAAGGTCACACCAACCGCTCTACCCTCCCCCCCCACAACCTGGGCATCGAGGGTTGCTTAGAACCTGCCACCAAGCCTCTGCACACCATGGTTTCATTGCCTCTCGCTCCTCCTCGGTGACACTGCTCTTTCCTGCTACCAGCTGATGGAGATAGTTATAGCCTGTCTTTACCGGCTCCTCGTTAACGCGTTGTTTATACTTGCATAGGATGTTGATCCATCTCCCCCATACGTCGCGAATACGTGCCGCACTTGGCCTAACAAGCACAACACGACCAAAGAAGTATTCGTTCTTCGTAGTGTCTATGATCAACTTGAAGGTACGTCGGCACTCGAAGCACGCGTATTGCTGCTTCTCTGGACGGCTACATGGACAATAACGTTGGCGATCCTCGTCTTCGTAGCGGCGAGGAAGCCGGTCGCAGCTTACATGAAGATGTCAGTCTCATATGGCAATGTCTTGAAGTGAAATAAACAACTGACCGTCTAGTGTACCCCTTCGCCATACTGGACGTGGATTGCAGGGCACAGAACCACGTCCAGCTACTTAATACAGTCGTCTGAGGCTCGGATCCGTGAAGACTGACTCCGTCGTCTCACAAGCGTTCGATGACATATTGTCAGCATCATCCTGCGGTATGCACGGGATGATCTGGGATGCCTGAACAAAGAAGTCAGTACGTGACTACTGTCCTTAAAACCTTCAACGCTCACCGCGATAAACCACCATAAGCACAGTGTATCCGAGCGGAACGTGGAAACGAGCTGGCGGGAGATGGCATACCACTTACAGAGCTTCGGCAATACCCGACCGATGCAATTGCCATTGCTGTCGCAAGCGCTTGCGGCTCATACTCGTGCGAGCATGACTGCATTTGCAGCGAATGAAGCCATTTACACTCTTCGTGTTCGACGACCACCCATCCGCTAGCTTGAGCACGAACATCACAATGTCTAACTCCCCCTCCCTGCGCTCAGAACAGAAATATGACAAACCAGCAGTAGTCGAAAAGTCACTGAAAGATTGTGTACGGTAGGAGCGCTCCTCGTAGACCAGAAGTGGCTGACTTGACATGTTCTCGTAGACATTTCACACCAGCATGGTTCGCGGTCATCATGGGTAAGCCAACTATATACCCTGTTGTCTCATTCTGCGCTGAGCATGTCGTACTGCTACAGGAACCGGAGCCATCTCCATTCTATGGCACAACTACCCATATGGTGAAACGTCCCGGGCGTTCACAGTCTTCACCTACCTATTTTTCTTCCTTAACCTCACGCTCTTCATCATCTTCAACATTCTCACGATAGCAAGATATATGATATTCCCTAACATATGGTTCATCATGATCCGACATCCAGTGCAGAGTCTTTACCTTGGAACGTACCCGATGGGCGCTACCACCTTGATCAATATCGCAGTTGTATTGGTTTACCAACAAGATGGTGTCGGAGGCAAGGGATTCTTGTACTTTCTGTGGACAGTCTGGTGGGTGGACATCGTGCTCTCGTTCTGCTGCGTTTTCGGACTCGTACACTGGATGTGAGTAAATAACTTGACCATCTATTCGACGTCAAACAAGCTCGTCTCGCTCATCGCACGTGCAGGAAAACTCGACAAGATCATGCTCTCAATAAGATGACTGCGATTTGGCTGTTACCAGTCGTAACCTTCATCGTCGCATCCAGTACTGGGGGGATACTCGCGCCCGCATTACTCCAATACAGCCACTACCACGCACTAATCACCTTAACGGTCGCTGCCTTTATGGTCTTTGTTGGGCTCACCCTCGCCTTCATGATCCTCACCGCATACACGCTAAGACTCATTACGTACGGAGTCCCTCAAGGGGCCAACGTAATCAGCACGTTCATCCCACTCGGTCCAATGGGGCAAGGCGGCTACTCTATCCTATTACTCGGTCAAGGCTTCCGTGCCGTCCTCCCCTTGCAGAACAACTCCCAAGTGCTTTCAGATCCAAACACTGGAGAAATATTGAATGTTATTTGTGTGGCCGCAGGCTTCATCTTGTGGGCGATCGCCTCTATGTGGTTGCTGTACGCCCTGCTGGCTGTAAGCGATGTCCTCAATCCGTGGAGCGAAGCCGAGAGTTTCTCCTTCAGGCTGCCTGTATGGGGACTTATCTTTCCTAACGTGCGTCACTCGTTCTGTATGATTTGGTGGATTAACTGAGACACTCAACTCGCTCTGCTCATACCAGGGCGTTTATGCCAATCTCACACTGCAACTCGCGAAACAGCTGGACATCAAATCCTTGCGAGTGTGGGGCGCCGTCTACGCCCCAGCCACCCTCCTCCTCTGGTGTCTCGTCTTCACCCGAACTCTCACCATGCTCCGTCACGGACGCATCTTCGACTCGCCGTGCATCGAAGAAGTTGATATGGGGAAGAAGAACCGAAAGGATTTGACAGAAGAGCTGACGTACCGACATCATGAACAGCAGGAGGAGTCTATCGAGTTGCAGCAGGGGTTGGCAGATGGAGACCCGTCGGGAGAAGTCTGGTTGAGGGATGATAGTAGGTCTTGTACTATACGACCAGATGCGTGACGGGCAGGAGGCATCTTGGTGGTCAGCCTTGAGAGGCACAAAATACTGTATTATAGCCACGTTAACATACCCACGCCCTCTTGGTCGACATGCACCATGGTTCCAATCTCATCGCATCGTCTGCAAGCGTCTGAAAGAGAGTTGAACGCCAGGCGTCTACCTCGAAGTACTGTAGAGACAATATTGGCGGGAGGACACTTCCCTCTCTAACGCCGTCGTACTTGACCATAGCGGCGTCCCGGACGAAATATCTCGAAGCTGGCTATGAATGTTCTGGTATATGTACTGCGTTATTGGTGGAGAAACAGCTAATTTAAGCCCACAGTGTTGTGGACCAGGGTACATCTCATATATCGTACTTTAGACAGCTATTCGGAATACGAAGCCACAAGGCGTAGCCTCGTCCCCTTGTCACTGCCTCAACTAATAAACGTTTCCGTGAAATGAATGGCACGCGTGAACCATGATTGAATAGCATTCAGACGTGATAGACAGGGCGGAAATAGCTCAACATTTGATTGAGTGCGGTGCAGGTATATGGCCGGATAGATAGCTAGACATTACGTAGTCAATTCCATACAGTACTAAGTAGTGCTCGGTGATATCGTGAAGAGTTGGACCAACGAAGGCGTCCCGTCATCTACTGATCCTCAGACAGCCATCGTGGCGCACGAACAGGCGTCTTGAACCATATCCGTCCGCGTTCGTCTTTGGGGGGCAAGCGGCCTCCGAGGATGTTCACTTGTAAGGAGGGATGCAGTAACCTTGGTGAGCCGAGCGTAGCGTCTCGGTTCTGTCGCCACTGCACGAAGCTGTCTTCGTCTTTGCTCTGCCACACCGCTTGATGGTCTCGCACTGTGGCGCTTGCGATAGGGGCACGAGCGCTACCGGGTGGGTAGTCGTGCCCAACGAAGAGAAGAGAATCCTGGGGCAAGGAGAGGAGGCGTTGCATAGACTGAGGATACAGAAGATACGAGGATTGAATTGAGTGGGTGGTGGAGATACAGCGGGGAGGGAAGGACTCACGGAATAGAGATCTCTGGCGTTTCCTCCTGGGAAGTCTGCGCGTGCAGAGCCTATGTCGGGCTGTCGCAGAACAATGAGCTCCTGGGATGTATTAGTTACAAAGAAACTCGCTCACATTAAAGATTGAGTCGCCAGTGAAGATTGCTGACCCGAATACGTAACCAACATGATCTGGAGTGTGCCCTGGTAGGTGAATAACGCGACAGGTGTAGTCTCCGAGCTTGAACTCTTCGTCGTCTTTCCAGTATACATCGAACGAGTCCGCAAAGATACTTGGGTCGTCATATCCGTAGACAGGAGCAAACGTATTCTGCACCTGTGTGATGCGCCCACCAATCCCAATAGACGGCGTCCCGCTGAGACGAGCTTTGAGATAACGCGAAGCCGTGAGGTGGTCCGCGTGAGCATGTGTTTCCCTGCGATACGGTAAGTAAACATGATCTACATGCCATGTTAGAGATTAGAGCACGTACAGAATATGAGTAACATGGAGTCCGCGATCCGCGATGAAATTGAGTAGATTATCTGCGGACTTTGTTGAGATGGTGCCCGAAGCAGGATCATAGTCTAACACGGGGTCAATGATCACTGCCTGGTGGGTTTGCGGGTCCGTGATGATGTATTGCCATGTGCCTGTAACCTTCTCAAAGAACGAGAAGATAGCTGGTGTCTGAGAGTCGATATGTTCGTGAGTCACGTCCGGGTGAACGCGAACGGAAGGTTTTGTTGAATTCATTCGGATGGAAGGTAGAGAAGCAGATGTAACCTTCTTTGATTGTCCACTCAACCTGGAGCAGGAGGAAACGATGAAGGATGGTGGACGAGCCGCTAAATGCAAAGGGCGGGTAGAGGGCCGGAAGTGAGACGAACGCCGAACCGCAGAGCGGAACATGTTTTCAAGATGAGTCGCGTAGCCTGAGGGAGTATAAATATCTCTGAACATTTGAATGTCGCCAGGCGTATCTAAGCAGTGCACAGGACGTTATCCGAATGCTACTCTCATCATCCGAATTGCGGGTCTTGTATGGGGCATAAGCTTGTATAACAATCCGAATTGTTTGGTGTTATCCGAATGACACTCCGAATTGATGTGGATAGACCAGTTCTGGGTTGTTCCAAGAGGGTCAGGAGCGATATGCACAGCAGTCATGCGCGAGGCTAGGGAAGCAGGTAAATTCCGAATTGGAGTCTTCAATCCGAATTCGACTGTCCCATGTCTCCCCGAATTCCGAATTGCTCTTTTGGTCGCGAAGGGGCGTGGCAGATGGGCGTTGAGAGGGCTTTCAACACGGAAAGGCTGCGTACCGTCTTTGTGAGGTTTCTCTGCGCCCTTTTCGAGCGAGAAGAAGAGTTGTGGGTGCCAGTGGGTGTGGCCCGAAGGAGAGGATGAAATTCCTGGAGGGAATTGCAAAGACCATTCGGCGCGGCGCTCGGTCGGCGACGGCAAAACCCATCCAAACTCTAACCAGGATATTCGGAATTCGTATTGACATCTGTTTTTATCTTCTGTTACGTCAATAAATTTCTTGCCTTTTGACACTTCTTATCCAATCAGAGTGCTTGAAACACGACCGGCACTAGCGGCAATCAAGGCGCGCTGAGTGGAACGGAAACAGGCTCAAAATCATTGGCCGTTGAAATGAATGTCCGACAGGTCAAGTCAGGAGGGCGCATGGCCCTAGCTCTGCTTGTTCCGGCCTCACAACAACAGTCCAGGCTGTATAAGTATTCGCCCATAGTCGTAGAGATGCGGCCTGAATCCCCACTCCAACTCGCGTGTACCCTATACGACCGCCGCCGTCGGTATGTCTATCCTCTTACCGCAGTCTCAATGGAAGTCTTGGCGTGACAGGATTCGGTACGTCTTACCCCTGTTTATTCTCATTGCGTCGCTCATATTTCCTGTAGGCACTTCACCTGGGCATGGCACGCAGTTATCATGGGTACTGGCGTCGTGTCGGCCCTACTGCATTTATTCCCTTACAATAACGGATGTCTCGCCCTCAAGGTTATGGGTCTCATATTTTTCCTCCTTAACCTGGGCCTCTTCGTATTCGTATGCACCATGACCGTCGTACGCTACTCGTTGTTCCCTGAGGTAAACCTTATTTCATAAATGACATCCGACGTATACTAATTCTTACGGGTAGATTTGGGGCATGATGATTGTACACCCTGCCCAAAGTCTCTTCATTGGTTGCTTCCCGATGGGAGCAGCGACGCTCATCAATGCCGGACTTGTAAGTGTACTTGTCTCTGGCGAATATGAGAGCTGGTATTCATCACCTATTTAGAATGTACATCAGGACTGGTCGAGCGGAGGCACGGCTAGTAACGGCTTTTTATGGGCTCTATGGGCCTTCTGGTGGCTTGACTCCGCTGTCTCCTACGCCATCGCTTTCGGTATGATGTACGCCATGATGATACACCAGGACCACTCCCTCTCGAAGATGACTGCGACATGGCTTCTACCGTTCGTCACCCTCATAGTCGCGTCGTCCACAGGTGGTCTTCTATCAAACGTTATCAAGGAACACTCCCATACTCTCGCCCTCGTCACAGTCGGGTTCTCCTTTACCATGGTCATTATTGGACTATCCTTCGCACTCATGTTTATCACGGTCTACTGCACACGTCTCATCACCGCAGGTCCTCCCGATGCCGGCCTTATCCTCTCCGCATTCGTCGTACTCGGCCCTCTGGGTCAAGGAGGCTTCTCTTTACTAGTCAACGGACAGGATCTCTCCCTCCTTCTTCCCCTACACATTGGCGGCAACTTCCCTCAGAGTGCGCTTGCGGGACAGATGATTTACGCAGGATGCTTCATTGGAGGCTATATCCTCTGGAGTATGGGCTTTGCTTGGATCTTCATCTCCCTCATCTCCATCTGGCACGTTCGCCGCGACAACAAGCTCCCCTTCTCCATGGCGTATTGGGGCCTTATTTTCCCGAACGGGACATTCGCCCTGTTGTCCGTTCAGCTGTCAAAGGCACTCGACAGTGGCTTCTTCCGTGCATTTGGAGCCGCATGGTCATGCGTTGTGTTCACACTTTGGGTCACGGTGTTCATCCGTAGCATCCCCTCCTTCATCGACGGCTCGATGTTCAAGGCACCGTATGTCATCGACGCTCCGGCCAAGCCTGCCTCGCCGTTTGACCTGGAGAAGTCGGAGGCAGCGCCATCAGGCACCTGTACACCCCAAAACAACAGCACAACGGACGCATTTGATAAGATGCAACTCGAACGACCACTATGATTTCTCATCACGCTCTCACGTCGCATATGTACTATATCGCATTCGTAGTTATATAACTCTGCATCTCAGCATACCATAATTTACCCGGGTCAGGTTCATGGATAGTTTGTAGTAGTAGGCCAATAGAGATTCATGCATTTACAAGGAGACTATTCTTGCGCTGTATTTGAGACGAATGATACCCCATAACTTGAATGTGGAGAGATGAGACAGAGCTGATTGGTTGTCAAAGCGTCTGTCTTATCACTTACTTCAATAAGAGTCACTCTGACTGGGTCGGCAATTTCTCAAGCCGTTGAATGCGGAAGTCCGAGTCGTCGAAGACTCGAAGTTCTAGACTCGCCAGCCAGTCCGGTCGCAAGCTGATGAGCGTAGCGGCGACCGGCTGGTTACGAGCCTATCGAAGTTCAGCTGAATTCAGCAAATGCCATATTTGCTCATTAGTAATCAAACGTAGCGCTCATATCAGCGTACTGCGAGTCGCGTTACTTAAGTAAAATCTCTCGACAGTGCGGAAATTTACGCTCTCACCGAGGACGGCGTCATTACACTGGGAGAAAACAGGTACTACTTGGTGACCTGTCCTCTCTATCCGCACAACTCACCATCGTTATTTATTCATCCAGGAAACCAGAGATATGGTCCATCCGATAAATTTCAGCCCGCTGTGGGTCAACTTTGTGGCCCGTCGCTGATTGCACATTGCGACGATCCCTCATAAAAGCGGGCCAAACTTGAAGCGACTCGAACTCAATGCACATAGGATACAATAAACTGCTGTGTATATAGATCAGTACCACTTATCATTAACCTACTGTCACTAGTCATCCAGACCAAGGTCTCAGCTTATGGTATCCAACTATCCAGTCGCGTATCGCAGCAACTCAGAAGGGAGCCGAACTTCGTTCTCAAGCTCAACCCGAACTACTCGCTACAACGCTTCCTCCTCCCATCTACGGCCACATACCTATCATGCTGGATCTTCCCCCAGAGATTCCGGGATTATTCTGCGCCCGAGGTTAATGCCCTTGATTTTATCGGTTGTCGACAAGTGAGGCCAGCCCACTAAAGGAAGGTGCCTCAATGCGAAAGGCCATCCAAAACATCCCATACTGTGAAGCATGATTTGCTTGCGATATCCCAACATGCTTAAACTCCAAAAATCCAATGATATCTTATGGTACATAGCTTGTGATAATACAGATGTCCATTGATGCAACTCTATGTAAGTAGGGGAAGCTAGAGCTTGCATGCTCGAGTTGCTACTACCAGCAATCACACAGTGGTTTCGTGTCGACCGTCTCGAGACGCTGCGGTCAGAGATATCAGCAATGAACGAACAGCGGTGGGCTGGGTATGCGTACCTCTGCGATAACCAACCGTCGTCTCGGTGAGTTGGCGGCGTCTATCCACTCTAGACTGGGGCGTTCCTCCGTGCTGGTCCAGCGAGAATGGTGCAGTGGTGTTGGTGACTCGAGATGAGGCATTGACTTAGACATGGCCACCAGATCCTCTTCCGTCATCCCAGTTTCATAGTCGCCCCCTTCATCTTCCTGAACGGCTGGCAAGCGGTCAGAACGCTCCGAAGGTGACAGGATGGGCTCAGCTTCCGGATCCTGAGAGTTCTTCGGGATAGGCTTCGCATTGATAGTCCCAACGTCCGTTTCCTCCTCATCAATCGCTTCTTCCTCGACCCCTATACGTTTAAGACCTTCTTCTACAGCATCTAGCCGTTCCATATGCTCTAATACGGTAACACCAGTGGTCGCAGGATGTACGCGAGAGAACTTGGCGGAAAACGAGACAGGCCGGGAGACTCCAGTGAACTCTGTAGAGACTCTACGCATAGGTGGAGGGAAATCAGTTACGCTTTGACTTCGTCTTGAGCGAGGTTCAGGTGGGAGTGTATGGATAGATATGTGAGGCGATCTCGGTGATTTTGGACTCATCGCGGCAGGCCCGCTGAGAATTGCAGGCGTCTCATCATCTGAAACCTCAACCTCGTCATCCCAGACGAGCACCTTCTGGCGCCTGGTAAGCTCCAGCGGCCCTGTGGGTAGTTAGAACATAGAAATTTGGGGGTACATTAGCTCATGGTTAGCACGAACCTTCGTCCTATGGCAGGTAATCAGGAATATTGTCTGATGACCAGTAGGACAATCGACGTACAGAGTGCTTTAGAGACTGAACGATGTTCCATGCCTGTCCCTTGATCACTGCCAGTTGTCGCTGCAGTGTGTGCCGTTAGCCCATGAAAAGAACGATAAATATGACACCCATACTCTGAACATTTTCGGATGGAAGTCAGGATCAATAGCAAACAGCTTTCGTAGCTCATAAGTTGTATCCGCCCACCACTCTTTCGACGTTAGGAGAGGCAAGAAGTGGTCCCTGGTCTTCTGACTGAATGGCTTGCCTATAATCGTCACCGGAAGATACAACCACCCATACGTGTACGACCGCCATCCTTTCGGGTGTTCGTGAGGGAAAGAGAGGGAATTGTCTATGGCGGCAATATGAATGTGAGGACGTTCGGTATATCTTATTTGAGAGCCTCCTTGAGACACGCGATTGATGGAAGAAGAGGTAGACGGCCCTGCAACCATTTGTGGAGAGGCTGTTGGTGCGTCAGTCGTCCGACGTATTTCGCTCATCTGTCGCATTCCGCGTGGACCGGTTCGCGAGGGTTCAACGTCTACTAGAGTAGAGCCATGCTGAACGTTGCAGTACTTGATCATGTAATTATCGGCTCCTCGGTCAGTATTGAGCATTAAATAATCTAGAGTTGTCATGGTTAGTTTACCACGTTCTGGGATTTTTGTGGGATCAAACCTAGAATGACAAGTCTACATGGTATAGAACGTCAGTAAACGTTTGCAAACGATAGTCATCAACGACGTTTACTTCTCTAATTCCTCGCGAAAGCTGTCTTGTAAAGAAGGCGACCAATAAAATGGCTGATTCGGCAAAGCTTCAGTGGCATCGAATAGTACTCGCTCGTCTTCTCGTTCTTCATCTTCCATATAGTCTTCCTCAACCCCCGTCTTGCCGCACAGTATCTTCATGGTATTCCAGGCCTTTGCTGACAAGTTTCGCTTACGATGGTTCGAATCATCGAAAGTATCGGATATGGCACGTCCGGGCCAGGGATGTTTCCTCAGAAAGTCAGAGGCATCTGACCTTGCATGAACGACACACATCTACGGCTCGTTTTGAATACACTTACCCGTAAACCCATGTAGGAAATATTGCATACTTCCTATTTTATCTGGTAGTGGTTTGCCCTTTTTTGCGGCGTTTCTATCAAGCCAATCGTAATAGAAGGCCTAGTATGGGATTTTAGCGAGTCCCAAGTTCAAGACGTAGACCAGACTTACAGGACTTGACAGCGAGACAAGCTCTGTACGTGGGACGATGAAGAGTTTGAGTCGTTCATCTAGAAGAGACGCAGCTGCTTCTGAGATGTAGCTTTGGTATGATATATTCAGGCCTTGGCTTATGAAATAGGTAGGAAGATTACTGACCTCAAGTTTGGTATAAGACAAGCTCGCCCGAAAGGAATGATCCATCGAAATTGCCGATGGAGCCACTTGGTGGTCTAAAGCGACATGTTAGCATCCCTCTCATTAGCTAGCCTAGTGATGTATACCTTGGGGTTGAGATTACCATACGGCTCTTCATCCTTCGGTTTGAAGACACTATACAAATGTGACTTTAGTCACACACACTGAATACACAATAGGCAATGTATACACATACGCCACGGTCTGAACTTTGCCGTCTACCTTCGCGCGTGCAAAGTACGATCCGGACGAGCCCTTGGTGATCATCTTTGGATGTATACCCTCTGCAATAGCATCCTTGACTGCCTCTACTACTCGGCTGTACAGATTCAGTAGCAGTAGGCGGGCACATTGACAGGGACTCACATATTGAAGTCAGCCTTGGTCATAGGCGGGTTATGGTCTAGAGTCTTGGGCTATTATAAACGTTAGATAGTAATGACACAGTTATAGGATTCTCCACTCACCGGACTATCATCGATGTAAGTCGCCTCGACATGAGGGGCAAAGACGCTATGCCAAATCTCCTTGCGCGACTTGTCGTCGACCTTCTTCTTCCGTTTTACCTTCTGCGCGATGGACTCTGTCCACCTCAATATAGTATCAGTGTCAGTGTGTATAGACTAATGCGTGCAAGCATACCTCTTGAAGGCTGTGTCCAGCTTGCTCAAGTCTATGTGTCCTGGTCGCTGCGGACGCCGCAACCCACGGGAAGGGCCCGCCGCGGTGACGGGTGTTGGCAGGAGGTCGCCTACGTCGCTCCCATCGTCGGCGTCGACATTCTGCGCAAGAGGCTGATACTCTGAACGATTTGGCATCGTTCACAGGGAGATGTGGCAGCCTGCAATGAGAGTACGTTATGAGCCGTCGCAGCCACCGCTGCCGAGACCCAAACGTGGCTGTAATGAGGAACAGGCGCCCACATATTCACAAGCACCGATCACTGCTAATATTCGCTGACCACACAGGCAAAGGACCCGTATGTCGTTTAAGTATGTCGTTCACGTTTATATGGCACGTCCATAGGGTAAGCAGGTGCAAGCACACGACTAGTTATCATTACACCGAAGTTAGAAGAGGAGCTGTTAGATCTGCATAAACCCAGAAACTTGAACATTGAAAGAAAGGCCGAGCACTTTCAGTCTCCTTCAGCCATGAGCCAGTTCGCAAAGTCATCCAATCGCTTCTTCTCAGCTTCATCGGTGTCGCCTCCAACCTCTTCACCGGTACCACTTCGCTTGAATCGCTGCTTTCCAGCGTAAAGAGATGCTTCAATCCGACGTCCGGCGAAGAACCGGCCATGCATTTTCTGCGGATATGTCAACACCGCTGGGTAAAGTAGAGGACTGGGGCATAATACTCACTATCACACATGCCTCTGCGCTCAGGTGGTCACGAAATTTCACCGTCATAATGCCATCGGGCTCTTTCTGAAGATCAAGTCAGTAGAGTTCTGAGGAGGGTGTTAAACGATACGCACATCGTACAGCACTACATTTGTTACTTCTCCCAAGGTTGAGCACTCCTCGCGGACGTCCTCCTTGAGATCAAGAAGCAAAGACGCATCTTCTTCCAGCTCCTTTAGCGTGAACATATGTTTGAGGACCACCACACGGCCAGAACGATTTGCTTCGCGAGTTTTGTCTTCCTCAGTAATTGTGGGACCAAACCCATCTTCGTCATCCCATTCTGCCAATTTCCTAAATATGGACATCAGTATATGACGTCGCATAACTCAGTAGAAGTAAGACATACTTTTGCATCTTGCCTATTCTTCTCGTAGCCTTCTTCTTGTCTATCGTCTTGCGCACCTTCGCAGTACCACTTCCCTCCACACTTCCAACCTCATGCTTGTGTCCAAATTGCGCAACTTGTACACTCATCCTCGTCGACGGGTCCCCTATCCTCAACTCTGCGTCGTCCAGAATATTCAAGGCCAATATCACCGAGTCCTCCTTGAAATATACTACCAACGCTTCTCCACTGAACGACCCGTCATCCCTGGCATACAACTTCACCTTCGGCTGGCCTTCGTCATCTTCTTCAATCAAGCCACACCTGGAGAATCGTTCGACAATCTCGTCTGGATCTGCGTCGCCTGGAAGCCCAGTTACATATACTGCGGTATTCTTCGACTTCCGTTCCTCCTTGTCTTTGTTCTTCTTGCCTTTCTTCGTAGAGGGGCCTGCTTCTTGACCTAATGTACTCGAGGTGTAGTCTTCAGGCTCTTTTCGCTTCTTGGTACGCGCAAGAACGGGTGCGGCCGGTGTCTACTTCCAGACGAGCAGTTCCATGAATAAGTCGAAGGGTTCGGGGAGAAAATAGTCATAAACGCACCTCTTCATCCACGCCTGCAACGGAGTAAGCAGCCTGCTGCGCCTTTACAAGGTCTTCAGACAGCTTTTGAACGGTTAGTGTCGCTTGCGCAAGATGATCAAGAAAAAGAAGCTCACAACTGGCACCCAAATCCCCTTCGCCGTATCATACTCCAATTCGTTTCCATCGTCATCTTCAAGCCTCCACGTCCCAGTCGTTCTGTCGAAATGTATCCGGTCGTCTGCGGCGAAGGCAGCTGCCTGAGCCTCTGCAGACGAGCCTAGGGCTGCGGTTGGTAGCGCAGTCGAGTCGGCCATTGTGGTTGTCGAGGTACTGGAAGCACGTCGTGCAATGTGTTCTGAGGTGGCTGGCGTGGTAGTATAACGTCAAATTCAATGTCGTCGCGCACGGGGAGATAGGATATCAAGACTAAGGAGAACACTTGGAATACAAGAGTCAAACCATGTCCAAGTACAGGTCGTTAACGTGACTGTAACAAGTTGAATTGGCAGGTGGCGTCTCCTCCTAAAATCACGTATACGGCTAGACTTTCACAATGATGGCAAGGTAAACGAACAGTTACGCCAGCTATATCTGCAATACACCCAATATTTATGCTAAAGGGCGATCGGCTAGCCACTCAAAGTGGCAGACGGCTCATGAAGTAGTAGCTTTCAGCATTGAAGACATGCCCCTACGAATCGCTATTTCTGAACCGCCGACACTTCACCGTAATTCTGTGAGGAGCATCACACCAATCGGAGTACCCACTTAGTAGGGCGGAATATGGTCTCAGCCTGCATGGTCGCGCGTAGAGTTTATGGGATAGAATTCCACTTGAGGTAGAGCGCTCTATGAGGACCAATCTACTTAACGAGCAGCATAGGGAAGTAAGAGTGCGGGTCATGTGGGGCATCCTCAACACGTTCCGCCTTCCATCGCTTGAAAGACGTCGGGAATCTCGGAGGGAGTCTTGTCTCGGTGAACGTCTTCTGCTCGCCAACGACGGTGGCAATGGCCTCGGTCAGGTCGACAGAGGGTATCTCTGGCACAGCAACATCCTTCTTCTCCCCTTCACCCTCCGCAGGAGGTGCCGCGACACTGAGGGCACGGTCAGCTGGTTATCAGGCGGTATAGTCTGTACAGAACGTACGCTTTAGCGGCTTGGTGGTGTTCTAGCAACAGGGTTGACAGTTCAGATTGGGTAACGACAGACAGCTGGGGATATGCCCGGCGAACGTCACGTTTCCAATACGGGTTCTGTGCGGGGTCGGACGCTATTTGGGAATGCCATTGAGCACGACGTGATGAGTGATATGCAGAGGCAACGTACCTTTGGTGGCAGGAGTTGCATATCTCTCGGGTCTCGAACCAGGTGGGGGGTATCTATGTATGCCTTGAATAGGAAGACCGCTGGATATTTCCGGGTTTACGACCACCGCATCGCCTATACATTACAGTAGCAGGTTAAGTTCGTTAGCAAAGTAACCAGGAGAAGGACAGATGCGCAACGTACGGAATTTCTTCCAAAACCCTTTGGGTGCAAGGTGGTATGCCGTGTGATCAACAACCTTCCGAGCTGCGGCCATCCTTCGGGATCGCAAGACAAGTAAGTAAAGATGTTAGAGGCTTAGGTGAACGACCACGCTCAGCGCTGGGGGGTACGACCGGAATCTCAAAACGGAAGGCGCATCAATACTTCACGTGGCCGCCACACTTGCCCTGCGTAAAAAGTTCCCACTCGTTGCTTTCGACTGACCACTGACATCTCCGCAGATTGTCATAAACGTCCGCCGAATTTCAGACTTTGTAGACATCGACATGCAAGAAGCGACCGCGGAAATAAGGACAGACATTAAACAGCGTAGGTATGATTGGTAGTTGTGTTACTTCTTACCCCGCCTCCACCCCAAAGTGTCGCAGACTTCGCCGGATTGTCTGTTCGACATCGCTGAGAATGCCAATTGCAAGCTAGTATAGCCGTCAGTACATACAGTAAGAATAACACGCTCCTTTTCATTCGTTGCATGTTTTCCTAATCGCTGTCTCGCAGGACAACACGCTGAACGGTAGGACGCGGAACGTGACTCTTCCGAGCTCATCGCGTGCTCGTGGTTGGCGCAATTGCACGCCATGGCTATCCTCCGCCGCACCTGGCCCGCGGCTACTACCACTGACGTTTGCTCGAAATGCTGCTTGCGCAACCAGTGGTCACCGCCGAATTTAACTCGAGACTTCATCCGATTTTTGTGATCGGAAACTTCGTATATAAGGACTGCCCACAGTCGTTTCGGCAAACCCTCACCTCTCCTCCACTGAAACACAGCTCAACTCGTCTTTACTCTCCTATATATCTCCCATACACATGGCTGCCGCAGCTGTATCATCCTGGGTGCCCGAGAACCACTTCAAGGCCCGGTTGGGTGTCCCGTCTGCCCCTACCACTCCTGTTCACCAGCATACTCCCAATCTTCCTCCTGTGACCTTGACACCTCCAACAGAAGAGGCATCTACCAAGGAGATAATTGATGAACACGACCCTCACCACCTTCCAACGTTTGACTCAACGACTCTTACCACCCCGACAGCACCCATTCTTTATCTGCCGCCTCTCTTGTCCTCTCTCCCGCCTGGCTATGCACCACCACCCGAACATACAGGCAACTATAGGCCATTGACTACCGACACTCGCCTCCCCGATATTGACCCCGTATCCCTCATGCTGCACAAAGCCCTTCACAAGTTCCAGCCCATTACTACCGAGTATTCGGTCACGCCATATGAAGAAGCTTTCAATTGGAAGGAACTTCTTCTACCAGAGGACGCCGAAAGAGAGTGGTACTGTGTTGTCTTTCGGAGCAAACGCAAAGAAGGAAGTGATGGTGGACGTAAGTCTTTTATTCTACCTTTCGGTGGGATGACGTTAAGGTTAACGCGTTTCCAGCGCTTTACGAGGCGGATCGCCAGGCTCATGAAGAAGCAGTACAGAATGGCGGAGTAAGTCATACCCCGGCTGTACGGGAAACACACAACTGATGTCAATCCCCTTACACAGCTGATTCTCTACTGGTATGGTATCCCGCACCCAGAGACAGGCCTTAACCTTGCCACCTGCATCTGGCAGTCTCGTGCGCACGCTATCGCCGCCAACTCCAAGCCGCACCACATACGCGCCATGCGCCTCGCGGCCGCCTCCTACGAGCGTTATGAGCTGGCGCGATACAGACTCAGGAAGGTTCGAGGGGAGGCCCAGCTCATCGTCGAGCCTTACGATAGTGGCGACGTCGGCTGGTAATCGCCGTGCGCACAGTGTAGGCAGGCGTCACCTGCATCATCGCCTCCGTTCTCAATCTCGTCGTACTTTCGCAATCTCGTCGTTATTTGCTGTCGTCATCCTTGCATGCTGCTTTGTATATCGTTCGTATTCTCGTTTTGTCCTCGTCGGTACATCATCACGCATCCGTGATGCTCTAATATTACATAGAGTAATGTTTTCATCGTCTCATATACATCGGACATACAGCGTATATAGTCATTTGTTTTCACTTTTTGCGCAAGGATGTATTCCTTTCGTAGCTGACACGACAGCTTTATCCACGATACAACCGAGCTTCTATACTTTTGCGAAAATCGTCCGATTGTTGAGTGTGAAGCATACGCTAGCATACGTGTCATCCTCGGCGGTGGAAACCAAACCTAACCCTGTCATTGTCTCGCAATTCGCTGATCGAAAAACGTCTTTCCCCGCAATTCAGGCGTCTAAGGCAAAACTCAAATCTCTATACCTTATCGTACGAGGAAGGCAGTACAGTAAGTACTAGTGCGTGTACCAGCGTGTACCAAGTTTTACTGTATTTCGCGGCGGGTTCGCGGAGCTTATTATCCAGGTGTTGTTCAAGCAGCCAATAGCGCCATATTCATTGACGACCCGCTTATCTACATATACTTAGTAGAAGAGGATGCTACAAAGACTTCTTCACACCGCACTCCACGACTCGATGCTATCATGAGAATCCTGCGATGCCTCTCGAACTGCCTGAGAGCCCATATCTCCTTCCGGATCCTCGATCTCTTCCCCCGACCCATCCTTCGGGTAAAGCACTGCAATCCTGGGAACAGATAAAGGTGGCGAGACTGTGTTACTCCTCGATACTTCTGCGGTGTTCGGGAAAGAGGGCATGATCTGTTGCACTGGAGTTCGTGGAGGAGACTGGACGTCGAGCGGCTAAAACAGTTCCAGGTTTCTCGCATACTAGTGAAGTGACGAAACACATACCTCGTCCTTAACTTCGACAGACACTTGTGAGAAGTTGTTGTCCTGGGAGCCGTTCCGCTCGTCATCGTCCTGGTTTGATTCGCTCGGTGGATCACCACGAAGGGGGGATATGTATATCCCTGGAGCAGGTGCGAAGGAAGGTCCTTGTGGAGGAGAGTCAGGAGGGGCGGACACTTCATTTTCTCCGTCGATCTTGCTCAACGCCTCTCCCCGCGCGTGATGTTCCGCTATAGTCTGCGGGTAATTATCGATTGTCGGAGCGACCTGACTCTGGATAGTCCTTTGTGACGATAGGGTATCTCCACGCTGGCGCGTTGATCCAAGTTGCTGGGAAGTAGGAGCTTCGTCCATCTCATCGTCTTCCGATGTGTCGTCATCGTTGAGTACTACCATAACATCCTGCTGAGAGACACTTGCACGATCCTGGCCAGGAATACCGGCGGGATCGAACCTTTCCCAGCGGAAATCAAGGCGGTCATAGTCAAGATCTAGCTCGTATTCAGTAGGCTCGAGAGGGTCTGATCCTATCGGATCCTCTGCTGGGGAGTCAAAGTATATGCGCTTTGGAACGGGGGTAGTGTATGAGATTGGCCTGGAGTTGAATAGATTAAAGGGAGGTTTTGGAGTGTGGAGGGAAGCTACAAGTAAACCGTCGGTTTCTTGAGGGCAATCGAGATCATCGTCAGTGGTATTTTGACGAAAGACAATAGGGCGGTGTACAGCAGGCCCAAACTGGAAAGCAGAGCGAGAAACGATAGAGGGATTGCTTGGTGCAAGAGGTCCAGGCGTTGAGAACGGTAGAGTCGCCCCAGAAGCCACAAATGCACTAGGAGAGTTGACATGAGAGAGTGAAAGAGGATGTAATGCAGATGAAGCACGAGGAGGGCTTGATGAAGCATTAGCACTAGTAAATGTAGGCACTCGAGAAGCGTTAGTAGCGAAAGGGCCAGGGGTAGAGAATGGGGCAAGCGAAGTAGAAACATGATGTCCATAGCCAGAGGAGGGCAAAGCATTGGTGATGTCTGGTGAAGGAGAGCGAGAAGTAGAGCGAGCATCTTCTACAGACGAAGTAAAGATTGGTGATTTTACGTGACCGAGGAATAGAGCCGTTTGGGGCGAAGCAGACGATGAAGGGTGAGAAAGGAGACTGGGAATTTCCTGAGGCGACACCTCCGCCATGGCTAATGACTCCTGACTACTTCCGTCGAACTCCAGATGTCTGGTAAGTATATAGTTCCCCGAGTCCGCTTGGGCACAGTCAAGAGCGTCATATCGGCCTCTGCTTGGAGCTCGAAATGCGAAAGGGTCATCATCGGCTGTAGTACCAGCCTGAGGCAAGGGACGCAGAAGGGACGCGGGGGATGCGAACGAGTGTCCAGGCTCCGATATGAAGGGTGCGTGCGGCTTGGAAGCTGGAACGAGAGCACGTATAGGGTGTTGCGCACCAAGAGTTGACATAGCGTCAGAGAGCCACGGTGGGACTGCCCCTTGACCATCCTCAGTTTCACGATCAAAGTAGGACAGATCGAACGCCGGGGATACAGTCTTGTCGCGAGTATGTTGCCTCATTTTAAGCACAGTAAAATCTTCGCCCAGTCGTCCGCCCTCCAGGTCATTATATGCGTCTACAGGGGTCTTCGGAATGTCGTAGCTTATCGCAGAGGATGACCCGCTTGCAGATGAGGATGCTCTGCGACGCTTTGTGTTGGACTCCGGGGTAGGAATAATGTTGACAGTTGCAATCATCCGGTCGTATCTAGAGTTCATTCCGTCGGTTTTACGTCGCTTTATGGAGCCCCCAGCCAGGATGCCTTAGCCGTGTCAGGTGAGGAGCTGGTAAAGAGCCCAGTCATCGCATACTTACTGTCGACCATTAAACTGGTAGAGTAGTCCAATTATTAGTGCCTCTGAATGCGCTGTGTCCAAGACTAGTACTCACTTTCGCTCATCCTGATTCCAGGGCGCTTCAAGCCCCCCAACTGTTCCCTTCCGCTTAGTTCGAGTCATGGCCTGAGTGGAATTATATAATTTTTGTTATTAGTAGCTGTGAAATTTGTCTATAAGTTAAACATGGGAAACAGCTTGGTTTAGAAGAAAAGGTGTGGTGGAAGCAGAGCCCGTCGCTCGAGCGTCCTTCCTGGAAGGAAATCCCACGCCACGAAGCTGCCTTTAGACGCCAAATGTAATCAATGTGTGTCATGCTACATCACTAGCCTTTCGAAAAGGTCGAATCGTCGATAGTGAGTACTAGTAAGTACGCTGGAGACATTCCGACCTGAGTAAAACTTGAATTACTAGTGTGAGTAATACAAATTTGAATTTAAGCTACCAACACTACTTATTGCTGCTCTACGCTTTTGTAAACCGCTTGGAGTCCTCCACGATCACATTCTTTGTGTCAAACCGCATGCAATCCTGTTTGCTCAATGGGGCCGTATCCGCGTACCAGTACTTCCCGTCCACGTTGAAAATCTTGCACCTCTCGTTCCAAAAGCACGTATACGTGGCTTCGACCCCTTTCTCGGCGCTAGCGAGAGCACGTTTATGAACAGCACGAAAGCCCTTGACCAGGTCTTCCGGAGGTTGCTCGAACATTATAGAGAGCTCTCCTGACATTCCGACTGCGCCAAGGGCCACATAGTCAGAAGTAGGAGGGATAGCCCTCCAAAACCTTGCACTGACGGAATCGCCAACAAACCCGTCGCAGGCTCTCTCCCACTTGACTGGCGCGAGGGCCCCTGGGACTAGCTCGGAGGCAATAACGGCAGGAAACTCTCCATAGTAACTACTCATTGGCTGAAGGACTGTTGCACCTGGTGAGATGAAGTGCCAATCGCCAGAACGGCCTACGATGTGAATATTAGTGCATAGCTACCTTATACACGAATTCATCAACGTACTTGTAGGGAAACGGAGAGAGGCAAGATCGAGGCTAGAGCTGGAAATAATCGGAGCACCAGCCTCAACAATATCTGTGGTGAAGCGAGCCCTGAGGTACGGGCCAGGCATCTCGAGATCTGCCTTGTAATCCTCGACGTATTGCGCATAAGCCTTTTCAAGCTCATCTCGGCGAGCTTGGGTTGACGCCAGCTCCCAGAGTCCAACAAAACATGGAGACGATCCGAAGTCAACAAATCTAATACACTCTCAGCTTCCTGAACACGAGAAAATACGTGGACGCGTACTCTGGGTAATCAATCACGGAGGCTGCCCATTCTGCGGCATTCTGTAGGAACTGCTCGTTCCCATAGCGCGGGTCGCCTCCCCCTGAGATTCTAGTAAGTACGGATGGTAGTAACGGATACATGAGAAACTTACTGGTAATAACACTCGTTTCGCTGGACTCGTTGAAACTTTCCATCGCTTCCTTCTCAGAGGCCGAAAGGTCGATGTTTCCAGATGCAACTAAATAAGATGCGGAAATGTGGGCTGCGGCCTCGATAGACATGCTGGAAGAGTATGTGCGACTATCGGTGGAGGTCAAGAATGATGCCCGCCCTCCTATGGTTAGAGAGCTGAGTATATGGGTCCCATACTGCTTGTACAGCTTGATCGGGTCCATGCTGTCCAAGTCATCCACGAACCACGACTTGAGAAGACCGGGGAGCTGGGACACAGGAGGGAGGGATAGGTTGTACTCGGTGACGACATACGTGATACGTGTGAATGTATTCGATAGATTCTCGCGTTGGGACTCGCTGTAATCCGCAGATGCCGATGCAGAGAAGCCAGGGTAGCTGGCATCGAAACCAGCGTGCACAGAGAGGCTCTGCGTGTAGTCGGTGACGGTCTTGCCATAGTAGGAACGATAGTCGGAGGTGGTGTTACTGACGTAGTTCACCACCTTCGGGATACTGTATGACTTGCCACCGTATTGCTGTACGCGACTTTCGGCTGCAATGACTATCTTAGTATACAGGCATGATCAACAATGTGGAACGAGACGACGAACTCTTGTCCCAATCGATGACCTGCTGCAAGGCAGACTTGGAATCGGCATACTTGCCGTTCAAAACATCGTATGTTGATCCGAGTGTGTATAAGCCGGGTATGTAGTCGGATGGAGTGTCTGCGTCAGGAGACTGAGCATCACTGGCAGTGAGCGCGGAGTCTTTCGTGTAGGCGAAATGGCTGAGTCTCTCAAGAGCACGTTGTTGTGCGTCCTGGGGATCAACAGTAGTAGACATGATGTTGAAAGGTGTGTGAAAGTTTGGGATGCTGAGACAGTGGACGCTGAGATTTGCGGTTTTATACATGCCTGAGGGGCGCCTTCAAAGTGTCATATTACAACATCGGAAACATACGACTTGGCGACTTGGAAGTTGGTTCACGATGTATCCGGTGGAGCAAATATCCGAGACTCAATATTCACCACATGTGGTACAGTTTCCGACTTTCCACCTGTTGAAAGTCTTCTCAGCAAGTAAATTAACCCAAGAATACATGACTTACAGGTTCTCTTCTCCAAAATCCAGTTGGCGAGGCACGGAATGTAACCCTCTTGAATGAGAATGCTACAGAAAAGTACTGTATGCTGACTTTTGGGGTCTTCGTGGATATCGAAGCGAGCTGACAACGTCATAGGCCATCCAGACTCCCGCCGCTCGAATTCGGTCACAGTAAGATTGCGGTATAGTCCTTCGACCACGGGAACACGTATGCTTTTACGGAGAGTCATAACTCACTCCTGTGAGGGACAACAACTTGTAACTTATGAGGAGTGTCAAATTTCTTTTCACCGGAAACCATTTGTACAACTCGGCGTGTCGGTGGATTCGGTTCTCCGACGCGGCGACAGCTTCCATGCGCGGCTGGTCAGTCCTTCGCTGAGACCCTTCAAGGTTTAGGCAGCATGACTAACATTGAATCCACGTACTTACGTCTATGTTCACGCGTGCCCTACGCCACAACAAGGCTCAACTCAACCTGAAGAAGCCTGGAAACCCTATGTAGGTTGCTGACAAAACAACTTCAAGTTCTGCTCCGAGTCGCATGAGCTGTAAATAGTAAAGTCACCATTTGAGCTGCTCGTGGTAGATGTGATAGAGTCATGCTAAAACCAGGGTAGCATAGTACAATCGTAGGTACGTACATGGTTGATTTTGTTGATGAGTGGCATTGAGTGCTGCTTAAGCTTCGAGGCGGTCAGAGGTTCAAGGCTTCAAGCGCTTCAGAGATGAAGAGTTCCCACGCCACAAGGACGTTATTTAATACCACCCGTCCAATCATCACGTAATGTCATCCACATAAGGGTGGCGTTCTCATCTAGAAACTGATTTACAGTGCGAGAGTGTCCACTACAGCCAAATGCGCAGAACGAAGTAGTCACGATACAACCCTAACAAGAAGATATATCAAGTACTAAGTACCTTATGAAACTTCTGCCAAGCCATGGTAATCGTCTCTCATCTTACTAGTCGGAGGAGATGAATGGAAACTTGGACTATAGGCACTGGTATGAGAAAAACCAGTCGGGTTCGGCAGTGCATTTCCCATCGCATCAACGAGGGGATATGTTGTGGGATCATTGGGGTTCTGGAGAATGAGTGGTAATGGCAGACACTTGTAAGCTCACGTTCCGGTGAAGTGAAGTGTAGGACGCACATATATTCTGCTCCCATTCTTCCAATCAGATTGCGAAGGGACAAGTGTGGCTTGTTCAGCCTCAACCTTTCTCCGCGACGCTACGTTCCTGCGCATGAACCAGTACAGAAATGCCCCCACAATAGCGGCGATTCCTGCAACACCGCCGACAATGCCGCCGACAATTGGAGGGACGATGCTGTTCTCCTTGGTGGCGCTGGAGACGGCTGTACCTGAACCGGTGGCAGAGGAGGTGGCTGTGGACGACCAAGAAAACATATTGCTTGACGTCGGAGGATTGAAGGATGATGGTAAAGGGGACGGTCCACTACTAAGTGTTTCGGAGAAGAAAACTTCCGTCGATTGCTGGGACGATGTCGTAGTTGGAATTTTGCTCGTAGAACTTGAACCTGTCGGAGTTGTGATGATCGCGGAAGAGTCGGGATGTCCGCCCTCTTTCACAAAGTCCTGTATTCTTGTTAGGTTGAAGTCGTCATCGTTCCCATCTAGCTCCAAGTATGCCCAGGCTGGAATGCTAGTATTGACCGGGATATCCCCAGGTATCCTAGAGTGTAAACACATTAAGTGAATTCAGACGTCTCCTGCAAGGCGTACTCACTTCCATAGATATATCTCTGTGCAGTTTTTCTGATAGGTGGACCATCTATGACCAGAGGATTATGAGGTAAACCGGTATATGGCCATTTACTGCTTTACTCACTCAACAACGCCTCCCCCTTGGCAAGCGCCACACGCCCCCAGAAGCATCCACTCGACAGTGCTACAGTCACAGTATAGAGGATGTTCATAGTTTTCGTAGACAAAACCGGAAGGAATTGTCCCAATGATGCAGGCGTCCCACTCTGAAGTATGAAGATAGTTGTAGTTGACGTTCATATATCCATGCTATAAATACACGTACGTTCCGGAGGCCTACAGGAGCGACAGAGGTACGTATTCACAGCACAGGGGCTTTGTGATTCATTGTTGTAGAGCTGTTGATAATCCGAGTCAGATATTGTCTCGAATTGGAGTAGACAGAAGTTATTACCCATTCAAATTGAGGCAGGCACTCCGGCTGCTGAAGTTGGGAGTTGACTTGGTGCAGAACACCTGAAAGCGCGAGATACGTCGAAAATGACCAACGGGCTACGGCCATGAGATGACAGAGAGGTGATGAGGTCAAAGGAACCCAGTAATTAGTTGGAATTACCTTTATTACTTACTTGTAAGGCCTCGCCACACGCGTGCAGTTCTTGCCCAACTTCAAATATAGGGGACCGTCAAGCCGTGCTGAGATACATGCCGTTGAAACGCCAGAACCCAGGTTGCAGTTCACATGTCCATGATCGGCGCAGGCTTGTGGCAGACGCGGGGATCCCAGTTCCCGTATCCTGGTTCTCGATATACATGTTCGGAGGATTTGTGGTTTCATCGAGAAGGCCTCTCATTCCATTGGGCGTTTCTCAGAGCTGTCGACAGATTACTATCAGTAACGTCAGCGCCACAGAGTTCATTCAGATGAGGTGTCTCGGAGGCTTTCATAGATGGATTTTGATTGAACACTCTGAATGAAGAAGCAAGGCTAATTCAGTGAGAGAGGTAACTTTGAGAGATCGATGAATCATGATACAAGCCTTCATGACTGAACTTCGAAGAACATTGGTGGAAGAAAGTCTAGAAAGCGACATGGCGTTGTGATAGATAGCGTGTCTCATCAAATGCGTTCACGTTTCCGGTGAATCGTGATATGGTATCAAAAAGAGATATCGAAAATGATTGGTCTCTGGGAAAACGCTAGGAAGATACAGCCACTATCTCCGTTCCCGCGTGGTAAACTCACTTTGAACATATGAAGGGCATGGTTAGGTAGGTACGATTCTTGGGTTTACGAGTGGATATGTCGTTGGGTCGTCGGGGTTCTGGGGAAGATTGAAACTGATCAGCACAACCTCCCCTACTTCATTGGCAAATGTAACGCACGTATATCTTGCTGACAGCTAGCCACTCGGGTGGTGATGGTACCAGATTTGGTCCTTCGACCTCTTGACGATGGCGAGAGGCAACCTTGCGACACATGCACCAGTACACAAACACTCCGAAAACGACGATTCCTACAATGCCGCCCACAACTCCGCCGACTATTGGAGCGATGACATTGCGAGTGACGGCGTGAAGAGAGGCCGTAACAGAAGCCGGTGTTTGTGAAGTGGCGAGAGACGACCATGAAACCGCATCACTTGGCATACTGGAGAGTGACGCGAGTTGCGACGAACTTGTCACTACGCTGGAACCTACAGGCGTCGAGGTTGGAGCAACTCCTGTTGAATCGGGGTGATCTCCCTCCAGGAGGAAATCTCGGACCTCTGTGATACTGAAGTTTAGGTCGCTAGGAACCTCTAGATACGCCCACGCCGGCACGCTGGTATCAGGAGGTATCTCTCTGGGAAATCTAGATCACAGAGGAAATTACTAGTATCGCGAACCGAGGGTCGAACATAATAAATCTCACTGCTGCATGTATTCTACAGTGCAGTTCGTTTGGTAGTCCTTCCATCTACTGTCAAGTGAGCGTGGGGCAGGTTGATACAAGTTCTCAACTCACGAGACAACTCCTGCTCCTTGGCATACGCCACAGGCACCTAAGAGCATTCACTGGACTGTACTACAGTCACAGTACTGGGGGCGTTCGAAATTCTTGTAAACTTGGTTTGCTGGGATACCCTTGATATCGCATTCCCCAACCTCTGGAAGACGAATACAGGCGCAGTATTCAGATCATCTGCTCATTGTTGAGAAAACTGTTTGCATACGAGAGGGCCCTCTGCAGGTTCGGCATAGCTGTGTGCTTATGAAACAGGGGCTTTGCGATCTGTTGTTGTAGAGCTGGGGAATGGATTTAGTAGTGCAGCTCAGTTACAGGAAATTGAAGGACTTACCCACTGAAGTGATGGCAGGCATAGTTCGCATCGAACATACTCAAGGGAGACTGCCAGTACAACGACGAGCTCCAGTAGCCGCGAAGGGGCGGTCATCATCTGCTAGAAGGTACGAGGAAGGGGAAGGAGTCTTGGTATGTGGGTTCAAAGAATCAGATATCTCCGTAATTGACTGCATACCGTGCTGCACATGGGCATGCCATTTCCGCGTCTACTTGAATTCGAGTAATGAGCGACAAGGTTTATTCAGTGTACTGATATCACAATGGAGCTTATCACCTTCCATGACACTAGCACGTACACATACCACATGCTGTATAGAAGACTGCGAGCCTCGCTGTTCATGCTCACTACCGAGTGGCGAGGCCTGAAGCTGCAAGAGTCACCGCGAGTTCTTTAACAATATGCATATATGCAGCTTCTGCTAGCAGCAGACTGGTATAACACTGAATGCATTCGCTGCCAACGATCGACTGTGTCAGTCGAAAAGAAATCAGCTACGTCCTTTGGAGATGCGAAGAGATTCACTTACTTAGTGTAAATATCATAGGAGTTTGAAATCGCGCTTTTGTGTGGTCTAGCCTGCGAGACTGGCTTTAGGTTTCAGGTGGTCACTGGCTTTAGTCCTCATCGTTGCCCAAAGTCCGAATCCTCCACCACTGTCGGACCACTGTACTCAACCGTAAGATTATGTAATCATGAAACTAAGTCTGAGCGCTGTGTCGTCGATAGGCGCTAGTACGTCTCTATCAAAACCACTTCAGGCTACTTCATGATCAGATCACTAGCAACCGGGAAGATTATTGCTCTGCCTGCTGCGAAATAATCATGCGCCAACACCTCTTCCACTGTGCCTGAGCCCCTCTTCCCTGTCTTGCGATGGCTGAACAGGACTGCAGTAAATTCGAAACGGCACGAAACGGCAAAGGGAAGACTTAATGACGTTAGTAACGTTGGCTCTGATGAGGCGTGCGCGTGAGGCCAAGTCGCATGACCATCAGCAACTGTACATGGCAGCAATGAGCCCTGCCTCGCTGCTATACGGCCAAGGGAAGTATGCCGCAGCATTAGCAGGTAAAATTGTTCTCACATGCTTCTGACTTGTTACCTTCATCGATATCATCCAACATGACAGATACTTTCGTCCGCGTAGGCTTGATCCTACTATGTTTGGTTGGCTCGGTCAGCAATGCCCGGGTCGCAGCAGAGACAGTGGATACACAATGCCTGACTGGATTCGAGTGGGTGCGTAGCTGTCGAGTTCTCCTACAGTCGCATCTGTGTCGTTACTCACAATACTTACTAGTAGATGTTGAATGACAAGCGGCAGAACCCATGCTTAGTAGCCGCATACTTATCCGCAGTGTGCCATTCGGGTTCTTTTGGTGGGTTATGTATGCCCTGATACGTTCGGCTCATGATATCGAACTCGAACGCAGTATTAGGTGCCAACGTTGAAGCGCTCCGGCCTGACGAACATTCTATTCTCCCAAGAGAGGCTGCGAATGACTGCTTCTGTAACACGGTGATGTGGTCGTTATTGGGAGCTTGCGCAATTTGTCAGCGAGAGCAAATTATATCGTATGTGTATGCCATCTCTCATCAAATCCGCCTCTGAAGGTTCTGTTTCTCTTCAGATGGAAAAGTTGGACGCGGAATTGCTCCAATGTTTTGGTGGCGCAGTTAGTTTTGATGTTGTCATCTATCGCACACAACTAATTCGCAACGACAAGATTCCCTAGGTCCATTCCAGAGGGTACTTCTGTCCCTGTATGGGCATATTACAATGTTACACTTCCTGGTCTATTCAATGCAACAATCATCGCTCAGGCCCTCGCTCGCCAAGATCCCTCTGATTCTACCACGCTCCCCACACCTTCTTCAACTTCATCGACATCCTCTAGTTTAGGTGGTCCTGGAGCTACCAAATCACCAGATGATAGCAGTGGCCCGGAGAAGAGCAACATGGGTCCCATCGTCGGGGGCGTGATGGGCGGGGTCGCGGTTCTTGCTGTTATTGCAGTTGGTGTCACTGACTGGTATCAACATCGCAAAGCTTCGAAGCAAGCCAAATCGACGGAACACAGCCCCTCCCCGCAGCCGAACGAGAATTCTCCGTGGATACCAGACATCCACGAGAGGCTTCTCAGTCCGCCTTCCCCCGAGCTTTCTTCGGATGCAAGGCACTATGTACGTACTTTAACTTGTGTCAATAGTTTATCGTTGCGATGATAATACTTATTTCAGGATATGAATTACCCACCGACTGCAACAAGAGTAATGTCGCAGAGTATTCAGTCTTCTCAACGAGCTGCTCGTGCTTACTGGTCCGATAGCTATGCTAGCCATACAGAACCATAAAGATGTTCACTTAGGCTTGTATTGGTTGTACGTGTTCTCGTGGTGATATACTGTCTCTATGGGAATAACCAGTTGAAATGCTATCCTGCTGATGGACTACGCGGTAGCCGAACCCACAAAACGATACGACACGTCTACAACTGCGACTGCGAGAAGCGTGATCTGAAGATGAACCGTGGTTGGCGTGTATCCGTACTTGACTTCTTTTGATGATGCGAAGTTGGCTGATGACAGTTTGAAGTTCTCCTAGTGACAGCGTCGAGACAACGCTGCACAGCTACGAATGAGGTATGTTCTCGTATACCTTGAGGTTCCCAAAGTCACTCAGCCACCAGGTGAGCTGCCGGGACGTCGATTGGGTTTACATCGGTCCTATCACCGCTTGCCTTTATTGTAGATGTAAGGAGTTCGTGGTCACCTACATCTAATCATTACAGGATCATACAAACGAGCGCGCTTACCTTGCTCAATGCTGCAGTAACTTCTCAAGATAATGCCGTGTTGGCAAATCTCTACACGATAGCGCCGAGTTGACCACAGTATCAAGGGATAGCGATGGTAATCGCCAAAGTCACCGTCAGATCGAATATGGAAATAAGCATGATGGTGGGTATCATGATGTATATACCGAAGTAAGTAAGTTGTCCTAGAGTCATATAGCTAGCGTTCACCGGATGTTTGAAGCTGACAACCTCTTCTTTGTTTCTGTGTCTCCCAACGCTGCTATAGAATCCGACAGAGATGCTTTGCCGAGTCGTCCTGATAATGCTTGCCGCTTTCGCAAGCTTATTGGGAGTGGCTGCCCAGACTACCAATATAACATGTCCCTCTGATTATGGCTGGGTATGTGATTTGAACTCTCGTTTTATATCTATATCTCATCACTGACATTCGCGTATGCCAGATGACCAACAGTAAATGGCAAAACCCTTGTTTAGTTGCGGCATACTTGCAATCCGTCTGCGACTCTGACCCGGCCAGTGAGTGTTCCTTGCACTTATATGGGATGGATATAAATAAAAATGCTTTATCAGTCTCCGGTGTACAAACGCTACCCCCTGGACACCATTATATTCTACGAGCACCCAATGCGAGCAACTGCACGTGTAACACCGTTTTGTACTCTGTGCTCAGTGCCTGTACAGTTTGCCAGGCGCAAGAGTATCTTCCGTAGGTGCATTCGTTCTAGTCTAATTCAAAGTTATTTACGTAGTTTTAGATGGAGCGGTTGGTCGGAGAACTGTACCTACAAATTCGTTGGAAAGTGAGTTTGGTTACATTTGCAGCATGTCGGAGACTTATGGTATGCCAGCTATCCAAAACCTATCCCTCAAGGCACTGCTGTTCCCGCGTGGGCCTATGAAAACGTAACACTCCTCGATACTTTCAATATAACAACCGCGGAACGCATAGCGCGAGAAAACCACACGGATTCTACTGCGCTGCCCACACCTACGGCAGTTTCCTCACCGAACGACGCCTCTCCTACGCAGATCAGCACCACTAAACGCAATAATCTCACTCCTATTCTCAGTGGGGTCTTCGGGGCTCTCATTCTCATTCTGGTGGCTGCCGCCACAACCTTTCTTTGGAAACGCCAACGCAAGATTAAGAGAATAATTATGTCTAAACCTAATGGCCCAAGCACTCAGATGCATGATATAGTCTGTGCGGAGTCGATGTATGAACATGAGAAGGCCACACCTACTCGAGCAAGGTTCTATGTAGGCCTTGATTTAATGTTCCACGCACGTGAGTCGCTGTACAAGCTGACATCTTCCGCAGAATCCCGAAGACCCGACGACGTTCCCCAGTCAAACCTCTCTGAATCACCACGACGCACGTACCTTTCAACCTATTCGCTATGCTGGACACGCGGAACTCTGATGGCTGGGTTAGGTCATTTGTCCCGTTCGCATCGATTGGTCTTGTATCGCTAGGTATACTTGCTCGAAAGAAGAATTTTCTTATTGTTCGCGAGTGACAACGCAGTGCACTCTTCCGGATAGTGTTTATCTTAACGGCTTCTTCCAAAACTAGACATACGCGGTCGTCTACTCCAGATGAAGCTGCGAATGGCAATAGCTACTTCATGCTACTTTGCCTGACAACTTGAAGTCTTGTCATAGGTTTATCGATGGCGCTCACAACTCGCCTTCCTCTGCGTCCTTTGCGTTCCCTTAGGACCAGATGTGGACACAAGACGATCCAGCCCTCTAACGCCGCTCGTACAGTTAGGATCAGCCCTGTCAAGAACACCATATACGTGCAGCGCATGTGGCCAACACGCAAAACACTTCGCAGCCACCTGCTGATCGTCGTATGTTTTATAACGGACCTCTGAATGTGCTCCTCGGACCACAAGACGGGAACTCGTCAATAGTACGTGAGGGGCATGCGGTCCGTTCTCACGGTTCATGAAAGCAAGACGGCCGCTTGCCTGGGTCCTGGCTCCCTTCCTTTACTACGTTCTTCCACCAATGATCTATCGACATCTGCTACACCAGCAGGCCTGCCTTGATCGGCGTTGGGTGTCATTGTGGCGTACGGTATGTATTCCTTCGTCCTTAGGCAGAAGAGATACTCTGCGTCCCTGCCTAACCCACGATGCGCAAGTCTGTCGACTCTCGTTATACAGTGCTCATTGGTGCCTCGATATTAGCAGCTACATCACTGGCCGAGGCTCAGCTCAATTTCACGGTACCGCAAAATTGTAGTGATGATTTGAGCTGGGTGAATGTCATGAGAATATTTGACCTCGTGTGGCGTATTGACTAACCACTTTTCTATGCCGCTAGACTGTCAATGATCGCGGCCAATCTACATGCCTGGTGGTGGCATACCTCTGCGACGCTTGTAGAACTAACGAAAGTGCGTAACTACCCCTCGCCACACTACCCGTCATGAACCGCAAATTTAGTGACGATATTTTCCTACAGGTTCGACGACGCAAGAAGCGGACTGTAGCATACCGAACCTCACACCAGGAGGACAGTTCTACGTCAACCATAACACTCCGAACGAGTGCGACTGCAATAGCGTTGTGTATTCCTTAATCTCGGCGTGTTCGCTTTGTCAGGGAGCTGCTGTCCTACCGTAAGATGACTACACAGCATTCCAGGTTTATACACTCACACACCTCCAGATGGACGAGTTGGATAGAGGACTGCAAAAATTCCTTCCTTGAACAGTGCGCTGCGTTGTTTTGATTAACTTACTCAGTATTGTCTGACTTGACCATAGATTCCCAGCTTCGATCCCCTCTAACGTCAGCGTTCCGGCTTGGGCCTATCTAGACGTTGCCAGTAGCAACACTTTCAATGCAAGCATCGCACAGAGCTTCGCCGAGACAGCACATCTCTCTGACTCGTCAGCTGTACCTGTTCCAACATCATCCGCTGCCTCCTCAGACTCTTCACTACCGTCCTCTCCTCCGAGTTCCTCTTCCTTCGATGCTGAACTAACCACTACTCTAGATCTCCCCTCCTCATCCATCGACAGTACACCACCCACCACCACATCGATCTCGCTCGACCCAGCCAGCGGACAAACCTTGGGCGCACTGCCCACCGTCTCTCCATCCCTGATGCTCAACAATACTAGTACATCCTCTGGCACGAAAAAGCTCGTGGGGCCGATCGTTGGCGGTGTAGTCGGGGGTTTGGCGGGTATAGCAACCATTGCCGTTCTCGCGTTTGTCTGGTACCACAACTATGGCTCGGCGCGTCAGGGCAAAGAGCAGTACGACGGACGTGCGAGTTGGCTGAGTGGCAGCGTTCCCGGCGTCGGTGCTTCCGGGCCAGGGGCTTTGGGAAACTGGGGAAATGGAAGTAAGATTTACGTGTGTACCTTCTCGTTTGATCGTTGAAACATCGAAGCAGCCAACTAACCGACACCATTGTATCTCCGTAGGACCCAAACGACCCATCCACCTTCCCACCTCTCATCGACCCCAATACAGGTTACACTCAACCACCTACTCCCAGCCAACCAGGTCTCAGCCCTCCGAGTCGCCATCCTACGGGCCCTCTTTCAATATCTTCCCAGATCTCCCGCAACCCCACAGCAACTAGTGCCTCCCTTCTCAGCCCAGGCACAGGGATGGTGATGACAGACCTTCCCCTGCACAGGACGTCCAGCATGCATATGATGGTCACCCGTCCCTCTGACTCTAGCTCGCGAGGTCATACACCGACTTCCTCGATACGTGCGCCGTCACCACAAGGTGCAGGGCAGGCTTATTATTACAGAGGGATACCCGAGGTTTGAATCAGGTGCATTCGGTTTTGTTTTACATATACAAGAAGTACATTTTTTAGCAGTTCAGCGACGAGGCAACCGGGCCTCTACAGAGAATTTGAGTAGAAAGCATAAGGGAATCGACCAGGCATAGTACGATAGAAGATCAGTCACAATTCATTTCAGGCCGGAGACGAACAAACACAACCGTCTGACAAACGGGGCATCTCAGATGCTTGGATACTTCGCCAATGATACAGCTATAGACAGGACAATGTCAGAGACGAGATGCTGAGAGATATCCGAGACGAATGCGACTTACTCATGGCAAAACAAATGGCCGCAGGTCGTAGCTGTAGGCTGATTGGCTCCGAGGAAGCACACCTGGCAAGTGATAGCCGAGGCTGCACTCGAGCTACCAGTAGAGGCTGTCTCATGTTATGTGAGTTCTGCACCATAATAGAACAGAAACATGAGATAGCGACGCACCATTAGATTCAGAAACTGGCGTGCCCTCCATCGAGTCCACCCCCGAGTTGACCTTCAGGAGGTTCCTCTCGATCATACAGACCGTATCGTCCAACAAACGTCGATGGAAAGTGTAGTACGGTACCCTGCCATGGCCGTTGGCCGGAGTCACCGGGAGAGGGGATGAGGGAGGCGATGTGGAAACCCTCGGGGTGCTCCGGACGTCATCGAGCTCTGACGCATCGCAGTCGGCAAAAGGGAGTGCAATGCTGTCCGAGCTCGATACGCTCTGAGGGACCGGGATCGCTTTATCGATACCACTTGCGGCGGCAATAGGTTTGTCAGTAGACTCCGGGGATGGAATTGGGGTGTTCCACCATCTGAAGAGGCGTACGAGGAGTCTACTGTGGAGGAGGAGAAGCCACTGGATGGCGGTATACCAGCTCAGCATCGCGTTGTCTTGCGACTATACAGCCCTCCTTGGTAGTGATAGTCAGAGCGAGAGATAGAGACGTGGCAAGGGCGCATATCGATATCCATGTCATGCTTCCTATTCTCACGCGACTCGCCGTGTGTTTTTGGCTTGAATACATAGTTTTGGCCCCATAATCAGAGTTTGATACTTGATGCATGGGTTCCAGTGTAGATAGAGAGGGTCGAGTCTGGCTGTAAATTGAACTTGAGTGTCTCGGATGGGTGTGCCAGTGACGGAAGTTAGCACTGCGGGTTCAAACCGTGTCGTGTCAAAGCTTGTCGAGGTTATGAACACGTCTAACAAACATTCAGAGTATCCAGCTAGTCGTTTATCACAATAACCGACTAGCCAGACATCCGCGCACATGACTCACATGAGTATAAGTACTTACTTCAAGAGTAGCGACTCACAAACTTTGATACACCCCGCCTCTGTTTACGTAATCGCGTATACTTCCCAATTGGGAGTGGGCGCATCACTTTCGCCCGACACCACAGAGGTTGAGCAGCGAGCACGACTGATAAATGACCTGGAAGTACAGTAAGTACTTGCAGCTGCACTCGTCAGTCGTGCGAGATTGAAATCCATACATGACATAATACTCGTATACAATACGACATGGTACTAACGATACATACAATACGACGCTATACAAAAATCGACATTACAATCGCAAGCGACAAATATAAGATATCTGGAATGAAACGAAAGATGCAAGTAGAAGAAACACCACATGTTCCGCATCCACTGGGACGAACACGCGTATGAAAGAGGAGAGGAAGGGGCGATGTGAAGAGGAAACAGACATAGACCTACGCTGCCTCTCCCCCCGGGCCGTCGCACCTGTCCCTATCCAAAGCCCCCTGCAACCACCTATGCCCCCTCACCTCCGCAATATCCGCCCTCCTCTCCGGGTCCCTCTCCAAGCACCTCGTCATGAGCCCCAGCGCAGCCCTACTAAGCTTAGTAGACCCGCCTCGCATCTCCCTCACAACCATGCGACCATCAATGGCGTCTTGCTCTGTCGGGAACGGTGAGTGTCCGGTAAGCAGATAGGAGAGGAGGACACCAAGCGTCCAGATCTCTGCGGGTGGGGCTTGATAGGGTTTCTTGCGGAGGATCTCGGAGGAGGCGTAGGCTGTTGTGCCGTAGAAAAGGGTGTAGTAGGGGCGAGGAGATGTTGGGTCCGCGACGACTGCGCTACCGAAGTCGATGAGCTTGACCTAGGATACGGAGAAACATGTGAATATATGCGTCAAACTCTTCAAAAAAAATGAGAACGAGAACGAAGAATCCACATACCTTGAACTCAGCGTCGATGACCAGGTTCTCGTCCTTGATGTCGCAATGCGTGATCCCTTGAGTCTCAAGATAATACACAGCTTCCACAACTTGTGCAAAGACATAACGCGCGTTGTTCTCTGAGAGTCGCTTGTGCTTGCTCTGCTCAATGCACTCAAAGAGATCATAGGAAGGGCGGCGCGAGAAGTTCGGACGGGCGGCCGGAGACGGAGGCTTGAGGAAACCTTGAGCTTCGTTTGAAGGCGGGAGGGGCTCTTCGGTGAGAAGATTGACGTCGGCAATATCAGCCTCGATAGGCTGTACGACCAAATCTGAAGGGGAGATGCACGGACTCGAACCCGGCAGAGCGGACGCGCCATGTTGAACGCCGACGAAAGACATACTCTCAGGCAGGCCACAATCAGAATCGCCTGGGCAAGCGTTGTTCGTATCGTCAGGATGAACCGAGACCTCGACTTGCGGGGGAGTTCCAAGCAAAGAATCGACCAGATCCATCGATGGCGACGGAGTCAAACACGGAGTAGACAAAGAAGGTGAAGGTACAACAAGCTTTCCAGGAGCAGTAATCTGCTTTTCCTTCGTCCTCTTTCTGGACATCCAAGGGGTTCCATGCAGTTCTTGAACCTACGAACACGATTAGTTTATGACCGGGAACGTAATCGAGCTACGTCATGCGTACTAGGTAGAAGTAGAGTTCGTCCTCGAAGAGATCGACACATCTGACGATGTTGTCGTGGTTGACGAGGCTCATAATCATGACTTCCGTCGGTACCTGGCCAAGCAGTTCGTCGTGCCACCACGCATGGTCTGGGACTTTGGACTTGATGATAAATTTGACAGCGACTTCGTATCCTTCCATACGGTGACGGGCTGTCATCACGAATCCATAGCCACCAGCGCCGAGCTCATCACCAAGAGTATATGTCCCGGCAAAGAAGGGGTTGAGGTGATGATCCGCAGGAAACCGAAGGGAGAACATGCGCGCCTTGGTCATGAGGACGTTCTCAGACGCAGTGGAACGAAGAGCAGGACGAGAGAAGGTTGAGCTGGGCTCCAGGTGTTCAGGTTCGAGCAAGAGAGAGGGAAGAGAATCAGCTTGTTCAAGGTCGCCGAGAGGAGAGTCAAAAGAGTCCATAGACACAGAGAGGGAAGGTACCACAGATAGGTTGTCGTCCGCAGGGCCATGGCCAAGAGGCGGGCCTTCAGGATAGTTCAATTGAGGTGGGTATTCGAAGCCGTTCTGGCCAGCAGAGAAAGGTTGAGAATCGGTTGTGTAGAAGCTACCGGCCTCGAATGCGGAGCCAAAGGACGCAGCAAAAGGGTTGTACTCGAGAGACGCATTGGCCAAGTCGAGAGCCTGAGCCGGGGCAGTCAAACTGGAAAAGTAGGTATCAACGAAAGAGAGACTTGACCCGAGCCTATCGGGTTGGTGAAGCGCAAGAAGACTATCGTGTTGCGAACACTCCTGTTGCTCGCTAGTGCCGTGTCGTTGAAGGTCGTGGCCATCCGAAGAGTACGAGCGAGAGAAAGTACGTTTGCCCTGATGGTGGGCCTCGTAAGGCTGATAGGGCTCGGGATGGCCGGTCAGAGGAGTCTGTAGGGTGTCGCCATCCTCTGACAACGCGTCGCAGCCGTCGATAGGCGGGGAAAGGTAACCAAAAGGAGGGGATTGTACGGCTGAATGCTGCATTACGTCGCTTGGATGTCGCGTTGGAGGAAAGGTAGCGACGGCGGGGAGGGGGGAGGAGGAGATGGTGGTGGTGGGGAGAGACGAAAGGCCGTCGGGGCCTTGTTCAGTTTCATGGCCTGTGGTTTATATCCTCGCTGGTGACGACGTCCTACGTCCCAACAAAGAAAGAAGCCTTCCTTAAAAGGATCGAGGCGCACCGACAGCATGGTATCTGTGGGACCAAAGGGGCAGCCAATCCACAAGAACCCATCAAACAGTCCGCTTCTTTGTGCCGCCACGATTCTGCAGTTATAAGTTTGTCGCAGCATAGGTCGAGATGGGATCAAACCTACATCAGGATGGACTGCAACCTGAGATATCCACCAACTGAGCCTCAGTGAACTACGAGGGCAAAGTGGCAAGCAAAGAAAACAAATGGCCAGCCACGTACAAGTTGTCCGAAAACTGAAGATCTCTAGATCTCTGTGGATCTGATGCGTGAGCGTGGGAATCACTACTCGGACTCCTGCCACTGGTGGCACTCCCGCGCTCAGGCTCATCCTGTGCATTCACCAGCCATAGTAACCTCTGACCGCTTATCTATGATACAGCATCGAAAGCAGAACACCTTCTACTACAGTCGTGACACAGCTTGAGATAAAATAAAACGTCAATGCATCCGGTGCGAACTAGTTTGAAGGCAAGCTTATACGCTTGCACAAGTTTACTCAGTGACTGGGATAATTTCGATCAGCAACTTGCGTTTGCGTTTAGGATGGTTCCATGTGTTTAAGAAAGTATACGATAGAGTCCTACTTCCAATCATCAGAGTCCATTGTCCGTTTGAAGGGTATTTATCCGGCTCCCCGCATGCGTGCTCAGAGAAACAGTCCACCCGACTGATCACTTCAGTTGCTCAAATCAACATGGATCGGAGCGCTAGTTCCGCCACGGGAGATAGCTCCAGTGTCCGTCTTGTACGTGATCCAAGCAACAAGGCCGTAGGATGCGTCAGCTAGATATCCGTCAGTGGTATCATTGGAGAGGACAGGAAGCTGCATTGGGGGATTGGTCGAATGAGGCACGGATCTAGCATGTAAAGCTTTAGGTAGGACTTACGGTAGTCTCGAAGGAGACTGAGTGAGCGTCCGCAGGGTAGTCGGAACGGAGCAGCTGCCAGTCCGGAGTGACGAACCCATTGGTGTAGGTGCCGTGGATGTACACGTCCAAGTTAATGGGTTGCCAGCGGGCCTTGGTAGAGTTATAGGTGACCATGAATTTCTACAAAGAATGTGTAGCAATGAGGGTGGTGATCAATAATGGTGTTAAATGCAGGTAAACGTGCATACCTCGCCGATCTTGACGGTCTGGGGATCTACGCTGAGGGCACCGAACCTGGCTGCTTCTTGACGAGTCTCGAGGGCAGGGCTCGCAGAAACGAAGCCAAAGGCGGCCGCAATAGCAACGAGGGGGAGAGCGAAGCGCATGTTGATGATTGTAAGGTAGAAGGGGTATGTATGTGCTGAGGTGTGCAGAATACGAGGGCAACCGAATGCTGCTGCTAGTATGCCATAAATCTCTGTATATATACTGCTCGCGATGAAGGGTGAAGGCCTGAACTCGCCGTGCCGAAGGAGCATGGCATTCGCGACTCGTGCCACAAATAGACATGCAGGGAAAGTCGTCGGTTGTCGGCTCAGGCACTGCGTAGTTTGAATGGCTTCTAGCGAACTGGTACCGTCCCGTAGGCTTGAAGACGCCGCGTTGCGATGACGAGCTCAGGGAAGGATACTTTGCTTTGAACACACGTACAACGGTGGTCGCTCTGCGTGGTCTCGTGCACGCATTTCCGTCAGGATCGGCTTTCTATACGCTACAGCAACGTGCAGATCCTCCGACTTGCGATATTGATCTGATGATGGGGGATTTGTGGCCGAAATCCCGCGTAAGTCGTGCGTGAATCTTATTGTGTTATTTTTAACACCTTGTAAGCTTCCAGCTTCCGGTGGAGTACCCTCTGGATTAGCCTAGGTACTCACCATGAGTTGCCAGCGGGTAGGTAAAACTGAACGAAGTGGGGGGGATTAACAATCAGGGAGCAATAGTAACGACTTCAGCAGGACATACATTAATGCTGTACAAGATGGACCCGCATGGTGGAGAACTGCCCTAAAGCTTTTGCTTACACCGCTTTTACACACCCCATCCACATGGATGATGGTCTTCTTCCCTTGAGGCCACCCCACGATGATGGGATAAGTACTAGTATGCGATGACCGGGGTCCGGAGGATCGTGCACCGGAAGAGTGTGCAGGCTTGTTCTGGCAAAATCGCAAGTCCTAGAGAAGTGAATGACAGAAATGACCTTACGAGATATTAACGGGAGGCAGTAAGCATTTCCAGCATAAGGACTTACAGCTGATGTTGTCACGGTGTAGTGTGTACTACTTACGATTCGGCGCGTCCTCAGGAATGTTTAGGCGCCTATAAGAAAGTCTCGGTTTATGCCGTGATCCCTGATTATGTAATGCTTGCCCCTTGGGGCAGTTCAGTCGTGACCAACTTCTTCACGACGTTCTAACTTCCCCGACACCACGCCATCAGCTATGTACTCAAAACCTACTCAAGTTATCAAATATGACAGCAATTGGTCTGCAGAATGATTCAACTCAATCCTGGGATATTCTTATGGCGCGAGGCCATGACAAAACGAAAACTCGGCGCTGGATCGACTCTGGCACGTCTTTAACTGGCAGGTCGTTGGGACCTTCTTTCCTCCTCAAGCCGCTGGAGATTCTTAGGAGGACACGTTCTCAAATTCAATTCTCAACAACCCTTCCCAGTCCAAACCCGTCCAAGCATCATGGTCGCGAACGCAGACGTCTTCGAATTGGAAAGAGAGCATCGGAGGCTTACGGCATTACTCCCTCTATAGAAGACTGCTTGATCCCCTCGCCCAAAGCTGGTTATATAGGTAGTTTTGTCGTGGCTCTGGAAACGCGCTGAGGGCGTCGTATTATGCTGGCACTTTGCTGTCCAACTCGATCTGAAAAGCCTGGATAGTTCCGACGCTTCTATCTTATCATGGAACCTGACGCTGCCGGCTCTCTTGATCCAGATGGACATTTTAAGTCAAGATTGGCAGACTCGGAGTCGACCGACAAAGGCGGTGAGCAACCACCCTTCTCCTACTACGAACAGATGCATATTTTGTGAAGAGCGCTAATGGAACGATTGTATTCCACGGTCATATAGATGTGGTCGGTTTGTTCTAGGAACTTGATTGTGTGTGACCGTTCAAGTCAAATGTTTGCATGTACATGGTACGCTCGTCCTGATTTAATTTATAAACGAGATGCTGACTGTGATGTAGATCAATCCGATCAGGTTCAAGAAGTAGCATTTCAAAGCCGCAACTCAACATGGGACCGATGAAAGTATCTGACTTCTGAGCTGTAATCGTTGGATGGTCTACTCGAGCAAGTGTTGTAAATAGTTCCACAATACTGTTGTAAAGATTTTTCCGTTAATCACCATTGCTAGCGACGATGGCACTTCGACCGTAGTAGATGACGATGGTCCCTTCTGCGATGATCTACGGAGTCGAAGCAGCTGCACTACTAAGTTGGACCTGTTCTATAGAACTCAATCGTCTGCACCTAAAGGGACGTATTGCGCTGTATTCATGCCTTCTATCACGGTACGTAACCAGATGGCTACTATCTGCAGCCGTGTCATCTACTTATACTGTCAATAGTATCTAGCTCTTGAGAGCTCTAGCGTTGAACGCATTGCCAATATCCCCGACCATGTCTACCAACTCAAAGTATCACACAATGTGGAGCTTTATTGTGCTAGCCCTAGTGCAGCGCCGTGCAACTGCTCAGATCCCATCAGCATCATGCTTGCCGGGTACATACGACTGGGTGCGCCATTCTCTTCACGCTCTGCAGCATCCGTTCTGAACGATACTTTTTTCTTTCGTTTCAGCTGAACAACAGCTTGGGCCAGAATCCATGTCAAGTGGCGACAGATTTGTGCCATGCCTGCAGGCCTATTCGGCGTACGTCTAATGCTGCCTGGTTACGGTATACCTGTTCTCATTGGTTGCTTATGAAGATCCGAGTGACTGCCAATTGGACCAGTTTTCAGATGAAGGCGATTACTATCAGAATGTCGAGAGGCCAGTCTCTTGCGACTGCAGCACGATCGAGTGGATGCTCTTGGGGCGTGCGGTGCATGTCAGGGAGGAGCGACAGCAGTTCTTCCGTACGTACATCTTCTTTGGTATGTATGTCGAGTTACTGATAGATCGACAATAGCTGGTCAAATTGGAGCACAAACTGTACAGATGTAGTCTGGTTCTCCGAGTAAGTCATTCCTTCCAACTATACTTTTACTCATAATAGACTTAACAACCACCTGTCTGTGATATCGTGATAGGCTGCCGGTCGATGTGCCTGCTACAACCAGGATCCCGGCGTGGGCGTATTTGAACACCACCAACGGCAATTACTTTCATCTCAGCGACATTTCAGACTTTCTCAATCAGCCTGGTGACCATCCTGACTCTTCCGCCAGCACGCCGCTCGCGACTACTACAATAGCAGGAAGCCCGTCGGAGACCGCTACGTCTCCTGCAAACGATGCAAAGGGCAACATTGTTCCTCCGACTGTAGGCGGTGTTGTTGGGGGCGTGGGAGGTCTCCTCGTCATCTTCAGTGGATTCTTGTCCTGGTTCAAGCACAGGCACTCGAGTCGCCAAACTCAGGCATCTGACCCTCACGTGAGGGCTGCGAAGATGACTTCTATGTCCTCGCGACTGTTCCAGGGCAATATGAAGAAGCTTTACGTACGTTTTATATATATTACTACAGATACGAATATTAAACTCATCTTCGATGCTGTTATGTTTCATGCTCTCAGGATCCAAACGATCCCACGACTTACCCGGCACTAGTAGAGCCTGGAAGTGTGACACCTGCTTTGCAGAAATTCGACAATCCTGAGACTGCACAACTATCGCTAGGCACAAAGGAGCGGTACAATGGACTGCCAGAGGTGGCCTAAAATCCTATACCATGGCATTCTGCAGTGGTCCGATTGTGCTACTTATCAGCATGTATCTTGAATGGCGCGGTTCCGACACTTCCTAACATCATGTAGTACTTTGCGTCGAGTAGTAACATATAGCACGTAGAACTGAATTGTATCGTTTGTTTCCCGTAGGTGAAGTTTAAAATCCGAACGTGAACGTATTTCTGTGCTTGAAGGTGAAGCGTGAGGCGACAAGTCGTCGTCCCGTCTGAATGAACTCACCTTCCTTTTGCGGACAGGTGCGCGGCTAACCATCTATGCTCATTGGCCCTTAGGCCTTATCTCTCTTCTTACGTGTTCTCGTTCTGTCATGGCCTTTCAAGCCATCCCCACCACAACGGCCTTGACATCAAGTTGGGGTTTCTACTTAGCGGTCCTTTGTAGGACACATTCTCAACCGCGATTCCTGAAGGTATTTTTGCACTTTGTTCAAGCATAGGCCCTCAAAGCAAGCCTATTATTCCAATATGAATAGCATCCAATGGGTATCTAAATATAAGCACGATGACCTTCTAGAATATTGTACATTACCCGAAACTTATCACTTTGTATGCTCCAACGTACGCCGTACAGCCCTTATACCGTAACACTGATACCCAAGTCCCTGACCCTCCCCGTCTCAAGCTCGTATACAACACCGTGTACACCAATCAATCTCGCGTTACCCCTCACATCGGGCTCAGGACTCCACGCATCCTGAATAGCCTTCGTCTGCAATAACTTCTGCACGCCAGCTCTCACACTAGCCTCCACGAGCTCCGCAGATGTGAGCTTTCCATCCTTCTCCTGCTGCAGTTCGGTGGCGAGTGATGTGAGGGGAGCCAGCCACCTTTCGAGTGGGGAAGCGGGCGAGGAAGGATGTGGGGAGGAAGAGGCGTGGAGGCACGCCATTGCGCCTCCGCAGTTTGTGTGCCCCGCAAGGACAACGTGTTCGACGCCAACGTTTGCGATAGCGTATGTGAGGACAGATAGGATGTTATCGTCGTCAAGGTGGACTTGGCTAGTTGCAGGGTGATGGTTGTCAGTATCGTGGGTAGATTGATAACATGTGGGGAGCTCGGCCAGGAAAGGTATGGGTGGGTGTGAGGACGAGGGTTTACGAGAGCTCGGGCACGAATGGGATGATGGGAAGAGGGACGGCGACTTACTTTGCGATGTTACGGGTGACAAAAATATCTCCCGGCTTGGCGGCAAGAACGACGCTCTCGGGGACTCGAGAGTCTGAGCAGCCAATCCAGAGGACCTGAGGACAGCAAGGTGAGACACAACGTCCATCCGAGAGGCTGTCGGGGCCAAGAGCAGGGTCGAGCATAGTTGCGGCTGTAACGCCTGCTAACCGCTGCCTTCTGCCCCAGCTTCCGCAGTAGACCAAGCACTCACCTTGGGAGCCTGTCCCTTGGCGCTCTGCGCGAAGAAAGTTGGTTCTGCGGCGTTAACAGCGGATGACCATTTGGAGTTATTGTCGAGGAGACGAGCGAGGATGGGGAAGTCAGCAGCGGTGGCCATCGTTGGGTTGGTGTTGGTGGGCGCGGCGAACGGTGAGGTCGTGGTCGTGGTCGTCGACAGAGTCCTGAGGTGAGAGGAGAAAGGGAGAAGGGGGATTGGACCGACGGCTTGATGTCAGGACGGCATTTATAGTGCTACGATAAAGAGAGTGGCCACGATCATCAGCGCTGTGTGCTGCATGAGTGGTCCACAAACAAGCACAACTACGGCTAAATCGGGTGCCGGCGCTGATCCGAAGAGACCATGCAATTCGTCCGATGACGTGCCTGCTTCCTTTTCCCGTTCTTTTACGCGTGTATCTCACGCCTAGATCTCCTCCCACTACAAATTCCCCCAATTCGCGAGAGAAAAGGGAAGGAGTCGTCGTTCGCCGCCTCAGCTTGGCGGGAATCGGTGGGAGTCGATGTTGGGATGTTCGCGGGTAAACGGCGGGTGGTCTGTTGCTCGGAGATTGGCATCGTGCGAAGGTTTGTGATCAGGAACATGAGAAAGTTCTGCGCGCCAAGTGACGCATTTCACATCACATCCGCTCGTCCACTCATTCTCGTCCGCTTAGCTCGCAATTTACGACGGCAACTTCTCTCACTCTAGTACCTTTGGAAAATCCAATCTCACGAAAGCTTCGCAAGTATGTTTTCGATTTTAGGATCACGGTCATGTCCCCGTCGGCCGTACAGGCTGTGGGCTATGTTTCCTGAGCCGAGCGATCCCTCATCTCCCGTTTTGCCTATCCGAAGCGCTTCGTATACCACCGCATTGCGAGACATGGGTATTCAGAGACTCAACGTGTTGCTGTACTCACATGTGCGAAGCCATTCTCGCCCTCTCTCGGTCGCCACAGGCTGTTTGCATCTTTCAAATAGAGAGTCACTGAATGCGACACATGCCCGCCACGTTTCTGGTGGCGCGCAATCGGCCGAGAACCCATCAACGCCACAAAGCTCATACGAGCGCTTCATGCCTGATATGGCACTGTCTCGCATCCAGTATTTCTTGACTTCGTACCGCGACGACACGGTCTCTCCCGATCGCTTGGTCGCTGTCTCCTTCTTCATGGCGTAAAAAGGAGATTTATATGGCTATGCTACTAGTATTTATGAAATAGGTGTGTTTCTGCCATAATGTTCTCACTGATTAGTCCCTTTTCTGACAACGTGCGAATATCTCAATGTCACAAAGTCAGACAAGGTTTAATAACATCTCGTTGCTACGAAATATCGAGGGGTTAAAGCGTGTGTGCATCCCGAACGCTATATAGAAAACAACATTAGGATGAGAACGCAAGAGGACTCTTATTGGGTTTGGAGGTGGTGGCAACACACTGGATACGCTAGCATCTCACTTCTATCGTCACTGGGAACGGATGCTTCTATATAAGTTCAAAATCTCTCTGCCACATTTCTCTGAAATGAAACTGACAATCTAGAACCGAATAAGTAGCGTGAGACTACTCACATATGTCTTCACCCCTCAATAACGCAAGTCAACGAGCGTGTCATCTTCTACGAGTAACGTAACAGCCTATCCCCGTAACTTGCACGGCTCCGATACTTTCGATATGAAATAACGTGAGTACATAGGAGCGGAGACTCCATAAGTTGTGCAAGTGACTTTCATGGAATCTACACTTACTCACATTTATTTTGCGCTGATCGCACCACATACAGTACAATCTGCGGTGACTCTCACTGTTCATCAAGCGTGGTACAATCAAGTGTATGTTGCCAAATACCCCAGGGTCTTAGACGTCGATTTCAACTTTTGGAGCAGACCAGTCTCCTCGTGTCTGAGCCTGCTGTCCTCTGGCTCGTTCGTGCGAACAGCATCGCCCAATCACCGCAATTTGAGATGAAAGATGAAGGACTCACGAGCTAATTTGTTAACCAGATTTCACTCTGGTTTCCAACAACCTCTCGCGGGAGGTGTATAGAGAGCTGTAAGTCCGCTGACGTACCATCTGAGTAACGTGCTGTTCCGCTTGTTGACGCTTTCACATATAGGTTGGCGCTCGAGTCGGGATGTCTCATCGAGAGAACACGCCGTCTTCTGCATCGTGTGCAAACTATTCAACTTTATTCTCTTCTGACGCTTACCCTATCGTCCGCCTCATAGTCCAAGACGGAGTTGAACATTGAAGATCGCCTCCTCCTTGCATTCCATACGCTGGCCTCGTCGCATCAGGACTCGATCAGATGACCGCTTTCCAAGTCTGACTGACTACTATGATTTCAGAGCACCATTTCGACCTCATGCAAATGATTACAATCGACTACCGCAGCCAGCGACAGGCAAACCCACTCCGATATAACACGCAGCTCATCTATGGCCTGAACTCTATCATGTTCTGTTATGTTGAGTCCGTGAGTGCCAGCTCGTGTTTTATCATGATGCAGGCGTTCCGTATTGACCTCTTATAACTCTCACTACTCCGTCTCTTCAGTGCGTAGCTATACTTGTCTGGCACCCCCACAATGATGTTACCAGAAGACGTACATCCAGCTCGCGCATTGGACGAGAAAGCAGATGAGGACCTTGAGAAGGCAGCCATATCTGCAATTCACGGCGTTGGATCGTATCAAACCGGCATGTCACCAAGGGAATCATACCCACCGCGGGGAAAGTGGAGATTATACAAGACGAAACTCCCCTCGGACAGGATGATGTATCTGTGGATATCATCACGAAGGTTGCTACGCTGGAGTAGTTTGATCTCTTCTCGGTCTGTGCGATGAAGAGAGACGCTAGAAAAGGTGGGATTGGTATCTTTGTGAGTTGCATCCAGCCCAAGGATCAGGCAGGGCGCGCTTGACTGACGATTCATGGTGCCTACGTAGACTCCTGCGGAAGGGAGCTCGGATAGTCGGGACTGCCCCTCTTTCCACTTAGCCATTACAATCCGTTTACCGCAGTCTTTGACCCGCGAGGCATTACTTCAGATCAAGTCCCTGGAGACCAGACTTCCCAACTTCGACCACTATATGGGAGACCTTCTCGGCCGTGTCAACCTTGACAAGATTCACCAACGTTCGTTTTGAGGAACCATCTTCGCGCATGTATATGTGATCAATACCTTTTACTTATCGGTAATGTACGTACTGACTGCTGCCATGTATTCTTATAAGTCATTAAACGCTACCGAAGGAACAATGCCGGTGCGGAGAGCATGCTCAGCATGTACACGAATAACGCATGAGCATACTCTCTCCATGTCAACAGTTGTTTGAAGACCTCTCGCTGTCGTGTTGCCACTCACATTTTTTGTCCTCAGAACGCTCAATGCAACAATCAACGCCTTCGCTTCATCCGTGGCCTCAGCACCATCCTCATCGGGTGGAACCTATCATATCTCGTCCAGAAACATCAATGGTCAACTCGATCTCAATGTCCCTATCCTTCCTTTTGACAGTACTTTCCGTATCGTACGTAGCACTGACGTCCAAGCATCCGGCACCGTCCCTGACACATACGAAGGCTCACATAAGCTGTATGCACGTAGTTTTTGACCAGGCGTCAGTACTAACTTGAAGTTAGAAGCTTGAAGCTTGAAGATTGAAGCTTATATTGAAGCTTGAAGTATCGTTACTTCAAGAAGTTGAAGTGAGAGCCGTGCTTCGAGAAACGACGCGCGTTGACAGTGTTCCCCCTGACCCCGTCATGACTTTGTCAAGTCACAATAGTGACCTTGTGACCTCGTCACATCAGATCTGACGGGGGTCAATGACCCCCCTTTTCGGCGCTTTTGCAGATTTTTGCGAATAGCACAACATGTAGGGCTCCTTTGGTCAAAGTAAATGCACAGAGGCACAAGGCATAGCATCAAGATTGTATCTAGACGTAAAAAAAACCAAGAAAGTCGTGACCTGTAAAGTTGAAGCTTTATGACGGCCAAAAGCTGGCTCTTAGCGCCGGTCGATACGGGCGCTTGTAGAGAGTGACGGACGAAGGCATTTGTCTCGCTCGCTTAGTAAGTGACTCTGTCACGTTATCCATTGATTAACTTCCATATTTGGGAGGATACTTGATGGCGACTGGTCAAACGCCGGTCAAATGACCGGTCTGTGACGGGGGTCGAATGACGGGGTCACGGCCTTTGTGACTTTTTGACTTGACACCCAGAACACTGCGCGTTGAGTACGCTAGTCATGTGATCGTGTCATAATGGGCGCTTGTCTCTCCCAGCTCTTCAAATTCGTCGTGAAGTTCGAGTTCGACTGAGAACTCTTACTAGTACTACAAGCTGCAAACTTAGGATCTTTCAACTTCAATTTACCTCAAGATACGTTCTACATCTAACAAAGTGCCCACAGTGCTCTTATTACCATCAACGAAGTACGTTTCACGGTCGCACTGGAAACTTGAAAGTCAATGTCCGTAACGTCTAGTACTTATGTGCACCATCACTAATGTTCTCACAGCATGGACGAAGATATGTTACAACTTGGATTTGAAGGCGCCGCAAGTACTGGCATGCACCGCTGTCTACGATTGACAGAGATACAAGCCCAGATCTTTGACTACCTCAACACTTGGGATTGTACGCGGCTCGCACTGACATGCAGCTCATTTTACGAGTGTGCTTGCGACGTTGTATGGGCAGAAGTCGAGACAATGATACCTTTCGCCCGGTGTATGCCGCCGGACGTACTGGTGGAACTAGAGCCGGAACCACCGACGTATGAGCCAGATGACTCGGACACGTACTTTGGTCTTGACGACATGATCACCAGCATTGTTTGTTCAAATCTTACTGCTGAACATAGAGAAACTCGGAGCTGACACAATTTCTTGTGTAACAGGATCTCAGAAGACCACTGGTCCTGTTCGACTGGAAGCTATTTTGCAAACATACCCACCGAGTGAAGGTGTACAAGGACGAACGCGTATATAGCGAGTATGTAAACACCATTGGGTTTGGTCGCCGGAAATCCCAGCTCGCGACCAATGCTATGAGGACCATCATTTCCTGGATCCAGAGCGGGAGCGTCGGCGGTGATGTATGCGAGAATGCCCCGCCACACTTATTCCCCAAGCTTACCACGCTCATCATGCCAAATGAGCTTGACCCACCCTGGGTACCAGCCTACTTTCCCGATTTATGCCGCAGTGGAACATTGCAGAGACTAGTTCTGGATTGGAAACAGGACACTGACACGCTCAACTCGATGTCATCACCGGGTGCCGGACTCTACAGTGCTCTGGCAGATGTCCTGCCAGGTCTAACCTCAACCTGGCCACAACTCCGCTCTATCGAGCTCATCACGCGCACTACTATGCATCCACGTCAAGTCAAGCTCTACCTTGAGAGCGCGATGACATGGCTCAATAGCGTCCCACACTTACAGTCTTTCCGAGCCTCCCTTTCGCTCCATCCATCCCTTGTCGACTCTCTCTCCAAGCTACCTCTCCTGCATAACGTCGAACTCGAAGGCCACGAAGGTTGCACCATCGAGCCGGGTTTCCGTCAACAACTTTCTCCATCGGGCTTCTCATCATTATGGACACTGAAACTGACCTCCTGCGAACCACATACCCCGACCCCCCTACTTCATGCTCTGGATCACTGCAGCTTGCTCACAGAAGTCAAGCTCAACTATTCTTACACCCAGAACTTGCCCAACTCTTTCGACCAAGTTATTGCACTTTTCGAGGCCGTGTCTCGTATTCCGACGGTGGAAACACTCCACATCGCGCTGGGGAAACGTTCCAATTCACCCGGTCGGCCCAAGCCCCGTGAACCAACCCTTTCGGGGCAACTACTTCGCGTACTCTTCTCATTGCCTCGCGTGCGGGACCTAGAATTGGCAGGTTTTTATGACATCTCGCTCGAGGATTCCGACCTCGAGAATGTCGCCTCTGCATGGCCTGGGCTTGTAAAATTCGACCTCGGCAGGACATTTGAGTCCCCATTAATGGTGAAACGCCCTCCATTGACGACGCTTGTGGGTGTCCAGGCGTTGTACAATGGCTGTCCAAACCTCGCAGAAGTGTACCTCTACGTGACCGAGAAATTGCCTGTCGACTCCAACTTCATCCTCACGCTGCCGTCAGCTCGGCCTCGCAATGGCGCAATGAAAAGTCTTCATCTTGCCTTTTGTCCGCATAGAATCCGCGAGGGGGTCCATTTCGAGTACGGCAGCGGAACATACATCCCGATTATCATTCGATTAATGTTCCCTCAGCTTGAAGAATTCGTAGCATTCACCATTGATGACCGGTACCCGAGATGGGAGTCTGATACTTGGGCAGGCTGGGATGAGTATAAGGATGTGGAGACGTCGAGGGTTTTGGATCGCCTGACAGAAATAGCAGACGGAATCTTACGTTTTCAAGCGACGTTTGGCGCATACAGAATTCTATAATCATAAGGGATGTTTAGGGATAAATTTATTATCATTAGATTCCCTAGGTCGTATCAGGACAATTGAGCAAACCCGACACGATTATTGCCCAAGTCAAACGAGGTGTAGACGTTCTGCAAGAATCTATCACCGACTATCCAGAACTTGAACGAACTCCCGACGATGGCGCCAACACAGTCTTTGGATCTCGAATTGACTCGACCGAGATTGAAGTATTTCGAATCGATGCTGAATGAGCGTCCGGAGAAAGCGAGGCTGACAGCCGGTGTCGACGAGCACGGGAAAGTGTAAAAGCCATTACCAACAGTTGCATAGGCGTTCTTGCTCCCCGGGATAGAAGCGTAAAAGTCCTGCACTTGCTTGTATGGGGCAATAATCAAAGTGGTGCCTGTGTCGATGATCGATTGGACATTGCGGAGGGAAGTGACTGCAGCCGAATTTACGTTGACGGAGCCAAGAGTGACCTGCCAGTAGCCTTGGGTCGTCACAGGAGCATAGGTAAACGAGCCTTTGTACAAAGCTTGATTGACACCGCCCAAAAGGAGCTCGCTATTACTCGCGGTAAGCTTGAAGGAGAAGATAGGCGGAAGAGTCTTATTCTGTGCGACCAGGCTTTGGAAGAGCGGCGGCGAGTTGAAGCGCGAGATCGACTGGTATCCCATTCCGACCAGACCATCAGGAGGGAACGAACTCGTGCCAAAGTTGGTGGAGTATGCAGTTGCAGCCCCCAGAGCTTGATTGAATGTCTGAACGAATGTCAATATTTGATGACGCTTGACGGAAAGGGATTGTACTCACTGTCAGATTGCCAAAAGAGACCTTGTCCGTATACTGATGCCCCTGAACATCTCCACTCCCATAGCTCAACGAGAAATCGCGACCACGGTCACGAGAAGTCGAGCTCTGCGTCGGCTGGTACTTCTTGTGTCCCTTGCATGCAGAGTTGTTGCAATTCGGGCCCGGAAGGAAGATATCACTACTACCAGTGTCGAAGAGAACGGTGAAGGTCTGCGCGGGGGTGCCGACATTGATAGTGCCTTGCCAAAGCTCGCCGTTGTTCTTATCTTGTAAAGCTTCTGCAGTCGCACGCTTTCGAGAGACAGCCTCTCGTCTAGAGTTTGTGTCGTCCGAGTCGCCGTCGTTGTTGTCGCCACCACTGAGTATGGGAGACAGCGGATGCGGGGTACCGGTGTTTTCTAAATACGACTCGAAGCCATCCTCGTATTTGCTTCACAAAGCATCAGTACCTTTGCATGACTTAAAAGACTGAGAACGACGTACGAAACAGTTGCTGCGACAATTGAATTGAGGGCAAGCCCATCGACGATTTCATCCACAGTAAAGTTGCTACGCTTTTGGAGAGGGATTCGAATACCTCGAGTTTGACGATCGTGGGGAACGGCGACAGCGATCAGAGAAAGGGATGAAAGTACGAAAGCGATGGTCAACATCGTGAAGAATGAAAGGGAAAAGAAAGCACGTCAAAGCAAAGAGGAAGAGTTTGGGAGATGAAAGCTCGCAGAGCCGTGAGGGCCAGTGTGTCCGAGCTGGGGCACGTTCTTATGCGATTCGCAGAGCGGGAGAAGCCCGTCATCCGAGCGGATGACAAGCCTCGACTTTGAGCAGGTCCGCATTGCATCTGGTGACAGCCCCTCCATCACAAAGCTCGAAAGGAGCTTCGGATGTTGCATTCTGAGAATGAGTTGTCAGCCACTCCGAATCGCAGGCCATAAACACTGCCCAATAAACCACGTACCACAGGTTAGTCATGTAGCAGCAGAGAGTAAGCACATGTCAGCGCAATATACTCGTGTGCTTTCACAACGACAATACTGATTGTTGCGTACTACGTTGAAAGGTGTGGTGTATCCGAGTCGGTGATAGTTAACTTGAACTGAAGGCTGCGGTACCGCCCGCGTTCTGCTGAGAAGATCACTGAGCAACCGGCTAGGGAGGTTACAAGAGGTGTGATGTATTTCTTTTCCCCATAATTAAGAGATGAGACTTCCTTTGGGAACAACCGGGGCTGGTGCTTGCCATGTACGCTCGTCGCTCAGATGAGCTGGCACAGAGATGCTATCGCCTACGAATAGTCGGCTACAGTGGTCAGGTCAATCACAGATCAGAATAACAAGATACTAAGGTCTGGTGAAGAAGTAGTGCGAACGAAGTTGAAGAGTTATTTCGATTAACGTTGGTGACAGCAGCCTGAGAGGTACTTATAAACGGAAAATGCCGATGGGGTAGCGCCATCGTTGTGGCGTTAGCCGCCTGACATAACTTGCAGAATACATCGCCAACTCGAAATTCAACCTGTCGATGACACGCACTAGGGCTGCAATGTGCCTACTGTTTAGCTCACCACTGTAGAGGAATTATCCAACGGTTGCCAGCATGTAAAGCCGCGTGCCCACTGCGCAAAACATCGTCCCCGACTGGTAAGATCATATATGCTGGCATTAGAGCTGAACGTTGAGCTTCTAGCTGTGATTTCATTCTTCAATGAAAAGCATACTTATCGATTTCCCCCAATATACGTATCTATGCGGCTCCTTCCTGCTATGTGAATGGCAGGTTCGAAGCTATCGCCAGGCGACGCTGAATATAAAATTTGTCAATACAGGCTCTCGTAGTGCCAGTGTGGACTAGGGCCGACACTCTTGATTGGTGAGTCAAGGCATTTACCTCTTGGACCCATTCTCGGTGAACGAGCTGCGAGTTACAGATATCAATGTGCGTCAAGGGCAATCAATCGCGAAGAGTGCGTAGATGACCTCACCTCTTTGCTAATTACGCACTCTCGGACGGAGGCTCGGAAGCATGAGCTAGCAATAAAACCTGCTCACTGTACATGTACACATCGTTTTTCGTTACAGTGCATCCCCTCGTCGTCGTGATGCGCGTTCCCGCCCTTATGCGACAGTCCCTCGCAGGCCGGCTGATCTACCACGCGTCTGGACGGCGGATATGGCAATACGACGAAGAGAAGCCTGATTATGTCTTCCCGACACGATATGCACGTTTGTTGAAGAAGAAGAAGTCGGAGGCCGCGACTTTGGTTAATGAAGACGTTAACAACTCGAATGCCGCGGGGGCAGGGAAGGAAAGCGATACGATGAAGGAAGGGTCTGCACTGAAGGATGTCAATAGGCCTACAGATGATGAAGTGCAAGAACGATCTCGTCATTCTGCCGTATTGGACGCTTCAGAACGCAGGGAGTCTAAAGAGCACGTTCATCAGCCTGTGAGCAACACTCAAGATATCGAGAAAGGTGCCGCTCCAGACGCGCCCAAGGTCCACCAGGACGACCCATTTGTCGTGACATGGGATAGCCCAGACGACCCGGAAAACCCACGAAACGTACGTCTTCCAACCCTCTCACTTACGCCACTCACTAGCTCACTACCGTCCTTGATGTATCGCCAGTGGTCATTCCCCAAACGCTGCTTCGTCACCTTCTCCATCTGTCTCCTCACCTTCAGCATCTACATCGGCTCCGCCATCTACTCTCCCGGCATTCTCTCCCTCTCCGACCAATACCACATCTCCCCCGTCGCCGGCTCCCTCGGCATAACCCTCTTCGTTCTGGGCTACGGCCTCGGACCAATGGTCCTCTCCCCTCTGTCCGAGATCCCACAAATCGGACGTACGACAGTATACATCATTTCTCTCCTCCTCTTCGTTCTGCTGCAAATACCCACTGCGCTCGCGAAGAATCTCGGGACGTTGTTACCGCTGCGGTTCCTCGCTGGATTCGTGGGCAGTCCGGCGTTGGCCACTGGCGGTGCGAGTTTGACGGATATGTGGGCGGACGAGTGGAGGGCGGTGCCGATGGGGTTGTGGGGAGTTGCTGCTGTCAGTGGGCCGGTGTTGGGGCCTGTGGTTGGTGGGTTCGCGGTGATGGCAGAGGGGTGGACGTGGACGATTTGGATATTGATGTGGTTGAGTGGGACGAGTTTGGTGTTTTTGGCGGTATTTTTGCCGGAGACGAGTTCGCAGGCGTGAGTGTTATCTATTTGGCCTGGTAAAACCGGGAACCGTTACTAATTCTAGTGCTTGTCAGCTTATTGTATCGCCGGGCAGTGAGGATTAGACGTCTTACCGGGGACACAAGGTTCAAGTCCAAGGGAGAGATCGAGGCAGAGAATATGAAAATAGGCGAGGTGGCAAAGATGACACTTGTGAGGCCGTTCGTGTTATGCTTCACAGAGCCGATCGTGTTGTTCTGGAATATTTACATCGCGCTGGTCTATGGTAAGTTTCTCTGTCTCGTGATTATTCTGCGAACATACATCACTTACCTGACCATACGTGGTGACTCGTAGGGATTCTGTACATCTTCATTACTTCGTTCGACGTAGTTTTTATTGAGATTCATGGCTTCAACCTGGGTGAAAACGGGCTCGCATTCTTGGTACGTCCGTTCCCTGTACATAATCTGACTAGAAAATGCTCATGAACGATGCGATGCAGGGACTTATTGTAGGTGTTATCATCACATATGCCCTATACGCTCTCTGGGCTGTGCGCGTATTGAGGCCCATGTACGCCAATGGAAGTAAGTGCAACATACTGTATGTAACCATTCAATGCGATTTTCACCCCACTTCAGCTTTCACCCCAGAAAAGCGCCTCCCGGTGGCTATGGTGGGCGCCGTCTTGTTCCCCATCTCGATGTTCTGGTTCGGATGGACGTCCGCACCGAGCATACACTGGATCCTGCCCATCATCGGCTCCGCCATCTTCGCAGGCGCAACGTTCTGTCTGTTCTCTGCAGGTATCAAGTAAGTCATCTCTATTGTGGTCTAGGTCCTTCCGTCTACATTTGCATACCAACCTTCATTCGAATTTCCTATTGCGGCAACAATACTGACGTTTACATTCTTCGGGACTTGCGATCCACATGTTTAGTTACCTCCCGGACTGCTATCCGCGACACGTCGCGTCCATTCTCGCCGGGAACGATCTCGTCAGGTCTTGCGTGGGCGCGGCGTTTCCGCTATTCAGTACGGGTGAGTCCGCCGCCCATCATTTTCATATCGTAGAGTTTGATCTAATGCACTCTATCTGTGGGTGGCTTCGAATTCTCGAATGCATATAGCATTCTTCCACAATCTTGGGGTTGGGCCTGCGTGCAGTGTATTGGGAGGGATCGCGGCACTGATGATGCCTCTCCCGTTCGTCTTGTAAGCACATTCCTTGTTGCCTTGGCCGACAGCTCGCGGCTCCGGCGTGTTAATCACGCGTGAGAATGGATGGGAGAGATGGATGGCTGATGATTGTTTTTGGTATGGATGTACAGATACAGGTATGGTGAGAAGATCCGTTCCTGGAGCAAGTATGCAAACTAGAGCGACGTCGTCGGATTCTGGAACGTCCTCGGGCGGCGGAGGAAGACTGTGAAATCTTGCAAGCATTGACCGGAAGAAGAGAATTGGAAAGATGATCGGATAGACGCAGACTGAATAGAGTTGTACGATCCATGCAGTGAGTTCATGTACGCTTTCGATGGAGCTTGAGATGGCCATCAGTCTCCATAGAGAATTGCAGAGGCAGCTTTTATCCCTGCAATGGGTGCGCGTGGCGGGTGCTGTGCAATCAGTCAAAGCATCTGCTCTGGGTGGTGCAAGCTGCCATATTACGGTATGCTTATGCTTTCTGCTCAGGCAGATGCGAAATAGGGCAAGCGTGCAGATTGCGTTTTGCGTGAGTCCTCGAGGTGTGGCCACATTGGATATGGCGGAATCGTTTGGCCGCGAAGATTGGATCCAAGAGGCAGTTTGTGCTCCTCACTTGACCCCGACTTCCGGAATGACCGGGCGATGGTTCGGGGGAGGGCAGAAGGTGGCCATCAAGTGTCAACGTCGAGTTCCTGGAGCACATGGCCATCACCCCTCGCAACTCTAAATATGGGCGTTTCCCCACATTCAGTTGACGGAAAAGGCAAGAGCCATCACACTCATCATTCGCTGACCCCGCACGACGCTGGTCACGCGTCTGTTCTCCTAACCTCCTCGACGGCGACTGGGATCCTCTGACTTGCTCACATCTGCTTTTGACACCAGCGTCCCTGTTTTTCCCAGGATCATGCCATTACGCCCGCTTTCTCTCACATCAAACCTTAGTTGTCACCTCACGTACTTAAAGACCGCCCCATGTCCCCCGCCCTCGACTTCCCCGCGGTGTCCCTCCCCCTCATCGCTCCCCACAACCACCACAATCTCTAGTATCTTCCTCACGCATCAAGCGTCAGATACCTAGCAGTAACACAACATGGCTGGTGGTGCAGTAGTCACGGGCTCAGGCCTCGGCGCCAACGCGCCCAAAAACAACTTTGCTGGAATCGCCATGGTCGCCTTCGCCGCTTTTGCGGGTATCCTCTACGGCTACGATACCGGCACCATCGGTGGTATCACTGCCATGAAAGACTGGCTGAGGCTCTTCGGTGAACCCACTGACGATACGGATACTCATCCCACCGGCTACTTCATCCGTTCGGGTCGCCAATCCCTAGTGACGTCGATCCTGTCCGCTGGTACATTTGTCGGTGAGTGCTCGATAGGGAACGAACAAAAACAAAGGATGATCGAGTCTCACGCATCCTTGTCCACTGTTCTGGTTTTTAGGCGCCCTTGTTGGTGGCCCCGTCGCTGATTGGCTTGGCCGTCGTGGTGGCGTCTTCCTTGCCACCGCCGTATTCTCTACCGGTGTCGCTCTTCAGACTGGATGTCACCAGTGGGCTGCATTTATCGTCGGTCGTGTCATTGCCGGTATGGGCGTCGGTCTTGTCTCCACTCTCATCCCCATGTACCAGTCCGAGTGTTCGCCAAAGTGGATTCGTGGTGCTGTCGTCGCTGGCTACCAGTGGGCGATCACCATCGGTCTGCTTCTAGCCTCTGTCATCAACAATGCGACAAAGGACCGCGATGACCACTCCGCCTGGCGTATCCCGACTGGCATTCAGCTCATCTGGGCGTTTATCCTTACGGTCGGTATGATTTGGCTCCCAGAGTCGCCGCGTTTCCTCATTAAGAAGGGTCACGACGAGGCTGCCATTCATTCTCTCTGCCGCCTGACTTCTCTTGCTCCCAACGACCCAGCTGTCGAGCTCGAAATCCAGGATATCCGAACCTCACTCGAGGAGGAGCAGAGACTCAATGAGAGTTCCTACTTGGACTGCTTCCGCAGCAGCACCGGAAACAAGATTGCTCTCCGTACCCTCTCTGGTATCTTCATCCAGGCATGGCAGCAGCTCACCGGTATCAACTTCATTTTCTACTACGGTCCCACCTTCTTCCAGAACTCTGGTATCAAGGACGCCTTCCTCGTCTCCGTCGCCACCAACATCGTCAACGTCTTCATGACCCTCCCCGGTATGTGGGCCATCGAGCGTTTCGGTCGTCGTCCCCTCCTCATCTACGGTGCCATCGTCATGTGCATTTGCGAGTACCTCGTTGCCATCATCGGTGTCACCATCTCCGTCACCAACAAGTCCGGCCAGCAAGCCCTCATCGCCCTCGTCTGCATCTACATCGCCGCCTTTGCTTCGACATGGGGCCCCATTGCCTGGGTCGTCGTCGGCGAGATATTCCCCTTGAACGTCCGTGCCAAGGCCATCTCCCTCTCCACCGCCTCCAACTGGCTCTGGAACTTCGGTATCGGCTATGCCACTCCCTACCTTGTTAACTCCGGCGCCGGCAACGCAGACCTCGGATCGAAGGTGTTCTTCATCTGGGGTTCCACGTGCTTGGGCTGTGTCATCTTCTCCTTCTTCTGCATCCCTGAAACCAAGGGTCTGTCGCTTGAGCAGATCGACTTGCTCTACCAGAACTCGACGCCGTTGACGTCGGTGAGGTACCGCAAGGAGCTCATCGCCAACGACGTACACGTCGCTGAGGTCAAGGGCGGTGCGTCGCCACACGAGCACGACGAGAAGGTCGTCGAGCAGGAGGAGAGAGTATGAGGAGATTTGTAGTTGTTTCTTTGCTGGGGCTCTTACGTTTGATACTCGATACTCGAGGAATGTTGTTTCAGTATTGTTTGCGCCGTGTCTCTTTTTATGCTCATACCGCATCACGCATCTGCATCTGCACTCGCACTCGCACTTCACGATAGTACTGTAATGTTTCTAGTCTGTGCGGCTTTATAGCTTCGATTTCCACGTTACAAATAATGCGATTTGTCTATCTCTCAACTTGACTGAGATGGACCTGATGATCTCAATAAGTATTGCCGCTGCACATGAGAATGAGGTTATGTATAAGTCAGTTTGTGCACTACAGGGAGTTGAGATTATTGTGAAGTACCCAAGACTCAACATCCGGTTCGCAGTGCGTTTCGCAGTGAAAAGGTGATGTCCATTCACCAAACACTAGAACTGCCGTTTTGGGACTGATGTGCCATCAATTAACCGTTTCTGGCAGTTTGTAGGCGCGCAGACCTTTTATCACCAACTACCAGCTGGAGCACGCTCCTAAACCTCTACATACCTCGTACCTCTGAGTGCGGCTTGAAGTGGCCGCTTGCCGCAGATGTCATGTATCAATGTATGTCCGTGGCCGTGAACTTGAAATAGACCACATCACTGTTGCCTTGCTCAAAGGCATACATGACGAGTATACACTGACAGATGCCCACGAGACCTTTGTCCCAATCGCGTTCAAGTCTGACCACATCTTCAAACGCCAGCATACTAGTATATCAGTAGTCTATGCTATGCATTCATCGTAACAGCCCCCACTTTCCTCAATCGATCGCCTTCGCGTACTCCCCGCCGTACTAACTCTCTCTGCTCTTCCATCTGCCTACAGATCATGACTGATGCCGGTCATAAAACCTCGGAATGGGAACAGGTGCCTGCGACGGATGGTATTCCTGCGTACTCTGTTTACGGTGGCAACGTTCACAAACCCGAGCTCGACGATCGCGATTATCGAGTTGTACGACTGGAGAACGGTATTTTGGCCGTGCTTATCCATGATCTCAAGGCGGACAAAGCGGCGTCATGTATTAACGTTGCCGTGGGGCATATGCAAGATCCCGTAGGTCTTCTGCGCTTCTAAAGAGTATGCTGCTTCGATAGTAACAATGTATTGTAGGAAGACGTTCCCGGGCTCGCGCACTTTTGCGAGCACATGATAGTGAAGGTAAGATTGTGATCGAGACCTATGCGTTCTCACTAACACGGCGACAGGGATCGGAGCCATACCCTGATGAGAGCGACTATCTATCTGTAAGCTATCATCTAAAGTACATCCGCGGCTCATCCTGATACCACACGCTACAGTATATCTATACCAACGGTGGCGTCCAGAACGCCGGTACTTCCGCGGCATGGCAGAGGTACTGGTTCGCTATCAATCCCCTGAAGTTGTCGGGAGGCCTCCAACGCCAGGCAGCCTCAATTCATTTACCGCTCTTTACGTCCGATTGTACCGCACGCGAGATGAATGCCGTCGACTCTGAGAACAAGCGAAACCTACAAAACGATGCTCGTAGGATACAACAGCTGGCCAAGTCGCTTAGCCGTTCTGGACATCCATGGACGAAGTTCGGAACGGGTAATCTTAAATCCCTCACCGAGGCCGCGAAGAAGAAGCTAACAGAAGAGGGTCAGCCAACGGATGCTGAAGATAGAGATGGAGGGCCTGTTGGACGCGCAGTCCGGCATACGCTACTCAAATGGTGGGAGGAAAATTACGGCGCTGGAAGAATGGCGCTTTGTGTACTTGGCAATGGTGCGGGCTAAAGAACCTAACTGTTGCATTAGTTGGCTCACGGACTTGACTATATCACAGAGCCCATTGAAGAACTGACAAAGCTCGTGGTTCCGCTGTACTCCCTCATGCCCAATCGTGGACTTGAGCCACGCCCTGTTTTCGAAGGACCCGTATGGGATACTGCTCAGAAAGGGGTGAGAAACACCATCCTCTCGCTACAATGGCCATCTAACACCTCTAACAATACAGACAATTGTTTTTGTGAGGACTGTCAAGGACTACTACGAGTTATCTCTAGTTTTCCAAATAGAGGATCAAGCACCTCTATATCGCACGCGTCCTGCTAGCTTTCTTGCTCATATGCTCAGTTACGAAGGACCGGGCAGTATGCATTCCTACCTTCGACGGCGAGGTTGGATATTCGAATTGAAAATAGACGTTGGCGCGAACAACCCAAGCGTGACTCCGTTCACAATTAGCGGCAGGCTCACTCGGAAAGGCTACCGTAAGCAGTTGTCGTTATCAATTGCGACGATATATTTACTTATTCTTATTACAGTACACTACGAAGAAGTGGTGCTGACTGTGTACAACTACATCGCTCTTCTTCGCAGTTCGCCACTTGAGCCCTACCACTTTGTAGAAATGAAGCAACTGAACAAAACTTCTTTCCGCTTCAAAGAGAAGATTCAGCCCCAAACATACGTCAAAACGATAGCTCTTAAGCTTCTGAATCCCGTTGCTGGGGAGCCGCAGAATATTTTAAGCGATGGCGTAGAGTCTTGGGAGTGGGATGAACCAGCAGTCCGTTGTTTACTCGACTCATTCCGACCGGAGAATGGGAGAGTGATGCTCATGGCGAAAGATCACGATTCTAGTGTGATAGGCGACGTCGGAACCTGGGAGCACGAGAAATGGTACGGGACTGACTATCAAGTACGACAATTGTCAGAGACGTTCATCCACAAGGTGAGTGCCATGATAGTTCAGAAAATTAGTGTCTTACTTGTGTCTATCAGGCAAATCAACCCTGTGACAGCAACGAGCTTGCGCTCCCTAAACCAAATCCCTACGTACCAGAGGACTTGAGTGTTAATCGAAGAGATGTAGAAGCAGTGAGCAGTGTGTTGTATCCGAGCAAAACAATACTTACAGCTTCCTCTTTAGGTCTCCAAGTCACCAAACCTAATTTATGACAAACCTCTATTTCGCCTATGGCACAAGGCAGACGATCAATTCTGGTCACCCAAAGCCGAAGTGCGGATACACATCAAATCGTAAGCGTTTGACGACGCAACGTTCTGAGCTTTGATCTGAGTCTCGTTCGCATCCTAGTCTCGTTGCCTATTCTACTCCCCGGAACGCTGTTCTCAGCAGGTAAAACCTCATCCTGAGACGAACACAAAAATGTACTCACGAGATATTCCAAGGCTGGTTATCTCTATTCTCGAGGACTCGCTTGCTGAAGTGACATACGACGCTCGACTGGCGGGACTTGACAACTCCCTTCAGAGCGACAGCAGAGGTATCGAAGTGACAGTACACGGCTACAACGACAAGCTCCATCTACTACTCAATACAGTGTTACAGCATCTGACAGATATACAATTTAAAGAAGACCGACTCAAAGTAAAGAAGGAGGAAGTGAGTATGATCTATCGATTTCGGAGAATTTATCTTATATATGACTCTTATAGTTGGAGCAAGAGTACAGGAACTACTATCTCGGACAGCCATCGAACCTTGGTCTGGATTTTATGACTTCTTTTCTCACTACGCCGTGGTGGACGCCGACCCAACAGCTGGAGGAGATACCCCGTGAGTTTCACCATATCTGTCGGTCAGCATTTGTGAACGTATGTCTCGGTTTCAGATGTCACTTTGGCGGATCTGGAATGGCATAAGCGGGAGCTTCTCAGAAAGGTTCATGTTGAGAGCCTTATTACAGGCAACGTTTCGGAGCAGGTTAGACGATGTTGTTTCATATGAAAGGAATATATTAAAGCAAATTATTTAGCGGGCTCTGCACATCGCTGGCATAGTGGAGCACCATCTCACTAGCCTTCCACTCTCAAAATCTGAGTGGCCCGTAGATCGTTCTTTACTTCTCGCCCAAGGTATGCTCTCGTCTCATACCAGGTGATCGTGCGGCATGTTCAACTGATGTTTCTATGCAATCTTTACCAGGATCTAATCATGTTATCAAAGAAACTCATTCCAACCCCAAGGAGGCAAATTCGGCTCTGGTCTACTACTGTCAGTTCGGTGACTTATTCAACATACGCCTGCGGGCGATTGTGCGCCTCATCGCACACGTGCTGAGAGAACCAGCCTATAGTCAATTGCGGACAGTAGAACAGCTTGGGTATGTGTTATAGTTGCTTTTACGCCCAAAATTACAGCTCATTCTTCTACTGTTAGCTATGTAGTGATTACCCTTCTCCACGTCTCGACAAACACAATCGGTTTCATTTTCAAGTTACAGAGTATCAAGTCCCCAGCATTCGTTGAAAATCGGGTCGAAGCCTTCATCAGCGACTATCGTCTAACCCTCGCCTCGATAACCCAGGAAGAATTCTCCACCATGAAGGCAGCACTCGCCGCAAAGCTGGTTGAAAAGCCTAAGAACCTTGGAGAGGAGTCTTCTCGGTTCTGGTCTCAAATTGAATCCGGTCATTACGACTTCTTTGCCAGTAAGTTGGACATTCAATCGATAATTTTTGAGAGGCATAATTGACAACAACAACAGCGGAGACAGATGCCAGCGTTGTCCATGAACTTGCTCTCGATGAAGTGCTGGATGCCTACGACAGGTTCCTGCTTCCTGGCGTTTGTGCAACTCGCAAGAAACTATCGTATTACTTGTCATCGCAGCAATCGATGAACAATGCACAGGTCGGTCCTGCGCAGGTTATGGTCGACGATGTGGCCATGTTCAAGGCCGCACTTGCCTGTTCTGCTGCAGCGCTGCCTGTCACTCCTTTCGCTGGAAAAGTGGTTCATGGTGATGTCCCCGGTGTATGATCTAGTACTGCCTGCGTAGATGAAATTTGTACCCATGAATAGCATCGCCTCCAGTATCATCCTGAGATTATTCGTGATGTGTGTCCCCACCCAGCGAGAACTCAACAGAAGCCGGACACTGGCAATACGAGGCTGTTCGTCGACTCGCTCACACATCCAAATTCCGCTCAAGACCTAGTACTACGTCCATAGTATCCCTATCACTACGTTCGTGGATCTTGTCACAAGAAGAAAAGGATCGATTTCATAACAGTGGACAAACCTGAGGCCATATATCGAGAATACACTAGAATCAAGTACAGTTTGAAGCTACCAGCGAATCGCACAGCCGTTTACGATATAAGTAATACTGGAGGCTAAGCACGGTGTTACTCTATACCTTTGTAAACTGCTTATCGGAGGCCTCCCAGATCACATTCTCAGGGTCAAGCCGCTTACAATCCAGCTTGTTCAATGTAACTGTATCCGCATACCAATACTTGTCATCCACGCCGAAGATCTTGCAATTTGGGTTGAACATACTCGTGCGCACAGATTCAACTCCATGCTCGGCAGCAGCGAGGGCGGACTTGTGAACGGCGCGGAAACGCGCGACCAGTTCGTCGGGAGGTTGGTCGTACGTGGATGCATCATATCCGCCTACTCCCACGGCTCCCAGAGCTACATAGTCGGTGGTAGGGGGAACTGCCCTCCAAAACCTGGCTAAAACGTCCCCAGTTGCATCGCCATCGCAGGCCTTCTCCCATTTGACTGGTGCAAGAGCGCCTTGTACCAGCTCAGATGCAATGACAGCAGGACGTTCATCGCCACGCGCGCGCTCGAGCTCTACGCCAGGTGTAATATAAAACCAATCGCCAGAACGATCTACGAGCAACGTTTAACCAAGTTACGGATCGCACGACAAATGACCTACTTGTAGGAAAGCGCAAGGCAGCGGTCTCGAAATTGTTGCCGGTGGTGCTGATTAAAGCTTCAGGTCCATCGACAAAATCAGAAGTTAAGCGTGCCCTAAGATACGGGCCTGGGAGTTTGAGATCTATCTTGTACTCATCAACGTATTTCTTGTAAGCTTTCTCAAGCTCGTCTCTGCGAGGTTTGGTTGATGCAAGTTCCCAAATGCCAATGAAGCAGGGCGCAGATCCAAAATCAATGAACCTTGAATAACATCAGCTCCATGTCGACACCTCATGACTGAAGATACACATACTCAGGATAGTCAATGACTGAGGCGGCCCATTCAGCCGCATTAGGCAGGAACTCCTCATTCCCGTAACGCGGGTCTCCTCCTCCTATATAATCATAAGCACTTGTCACTACAATCCTCAAGACGTCGGTATAGCTTACTGGTATCCACTTTCCTGCTACTTGACTCTTCGAAGCTCTGAAAGGCTTGCTTCTGAGACGCAGAGAGGTCAATATTACCCGACGCCACCCAGTATTGTGCAGAGACATGGGCAGCCGCTTCGATGGACATCTCCGAGGAGTATGTGCGACTGTCGGTGGTGGTCAAGAAAGATGCCCTGCCTCCGATAGTGAGAGAACGGAGCATGTGCGTGCCATATTGTTCGTATAACGTGGTCGGATCTAGATTGTCCAAGTCTTCGACGAACCATGACTTGAGAAGTTTCGGGAGCTGGGAAAGAGGAGGAAGAGAGAGGTCGTATTCGGTCACAACGTACATAATACGCGTGAAGGCGCTTGACAGATTCTCGCGCTCGGATTCAGTGTAATCTGCTGTTGCTGAAGCCGAAAAGCCTGGAAAGCTGGCGTCGAAACCTGCATGAGCAGAAAGGCTCTCCGTGTATTCGGACATTGTCTTGCCGTAATACGACCGATAGTTAGAGGTCGTGTTGCTGACATAGTTGACGACCTTGGGGACACTGTATGTTCTACCGCCGTACTGCTGAATGCGGCTTTCGGCTATAACAATAAAACCGGTTAATAATTAGGTATCGAGTGCGGATAAACAACGAACTCTGATCCCAGTCAATAACTTGCTGTAGAGCGGAATTAGAATCGGCATACTTGCCGTTCAGGACATTGTATGTTGAGCCGAGGGTGTATAAACCGGGTATGTAGTCTGATGGTGTTTCAGCATCTGGCGGTATATCGCCAGGGATAGAGTCCTTTGAATACACGGTATTGCCTGGCATCTGGCGTGCGTACTGTTCCGCATTTTCCGGAGAAGTAGAAGGGGTGTTGATCATGTCGGCAAAATATGTGCTAATCGAGAATATGAAAGGCTGGTACTCTGTAAGAGACGGTGCCTACCAGAGACTTTATACGTACTCCGAGCCCAGGAGCGCTCAATCTGAGTTTTGGAGACCCATTACAAGCCAGGTGGTGTTGAAATGACACCGTGGAAAGGGGCACTAGGCTTCGTTGACATAGGCGTGCACCACCTACAATTGTGTCCATACATTTTCATGTATTGCAGCCCCATATCGCAGGCTGAGGGTGCTCGAATTCAGGAAGTGACATATATCTACCTAGACTGATCACCCTGGTGTCATCGATAGCTTGACGGCCTGCCGTCATCTTTCGAATACACCTGAGAGGGTTTCCACTTCGCTGACGAGCCGAGCCCTGTAGGGAGAGCAGGTGGTCAGTCATGAGGTTCATTAGCTACACTCAGATTTCCGCTTGCCTTAACGACAAGTCGTATACTTCGACTTCTGAGGAGCAAGTGGAACTTAGAAGGGCCCAGATTTCATAGCTTGAAAGGGACTTACCACTAACACATAGTATCTGACGGCAACGAGCCTTGCAAAAGTGGCGGCCTATGCGTTATTGACGTAAGAGGGTGTATAGCATATCAGACGTACAGTATGTAGCTCTCAAATAGAGGAAAAGGACATACTCGCACGAAAACCTTGAAGTCACCAATTCTGAGGTCAAAGTGCACAGCGCGATTGAATTTTGACCATTGCCATCGGCGCAAGTACCAGAAGCTGCCAGCCTCTAGGGGCGACGAAACGGTGGCGACGACGAAGTCTGAGCATCAATCTTACTATTGTTGTTTGACAATTGCTCAGACCATGTCGTTGGCATGCAAGGAATCCGTCTTGAAGGTCAAAAGGGTATAATATGAAGTGGCTCCGAAGTATAACGATGATGGTAAGAAAGGTAAGTAAAAGTGCTTCAACAAGTTGGGCCTCATAACTTTGAGCGCATATTGGCGCGCGTGCCTCTAGTCACGGTGCTAGTACTAGTTCTACAATCTCATTCTCATTCCTCAACTTCTCTCCGCTCGTGACTTCCCCGCCGGACTCAAAAGGCACTATGAGGCTTGGTTCACTGTGCAATGCAACGTCTGGCCGTATATGCCCACGAAACCGCTTGTCTCTCAAACTACCAATCACGAGAAATGTCGTTCAGTCCGCTGGTCACTACCACACAGCTCATACACTGCATAACGCCTATACGCCCTCAGCATCTTCTAGTTCGACTGTGAATCAGGAAGAGATAGCTCACTTCTCGAGACTTTCATCATTATGGTGGGACGAACAGGGAGAGTTCGGACAGCTACATAAAATGAATCCTACTAGAGTGAAGTTCATTAGGGAGAAATTGGTATGACGTCGTTCTAGGACACGTACAAGGAATGCTCACTCTTATAATCACGCTTCAGATAGAAAGTGCATACGAAGACGATCTTAGCACGCAGATTGAAGAAATCAAGCCACTGAAAGGAAAATCCGTCCTAGACGTCGGGTGCGGAGGTGGAGTGTTGAGCGAAGTGAGCTGTCTTCAGTTTAAGAAATTTCAATCGCAATAATTCATGCTCAAACAGAGTCTTGCTCGACTAGGAGGAAGAACACTCGCGATAGATGCGTCCCAAGCCAACATTCAAATTGCATCTACACATGCGGCCGCCGATCCTGCTTTGCGTCAACATGTCGCAGACAATGCTGAGACTAGCCTTGGCGGTTCACTGGAGTACAGACATACTTCAGCTGAGGACTTGCTAAGTGAACGTGGACCAGGTTCATTTGACATAGTGTGCTCAATGGAAGTCCTTGAACACGTCGATAACCCACGAGGCTTTCTGGACAGCTGCGCACAGCTGGTGAAGGTAAGACTTCAGGTCAATCAACATTCGGGTATGAATTGACTTCGCCCACAATGCCTTCGCAGCCTGGGGGACATCTGTTTCTGTCAACAATCGCGCGGACTCCTCTATCCTATTTCCTCACCATCCTCATGGCTGAAGACGTTCTACGATTTGTCGCCCCTGGAACACACACGCACTCAAAATACGTTAATCCTCACGAACTGGAAGATTTCTTCCGCTCATACAAGTCATCTCCTACGGGACGGAACTGGATCACTGGACATGGGCCCGTATCTCGAGTTCAGGCCGAAACGAGAGGGATGGTGTACGTTCCGTGGAATGGGGAGTGGACGCTTGCAGACCGGGGGAGCAGGTGGGCGGAGGGATGTAATTATTTATTCTGGGTGCGGAAGCCTTTGGAAGCTTGATATAGTAGGTGAGTGTAGATCAGCAAGTTAACCCCTTGCGTTCACTAAGACATCTACGAAAGTCAAGATACTCTATGCGTGCTTGTACTTATGCTTCTCCTTTAGCATTGGCATTCTTAATAATATCATAACCATGATGTACCATGGCGGTCGATGACGCAGGACGAGAAGCCAGAGCCTGCGTATATTCGTCAATGTCCGGCTAGCGCTATACATTGCATTACATTGTCAGCCGTCGGTCCGGGCGAACGTCGTCGGTAGATGCCGCACTGAGTCTGCGATTGCTCATTTGGGCAAGTAGGAATTATGTCTTCGGTGAGTCCTCTCATGTGGGTTCCCTCCGACATCTCTGACATACATCATAAGGAGAGGTCGGCCACGGTAAAAACCTACCTGTTTCTCCACCGATATTTGACACCACCGCCTCGTTGTCTCAGAAGCCTCGAGTCATCTTGCGATTTACAACCTGAGGTGTTGGTTCCTTGGGCGCATGCAGTTGTGGGTCCGTTCCTTAGGAATTCCTGTCCATCTCATGAAGCAACGATGCGCTCACATCGATTGATAACATCGTTCATCTACGGAATCGTGGCGCGCCGAGTATGCAGGTTGGGTTCATCAGAGTTTACTCCTCTTTCAATGGTGGCAGGTTGACTAGTCTCACTGCTATATTCGGACACGGAGGCCCAGCAGCTACGTCGTTGCATGGGCGTATGTCTGAGCGGTGCGCCTTGGCTACTGTATGTAGCCTTTCTCAGGCTGCTGCGGCCTTATGTGTCGCCACCAGACGCCGTGTGTCGAGATTCCCCTGTCTCCGCTCCTCGAGGCCTGCTTACTACCGCCTATCCGCTATGATATCTGGCGGGTTGATAGATAAAACATACACATTCTGGTACTCCCATTATTCCCCCAGTTCTTGCCACAGGTGGTCTCGCTGGTAAGTGTCCGTTTTTCCAGGCGGTCAGAAGCTGACTATCTCACTAGAAGACTTCGCCGTGCGTATGAGAAGAGCGTTTCCGCTTCAAAGATCGACACCAATGAATAACGACTGCTGGCTTGAGGTGATCAATTTTCTGGCTCTGACACAGGGCATGGCAGACATATGGCACCTTATGCAAACGTGCCGTGCTCTCTACACCCTAGGGATGCCCGTTCTAGTCCGTCTGTGGTCTGATGCCCTTTCAACATCGTGTCGATATGACCCAGAATGTGTCAACCGGTTCAGCCAATTCATGTTGTCAGGAGACGGAGACAGACTCAAGCAACTCCGCAAGCTTGACATCGCGGACATTGTTGGCACTCATCTATGGGACCGAGAGTTGCTCTTTCGGCTCGTGGATGGTGTGTCCAAACTAGAAGAGCTGGAGGTAGAAGGAGACTTCTTCTTCGCATACCTTCAGGCCGTTGACGGGGTGCGCCACTTTGACCAACTTCATGTCCTCACGCTACGAAGCGCGAACGATGTCGGCGACGCTCTGTCAAGGATGGAAGCCCCTGTGGAAAGGCTCACACTCGACTTCGACGACGTTGATGACGAACTCGAAGACGACGATGAAGAGCTTCCCGATGCGTTGTCAATGATTTCCGTCTTTCGACATACACTCAGGGAGCTCAATGTCGTCAATGGTTGGCTCGACAACACCGACCATACAGCCGTGTACAACCGGCTAACGTGCCTACAGTTGGAGAATACGTACATTCCTCCAGTCGGGCAGCTAGTTCGCGCATTTCCAAATCTGCAACGCCTTGAGACCGTCTTCTGTTTCGGAGACGAAGACAACGACGAGTTCCGTATGACCAACGAACAGTCACAAGCACACGGAGACGCGTGGTCCTATCTGGACTTCGTGTCCGTACATAGACCGGATTTCCTGTATGGGCTTGCTCTGACATGCACAGCACGCTGCGTTGCATTCGAATCTGTCGACCGTTCGGAGGAGGTCGAGTTAGCCACTTCACTGTTATCAACGATGCAATCGAGATGCCTGCGAGTTGGCTCGAAGTCCGTAGAAGCTCTGGAAGGGATCCTGACGGCTGTTACAGGCTCCACGAGTACTGTCACTAAGCTGCATGTAATTGTTGACCTGGTTCACGAAGGCAATCAACCGCCGAGGATAGTTGGAGTGGCCATCGTAAGCATATTATGTTTTATTACTTATATCTGTCAATTACTCATCTTCTACTAGGACAGGATCCTCTTTGCATGTGCGACGCTGCACCTGACCCATCTTATGCTGACCGTGTGTGGTTCGCGAAGTCAAGATGTAAGCAACTCGATCCTGAACTTATACACAACCTTACCTCCTGCCTTAGAACCGACCTCCCACAGAAATCAAGCGAAGCGTGGCCACCTATGATCTCCCAGAGCTGGCACGACGGTTCATGGCGACGTTTCCGGCACTGGTGTTCATCAGGTTATGCTTTACGGGACAGAACAGAGCATATTGGAACATCTCAATTTCGGCGCATGAGAGACAACTGGAGGCTATTGCTAAAATCAAAGGTGACCTCATGACACAATCCATCTTTCCGATATCCTCGCGCGCGGAAGCGGCTTTTTTTGACTGAGTAGCATTATCACTACTATCTATTATTGTTCCCTATGGATGACTTTCATCCACTTCGATATATCTGTCACTATATGTGCCTTTAGCGTTTCGCATTCGTATATTACGAGCATTAGCGGTATTAATATGTACATGTAACGTTTCTGGCTAGTATTATACGGATATAGATAGTGGCTAGCTTTCTGATATACAACTGTGATCTCGTCTTCAGATTGCCAGGCGGCGCAGAAGCTTGTAAAATTTCACATCCCGAGATGAACGAAAGTGGCCCAACGAGTGGAAGACGCATTTTTCCCACGAAGTCGTCGAACGACTTCATCTAACGCGTACGGAACAACGTCTGGATCAAGATAATCTTGTCCGCCCTTGAACAGCTCCTCGTAGAGGTAGCTCGCTACGAAAGGACCATCGGAATCAGACATAGTCCTGTTACAGGCAAATATTCAACAATCAATGCTGACGGGAATAAACGCTACTGTTGTACTTACCACAACGTGCCTACCACGCTCTTGAAGCCAGCGAAAAGCATAGTGGATGCCAAGTGAATGGCTTGGTCGGTTTGTTCTCGGTCGCCTTTGGCCGTTTCACATGCGCTGAGGAAGGCAAGGAATGCATGGGGTAACGGGAGAGGCATCAACTGTGATATCGTCAACTTGGTATCCCGCAAGATAAAGCCACTATCGAGGGGGCTTTGATAATCTTGTACACCGTGACTGGCCAGATGCAGTATGGAAGCCTCAGGCAATTTGTCCAAAATCGTTGTAGACGTTATCCCAGCCTCGGAGCTAATCATAGGATTGTCGGAATCGGGTAATGGGATATATTGGTCTCTTGGGATGATATCAGATATTTGTTTCAGCTCAGTCACAGTGCCTGTGAGCGTTCTACCGTTGAATGGATGAGGCACGGCAGCCAGCAACACTTTCGCATCTTTGAGCTTGATGGGGGAGAAAGCCTTGCGAGCCGTCAGAAGTGATGTGCAAGTTGGCGTGTACGACGACACTACATAATCTGAACAGCATTCTCCGCCGGGAAAATAATCGCCAGCAGCGTGAATAGGCAGAGAGGTGAATACTCCCGTAGGACACCACCATAATCGTGGCCGGCTTCGCCCTGAAGATGGCTAAATGTTCAAGGTCAGAAAAACTGGTGTCAGACCAGAGGAAATTGCGTACCTTCAAGCGGAGGGCAATTAGTATGGGCTTTACAACCTCGTAGAATAGCGGCCGGAGTACATCGTCTTTGAAGGTCCTCTGCCGCCGCGGTCGTTTCATTCTGACAGCTCTGTCCATTGCTTTCGCTATGTTGAAACTAAAACTTGTGCCGGATGGAGATATAGGGCTTTCTATGGGCGACTCAAGCTCCATATCACGGGTAGGGCCATTACGAGTTCTCAGGTTCGTCTCTGTCATCCTGGACGCGTATTCCCCGAGCTTTTGCGAGCTGACCTCTGCTAGGGTGTGCACTATGAGGCGGGCGCCGTTTTCTCCGTCGTCATGAGTGAAGATGTAGGCCGTACACACCCGCTCGTGAGCAGTGAGAACTACCACGGGGCCCTGCTCTCCGATTCGCATGAGCTCCTCCTTCGAGAGTGCCGCAAAAGCTTCGTTTCCGGGAAGCTCTCTGACTTGCTGCAACACGGACTCATACTGCTGTCCGAGGCGTCGACCCTGCACCGAATCCCTGATAGGCATGGAACTCCGTCGCTTCGGAAGGTGTCGGTTGTGCTCGAGCTGTCGAGCAAGCTGGCTGAGCTGTTCGCGAAGTTCATGAGAGACACTGTCGTTAGCCCTGAACCGTAACTTCAATGCCTGAGCCCAGAATATCGCCCTGCCCTTCTCAATGGTCAAGACCGCGTCGTGATATCGCTTCGACCGAGAGCAGAGATGGGAGGTGACGATAGGAAGGCTTTCCCATCCGCGAAGTACGTCGAGACTGGATTTGATATCCATGCCAAGATGCGCGATTTCTGGAAGAAGATCGACGGCCCTCAAGAATAAGTCCGCTATGGCAGAGTGTGTTTCGGAAGAAGAGGAGGAGAAGTGCTCGCCGACACGGCTCGGATGAAAGGCCACTCCCATGTACGTCAACTTATTAACGGCATCAGTGTGCGGGTCGTCGAGGCACATCCGAGAGTATTGGCATGCTCTCATGATGTCGTACAGTGGAGTATCAGGGAATAAGTGAATTTCCGCCAGCGACGCAAGGTATTCCGCACGGTGCGTGGATGGGATACCGGCGTCAGCTGCTGCGAGAGCATCGGAGAGGCATTGATGAGCGGCAAGGGCATCCTCAACGTCCTTACGCCAGAGGTAGCGACGGACATGGGCAACACCGAGCACTTGCAGTGCAAGATAGCGTCGCTCGTCTCTTCCGTAGATATCTAGTGACTCTTGGGCTATCCGAATGGCCTCGTCGAACTCTTCATCGCAAGGCGCCTCTGCGTCGAGCGTTTTCTGAGAGAGGATGGAGGCAAGTCGGAGAAGAAGATACGCCCGAACAGCGAGCTGGCCGGAAGGTGCAAGTTCCAACGCAGTCTTCACATAGGCCATTGCTTTATCCAAGTTGCTGATACACTTGCGACGATGGTATTGCTTGAACAACGCGTCCGCGAGATAGGCGAGGACGCTGTACCGGGAGGGATCGTCAAGGGGGCATAGCTGGTAACTTTCCCTCAAAGCTCGCACTGTTTCCTCCAAATCCACGTCCTGCGCAGCCTTGGCAAATTCCAGGAGAAGCTTCCATCTGGGTATGCATCCAATTCCACGTTCCTGTAGCCCCTTCGCCTCGCGGAAACACAGTAGTGCGAACTCCAGATCCTCAAGATTACGGTTCGTTCTGTGGCGAGCATACAAGCTGATTACGAGGTTTTGCAATACCTCAACACGTAGCCCATCATCCAATGGGAGGAGATCGCGTGATTTTCGCAACGAAGAGATCGAGATATCCAATTTGTCCGACCTGATCATCTTTTCCGAGGCTTTACGGAAGAAGTAACCGAAATTGTTCAACACCCTGGGATGCTGGCTGGGATGCGACACCATGCGCGCTTCAAATCGAGTCAAGGCAGCTTCAAAGCGAGGGTCGGGCACGTAGGTAGGACAAAGGCCAGCCATGAGCATGGAGGCGTAACTGTTGGTGAGCCTATCATTGAGTAGATCGTCGGAGCTCATTGCAGAGGCCAAAGCCATCATGGACTCCAGAAGTTCTATCCCATCGAAGAGGACGTCGTAGATCCGAGTGTGACGATACCACTCCTCCAGCATCTCCATAAACTCGAGGGCAACAGCGATCTGGGATGTGGGGTCATGTAGTTCCGGGGAAGCAGTGACGGCAAGCCATTGAAAAAAGCATGCCGAGTCCAGGTCCAGCAGGTCTTTGCTTCGTGCGAACTGCGTTGTGAGTTCTTGCCCTAGAGTAAGCGTCAAGTCCACGAAGTCGAAGTGCGAATAGTCTGCCGGAGCCGATATCGTAAGCTGAACCTGGCAGCGCCGAGGAGAATGTTTATTGAGGAGTTCTGAAAGCGTGTCGGCGGCTGGTGAATGATGGAGGAATGAAGGAGTGACAAGAGTATCGGGTAGTGTGATAGTGTGAGATTGAGCACCCCGTGCCAACCACTTGCAAATGAAGTAAGGATTTAGGTGCTCTGGTTCGGAATCGTCTGGCGGCGCCAACGCAGTGGAAGACGCGTATTGGGCTCGCAGTTGGTTGATTAGCTTTCTCCAGGCAACGCCCCTCAATTCCGGAACTGTTACGGGAGGGAATGAGTGGAGGTAAGAACTGGAGAGGCGAGGGATACTGACCGTTCGTTTGCATAAAGAATAGGTCTTCGTCCGCGTCTGAGCGAGCTTTTGCCAGTGTGACTTCAATCTTGTCTATCGGCCTCGTACAGTCATCGGAGGGGGCGGTGACTTGAAGCAGCAGTGTCGCTCCACTAGCTTTATCTCGGCTGTCTTCAGCCTGAACCTCGTAGGGAATACCGAGCGAGGCCAAGCATACCGGGGTTTGAGCATGTACTGTACACACAAACGATCAGTAAGTTACCCTTGTGCGTCCGACAGAGTTGTAGAGATCGACAACAAAGACCAGATGCTTACCTTCACGGACCTCCACAGATGTTCCAGTGCGTAAAAGAGCGGCACTGCCATGCCCTTTACTATGATCTCTAGTAATGTTGACGTTGACAAGGCATCGAGCCTGGCCGCCCAGCGTCGCCGACATATTTCTAGAGCACTGCTCCGAATAAGCTGAACCTGCAGAAGAAAGGAAAGAAAACAAAAGACAGGGAAAAGCAAAAACGAGAGGAGGACTTTAGGCAACGAGCATCTTAAAGAGCATTAAATGCGCATTCCCCGGTTCATCGGCTGTAACGCATGTCTATCGCAGCCAACAGAGGGCTTGACGGGCGGCTCGCTCTTGGTAGTAATAGATTAGGACGACCTGAACTTTAATTCCTCATATGGATAGGGTATACTAGAACATCCGTCGAGCGTGACAGATCAAGATGCGGCTGGCCTGAGAATGGATGAGAAGGATCGGCGTCATTGGAGTTGCTACGACGATACATGAGCTCTACAGGAACATACCGTGCGTGTAAATTGTTGGCTATGATGTGTGCGTTGGGCGCGACTGTTAGCAGACTGTTGAGGCTGTATACTTAGTCGAACTCAATATACTCCGACTTTGAAAGTCGACAATCGACCGGGTGAGTGTCCTCGAGCTTTATGATGCATTTATATCTGATAAAGCTCATGCCCATGCCGTATTTATTTCCATGATATCACAGAAGTACATTCATAGGAATGAGTCCAGGCCCATAGACTATCATTCATGTACTGCATATACGTGAGAGATCCGGAAATGTGGCCACCCTAGAAGTAAACGGACTCAACATAAGAGGCTCAGCTGACTGCAGCATGTCCACTGTTGTCAAACCTACACCGTAGATGGTGTAAACTGCATGCCCATACGCGGATATCAGCCAATCCCTGGAAGGCAAAATCCCGGGTTAGGGTTAGCTCTCACGATGACGTCACGGGACATTGGTGGCACTCGGTGGTCGTCCTGCGGCGAAAGGGGGCCACCTGAGGATGGCGGGGAAGAGGAAGACTCTTATGCTGCACCGGAGCTTAGAGGTGTTTCAGCGCCTATGACATCACATCTTCCTCATGTGTTCATTAACTGGGTGGAGTTATCCTCTTTCTTCGCGCTTATAAAAGGCGGGCCTAATCTTGTTTGACGGCAGAAACCCTCACTCACACACATCTCTCTCATCTCAAAGTTCACGACACTCACTTCATACCAAACTCGACTAGTGACCATGGTAAGCCAGCCATGAATCCACACACACCCATTGCCGCCTCTGACTCAACTATTCTCAGGGCGCAATATTCTCTGCAATCGGTGCTGCTATCAATGCAGTCGTCTCAGCTATCGCCAGTATCATCATGATCATCGTTTCAGTAATCGTTACGGTACGTTGTCACTTAGCCAACTGTGTCGCCTGTCTCGGTATCTGACTGGACCTCTAGATTATTGTCACGATTTTCGACATCATCTTCGACATCCTTTGCTGCAACTGCTTCGGCGGACGTACGAGGAGAACAGGAACACACAGATATAGATTTGGAGGGAGAGGGGCAACGACATATTAGGGCGTCATCGTGCTACCATTGAAGACGTTTACGACTATATACCCACCCGCTCCGTTCTCCGGGAATACATGGCATGGCTATGTGCAGGCCCAATTTATCCGCCTATAATATGTACTATTTGTTTCTCCTCACTCGTAATCTAAAGTTTGATGTCATAAAAACCCTGGGAGATATGCGTGGAGAAACGGTGAGCGCAATACTGTTCCAAGAGCAGTATACATTGGTCAAATTGGGATGCATGCGAGGTCCAAAAACACAAGCCAAATATACATTTATATAGTGATATAACTATCCTTCCGACGGAGTTGAACAAGCGTACGATCCAGTCTACTCAAAATGATCATCGACCTTGACAACTACGACATTTTGTTCAGTCACAAGTACGACAGAGCTGCAAGGGATCTGCCTACTCACCATCTTCCCGAGTGCACCACTGTGACACACCGCGGTCGCAAGCAGCTTGACCTCCGTTCGTACCAGTGATTGCTACGATGGCATAGATATTAATATACGAAGATATGCAGAAATTGATGCGACTCACTTTGATTGTTAATCGTCACATTCAGACCTGTCCTGGTGTTGTTGGCGGACGACGTAGAGTTGACTCTGGCTCCGGTCGTCGAGTTTCGCTGTGGCACGGTAACATTGCGACGAGCCTCGAGCACGGGGCCGGCCGACACCATAGAGACAATGCAGGCCAAGGCGACGAGGTAGATGCGAGAGCCGAACATGGTGGACAGATGAGGTGATAGAGTGAGTGAGTGAGTGAGTGGGAGAGTACGGTGCTGAGAGTTTTTTGACTGGCAGTTGGCGGGCAATTTATACCGTTTGCAAGCAGCCAAGAGAGTACAGCATCGTACAAGAAAAACTTGGGGCCTGGAAGCAGATTCGTATCTTCCGTGCTGGGTTTGTCTCCGATAGCCCTCAAGGATCGCGGGACAAGCATAAGTCGAGCTACCTGGTTGGGACTATCCGACGGTCAAATGACCTCCGAGGAGTGTACTGTTGGAGCCATGAGCCACGACGCTCGCCCGTTGGTCATTCTCCAGTGCTATTCATAGCAGCTTATACCTCGGAATTTGTGCCCCTGACATGAATGAGTGTATTTTAATAGTAGTAGTGTTTTACGTGCAACGTTCAAGACGGAGGACCACTTACCTAGCAAATCAAAGGGTCTGATCATTCCGTGCACTGCACTCTCGCGGGAACAATCGGCGTAGCGCATGGAAAGTCGAACCTTGCGTGGAGTCCACATGCGGAAATAACGCAAATCAGGACTTGCCGTCGCGGATCCTAAAGAGGTGGAGCAAACGACGGTCAGGAACGAAGACGTACCTGCTCGGCCAAGAAGCCCTGAGAGCTACGTATGTGCTGCGCTCAGAATTCGACAGGAAAGGCGACGGGAGATCTTTCATTGGCCCCCAGACGGAAAACGGAGTCTAAGTCACGGTGACAAGCTGTGGAAATCCTCGGATGGCGTAAATGAAAGAACCGAATGTGAATGCCAGTGTGCACTATATCTTTTGATCTGTCCAAGATGCTCTCGAAGAGCTCTATGAGCGAGTCAATTCGTGATTATCAACCTTTGTTGAATACTATCCGAGTTTCCTACGTGGTGGTTCAATTTGAAACGAGCCTGAGGCTGCCGATGTCACTGGCAGCCGGCATTCTCAGGCACTCACGCCGCATCGGGAAGTTATGATCTCGATCACTGTTGTCGCCACAAAGCCTCTGAAAGACGCCCATATAACAACGTCTTGCTGTACCTGACTAGGCCTGACTCGGTGTCATTCCCGATAGTCAATAGATAATCTCCTCGGAATCAGCCTCAGTAACTCATGTATTTGTAGATTGTAGGGACACCCACCAGAATCCGTCAAATACTGCCACATATGTCATGTTGAACAAACGGGACCGAGTGCAGTCAATATGGCATATGATATTGCGACTGTACAAGCGAGGCAGCACGTCGTGATCGCCACATTCTCATAGAATACAAGCACCCTGCGCCTAGGCTATGTGCTGTTTGAACTTTGAAATTCGGCCAGCTAAAGCTCGTAGTACTGTCATCCAGCGGAGTGTCTTTGTCGTGTGCAGGCGAAGAAGGGGGTTTGGTAGTGGTCTGGAGGAACCCAGATGCGTCTCGTCAGTTCATAATGAAAAACAGGTGTTTAGAGAGACATTGGTTCCCGAACATCAGATGTATTGTACGTACTTCGGTGGTGTCCACTGGTGTGTGGTGTGGTGAGGACACTGCGCTGGAGGCTGAGAAATCGCACAGGAGAAGGAGAGTGATGATCAGAATGCACAGAATAGCATTGGGTGCGGTAGCTCGGAACATCTACATTGAAACGATACTAACGTCAGCGTTTACAGTATGATAGTTCAAAACAAATAAGAGCTTACGATATGCCAGAAGATATACCAAAACTGCTGTGTATTTTCGGTGCCAGTGACAAGGCGTGAGGATGGAGATATAGTACTGGCAGCGGCGAGTGGCGTATCTGAGACAAGGTGTGTGAGGGGTGCCTGTGCGAGGGCAATCTTGAGCATGGACTCAGTGAGAAGGCAGTTATATAGATACCTCACTGCTGGTAGTACCGTGATACCTCGGCAAATCACGCCGACCGGACGCGATGCACCTAATCCCTGATCCTTTGGAGCCAGAGAGCGACATAACAAGTAAGTCAGAAAACAGCTTCTTGAACATCCGCAATGCACACGGGCGCGCGGTTGAGCTTTGGTTAGCCCCCATACAGACCGCGCATTGTCAGCCCGGTCCCAAGACCAAACTAACCTTCGAGTAGTCCCGCGCTCCCCGGGCTCTCCAGGCGGTTTTGAACTCTTCAAGTTCTGTACGTGGTACACTGCTTCTGGTGCTTGTGGACTCCTCTGCGTGAACATGTGAGCACAACGTCATCCATGCATCATGTTACTTCCTCGTTCATGTGCCTCGAGAATAGGAACTTGCATTGAATATGTGCTTCTTGGGGGGAGAAGTCATCATCCTTGTCGCGGTCCAGAGAGCGCCCGGTCCAGGTTGAACAGCGCGCGGAAGCTTAACGGGCAGATGTAAGACCGGAGAGAAGGATCGTCACCTATCATTAGCGTCGTTAAGCTCACTCGAAGCCTTATCTCGGTAATTGCCTCTGTTTGTGCGATATTACTTGTACCAAGATGGGTCGGGGCCTTGGAGGTTCTTGAACTCCTGGTAGCCAGCATGACCAAGTCTGGCTCCGCTTTGACGTCGGACAAGCCGAAGCAAAATAGTCAGGTATACGTGATTGCATGGTGGAAGACATAAACAGTCGATGGCGACTTCGAGAATGCGCTGGGAACGAGGCCTCGTGTTCTCGACTAAGCCGTAATTGGAATGATTGTGCAACTACCACGCTCACCCGTGTTTCCTGTGGCTTCGAAAATACAACCAGTTTGAGTGACCTGGGGTGGGTGTGTGAGCGGTGTTGTCATCCGCGCCTCGTGTGCGGAAGAGATACTACCAACGGTGGCGTCCGGTCCCCTTGCGGTGTGTCTCGCCCCGAGCACTTACCCCGTCCGTGTGTGGAGACCGAGCGGACGCCTCTTTGACTCAAGCTTCCTCAGAAGATCTCTGTATATGTAGAATGTGGACAATTTGGAGCCCGTGGCGTTTTATAGGTTGAGTGTTCGGAGAATGGGCTCTCCCATGCTCGACGAAAAGCCACCGGGTCTGGATTGGGACGCTACAACACAACGTCCTTCTGCGCCACCGTAATATTAGCAATATTTTGCCAAGCCTGCATGCCTATAAGAGCCACGTCGACTTTCCAGATCAACGATCATCCTCCAAGTCAAGAGTACCCTCGAGCCTACCTAATCGAACACACAACATTCCCCTTGCACCGTAAGTATCCGCGCTATAAACTTTTCTTATGTCAGCTCACACGCCCACTCAATCTTGATGACATAGACTCACCCATCATGAGAAAAACGCTCATCGTCTTCACTGCCCTCGCCGCCCTCGGAAGCGATGCATCTTCACTACGGGACCGAGGGATCTTCAGAGGCGTAGCAGTCGATCCTCGGCCCGACGACCTTCCCTGTTGTGCAGACATGCCATCTCTGAGCGCACTCGGACAGCTCTCGAAGCCCTACGTGGGTATGTCAAGGGCGGGAAGGTACGAACCCGTGCTTGCCTATCTGCTACATCCGCCGCACAAGCTGACGAAGGCTTCTCGGCAGCCCAAGGATGCTTTGCACGATGGAGACAAACTGGTTAAGGCTTGGTCTCCGGAAGCAGCGACGGTGCTGTCTGCTAGATGCGTGTTAACGTGATTCTGGATGTTTGTTCAGTTCTTATGGTCGAAGCACGGAGGGTCTTTTGCTGCGGACAATGATTGTATTATAGCACAGTAGTATCATAACGATACCGATACCTATCGAGATAATGTTTAGTATATATTCCTCCATCAAGAAGCGAGGACCCACATTTTCTCACAACTTCTAATTCTGGCTTCCGCCTTCCCTGGAGGCCCAGAGCACCTCCGGTGGTAATCGCGGAAAAGACAGTAGAAGTTCAGAGGCAGGACAACATCTGCCTGAAACATATTCTTCTAGTTGCAGAGGGGTTTAGAAGTTGAAGGTTGAACAAAGGTCTGCCCGTATCAGAAGTTAAATTGAAGCCCTCGAACATGCAGAAAATGCTTCCAAATTCCTGTGCGGATGGCATTGAAGGAGAATGCGGCCCTGTCAACCGAGATGTACAGCAGGATATTAGCCAAGGTTGAATGTAGTCCGAGTAGTGCGAAGAGAATGAGAATGAGCGCAAGATGTAAAGCCGTTATACGAAAGTGAAGTAGGATGGAGTCAACTAGCTGAAGAAAAGAAAACTGTAAGGGATGATGCGATGAGGAATGAGGAATAGAGAGTGAGATTGAGTGACTATTGCGTGGAAGTATGATTCGTGCGAGAGCTGTGCGTGGAATGAGGATGGCAGACATGAGTGAGGACAAGACCGTATAGCAGGTCATTGTGAAACCTGGAGTGATGACTGCGTTGTCCCCGTATACCGATTAAACCCAAGAAGGACGACGCGGAAGAAAAAGGCACAGGGTACCACTACCGCATGAGATCAAGACGTTGATCACTGGAGGGATACCGATACGCGATGAACTCCGGATCCTGGTCGACCAGCTCCTCGATATTCTTCTTGGAGAACATGGACATCCTCGACGCAGGATTATGACTGCTAGCAGACATCGGACTAGCATAGCCATTTTCGTTGACATACATCGACATATACCTTGCGTCCTGCGAGTTCCTAAACCCAAAGTCCAACGGATCGACAGAAGGCGGATCAACCTGCTCCGTCGACTTTCGTCCAAAGAGGCTCGTGAGCCCGAACTTGCTCTTCCTCTTCTTTGGCTTGTCCGGGGGCACATACAACGAATTCCGGCTCGTCTGTCCGGGCATACCGAACTCGCCGTACTTCTCTTCAGCGAGGAACGATGGAACGTTCGGGCTCCGTGCGATCGCACCTTTCGCGGGCAGCGTCTGCGAGCCTCCGAACGGTCGTGACGTAAGGCCGCCGAACGACTGCCGACGGGTTTCAGCCGAGCGGAAGGCGGCATCAGGCGGGAGAAGACCGTCGAACGGCATTGTCCGCGGGTCGTAAGTGAATACGGTCTGTGGACGTTGCTGGTTGGGGAACTCGATGGGAGACTCTCCTGGCAGAGGTGGTAGGGACTTGTCACGGCGCGCAGCAGCGTTTCGTGGCCTAGCGGTGGGGAAGGCGGGAATGGAAGTAGGCGGTGATGATGGACTGAATGAGTTCGGTGTTGCCCACGAAGGCTGTCTGGGGCGTCCGCGGAGATCATAATCAGAAACCGTCGGTTCGATAATGCCACCTTGATCGTCGTACTCTTGTCCGCTCGGTTCTCGTTTCCTGTCGCTATTGTCTCCTGTGGAACGGGGCGAAGAGGTGGGGGACGGAACAAGGCTGGAAGGTGCTGTGGGAGGTGATGTGGCGTATGGTGAGAGACTGCTGGGTGAGATAGCGGAAGGCAAGGAAGGTGTAGAAAGGTGACCTTTGGAACCACGGTTCAACAGATACGAAAGCGGAGGCGGAGGTGCAAGAGGTTCATCCAACGTTCGGTCCATGGAACGCGACTGTGATCGCCTGGTCTCGGGCGTCTCACGTTTATCGAGTTGACCGGTCACCAGTTTCCAGAACTTCAACAATCCCTTCCGTTTCTTCGTTGCTTGAACCTCCGTTGCATCGGGTTGCTCTGGGGCCACAGGACCTGCAAAGCCTTCACCTGCACGAAGAGTCGGGGCATTACTGCCAATATCAACAGTGTCACCGCCACGGTTCGCGAGATGTCGATATTGTTGTTCTTGATGAAGGGCAAGACTGAAAAAGGTATTAATACCATCCAAGAGGAAGCACATTGCATGTGGCACTTACTGCATGTCAATCATACTTCCAGAAGGAGCCAAGCTATCCTGGCTCCGGAAGCCCGTGCTGAGATTCTTGAATCCAAAGAATCTCGACCGCCGAGGTGAAGTGGCGGAGGAGCCGATGCTTTGCATGTCGGAGAAAGAGGCCTGGGACTGTGCACGTAGAAGAGGTGGAATCTCGTTTCCGCCAGTCGCACCAGTCATGATGCTTGGCGGGCGTTGTGAGATAGACTGAGAGTACCTCGACTCACTTCGCATACCAGAGAAGAAGCCGCTGTCGGTCTGCATCGGTGTGTTGAGCGAGTACACCGACGTCACGTCTGCGTTGTTACCACGAGAGCCGCGAGACGACTTCCTTGCTCGGCTGCGTTCGCGTCTCTCCTCTCGTTTCCGCTCCTTCTCTTCCTTCTTGACATCAACGTGTTCTACGATCATGCCGTTCTCAAGAAGAGTGACTTCACGACTGTGAGATGCAACGGGTACTTGGGATGCGGACATGGAACGGGGAGACTTGATGCGCACGCCGGTAGTGTCGTCAACGGGTTGAGCGCTGCTGCCAAGCTCATACGCCGACCGCCGTAGCTGAGCGTAGGCGTCGCGCATGCGGTCGTCAATCATCCGCGACTCCCGCATGGCACGAGAATGAGCTGCTGCTTCCGCCTCGAGTAGTGCCCGCTGTGATTTGACATATTGGTCGAGGGTTTGCTGGCGTGACGAGGGCTCCTTGGGGTTCTATAGGGAAGAAAGACGCTGAGAACGACGGTCACCATATGGTCGATACGGCCACATACCACTGCTGTCCACGCTTTCAAGTGCTCCTCTGTTAGTCGGTGTCCCTTTGCACGAGGTCTGCCAGAGTTTTCAGGTGGTGGTGGAAGGCCCGCGACGGCCTCGAGTTCCTCGCGTCTGCATAGTTCTTCATACAATGCGTCACTCTCCCGTTCCCAGATACCAGGGCTTGTCACATCTACGTCTGCCATGTCCTGGTCTCGCATCGCACATTCGACACATATTTCCTCTTTTGGGATCTGTGGCGGGGCATAGGAGGGGTTGGCCGTGGACGAGTTGATGTAAGTTGGTTGCTGGGCAAAGGCGCGCGGTTTGGGCGAAATGGGAATTGCCATGGCGGCGGCGGCAGCTGCAGGACTGTAGGAGGGGCCAGCAGACATGGGCACGATGGGAGATGGGGGAACGACGGAGGTGCTTTGAGCAGTCCCTGCACCGGCTGGAGGCAGAGAAGGATGGCGGGGACTAGAAGCGACATACTGATTGCCACGGACCTGAACCAGCCCAGACGCTCGCTGTCCCATCTCCGGCGATGGAAGGCCTTCACCTGGAAATTGAGGCGTTGACAGAAATGGGGGCGACGAGTCGTTGTCGTTGTCGTCGCGAGGGAGGCCGCCGCGGCCGTCGAGACCAGCGGGAGAGGGGTTGCTTCCCGAAGGCGTGAGGACAGAGCCAATGCCATCAGCCACAAGGCTTTGACTCTCTCGCTGCCCTATAACGTCACGCCCCTGCGGAGACGAGTCTATTGGCTGGTGCTGTGGCTGCTGGCTGGGCGACTGCCTCTGCTTCTCTGGCATCTCTCCTACCCACGCCTCATTGTACCCGCTCTGTCTGCCCATCACGGGCGTATAGTCGACCCAGCTCGTTCGCGCGCCGTCTGTCGTCGTCGGGGCGTCCGCAGGGGGTCGGTCAGAGTACACGAGGGGGCTGCTCGAAAGGGCGGGGGTGTGGCGTGAGGACGAGCTGAGCGTGGGGTAACGGTCGTCTCTGAGGTCGAGATCCGTGATCGTCATGCGTCGTGAGTACGTATCTTGCAGGCCTAGAGAGGACAACTGGGTCTCGCTCGTCGACAGGAGATGGAGAGCAGCCGCCATGGAGAGAGACACAAGATGAGAGGAAAATGCAGGGAGCCGAGCTCAGCGTCGAGACTGCCGTATAGGAATTATTAAGTTGGTGATGCGGCGGGAATGGAAATGACAGGCTACAAGTCGTCTGTCACCGCTGCCGCCTGGTTCCTCAACGTGCTGTTCGACGAGCACGCACAAATACAACGAGTCGAGGGGTATTAGGATGGTCAAGAAAATAAGAAAGCAAAGAGCGTAAGTAGAACGATGGCCGTTGCTGTGCACTGACTGGGCAGCACGCCGAGAGCACTAATGAGCTCCGGACTGAGCCGCTCTTATCGTTAAGATTCCTTCGAGCCCCTACTAGACGTCGGCCGTAGCTCGTTACACCCGTTGTATTTAGCGTAATTACGTCTAATACAACCTTCATTTACCGACTTTAACGACGTCCAGAATCCCCCGCCCGTCGGCTGCCTGGCGTATGTCCGTCGGTGCACGTGGTGCGGGGTTGCCGACGCTTCGGCGCCAATACCGGAGCTTAGCGACCGGCCACGCCGGATTCGGCCCAGAGAGAAGGATCAGAGTCGCGCCGGCCGGAGTCGGGTGGGTTGGGCCATTCATGACCCAGGGATTTGAGCTCATTGTTCAAGACAGCGCGGACCCACCTTCGCTGGTTAATCCTCTCTCTCTCTCGCTGCCATGTCGTCAGCCATACTTAGGTCAACATGTACGTCGGGATGTTTTGTCGACTCTTCGCCGCTCACAGACGTGTTTGTTGCGCAGTTTCCGCCGCTGGGCGACGAGCAGCTCTCCAACCCCAGGTGGGCGTGAAAGGTGCGTTCTCAGCCCTCCGAAGGTACGAGGGCTGTCGTTGAAGGAAATTCGGGTCACCAGCTTTGGCATGCCGGTCAATACACACCACGAAGCCCGCCAAGGAAGAAATACCGACGACCTCTACCACCTCCGCAACCAGGCCTATCACTGAAATAGCAAAGTTGGGCTCTAACCAGCTGAGCTTGGAAACCCCGCAGAACAGAGCAGGTGAGTATATAAACCTCATACGAATTGTTTCTACGGGTGCTTAAAGAAACCGGAACACCAGAGTATGTTCTCTCAACCATGGACAAGATAGTAAACTGGGCGAGACAGAGTTCGATGTGGCCAATGACTTTCGGTGCGTAGCAACCCAGATTACTCTTAGCGACCCTTCTCATTTATTTGTCTCGTCATGCGTTCCTACAGGTCTTGCTTGCTGCGCCGTAGAAATGATGCACATGGCCGCCGCCCGTTACGACCAGGATCGTCTCGGTGTCGTCTTCCGTGCCAGTCCCCGACAGTCCGACATCATGATTGTCGCCGGAACCCTCACGAACAAGATGGCTCCCGCTCTCCGAACAGTTTACGACCAGATGCCTGAGCCTCGTGCGTTTACCCTCCCCTATGCTCTGTCCAATTTCTCATTCTTTGCTTGACATGTAGGATGGGTTATTTCCATGGGTTCATGCGCGAACGGTGGTGGATACTACCACTACTCTTACTCTGTCGTCCGTGGTTGCGACCGTATCGTCCCCGTCGACATCTATGTCCCGGGATGCCCGCCTACGGCGGAGGCTCTTTTGTACGGTATGCTCCAGCTCCAGAGGAAGATGCGCAGAAACAGGAAGGCTACTCTTTGGTGCGTCATTATTTCGTGTTCAGCTCAGGATAGATGCTCATTTTTCCGCTGCAGGTATCGCAAGTAATTGAGAGGTTTCAGCGTGGTACTAGACTCCTCTGTAATTAACCGTTTCTGCAATCTCTCACTGGATTTGATATAACAATGACTGCAAAGCAACCTGTATCAAGGTACCACACATTCACCGTGTATTTGTCGGTTATTGACTCCGTCAGTATATGGGTGGTCATAAGCCATGGAAGTATTCAGAAGCTATGAGAGTATATGTTTCGGTATTCACAGACTATCAAGGACCTCAAGTGTTCCCTCCCTAGCCTCCAGACTGCCTTTTTCACCGTTCTCGTACCAGGCCAACGTATCATCTAGAAAAGTGAGTGGCTTAAATCCAGCTCTCATATAGATTCAGGACAAATGCAACTGACGTACCCAAGTTTGAACGCCTAGTTTGCAATCCGGTCAGCTTTCAACAAGGACAAGGCTGCGTTCTCCCTCGAGGGAGGCGAATCGCAATTTATCTCCCTCGGTGAGATTATTCATGTCTGACTTGGGGTTAAGAAATAATGCGTCTACATAGACTCCTCAATCCAAGTTCATAGAGGATGCACGGCCAGCTGTTTCTTCTGAAGTGATCTCGGTTCCGACTCCCGTTCTCCTTGCCAGGCTAGCATATCTAGGTTCTGCGCTCTTCAATGTGCTCGGCGAGTTGAACAGCTCCAGTAGCGAACTTCAAGTCGCCCTCGTCTCGTGAGTAGCCTCATCCGCCAGTGATCAATGAAGTGTCTAATATTTCTCTTAGTAGATAAAGTCCACTTTAGTGTTTCCCGCACTGATCTATGGATGTGTACCAACAGACGTAATTATACATGTGCCTTGCGTGACCAGTGCTGCTCCATGACTTGAGTTCTACTCGAGCAGATATTTGAGGTTTCCTGATTGAAGCAAGTTCGCAATTGTGCTATTGACCGGTATGTGTTTTCGCACTGCCGACTGGTAAGACAGTAGCTCAATAGATCAATACTTACTAAGTTCACAAGGCTCAATACGGATATCGCCACCTCATTCGAAGATCACTCATCATGCAAGGCTCACTATGCATCAAAAGTACATCAAGTTACATTTGCCAGTCACTCAATCTGGGATTTTCGTCGTGTTATCAAAAAGGTCAGTTTGTCTCTGTTTCTCCCGTGTACGCGTTTTCATCATGATGACGGTCGACAGATGTTACTGCTGAGGACATACAGTATCGCTTTGCCGGCTGAGCCGAAGTATTCTAGTGGCAAGTCTGAGGGACAGAATGAGTATATCAAATATTACAGGCATAATGAGAGTACTCACACCAATATTCAAAGCTGCGGTCATATTCAAGACAGAAAAGCCATAAAAATGGCACGGATAGCAAGTGCCAACGGGGCAGGGAATAGTTGCCACTGTGCCAAGTCCATAAAAACCGAGTTGGGCGCAGACATTGCAAGTCGCCTGGCGCTCGGTCAGCGTCGTTGCATTAGCACTGGCGAAAGCGACGGCGACGGCGACGATGGCGGCGGTAGCGAAATGCATTGTGACTAGGATGAAGAGGACATAAGGAGGGTTAATTGTACTGAAGGTAGCACCTACTTTCTTGACTCGGAGTGGTTTGGAGGCTGGGAGAAATGTGAGACTTGTAATAACTGCTACTGTGGAAAAGCTCTGTAACACCTCTCTTTATACCTCGTAGATTGACGTCACTGGTACATGATATCTGAGTATGAAATGGAAAACGACAGCTCCTTTTCCACATCCTCCGGACGTTCTTGCCTTGCGTCGGCGTTGGTTGAATGGCCAAGGAGGTCCTTTGGACATCATTTCTCGATATGACGATCAAGCTCGAGCCGGAGGGGGGCTAGTCGTGAGTTTCTCAGACGTCACCTATGACTTCAAGCACGCGATTACTGAATGACATTCCTTTTATGCTGCTTGGTGATTTTTAGCAACGGCTTACCCACTCTAGTATATTGCATAGAGGTCACACCATCACTTGCTTCCTTTATTCAACGCCTGAAGAGTTTGGAAACCACGGTTTTGACTTCAACCATCTCATGTGTTACCGGCGGTGGACCTTGGTATTGAGGAGCTGGGAGTTTAGGACAAGCGATACGCCGCTTTTAGTGGCACTGGCTACTCTCTGCGTTCTTAGCGATGAATATCGTCATTGCTCTCGGCGGTGCATGCTGGGTATACTCCACACCGCCGTCTTTGCAGTCCATGTGAGTCGGAACTCAACCAGCACAGCGGCCATCAAATCGCACTAAACCAGTGTGATGCCCGTTGAGTCACCACTAGCTTGGTCCTTTGGCGCACTGACCCTACCTGGTATATGGAGAAGGTGGTACAAATATTCCTGGCATGAGAGGCACTGGCGCGACCTACTTAACGTCTAAGCACGAGGCTAGACAGCATACTATCCGTATTAGCCTATAAGAATATTCATGTTTACTGTCATTGTCAGGTGGAATTTGAGAATAGGATAGGAGCCGAAGAAGGCGGCGGCACCGCGGAGGTGAGTGGCCCATCCGTCGATTCATTATTTGTCCTAACCTAGCTCGCTGCCGTACAGAGATCACAGGACATACAGCGCGGCGGGTCACCCACCTGAGTCCAATGCACAACTAGAAACATGTGAACACTACACTTACCTTAAAGATAGATGGTGACATAATTGACATCCGTTGATAGCAGACCTACTTTACCCGCTGTACTGAGGACGCTGAGTCGAGACTCCCCAGCCTTCCGATAATGAGCACGAAACTGCTAAAGATAACTACAAGTGCTCTATGTGACATGATATTAGTTTGATGTCCCTTCATATATTGACACGTTGGTAGCTGAAAACTCTCATCCTCAGGCGCTGCAACTTGAACTTTACCTTGCGAACAACGGAACGCACAATATAACTTGTGTCAAATGAAGGCCTATAGCTGCTGTTCAACTATCATAACGGATACTACCTATTAATCACTTCACAAAGGGTCGTCCCGTGTATGTTCAAATTTGTCATCTCTCACTGTGATCTATCGTCCACTGATGCTGAACTTGTCAAGTACCAGCAAGCTCGTTCTTCAGTATTGAAGGGGTTTAGCATACCTCCTGAATCTCGTAGTATGAATGATGCTGTCTTTTAGATCCCACACACTGACCGAAGCAGCTGCAGCCTGGAAAGTCCGATACCAATGACCCGTACTCTATGGCTTTGTCCATCGTTTATCACCATTGCTAGCTCCCTGTCAATCTCTGGAATGGGAGTGATGGTCACTAAATGTGTAAAAGCCGCTTGCATTTAATGCACGTCATCGCTGAGTACGATAATCATTCTTCTTTACGATGTCAGTCGTCCTCACGGTTGAAAACTTAATTCATACGCACTAATGTCAAGCATGTTAGGCACAATCTTCGGTCATGTATCGCAGTAATCAATCGATATACCATTTATTCACGACGGCGCAGATGTGAAAGCCGATTGGAAATAAAAGCAGGATCCAAGCCCTCAAACCAAACTATACCCACCAAAAGGCGAATGCAAATTGTGTATCGCCTGGGTCTGTATTCGGCCATTCACGTCAGCCGAAAAAAGGACTGTACTGTAAGGTCACGCCACCGTCAAAGAGCCTCGCAAAGTTCACCGGAGGTATCTAAACATCTGTAGTACCTCCGTACCATATGGAGCCTGAGTGAGACTTTTGTACTCATGACTCAGACCCTCAGGTTCGAACCTGCTGGTTCCTCTCATCGTCCGGAGACAGGAAAGCACCGCGCGGAACTTAAAACATTGTTATCGACACGTTCTCGGTTTCGCAAATGCACAAGGCTGTCATATATTCATATGGTACGGGATACCGACGACGCGTCATCCGAGTCATCAGTATCAGTGAAGTCTATGAAGCTGTCAAAACGCGAGCCGGACTTCCTCTCCATATTTCCATTCTCGCCATTAATCCTCAGTGCTATCTGCTCTCTCTAGTCATGGAGAAGGTCGATTGAGTCCACAGTAATCATTTACGCAGAGGCTGAGCAAAGCTACAAGAGTGTAAGAGAAGTATATGGTGAGTGAGATTTCTCCAATAATGTTTCCACAATTGAGCGACTTACTCCAAAAGTGAATGCGAGAGTGCCAATGTTGATGCCTGGCAAGAGGGAGAGAGGGAAGCTCTCGGTTAAGGCGACGTTGCAAGTCGTGGGGCAGAGCAGGTAAGAATATCAAAGGTCTGGCCAGACAATCCGACAGAGAGGCAAGCCAGAGGATTAGCCACCTCTTCCTTTCGCTCAGCGAGCACAGCCGCATTCGCAGTAGTGATGGCGGCCACGAGGAGAGTGATAATGGAGAAACGCATGGTGTCTAGTCATGGAAATAGTAGGTGAGTGGGATTTCTTAAGTTGAGCTGAGGCGGGACCATACTCCACTGGTGAGTAGATAGCGGTTGGGAGGCTCTGAGTGCTGCAGCGGATTGTTGCTGCTGACCTCGTCTCGATTCCGCCCCTCCTTTATAGTATTTGCCAGCACTATAAATCCTCTATGAATTCCCAGAATAGGTCGTTGAGCCCTAGCGAACGTTCGAATCTCGCGAGCATTACCAGAGCATTCCCTGAGGTGTCATCTTCTGTATTACCACAAGGTGCGCGTGTCTCAAGAATGAGCTTGCCAGACACAACCTATGATGTCAAGAATACAGCGTGCGTACCACTACTGAGCTGCGCTATCTCACATTGTATACTCATATCACTCACCTCTCAGGCTGATATCACACAGGTTACGAAGACCGGCTGTATCACTTCTTCGGCGGTAACACTATGAACTTGAATTGAACGTTCTAACTGCTCTTAGACACGAGCCTTCCACTTTTTTCTGAGAATGAGTATATCAGTGTTCTCAGCAATAGCGAGTAGCTGCAATGCTATATCAGAGGGCTACGGGATCATGGGAGTGACGTCTTACTACACAAGGGACATACCGTAAGTATCACCGCTGTCACACATGCTCAGGACCTAACTCTTTCATTCTCCAAGTTTGGCATTCTAATAGCAATAATAGTGGCCGCTCCTCACGGCGTACCACTAGAGGTGCCGAGCCCTTGATGGACTTATCGTAAAGCAACTGCTCCCTACCTGAAATTGGAGGAAGAGGTATCCTAATGAGCGTTCGGAACCCTCTCGGGGAGAATTCAGGCTGTTCCTGCTCGACTCCTAGATTGATGCGCGCCCTGTGCTCGAGTTGGTGCCAGTCACGGAAGATATCCGAAATCAGTGTTTGGAAGCCGACATGCTACTGTGTTAGTCATGGTAATAGTCACCTAGCATATTCTTTTGGGTAGACTCACATATCATAGTATAATCTAGTTACAACAACATACCACTCGAAGTGATCACTCTTCATGGTATTAAGTTTAAGTTGCTACTGTACTTGAATATGAAGCTTGAAGGCTCATCAGCCATCTTTCAAACAAGGAGACGCAAGCAGAGCCGTACGTGAGTCTTCGTATTTGAAATTCTGGTCTCAGCGTACCATGCACATGGTATGTACCTGGGCGTGCCCTTACTTGAAGCATCGATTTCGAGTTTGACCTGTGATGCGTTGAATAGCAAGAAGACTCTTCTGGCGCCCGAAGTTCTACACTTACTTCAAATGGCAGCGCACATCGGGACTACTCGGTACGTAGCGTCTAATTGAGCCGTGCCATTGGCTTATCAATTAAAGCGCCAAAGCCTGCTCCGAGTCCGAGTCGCACACTTGTACTATTACAGTACTCAGACTCATCAGTAAGTGACAGAGATTCTAGATAACACTGGAAACTAATGTGTGCCACTTCATAGGGATATACAAGATCGGGTCCTAACTTCCCTTCGTCCGTACGCCGCTACACGTGATCGCCAAGTCAAGGCGACCAGTGCAAGTTCGAGTGTTGTTTCAATTGCGCGGCCAGTGGATGAGCCTGTGAGGGGTTTCCTCGACCTCTTCAAGTGCTAGCTGTAAACAATATCATATGCTATGTGGTATATATTGTGCTGGACGAGCTTACAGCACGTGAGTACACAGCGACCATACCTGCTGCTGAGCCGATTATGATGCCACTACTTATGTATGGAACGCGCCGACCCACTACGACGTTGCCTGTCAATTGCGTGCCGGAAATTCCAGCGATGGACCTCGTGACAGTACGAGCATATATCTATACTACATAAAAATCCAGGTTACTCACAAAATTAACCGCATCTCATTCATGACACCAGCATCGGGGGACCTGGGGCTGCCATGGCTCAGCTTATACACGCAGAATAACAGTCAGTGCTAGTGCTCGTACTAATTACATACTTCCTGGGAGTCCGCACGCGTACGCTGCAAAGGGGAGACGTATCCCAGGATTCCTAACAGTTCGAAATCCGGTAAGTTTCTCAACACGCCCATCTAGCTATAGGGTTCGACTTATTTTATCTGCGATAATGTAGAGCTTGTCGGACGTGTCTAAGGCCACAAGTATCTGCTTTGAGCAGCATTTATACACCTGATCCACTCACTATGTAGTCCCTTCCCCAAACCGATGTTCAGCATCGTTGACAACTGCAGTAAATCACGGCGTCCTCGGCGTCAGCGACGTAAATAAGTGCTCAGTACTAGTCTCAACGAAGACTCACCTACGCCGGGAAGATACTTATGGTAACTGCTCTCTATCTGAGCGAGTATTATGCCGCAATCGAAAACGAGAAGATTGACGTTCTCTCACTCTCGCTGGAGCAATGTGTCCAACTTAATACTCGATTGCACCGTGAAGATGGAGCCAGCGGCATCTGGTGCGCAACCTGGAGCGGAATGGCCTGCCACCCAATAGCAAGAACATTGGACCATACTCAGCTGCGAATCTCCGCTGCTATACCACAAGACAACTTAAGGCTGGCAGATGCACTATCAAAACATGAACTCGCAAATTCTCCGTATGTGATTTTCAGTTAATACATTCAACTCTTTCAATTGACGATCAATATTTCCTTCAGAGTCGCTCTGCCAATACCCTTTCCATCCCTTGATATAGCACACCAAGTGTTTATTCACTCGCAGATCTGTGTTAGAAAACACTTTGTAAGTTATCTGTCCATATTTTCCCAGAGGACCGTCAAAGACGACGACTTACACCGACAGTGAAACTAACAGCCTCGCCCAAGATGGATTGGGTGGTGGTAGTGGCATCCGAGCAAGTAGTCCCGGTAGTGCAAGTAACAATATCGAGAGTACCCAGAATGGGGGCGGCCGCCGAAAGACAAGTAGCGGGATTGGACACGCCAGTCTGGCGCTTGGTTAGGGCCTTGGCACTTGCGCTGGCAACAATGGCAAGGACGGCGAAGGCGACAGTGAAACGCATTGTAACTAATGAAGACAGCGAATAGATTGGCTGGTGGACATCGACCACTAAGAAGATTTGACTTACTGTGCTTACTGTGTGCAGACGGTGAGTTTGTTTGCTGTTGGGTTTGGAGTTGGACACTTGTTCGAGTGTTGCTGCCCTTTGTCTCTGCTACTGCCTCCTTTTATACTTCTAAGATGATCGAATATTTTTGGCCTTGCAAGGCTCTGTTATGTTGCAGCTAACAACTTTTCGGTGCTCATGCAATCGCGAATGCCATATTTGCAACAGGGAAAAACCAGTGGGAAAGTCGGGAGGGATTCATGAGAGGATTTCCCGCACGACTCAATGCGGTAGCCATCGTCGGCTTTCTGGTTAGTGCTGCCGTAATTGATAGTTTAACGTCGCTGAATGCTGGCGAAGAACGGCAGATGTGTCGTCGTCATAAGAGGCTGTGAGTGATGTTTAGTTAGTGTTTCAACAGTGAGCTAAGTTGACTGTTCTGCGCAGCCTGATAATTTATCACTTCCCGAGGTTCAAACACTTTGCGCTTCTCATGGGAGGACGACGAGCCGCCCTCGTTTCAAGAAAAATGAATGTACATATCAGCAGGTATGAGCTGATATTTTGGTACACTCTGTTTAGAGACATGCATTCTTCTCAAACGTCATTTAGGCTATACGGACACTGCTCTCCCGTCAGCGAGCTTCTCACCCACTCTAGGTACAGAGTACAGTGGAGAGTCTTTCACAAGCGCCCAGAAATAAATATCAGACCATGATACATACAGCATAGTCCCTGAAGCGTTTATTGATGGCTGTGAGCGTCCAGTAATTATCTTATGAGCTTTTCTCAAGATACATTTCCCTAATAGCAACGATTCATACCCAGAGCATATTTAAGTGATTCTCTTCGCCATCTCAGAGCACCAGCCGACTGTGATAGACTTATGGTGTGAGAGTAACTTCCCGGTGGGGCCTCAACATGCGTCTGCACTGCTCTGTTCAACCTATGTACTGCGGCGAAGCCTTCGTTCTATGTATGTCGGAACAAGGCGCTGATATCGTCCTTCCAGGATTACTATGTTGCTCGGGATTCTCGTTCACAGCAATACCGCCTACAATAGTCGCCGGTAGAAGATGCGCCGAGCGTCGTGGGGTCCGGTGCGTACTGTCTTCCCGACGTCAAAGACCATCTCTTACTCTAGTAGCTGATTTTCTATTTGACTACGTTTTGCACAGAAAAGCGATCCAACACGACGAAGCTTTCCGCGTGTAGCATGTACCAGAACCGTAAACTAGATAACAACCATGCGCACCCACCCGTAAGTCCCGACGTTCCAGTCCTTCATGTTCATGCATTTTCGAGTGGCATGGAATTGCTCATCAAGGTAAATTTAGACATCACGTCATCTCAAGATACCCGTGGAGAGAAGCAATAGCCTCGGTATATGACAGCTTCTATATGAGAGTATGAACAACGCCGCTAACTGCCATGCTAATAGAATGCGAGCTCGAGAATGCTTAAGATGACCTTTGTCGTCATCGCTGTGGAGCAGAAGCACCGTTTGGCCTTCTTCATGCAACGACACTATACATCCCGAACCCCTTCCGTCCTTGGTCCTGAGAACCTGACCCCATGTTCTCTACCGTCTTACCTCAACCGTCGGTTCATCATACAAACATGGGCTCGACCGTGTCTCTCTGTGTATGTCACCGCTCTCGTTTCGGTATCTTACTGGTCTCAGCTGACCCTCTCATTGATATCACCTCTCCCTTGGCTGTTTCCCAGGGCAATACTACGGGTGTGTTCCCCGTATCTGTGCCAAACAGTAACCTACACGGGCATACGATCCGTGACAGCACTGTTAGGGAGACGGTACTTCCCCGCTACGTCGTGAGTCCCACCACTCAGTCAACCAGTCTCATTTTCGCTCGTTTTAGCACTGTCAACGGGATGTTATTTCTCTATCCTAATGCTGACTCGGATAATGCCCTGAGCGCGTACTCCGAGTCTCTCCCAACCTCATCTATTCGGAGCAACATGTCTCTTCCTGCATGCCATCTGTGTCCCTAAATGCAGCTCTTTATAACGAGGTTAGTACCATTATATCCATACATAAATTCGAGAAACTTACTCCTGCCCCCACAGAGAACGTGAGATCAATAGCGTCGAAGCTGAAGGTCCCTATGTCCTCGATGTCGCAGGTGAGATCTGACTTGCATGGAATCGGTTGGACGGTGCCGATTTTGGGGGCAGTCACAGATACACAAAGAGGTCCTGCTCGAGGAGCGATTGCTGTCGCACTTGCAACAGAGAAAACCGCGAAAACGACTGCAGCGACGATACCGCGCATTGTAGCTGCTTGGACAACCTCAATCGATCTTGTGCTGTGATTCAAGTCTGTAATGAGGGACGTACGTTTAAGGTGAGCGGTAGGCGATCCGATGGTCCTTACACTTGCGTGGACGAGTGGTTTGTGGGCTATGGTCTCGATGCTAGTATTGGGCCTCTTTTATACGCTCAAGACGTGTTCTCCATAGGAATGGTAAGCCAATGCTGACACTGACTGTACCATGTGCAGTTGTATCAAAGTAGAGGACATTTTGGTAGGATTGGAGGGCATCGTCGCCGTTACCGACCCTTCTCGTGAGAGTCACGCAGGACACCTGGCGACGCCTGAAGGCCCTAGACCTCAGGCTATCAGTCTATCCGGGACCGTCAAACAAGATGAGTATCTCCATGTTCACTTATGTGCGGTATGGCTAAGCAGTTCGCGAGTTTACCGTTCATTTTCTCATACATTGTCTTGATAGCTAGGCATCTTTAGAGGGAATGCTCTTATGCTGGTACCCTCATGTTGGCACACCCACCTTCTTTGCATGGTCAAGGTGCCTTCTATTTGTGCTGCTATCACGGATAAGTACCAGGTCCCTGGAGCTGGTTAACTCGGTGGGCTCATAGAATAGTATAGCGTTCTCCCCTTACAAGAAAATGTTAACGTCGGTCATGTTTTTCGAGTCACGGTCGAGAGGCTTAGACTATCTCTGTTGGGCCACTGTGCATCATGTTCCAGGCGTGAACTTGCACCCATAGCACTCCACTTGAACGTGTTGGCTGCAACTTCACTATCATCGATCAAAATCAAAGAGTTGGTGTAGTTATCTTATCACCATGCTCTCCCGAACAGTACAGCCCCTCCCGCGTCAAAGCATGTGAATGCAAGATAGAATTGACACAGCAAAGTCTATAGAACCACTACGCATTGCTCGCAACGTGGCCTGCTACCCAGTCCCAGTGACATAATAGGAACCTCACACTCTCACACTCTGGCATCCGCGGTAAAATGTTGTGACTGAGGGGGTGTTCAACCGAAGACAGTGACGTGTCATTATTGAATCAGTGCTCTCACCATAAGACACACCCCGCGGTCCCGAGGTGCGGTAAACAAGTAGTAAACAGCATGTCAGGGATAAGAACACCCGGTGGTTGGGATCCATCCCAGGCTATATAGAACCGGCAATGCCCGCACCTCGTACTAGTAAAGACTTGGGACTCGGTACTCAGTGCTCAGTGCTTACTGATTGTCACAGAGATCATCAGCGCGGCTAGCCTGGAATAGCCACATACGTACACACTATGCCATCTGAGCGCAGACTTCCTAAGACAGACACAAAGCTCTTCACAGACCTTCCTAAACAAGCGCAGAAAGCACGAACTGAGAGGCTCATTCTTAAATTCTTCGTTCATAATTCCTTGTTGTACATGCCGGATGTTGTCCCCAAGTCCCGTAACGTTCTGCTAGGTCACTGGTTGGCAGATCTATCGGACGGTTTGTGAGTCAGGTCTTTACCGTTATACCAAGCACAAGCACTTACTCCAGCTGCCAGTGCAATTCCTCCTAGGACTGCTGCAGTCTCGAAAATCGTGCAGGTAGTATCAGGAGAGCAGCCAATGGCATCGACGCCCCCCATGATAACACAGGGAACGAGCACGCAGACTTGGCGTTCTGTCAAAGCCGCCGCACTGGAGCTGGCGGCGACGGAGAGGACTGCGGCGGCGACGGTGAAACGCATCGTAACTGCAAAACCAAAAGTCGTGAACCTGTTAGTGTTGTTTCAGGAGGAATTGCTTGGATGGGGGACGTACAACTATTCTTCAGGTAGAGAGTTGAGGACTGCCGATGATACAACTGAATGTTGCTGCCGATCCATTCCTCCAATTCCTCATCCTCTTTATACGTACCTCCTACCTAGCGCTACATCCCTTCGTTCCTCATCGTCATAGTTGTTCACCTGGGGTAGAACTGACCGCTGTATCGAATTTCGAGTTGAACGATGTTCCTGATAACCGTGTAAATGTTCGTCATAGTATCAGTATTAGATGAGACTAAGAGACAGATGCGCTTGCCACCGGTAAGCTTAACGGGCATGGGCGAAAGTTTAGAATGACCGGCGGGACAGAGCTTGCTTGCACTGCGTCACGGTGGAGATGCGCTTTGCAGTGAAAGCTTTCTGGTGAAGACGTCTTCAAACGCCCTTGTAGCCCAGTAATACACAATTCAAGTCAACCCTGCGACAGCAAAGTTTCAAAACAAGTTGTTGCAGCCTGCCTGGATCCAATAGCCGATATAATGCGACGACGCAAACTGCAGCTTACATCAATTATTATGATACTAAACACACGCCACGGCCAGATAGACTTACAACGCTGAAAGATATTCCCAAGCCATGTCCAATTTCCCTGACACGTCTGTTGGCCGGCCACCCTAAACTGAGAGGTAATTCAGCCTCATAAACATCGTTCTCTTACGTGCCTTCTTTGTTTGACTTTTCAAAGACAGTCCGCAGAAATAAATGATGTAAGAGACGTCGTACCGTGGCAGCGCGAGGTATAGTTGACTGTGTTAACAGCTAAGACAGCTCTATCGTCGCCCGCCGCAGTCGCATAGACTTACAATTGTGCTAGAGGACATCCCCAAGCCAATCCAATTTCCCTGGTGCGTCTGTTGGCCGGCCATTCTAGACTGAGAGGTATGTCAGCCTCATGAACAGCGTCCTCTCTGTTTGACTTTCCAAAGTCCATCTGCAGAAAAAATCGACCCAACAGACGTCATGCCGTAGCGGCGCAAGGTATAGTTGACTGTGTTAACAGTTCAGTCAGCTAGTATTATCGCACGCCGCAGCCAGATAGACTTACGTTGCTGCGAGATGTTCCCAAGCTAATGTAGCTTCTCTGAAGTATCTGTTGTCCGACTGCTCTAGCCTCAGAGGAATGTTAGCCAGGCTTGTGAACATTGTCCTCGCAAGAGTAGCATTATGCCTATTAGTAGTGCAGTGAGTATCAGCACAGGGAAGGCGGCGTAGGGAAAGATACAAGCGACTAATGTCGTGCGACTACTACACTTACCTTAAATGACAAGTGTGTTCTTTCGCAGTCGATGCGGGTATCTCCGGCCAGTTCGCACGTGGTGCCAAATCCGTCGTCCAATGGACGTCCGGATTAGTGATGGTCTCTTTAACGTTGAAGGTACTCCGGACGGGTGCTTGCTGATGCTGTAGGTTTTATTTCAGGATTGTGACGTCAAGAGTAAAATATACCACTCGCCGCCCCATGAACAATTTTTCAGTGATGCGTAGTAGATCCACTCTCATACCCCGCACACTTCCTGCCACAACAGCCTGAGCTATCGTGGTGCTCATGCAAGCTAAGGAGGTAAATCTGCCAACAAACAACCGCGGTCCGGGACTACATGAGTATCTGGAGCAAGATTGTCTTCGGGGGCTTCACAAATGTCAAAGGTCACTGGCGTAAAGGTCACCGTAAAGTCATCTACACGTGAATGAACCGAATCATCTCGAACCGTAAGCACATTGGATTTGAGAAGATGTCCCTCGTACGTACTTTTACTGTCGTGAACCTATAGCCGTTCCTGCCGCCACATTCACGGGTATTGCGCCTGCAAAAAGTACAATGCATGCGCACATGGTCGTCGTGTTCTTCTGTATTCGATTTCTGCACGATCAGACGGTACGTGGCCATGATGTCAACGGTGAGACTGATGAGAGTTTCCCATAGGTCTATTATACCCTATTTTGCGTTATCAATCTGCACAAAACCGGGCCGCCTCCACATATTAATTAGCTCAATAGAATTGACTTGAGGACAACAATCACTGTCGCAATCCAACGGTAGAAAGAGGTAGAAAGAGGGGAGTTCTGCTATTGAAATGCAGCCTGGGTGTCCATATCTGTAGCCATTAGAGTTGCACTCTATACCCGAGCTCATATCGACTGTTGATGCAAGAAGGTCACCTGTAAGATGTAGCACAAGGTCGAAGTATCAGAGAGGAAGATCGCTTTCCATGGATTTCTATCTGACGCACCGTGGTAACTCTTGCTTAAATATGCGAAAATAGCTTGGAGTGTCGTTTACCTGAGTCATTATGCATAGTCAGGGGATAAGAGAGCGAGAACGATCACACAACTGAATGAGTATAACTTGGACAAAAATTGCGAGCAGTAAATTGCAGAGCGACCTGAAGTAAGAGAGTCGGGGACTTCCACAGCCCGAGTGAGATCAGATCTGGTGTACTGCTGATGCAATGGCCGTTAACAGAATTAATTCCCACGCATTGAGCGCGCATTTGGGGGTGAGCTGAGCGATCCGGTCGTCCTCTCCTGCGGTCCCCAACGCCCCGAGCCTCCCCTGTCGATCCCCATGTCATTGTCGCCTACCACGCCGACCTCGTACGGTGAGCCGAACGGGCACAAACGTCGCAGAACGAGCGAGTTCGACGGCAGTCAGTACAACGGCGCACCCCAAGGAGGCATGCCCGGCACTGTTCAACAGGATGGCATGATCAACCAGCAAGGCCATGCAGCACAGGCGCCTCCTCCTCCAGGTCATATACCTAAGAGAGGTGCGCGGGCATGCACTAATTGTCGAAAAGGAAAGAATCGGTGTGAAGGCGAGGTGAGCGGTCGGTGCGGTCTGAGCTTCCCCTCCAATTCTCGCCACTCACTCTGCTGCCCGCCAATCCGCCCGGCCCGGCTCTTGTACTCTGCAGGCCCCTTGTCGTCGCTGTCAGCTAAGCGGCACCCCTTGCATCTTTGAGAAACCAGAGAAGAAAAATGTGCAGCAGATGCCTGCAGGTAGCGTCGAGTAAGCCCGCCCTCTCTGCCCCGGCCCACCCCCAGCTGATTGCCACGTTTCCCAGACGACTCTCCAGGCTCGAAGGTCAATATTTGGTATGTTATTTCCAGCTCGGTGTCCTCGTCACGAAACATGCTCAGTCATGCCGCAGGTCATGCAGAGTCAAATGATAGGCATGCAGTCCACCCTGGACCGTATTCTCTCGGCAGTCCAGCAAGGCCCGCCCCCAGGCTTCCGTGAACAACCCAGCGGTCCTCCCATGCGCGGCCCTGACATCTACAACCCCCCACCGTCATCAGATCATCGCACAGGCAGGCCCTTTCCGCCGCTGCCAGGTTTTGCACCTCCGGTACGATGTGCGCCCTTTGCTTCCCAGAATCCACCTGACATACCCCCGAAATCAGCCACACAAATACGCAACATACGGTATCGTACCCAGCACCGCGCCTTCGTCTGATGATGAATCGGAAGACACATTGCCAAGATCTACCCTAAACGCTCCTATCGAGGCCCTCCAAGGCCTTGCGAACGCAGCTGCCGAGGCGGCAGCAGCACCTTCCGCATCCACTCCCAGGTAGGATTCCACTATTATTACCCATCACTCATCGTTTATTAATGGACGACAGGGTCAAGAAGCGCAAGAAAGCCGAGCCCATCCCGCGTAATGCGTTCCCACATGTCGTCGAAAAGGTCAGAATACTCGTATATAAATTCACTGACCGCATTCCATCTAACCATGGATCACTTCCAGGGTCTCGTCTCGGACGCCGAGGCTCGCGAGCTCTATCATATGTACGCTGTTATCTTTACCAATTAGCAACTTGTCACTGATTTTTGTATGCGTACAGTTTCTTCTCCGGCTGCCACATCTTTATACCTCTCTTCGACCCAGCCTACGATACCTATGAAGGCCTCATGGAACGTTCACCCTGGACATTTGATGCCATCCTCGCCGTAGCCAGCAAAATCCGCAGCGGCACCGGTCCACTCTCACCATCTTTCTACCGAGCTCTTGAAGAGGCCCAAGGCATCGCTCGCTCCTCATTGTTCGGCCCTGTAGTAAGGAAGGAAGCTGTACAGGGCATGCTACTCTTGGCCGCATGGTCTACGAACGGTTGGCTTCCGAGTGGCCATGCTATGCGTATGGCGCTCGATCTTGGTTTGCACCGTGCGTTGGAGAAGTTGGCGGATGAGCCGAACAAGAAACGAACGGAGGAAGAGGAGAGGGATCTTGGTAAGCCATCGATCGCTTCATTGTCAGGAGCTTTTCTAATCTGGAGTTGTGTAGTTGTGTCGGCTCGTATTTGGCTCTGCTTGTATTGGTTCGATCATCAGTAAGTGATGGTCATTGGTATACCTGAATGGGATGCTAAATAAAACCCAGGATGAGCCTTGGAACGGGCCGGCCCATCGTCCTCAGAGATGAAGGCTCCATCAGGCACTGCCGCCTTCTACTGAAGCACCCTATGACCTCGCCCACAGATGTCCGCTTGGTAGCGCAAGTTGAGCTGATCGCACAGAAAAGTATGTGTGAGATTTTTGTGCGTGTTTCTCACTTCGACTGATGTCTTGCCCTCAGCTCAAATTTACGAGACGCTCTCCCCGCTCAATGGCCAAGTGAACCATAACACCCTGGCCTTTATACGCAGGGCGAACGTTGCATTAGACAAGTGGTGGCAGGACTGGGACGAATTACACCGTAAGTTCGCGCCTTGTCATCTGATACATGCCACAATCTAATAATAATTGATTTCCACCAAGGCCAATCAATGGATGAGGAGTCCCTTCAGCGGAAGATCCTCGCAGGTGAACTGTACTACGCGAAGCTCTGGCTTGTCTGTGTCGCTTTACGCGGAGTCTCCTGGGACAAGATGCCTTTCGAACAACGCGAGCTTGCATTTCAGGCTAAGGACGCAGCAACCGCGTGTCTCTCCAACCTTCTCAACTCGCCAACCCATCGGTAAGCATCCTTGAATCTAAATATAGGCGGTTACTTACTGGTTTTGCTTTTGATAGTGCGGCCTTGAGATATGCAGTGCATGATAGTCTAGTCACGGCTGCGTTTTCCGGCCTTTTCCTTCTCAAGATGGCGAACCTTTTCCCAGCTGAACTCGACCTCGCGGCGATCTCCGCCCAAGTCGAGCAGCTGGCCAGTCTGTTGTCAGACGTCGCGGCTGAGCGGTACGTCCCATGCCCTCTTATCCGTTTTCAGCTCGGACCTCTGACATGTCTTATCCGGATTCCGTTTGTCAGATACGCCCTAACACTACGTATCATGCTCGCGAACCTCCGTCGCAAGATGGGTATGGTACCCGGGGTGATGCAGAACCAACAACCCGCGATGGAAGTCCCGGCGTTCATGGATCCAAGTCTCGTGCCTCCACCCCCTCCGCCGCCCCCTTTTACGCGAGAGGAGCTGGGAGTGGTGACTTGGCCTTCCACGGCGGACGAGAGGATATTCAGTCCAAGTGCGATTCCGTTGTGGTTACAAGAACAGGTGTGTTGTGCGATGTTGCAGAATTCGTTGATGGGATGCTGAAGATTGTTGGTTTGTGTTGCAGAACTTGACGGACCTGGGGTTACCGGTGAACGGCTCGGATGGGATTTTCTTGCAAATGGCGAATACAAACGGATGGACTGGAGACTTCCCGCCCATGCCAGAGGCGTGGTGAAATGCACTGTTGCGCGCGGTCCCTTCGTGACGATAATTTTTCCCGTTGTGTCTTGACTGGCTTCACTCGAGATAGCTCTTGAATAATATGACTGGATGACTCCTCAAGATGTACATAGTAGTGTTATGATGTTCTTTGTTTATGTGACTCTGATACAGATGATAACAAAATGCGATGCAGCACGACGAACAACAGTCCTCAATGTCGAACAATATTCAAAACACGAAGACGTCGGTCCTGAGACGCCATGTCCGTCAAAAGCAGTCAAAGCGGGGCACCGACAAGATCGATGCGAGGAGTCGGCAACTGCCGCCCACGCGCGTTTGATTTGAGGTCATAACTATCTCAAGTTGCGCTCTTTCTTACTTACCACCTCTTCAATCTTTCTATATTTTCTTCTTCCTCAGTCCACTCCTTTCGATAGTCTCGAAACTTGTGGATGTCTACACAACAAGCCGCTGCCAAGCCTTCGCTGCAAGGGGTCAGAATCAAAGCCAGGAAAGGCGCTGTCAAGGCCCACGCAAAGCACGAACCATCTGGTGCGTTTTCTTCAAATCCGTGGCACGCGACTGCATAGAATATATGTTTACCATCTATGTTCTGTCCATTTTGCGAACTCGTGGTGTGCATTGGATAGTTTTCAGAGACCAACTCTACAAACACCTCGAGACCGTCTCGAAAGACGACTTCGACGGATACACCAACAAACTCGTCCAAGCAGGTGGTACTCTCGAATACCTCAAGTATGCAGACGCCCTCTTTGAGATCTTGCTCGTTGGCGGGCTGTTGCAGCCCGGGGGGAGCTACGTCGATGACGGTGCACCCCCATCGCCATTCTCGATCTTCAACGCCAAAGAGCCAGTGGAGGTGGCGGACGTGAAGCAATACGTTGACGTGTTGAACAAGCTTATCAGAAGGTACGTGGATTGACGTTCTGTTCGCTATCTACCACGTATGCTGAGGCACAGTCAAGGTACAAATACTTGCAGCGACCGTTGGAAGAGCGTGCTCTTCCCGCGCTTTTGCAGTATGTCAACCGTTGGTCCGATGCGCAGCGGGAGAAGCTCGCCGTGGCTACAGGAGTTATGATCGCACAGGGACTTGCTCAGGGTGGCTGTATACTCAGTTTGACCAAGGACCATCTCGTCAAGAACGGTACGCGAACTAAAACTGTCGCACGTCTCGAGAATGCTAACTTTATCTTGCCTTGTAGATGTGGCGGTCGAAGTTGTCACGCTGATTTTCCGTGCATATCTCACCGAACAGTCAATGGAACACCTTTCTACATCGCTTCGCAAGGGTGGGGTGAAAGATCTGTTGGCGTTCTTCCCGGTGAACAAGCGTCAGGATAAGTTCGTGGACGAACATTTCCGCAAGGCTGGTTTGCCCCAAGTCGCCGATTGGTGGACCAAGAAGCAGTATGCGGCGTTGAAAGAGAATATCATCGCTGCCATCAAAGATGCACTTAGTAACGATGAGCCTCATGCTGAGGTGAGTTTGCTTTAGAAACCCTGATCCAGAAAGAATACTAAGACGTGCATAGATTGTGGAGGCTATTAAGACCAGGCAACAGGAGCGCCCCCTCCCGGACTCAGAACTCATCTCGTGTATCTGGCAAGGTCTGATCTCATCTGTTGAGTGGAGTGCTCGTCAAGATCAGAATGACGCCCATGCGGTTCGCGAAGTCGGGGTGAGCATTCACTTCTATTCGTATTCTGCGTAGAATCCATTGATCTGATCACCTATTGCGACAGAACTTCGCCGATATCCTCGAACCCTTTTGTAACGGACCTAAGACTGAAGTTGCTCTTATCAACGCTGTACAAGTATATTCGTATGAAGACACGAGGATCATCAAAGCATTCCCTCAAATTCTCAAGGTTCGTTCTTGTCTCGTCGTCTCTATCGTTTTATGGATGACTGATTTCGGCGAACAGGTTTTGTACAACAAAGACTGTATTTCTGATCAGGCTATTATCTATTGGCACCAGAAGGGCGCGAAGCCGCAGGGAAAGCAGCATTTCCTGGCCGCGACTGCGCCTCTTGTCAAGGTATATCCGCACTCCCGTTCTCCCGCTCGAACGCTTACTGACGTCGTCCGAATGTAGTTCTTGTCGGAGCAAGATGACAGCGATGAGGACGAAGACGAGGAGTAAACACAATTGTACTATTGTTTCGCCATATACAAGTGTTGTAGCATGAAATAAACCTTCTTTTCGATTCATGTGGCCAGGATATGAATGGTCTAGGCTTTTCGGATCAACACCTCTGTCGGGTCTGCGGATCAGTATTGACTGCGGGATGTTCAGAGCGCCATGGTACGTCATGTCACGTAGGGCGGCGTGTAAGGAACAGCGTGTGGGGAAAATACTGTGACTTGAATGCGTGAAAGTAAGCTCGTGAGCCGACGTCTTATGTCGACAATTAGCAAGTATACATGGTATCCTGGAGTGGTAGTATGACTCTGATACAGGCGTAACAATTATGCAGTAGCCAAAAGAAGAAAGAATTGCATAGCCTTCGTGACGATCTGCAGCGTTTCCACGTGGAGGCGGAATGTGACGCGCCCCGCGTCTGAACGTGAATAAAGCCCCACTGAACGGCTCTCGACCTTTCCTCCATACCCTCATCTTCTTACCTCCTCTATCCTCATATCTATCCTTGAAATATGCCTACAATTTCCGTAGACACGAATAGTGGTATGTCTTACACTCTGTGCTCAAAGCGAAGCGTCCTGACAACCGCACAGCAGCTTCAGTGCCGCCGATATCACAGTCAGTCTTACTGATCTCTTACCGCGTTCCGCGGCTCACAACGCCCCTTCAGAGAGATCGTTGTTGGTCTTAACAGTGAAGCGTCGTTTGGCGATAAATATGCCTTCAAATGCGCCGTGGCCGATGCGAAGGGACCGCGACGATTCATGGAGGACGCCCACTCCGTCATAGTGCCATTTGCTGGTGTACATGGCCAGGGATTTTTCGCCATCTTTGATGGACATGCGGGAAAGCAGGCTGCCGAATGGTGCGGGCAAAACTTCTCATTGGTACGATGCCTCTCCGACTTGATGAAACTGTGGAGTTGACGCCGCATCTAGCACTTTTTGGAAACCCTGCGTAAAGCACCATCCGAGAGCATTCCAGATGCGCTCAATGACACCTTCCACGAAGTCGACCGTAACCTAACTTTGTTGTCGGAGCAGTCAGAAGGCAAGATGCATTCCGGATGTACCGCGGTAACAGCCTTCCTACGACTCGAAGACGCGGATGGTCGTCAAAGCTTCCTACCACCGGGTTACGATGTCCTTGAATCTTCACAGGATCTAATTGGGGGAGACGATGCGACGGAGGGAAGTGGAGGGGAGAGTCCAGAGCGGACGAAATCAAATACTTCAGATTCAGGCAAGCAATCCAAGACAAGTAAGCTCAAGAACGCGCTTCGCAGCATCGGCACGTCAACTCACGCTCGACGAACCTCTCAAGGCACGAATTCATCGAGTGCCAGTCCCAAAGACCACAAGAACGAGCATATATTTACCCCGCCACCCGAGCTGAACGTTCGTCGCGTGTTGTACTGCGCCAACGCTGGAGACGCGCGTGGAGTGTTGTGCAGAGCGGGAAAGGCAGTCAGGTTGACGTACGATCATAAAGGCACTGATAAGCAGGAGGCGAAGCGGATCATGGATGCGGGAGGGTTCGTCATGAGCGGTCGTGTGAATGGCGTACTGGCCGTTACGCGTGCTCTTGGAGACTCCTCGATGAAGGAATTCGTGGTCGGTGCTCCGTACACCACGGAAACGGACCTGACGGAAGAGGATGAGTTCATGATTCTTGCTTGCGACGGGGTGAGAGGGTCCTTTGACATCTGGAAATCACCTGCTGATGGGCTGCTTGTGCCGTGGATAGCTCTGGGACGTCGTTGACGATCAAGGTGCAGTAGACATCGTTCGCACGATAGCAGACCCAAAGAAGGCAGCCGATGAACTGCTGGAGCACGCTTACCGGAACTACTCGACCGACAACGTGACCGTCGTGGTCGTTCGCTTCCGTAACCCGGTCATCTCGTCGAAATAGCATGACATGTGCGGGTTCTCGAATCGATCACGCGACAATCTTCATGAATGAATGAAGACCTCTCCCCTAGATCGATCTCATATCTGCCACGTCCGGCACCGAGGGTGAATTCCCTACATATACGTGGACATTTGCTCTTTTTCCCGCCACAATGCTCCGCGAGCTTTATCTGTTTTCCGGGCTTCTTTCACGGTGTTGTTCACTTTCCTGTGGGCCTTAGCGTCATCTACCTTTTATTTCACATTATTGCAAGCTTCGTCGACAATAGCCACTTTTCTGCATCCCCAAGGTTCGGATCACTCTCTTCCTTCCCCACTCAACGGTTTTGTCCTTGTCCAACGGCATCCTTTATATGTAGTTTGTAGCTCCCGCATACATGGAAATCGCACGCATAGCACCATAACAGCAATGTAATTATAGCTATTGCAGCATATTGTCCCTTGAAGCTTCCACATCTTATTGTGCAAACGAGTCAGAGAAGTTGTTCAAAACCAGCCTTGGAGTCGAAGTCGAAGTTCAAGCTTCGAGGCTGCCTCGCTTTATGTAAGTGGCTCACTATGGTACTCAAGGACTTTGTGGCGCGGGAACTACACGAGCGCCTAAAACGTCTCGGCACGCACAACCGGCACAAGCAGTGCACTTGTAGGAGTGACTTCGTCTATACACCAACTATACTCTCTAGCAACTTACAGCTTGTGACTCCAAGTCGTGTGTCTCCCATTGATACCGCCGTGGCTGACTACCTACCCAGAGTGGCGCTTCGGGCGGGTCGGTACCGCTCTGTCATGTTATGAGCCTGACTCCACTGAATGACAAAGCCAACGGCATCGACTTTCCCAGGTTGCTACCAACTTCGCCGTGTCTTTTGGTGAGCTACAACATCCTTGTATGTTGCGCGCAGTGTACTTACGGCCATTGTGTCTCCTCAGCACCTCTAGACAGTCTCGATTACTCGTGTCTCAATCTGCAATGCGCGTTACTCGTTCTGCAACACGCGCATCGGCCACCGGTCCTTCACAAGTTCAAGAAGCAGAGCGTTCTGAGGTGCAAGTGGAGGTCCAGGCCAATGGAACGCGTGGGCGCAAGCGAAAGGCCGTAACTGAGACTACGGAGAAGACTACTGCTGTGAAAGCAGCGAAGAAGGCGCGTTCCACAGTGAAGAAGGCGACAAAGGAGGATGTGACACCACCCAAAGATCTGGTGCCAACGGCCGCGCGACCTTTAACAGCAAGCGAACCGGAAGCACTGGTTCCTGCTGTGCTCACGTTCTCGTTTGATGAAGCTAAGAAGCACTTGATCAAAGCAGACAGCCGATTCGAGGATATCTTTGACCGCATGCACTGCAAGCCGTTCGAGCACCTCGAACAGGTGGATCCATTTCGGTATGACGGGTTTACTATATCGATAGCTGTCGTTTCTCATATAATATCATAGTACCTTGACCCATTCGATACTGTATGTGCATGGTTTCGCTCGGTTTAACCATCCGTATCGAGTAACAGCCTTTGTTACAGTGGACAGCAGATATCGTGGCTCGCAGCGCGCTCAATCACTCACAGATTCGTCAGACTCTTTGATCCCTCGCTGCCTGAGAAGCCTGTGGACCATAACAAGTTTGTCCTTTATAATTTAGCTTGAGAGCTGCGTGCTAATTACGTGGGGAAGGACCACCGATTTCTTCCCTACGGCGCACCAGGTCGCCACAATGGACATACCCACTTTACGGACTGCCGGTCTCAGCCAGAGGAAGGCAGAATACGGTCAGAGAAAATAGTTCCAATTGACTTGCGTAGCTGATGTATATGTAGTCCTCGACCTCGCTTCAAGATTTGCTGACGGTCGACTATCAACGCAGAAAGTTCTCGCGGCAAACGATGATGAGTTATATGACATGCTTATAGAGGTCCGCGGTATAGGAAGGGTGCGTGATTGCGCTTTGCACATGATTACTATGATATCAACGCTATCGTGCTTGTATGACAGTGGACAGGCAAGCCCTTCACGTTGCTCAAACAAACAAACAGCCGCTGACTTCGAGCAAAACCAGTCGACATGTTTGCTATGTTCTCTCTCAGACGACCTGATATTCTGCCAGTTGGTCAGTTCCTTGTTCACTTCGTTCTATGTGACGCTCCGAGTCATTGTCCTCATTTTTTCTATCATATAGGCGACCTTGGTGTACAACGAGGCCTTCTTCGATGGTTCTTAGCACGCCATTCCTCCTCCCACAGCGTGACATTGTCCCCGTTGAAACAGTTGAAGCAAACTGCAACTGAGGATGACGTCGACGGTGCACCGAAGGAAGACGATTCTGATATGCTACCAGTACTCAACCAGACCAGCAAAGTCGCTAAGCATAATGAAGAACCCAATAATGTTGGCGTTTCCTCTATTCCACCCATACCAGCCTTGCCGTCAACACCCGTCCCTAAAGGCAAGAAAGACAAAGGCAAAGCCGCTGCAAAGAACAAGAATGACGACTCAGATACCGAAGAGGATACCGGCGTGCTCCCGACTCCATTCACGCCATCTATACTGAAGACTCTGAACAAGGCGTCTTCTTCGAGTGATATTCCTCCGCTGCCCGTGGGATTGAGCGTTGCTGAGCTTAAGAGAAGACTGGACACTAAGAAGAAGATTAAGTAAGTCCCTCCCAAGACTCTGCCAGTCGAGTGAGTTCACCGAACGCCTACGCAGAGGCGCCTTCCTCACTCCGAAAGAAATGGAGGAGCTGACTGAGCCATGGCGTCCCTATCGCAGCCTTGGTAAGTGTACTTCGGTCGGTCTGCGTGTTGAAGGAAACCGAGGTCTGAACAACCACCAGGTGTTTATTATATGTGGGCGCTGGCAGAAGAGCCTAAGTAGCGCCTCAAGCTCAAGGCCTCATGAGTGTGTCTCTATGGTTCTGAGTAGTTCACCAGCACCGTGATGTCCGCATAATATTTCTCTCGCTTTTGTTCCATCCTATCTACCTACATTTACTGCACATAATCGAGATTGTTATCCTCGCGAATATATCCAAGAGCGCTTCCAGCCGCTGTTTTGAGATCATATTCGCCATATTCGTCATTTCACGCCTCACTCGCCTCACCTGCCAGTGCTATACCGTGACAGCTCACCTCGCCGGAAACAGCTCGCGAATTTTTCTCTCAACTTCCTCGACGACGAGTTTCCCTCCACGATGGATTTTACAGGCAATCCGTGTTGTCTGTGTGTTCAGCGTGTGGGGAATTTCGACGTCCCTGCGATAACGTACACGCGATTGCGCAGACCTGCTGACTGAGCCGATAGCTGGCGCTATCGTCGAAACCGCTCTCACACACGCTCAAGGTCGGCGTGTCTGGTATCCCTGGCGGCTGGTTCTCGCAGTGAACAACGACGCAACTCGGGAGAGATGGACTCATCACAAGACCAGAAGACATTGCCTCTATATACAAACGGAACGACCGCCGATAGTCAGGGGAATGTCGAAAGACGCCGTCGGTTTGGGTCGCGTGCGTGGAAGGTACTCGCCTTAGTCGCGGTCTGGGCGACCTTCAACTTCGTGTATAACTCTCGGAGTACTTGGTCAACCGAAGAAACCAGCAGGCGACATACTTGCGGGAGTCTTTCATGCGAACGGAACGAGGCATGGCTTATCCGAGCGAAACACGGTGCAGTGGCCAGCGAGAACGGACAGTGCTCTGAGATTGGCGTGGAGACGTTGAAGAAGGGTGGAAACGCAGTGGACGCAGCAATCAGCACGACGTTATGCATTGGGGTGACGAACATGTTCTCGTGCGTATCCTATCATTCCGGAAGGTGTTCATGATTGAAGTTGGCTCTCCTCGTAGTGCTGGCATTGGAGGTGGCGGGTTCGTGGCCGTACGTATACCTGCACCCGACGGAAATGGCACTTCGGAGGCGTACACCATCGACTTCCGAGAAACGGCTCCAGCAGCTGCGAAGGACACAATGTACGTCGGACGAGCGAACGATGCGCGTCTTGGCGGACTCTCAGTTGGTGTACCCGGCGAACTGCGTGGTTTGGAGGAATTGCATCGCAGATGGGGTACACGACCTTGGAAAGAGCTCGTCATGCCAAGCGTGGAGCTCGCGAAAGGCTGGAAGGTATCGAAGGAGCTTGAGAGGCGGATTGAGATGTTTAGTCTCATGATGCATAACTCGCCGGACTGGAAGGAAATATTCGCCCCGAAAGGTTGTCTCTTGCGTGAAGGTGAACTCATCCGACGGACAGCGCTTTCTCGCACCCTGGCCACAATTGCGGAGGAAGGTCCTGACGCGTTCTACTCCGTGAGTAGCCCAGTCCTCGTGCGCATATACACGGTTTGTCTCAATATCCGTGTATAGGGACCGATTGCGGAGGCTCTGGTTGCAAAGACCCAGGCTACAGGCGGTATAATGACTCTCCAGGACCTTGCGGACTATGAAGTTAAAGTACAGCCGGCACTCGAAGGGTCCTACCGAGGGAGGAAGGTCTACACCACCCACGCTCCGACTTCCGGCCCTGTACTTCTGCACATGTTGAACCTGCTCGAACAGTACGAGGACTTCGTCAAGGAAGGCCGGACAAGTTTAAATATGCATCGCGTTATCGAAATCATGAAATGTATGACATATTTTTCTGCTCCAGTGAAAGTAGCACTGATCTCAGAGAGCGTATAGATGGCTTTGCCGCTAGGTAAGGCTGTTTGCGCACCAAGACGCGACATCCAGCTAATGTTATTACAGGACGAAGATCAGCGACCCTGCCTTCGTTGGTCAGGACACCGCTCGGATATTGGAGATCCCGACTAAAGAATATGCCAGGCGTATTTTCCCTAATATCACAGACGTGAGTATCACTCGAGGAGCTGTATCTTTTCACACAGCTGACGCCCTACACCACTAGGACCGCACACATGAGCCCGCATACTACCAACCTGTCTACGATGTCCCTACTGACCATGGAACGGTGAGTCTCTTCGTTTACTGAATATGGGTAGCCCGCTAAATTGCAACACAGAGCCACGTCTCCGTCATCGACAAGGACGAGATGGCTGTCTCTATAACCTCTACGGTGAACTTTGTATTTGGGTCAGGAGTACTTGACCCTGTAACGGGAGTGATACTGAACGATGAGGTGTGTGCAGTATAATATAAAATGCTTTCGCCAGACCACTCACCCGCGATATCAGATGGACGACTTCTCTATCCAGGCGTACCAAACGGCTTCGGACTATGGCCATCTCCCTGTACGTCCAACTACCTCGACATTTATTTCCGATCCCACATTCACTATCGTGCCACCCACTCACTCGCATATAGACAACTACCCTCAACCACACAAACGCCCTCTCTCCTCCATAACTCCCACCATCATCGAACACCCCTCCGGTTCCCTCGCACTCACCATCGGCGCATCCGGCGGCTCCAGGATCTTCCCCGCGGTTTTCCAGACCCTCGTCAACCTCAACTGGGGACTGGACGCAAGCGAGGCGGTGGAGTATGGACGTATACATGATCAGCTGTACCCTCAGCTCACAGAAGTCGATAACGTGTTCCCGCACGAGATTATTGAGGACTTGAAGGAGAAGGGACATAATATGACTGGTACGTATGAGCTTGGTTTTTGGCGGTAATACAGTGGCTGACGTGCATGCGCGGATATGTAGTGGCTGATATAGGTCGGGTGGCAGCGGTTGTGCAGGTTATTACGAAGGAGGGAGACACGATCTATGGTGCGTCCCCATTAGACTCGTAGAAACATCTGTACTGAGCATCGCGGTAGCTGCGAGCGATTCGAGGAAGCGAGGCAAGGCAGCAGGATACTAGCCGCGAGTTTGAAACTTTGGAAGTAACAGTTATAGGATAAAATTATATCTAAGTACACTTGGAGAATATACTGATACAGTTACAGTTGGTTGAGTACGTCCGTGTATGCTGACCCGAGTGAGATGCGACAGCGTGCGAGAGAGGAAAAAATAGAAAAGCAAACCACGTCAAATCGTGAACATCGACGGCACGCGTTATCATCTTTTGGACGCAGTGTCCACGACTAGTAACGCAAGTGAGGTTACCACTGCCATCAATGGTGAGAACAGATACTGCATGACAAGGTAAAGGTGAGTTCTTGAGCGCATCCACCGATGACAGGGCAACTCACAGAAATGGTCAGGTATCCAGCGATCGGACCTTGGTCGACGTCGACAAGCTCCGAGACGTTAGCGAGAACCATTGCCGATGGTCCAGACGGAATCAAGACTAGTAGGAACCTGTAAAGGATATTATTTAGTGATGGGCCAGAAAGAACGGCAAAAGGTGCGCGACGTACCATACCAGCTTATCATCGACGTACCAGCCCCTTCCGGCGGTGGCCCACACAAAGAGGAGACTCACACCGGGCATAAGCAGGAAGCGGACGAGCATTGAGAATGTCGTCGCTTTGAAAGATGGCTTTACACCAGGCAGGAGGGCGAGCTGTGTGCCGACTACGAACATCTGAAGGGCGACGCTGCACGGTAGTTGTTTCGCGTCAGAAATGATACGGGCATTACGATGAAGCACCCTACTAGAGTTCGCCGAGGTTTTCAACGGCCTGGGTTAACGAACTGTATACTGCACTCTCCTCCGTGAAGAATAACTTGTGCAGAGGCGGAGTGATCTACGCAAATGTCAGGAACCTGAGTGCATATAACGACAAGCGAACTCTTACTCCAAGAAGAAGTGCTATGACAGCACCTATCAGCGGTGCACTCATCCAGTCAAGAGTTGCCTTGACAGGTTTCTCAAGCACACCGATGCTATGAGGCCAATGGATGTCCGGCTGGTCCTCGATGGCCGCCAAAGCCGCAGGGAAATCTCCTTCCTCCTCTCCTTGTCCTCTACCCCCATAAGAAATACCATCATAATTCTGCAATAAGCCAACTCGCTCTCTGTCCTGGACGACAGGGTTCAGTCTACCCGCAGGTTTGCGAATAGTAGGAGTGAGAGACGCTGGGCCCTGCTCCTCGTCCTGATGCTTGCCGTCATCTAATTTTAGAACAGCGGGGGCGATTTGAAATGTGATGCTCTGTTGTATGACGACGTTCAGGAGGATGTACGACTTTGCTCTGTCGAGGAGTTTCGACGAGTCCTCGCCTGGAGAGCCTAGCACATTGAGGATGCCGGTAGACTCGAGAGACTGTAGCAGGAGCAGGGGTAGGGCGCTGCTGTTTGGTCTGCCGGATGCGACGATGACCCAGTATGGCGTCCTGAACACTTTCTGCCCAAGCCATCCGACAAGATGTGCGAGGACCGTGCTCACTACTCCCCATACGGGTATGATCCAGAGTTTCGAGATATTGCTCGCGGTGAGTTCTGGACCCATTTGCTCAACGATGAGACATGGCAGGAAGAGGTTTGAGCACAATTTGGAGATGCGCCGAACGGATTGGTGGTCTAGTATGCCTATACGGCCGACGTACCAGCCTGCGAAGAGGGTGAGTAGGACAGAGATGGAGCCCTCGAACGCCCCGAGGAACGCGGGACCCAGCGAAGAACCTGCGTCCGCCATCGTGCTTGGTGGCGAGGAGGATGTGATGAACGTTGAGGGGAAAGCAAAGGGGTTGTGCGACCGACTCGATATATATTATTGAGACTTCCGTGTGCCTGAGGAGAAGGCGGTTAGTGACGCGTGGTGACAACCTGGGATGGAGTCGTCACTTCTGCAAATGTGACAGCCGTTTCAAGGTGACTTCATCCATCCCTCATTAGGAGTAACGCGTGACGTCATTCAACGTGACCGTGTTCGATACCATGTAAGCAGTGTTGTGTAAGACTGTGAGTCAGTGTAAGTAAAAGTACGAGTGCGAATTATGCTATCGTGTCGAAAAGTCCCGGATTGTCTCTGCACACAAGCACACTAGTACTAGCATATATCTTCATAATCTTCGCCGACACCAAGATATCTTCGGATTTCGTCCGGGTCCACTCCAGTTGATCGAGTAAAATGAGACAACATCACGGCGTAGTTATCTAACAGGCAATCTCAGAGTCAACCAATACCTTTGGACGGATAAACTTACCAGTCCACCGTACGGCAGCCTCCTTGGCCAAAATCAAAGCTCTTCTCTTCTCTTCCACCTTGACTGGGTCGCAGGCGCCGTACTTTGCCAGTTCAGTGTTCAGTGCGTCGAGTTCCTTCTTCAACGATCCGAGCTTTTCTAGCCCTATCGCTCGCTCCTCCTGTATCATACCACGCAATTGATACGAATGAAGGACATGTTATGTGGATATGGCACTTACAGTTTCCGGACGAGCTGCTTGTTCAGTCTTGATGGCCGTGCGCACCTCCGCGAGCTGGGCTTGCTGAGTCTCCTGGTTTTTCTTGACCGTATCAAGTCTGGTTTGCATCTACATAGGAATGCGTAGCCTCGTTCAGCCACTGGATGACTATATGTGGTCTCTAGGAGCGCCTGTCAGATTACCATTGCACCTCGCTGTGATGGGAAGCTCCAGAAGACTGCATATATGCGCATATATTAGCGTGAAATGATCGGTGGCCATCTGGATGTAGCCAACACACAGTTTGAAGAGCCTATTTTGTCCGCTTGGACAAGGCCATCATCGACCAATGACTGGAGGACTTCTTTGACAGTCTGCGAGACTACGTAAAGATGCAATGTCTGTATATCAGGGCTCACCACTTGGAGTGTGCATGATACTCTGTGACGTACCGATTCCTTTCATCTTCGGTCCAAGCTTCTCTAGTTCTTTGAGCTATGATATGTCAAGTTAATGCTTATTGTCAATGCCACAGCTATGCGTAGTACCTGATAGAAATCTTTCTAGCGAGTCGTTATAATCATAGTCTCAGTATAGGACAGACATTGTACGTACTGTTTCATGGAAGATCTCTAGCAGGCGAACGCGCTTTTCTTCTGCGGATAACCCTCTTGGTGCCTGCAGAAGTTATGGCATCCTTATTTGAGAGTACCGTACAGTTATCTGGATACATGATACACACCATGTTCGTCTTAGCTGGTTTGTTCAATGGAGAGGACTGAAGAGAAACGGATGAAAGTGCGACGGTCGGCATCCGGGACCAGATGAATTCGGAGCGCACATTCTTGATCCGTCAAGGCGTCATTGATGGACCAGAGTCCGAACTCCGAAAGTCGAAATTTCTCCGCCCCCTCAGGCTCCTCCTCACCGAGTTCCAGTCTTTTCGACCTTATCCACACACAGTGAGTAGCCTCCCACACATAGACATGTCACTCACAGACTGTCCCGTAGAAATCCTGCAATACATCGCCGAGTTCGTCGTCCATGATACACGCCGTCTTTGGGGCTTGGCTGGGTCCTGTCGATACGCTTACTCGGTCCTTCGACTTTATCTTTATCGGCACATAACATGCGAGAGCGACAAGGCTGGCGCGCTATGCAGCAGGACTCTGGCGGAGTCGGAGGAGCTGGCTGCGCTCGTTCAGTCGTTCGCGGTCTATGGACCTGATCGCTTGCACGGAGAAGAGAGCCGGGAGTTCGTGCGCGACTTGGCGAAGGCGTTGAGGAACATGCCAAACCTCGTGTCCCTCAACTGCGACATCAGCTATTGCAGCCTTGAAGTCTGTGTCGTCCTGTCCAACGGCCACTTCACCAATCTCGAACGTCTGGCCTTCCGTGTCACAGACCGTTCCGTTCCTATGTCGCGATCCGTCCATCAGTTACAGGACCTGCAACCTCGTCTTCCCAAGCTCAAGCAGCTGCTTATTAGGGATAACACTCAACCCTCGCATGCACAACATTTCATTGAAAACTTCATAGGTTACCGTCGACCCGCCATCGACGATTTGATGTTGAGTTGTTGGTACGACAGCGGAAACAAATACCTCCACGCTAAAACTAAGGCTCAGGCTCAAGCTCCTAGTCCGTACGACGCCCTCCAATCCTCCCAGTGGTCCTCGTTGACTACCTTGACTATCCGGAGAGATTCGTTCAATCTAGCGTCGATGTCCCTCTTGCCTACTGTGCGCAAACTTATACTCCTTCGTGATCTCCGGCCAATGCCTCCATTACCCGCCCATATTCTTCCCAATTTAGAGCACATCTCCTGTGCGACATTCAACCTCGGCGCGTTTCTTCCTGAAGGCGATCGACAGAACGGCCGTCCAATTAGTAGTGTCACATTGGACGGAATATCGGCAACTGGTGCCTACCACGGACCTCGAAACCAGCCTACACGGAGTTCGTTGAGGAGTGCGCTATCTCAGCTTGCATTTTCTGCGAAACCGATCGAGTTCTTGGCATTTCCGATTAGGATGCGGTATGCCGAATACTTTGGGGACGTAGCGCCGTATCTGCTCGAGGCAACCACCGTCATTGTACATATCGTCATAAGAGCTGATGTGCAAACCGGCGAGGTACGTCTATCCTGGGTTGTGGGCATTCATGGAGACGAATATTGATTGATCTTCTGTGGCTTGCAGAGACGACAACCAACGAGAGGAAAACCGATGCGCGAGCTGGGCCAGCGGATCGTACAGCAGCTACCCTGCATACGTACCCTCCTGATGCCCAATGCGACTATCCCGTGCAAGAACGACCCGCCTGTAGCATCCGAAGAGGAGAAATTAGCCAGACACAAGGAGGTATTGGAGGAATGGTCAATTTATCGTCCGATGCTGGAACGTGTGGCTTTGGGTCGGGAGTACCTGTGGGAGAAGAGAGAAGATGGGTGGAGGAGAGTTGAGGCTGTATATGAACGGGATGACCATGAGTTGAGGTATTTCGATTATTGATGAGAGAAAACGTACAGGCGTTGGGCAGTTGGTTGGCAGTAGGTGACGTATGTTGTATAATACTAGTAGAAGATATTGACTTCCTCTATCCAACTGCAACGACGTCGAGCAGGCAGGCTCCACAGTAGTCATGTAGGCTCTAGGAACATAGTGTCTCTTTGAGAACTTGCGATATTCTGTTCTTTGATTCACCTCCCAGCGGTCAAGCTACTGAAAGACATGGAGAAGCGCCCTAGACTCGACGTTTGGTTTCGAGTAGCGCCGAGATCTTATGGATCTCTTGATAGGCGCCTTTATCAGCCAATCCTCGCCAAATAACCGATCAAAGCTGGTCAATAACCCATCAAAGCTGGTTCATAACTCGACCACAACTCTGCTACAGCTTTCCACAGGTGATGCACAGGTTGGCATAGGCTGGCACACGCTGGCGCAGACCGCTCTCGCAAATAATCGCAAATAAACATGTAAAATCCATAAAGATCGTCCAGGACTGCAAGTCCGATGCCCTCCGTCCTTCTTCCCTAAGCACGGTTCTCAATCGACCTTGCCCTCCGAGTGGTCGCTGCCGCAATGACAGAGCAAGCAGAGGACGCCAGCATGGGCAGCTCGTACTACAAAAGAGCTTCTGAGCTGCACGACTGGGCCAAGCTGATCTCTGCAGAGATGACGGACGATGTAGAGAAGGCCGACGCGAGGCGCGTCTTGCGGATGCACATCGTAAGCTTCTCATCTTGTCCTCGATGGCCTTGAATGATACTGACCATGTGCATCATAACATTTTATGTGCCGTAGAATGAGCTGCTTGAAGATGTCACGCGGACGCACACACACGAATGGGCATCCCTGTTGGAGATGGAATACCTGTCAGATGCTCTGCAGGAATGTGCCACCGTTGCCCACGATTTCGTTGGCACCGTGTATGCAAATGCGAGAACGAGCGAGGGGTTAGATAAGACGGCTGTGGACCCAATAATACAGGTACGTGTCTGAAGCTCAATGCAACCGATTCCTGCGCTTTGTCTGACGCGACCTTGTGATACTGCAGAACGGAAACGAGGTAGCCAGCACTTCGCGCGGTATACGTCGCACCCACGACTCTCTCGAAGATGCTGTAGAGGGTGGCAAGGCCAAAGGCACACATTCTTCCGTGAAGAAATCTCGTGTCGCCGTCGCTGTAGATAGCGTGCCTTCCGCGAGCCAGTCAGACCCCATGCAGGAGGTGCCTATCGACGGCAAGCAGACGAGAGCGAGTAGGAGGTCGAGGCGTCCCAAAGGCAAGGGTAAGCAGAGAGCGCAGTCTGGCGATGAATACGACTCGGGCGACTCCGAAGCTTCTGTACCACTGTCCATCGTAAAGGCTTCCCAGGCGATTAATACTGTCGACTGCCCGCACGTATATGTCAAAGACAAATCAAGGGTTGAACAAGTCGTCGCAGACCGAGAGTTTACCTCTTCAAGGCCTTTGGGCGATCATCGTGCCATTCAGGAGCAGACAGGCACTCCCCACATTTCTCCTCTCCCACCCGTACAAGCCACTCTGCAGGATCAAATCGCCCACGGCCAGCGCGTTGCTTCACAGGCCTTAGTCCTCGCCAGCCAGGAGGCAATGTCCCGTGATGCCGTGAGCAAGGCTGTTATCGCCTTGGTCTCCGACAACCACTCTCTACGGACCAAGAACCAAGCGTTGCTAAAGCGGGTGAAAACTGTTGAAGATGCCGTTACCTTCGTGGCCGCCGAGTGCGACAGAGTTCTTTCCGCACAGAACGGCTACCTCGAAGCGCTTCTTACGGATCATCTCGTTCCTACTGCGAAGGCGATCAACATCGAGCGGCCGGACATCTCGAATATAGTCAAGAGCATGTTGGAGACCGGGGCGCAGGATGATGACGATACCGCGAGCCATGGTAATCCGACAGAGGTTGTTGCTGGCCTTCTTGTGGGTGGTTCAACTGGTGTTCTTTCAGACCTGTAATCCCAGCGATGGCGAGGATGGGATAAGTGACCACCAGAGCGATGAATGCTACGGCGCCATGTACTTGTGCGAGTACTCGATGATAATAAGACCTTCCCTTCTGTCACCAAGGGCGAAGCGGTGGCTTGCTGTGTTTCTGGCATCCATTCATTCATAAATCTGCTAGTCACTAATCACTGCAGCGTGTGCCACGGTGAGCAGCATATACACGTGTACGTAAAGATTCGAGACTCACCAACGCTTCGAATAGTCAGCTGGGTGTGTTTTCCCATGCATGTATTCTTCTCTCTGAACGCTTGTTGATACGCGTCCCTCAGGCTTACTGGAATGAAGGCCCAACGCAGCCCGGCGAACAATCTTACGAAGACCAAGGAAGACAGATGAGGGCATGGATTGGGACGGTCTCCTGCGTTATTGACAGCCGGTGGGGTATCTCTATATGTATGTTACCTATTGTGCCATGACAGCAAAGCCTCATATCCACCGCTCGAACCGTTTTAGCATTCAAGATCAAACGTTCGCAGGCGCAACACTGCACAGCATTCACTAGATAATTTCCTGCCTGAGGCGGTTCTGGGAAAGCCGGGTCTTCAATGTAGCTATCGGCCTACCAAACAACATTTGCGCCAGAGAAACAACTACGTGTGAAACCCAGACTCGGAGGAGAACATCCCATCTAGTGTTTATTTAGCCAGAGAATCATGGTGAGTGTTGGCAATTGAATTGGTGAAAGGCCGTTATGTAATCTCACTTTTCTGATATGTAGAGTCAAATAGCTTCCGCTACCGTGTCTATACTTAGATGTCTATACAAGATACTGTATACTGCAAGTACTACATCTTTTTAGCTCCTATCTATCATGTCTCATGGCTCGATCGTTGTATTCATCGAACAGATGCTGACTACACCAATTGCCAAGCTTCGGCTGATTCATGTTGCAGCCCTTGAAGCTTATTCGCTTCAATTCGAATCCTTGACATGTCGCTGCACTACTTAAGTAAGTTGGCTAACCTTTATCTCTTTCCAGGAACTATCGGAACATTCTTGATTCTCTGCTCCTATAATGGGCCAGTAGTGAATTAGTTTGAAAAAGGTTGGTCTCGTATTCGATAATCAACAGAATCAATTGGAGTGGAAGGTGCTAATGATAATTTTTACCTCATGCTCAGTCATATGAACCGTGTGGCACTTCCATAGACCCCACCATATCATGCGTACGTCCCGAACATTACAGGTAAGTCACTTCGCCTCTCATATCTATGTATCAGCCTGAGAGTCGCTTTCAGTTTATGATAATCAGACATCCATGCTGTCGTAGTACGTTCACTACTCGCATTGTCGATGGCCCCCAAGGCACCAGTAACATTGTTCTTCAGCTACGTCCAATCTAGTACCGTTCAAATTGTCGATAAAATACCGGCTGCCAACGTCCGCTGTGTCCTCGAACTACATAAAAATGTAGTTCTGTACCCAGATGCTATGGAAGATGCAAGTCATCGTACTCATCAGTAACTCAACATGCCGCACTGCCACTGCCGCTGCTGCAGCATCATGGCGTCATAACTTTCGTATTGTGTATATTCATTTTCCTGAACCGATTATTTAATTAGGGAGCTGCGACGGAACTATTAGTGTACGTTACGAATGGTGCTGGACATCCCCAAGAGTCAATCAGCACCGTCGAAGTCGGAGCTGACCAAACCTACTACGGCCGGGGCATTGAAATCAACCATCTTTCAAGCTTGGCTCCATGGAATCTTGACCAACAGATGGGATTGAGTGAGTGCCACTTCTCAGGCTCGCTCGTTGACTATTGAGGTAATATGGAGACCCAGATCTTCAAGACCGTGAAATAGTCGCGCCACCGTTCCGAACGTATCCAACTTCTTAACGCCAGCCTTTAAATATTGCTGCTGCAGTATGATACCCTCTCAACAAACTTCCCCCAGAAAGCCTCCAGAAAGTCCTACCACTCGCGATGGATATATCGCCCGCTAGCGCTGTGGCTGCCAATGTCACCACCAGTTTTGGTCTCCTCCTCGTTGGAGTGACCCTCACTTTTGTACTCAGCGGAGTATCATGCATGCAATTGTGGGTGACGCGGCAGTCCGTCTCATACCTCCGTTTTCAGACTTGAATTATTATAGATTTATGTACTACAGCGGGCATGTTTACGATCAAGTCGTGTGTTGACAAGCCGATCAATACTCAACTTCTCCATTTTGCAGATACCCAAACGATAGTTCTTTCATGAAAATCATGGTATATTTGACAAATCTCAGATATGGATACATCGCACTACTGATACTCTTTTGCTAGATCTTCATCTTATGGTGCCAATCCACCCTTTATGAGATCTGACGTGCATATAATAACCAGTATACTCGAAAGGGCCAATACTACGACCAAACCCATCATGCAAATGTCTTCGCGTGAGTGTCTTAATATCCCCATACAACGATCTGGCTCTTAATACCTTTCAATCAACCTAGTATGGCGTGTGCTCATCGTTGGATGGGGAAGCGTCTCGTCCTTCAACGACCCACTGACGTGAGTACTTAGGCTTTGGAGATAGTGTTTAATTCATAATGATATTAAACACGACCAGCGGTATGCTTGTGAGTTCTCTTGCTATAGGCACTTTTTCCCTGACAAAAATCTGATTCGTGCGACATTGTTACTAGCATGCCAGTTGGATGGGGGTACTTAATATATCTTGTACAAGCCGTTGTATCAGCACTAATATAGCTCGCGATAGGCGGTGACGATTGCGGTTGTCCAATCCTTTTTCATGTGGCGCATATATGCACTCGGAGGTGACCGTGAAATCAGACTCGTGCGATTTGTTCAACGATTGACATAAATCCAGGTGGAAGGCGGTGGAATATACTGGTTATTTTAATCATTGTAAGCAACGTTCATCTGCTGTCTTATGCACAAAGATCCATTTGCAATGTAGGGCATGTTCGCACTAGCTCAGTTAGGTGAGATCCAATTCTTCGTGATTTTCTCCTTTGGGATAGATCAAGGTTCTACTACAATATTTGATGATATTATTCTTGGGCTTTCCATAGTGGCGAACATCAGTAAGTGCACACACTGCCAACTGGTTGAGTATCAATGAATGTTAATCATCCTGGGCCTTGATTAGCCTATGTAGTCATGGCGTAAATTTTTCAGCTCTTTCCCACTGACTATATACTGAGTATTTTGACAGATCGAGATCCTCAAATATGTTGAGTGCTGCCCGTGGGGCGAGATTGCGGGTAATGGACGCGACCTTTTATCTCCTTGGATAGGGACTGACTCGTAATACCACATAGGAACTACAAATCATTGCTCGCGCTGTGGTGTTCCCTGCGGACGTATTGTTATGTGTCTCACTCCTATGGCTTCTGCTACGTAATGGTATTCCAAAATTTAGGAGGTGCGATCCTCGTGTACTACAATATATACATACTGAAACTTTTTATTTTAGCACCCGTGGACTTCTCTTCCGCAGTGTCATTGTTACTATCAACAGCGGGTTCTGGACTGCTGTTCTCGCTCTTCTCGATCTTATCTTAGTAAGTACACTCTAATGTCATATTCAATGCTGAGTATGTCTATGGCTGAGAATTCTATATACAGATGTGCACAATGCCTCAGCAGTTTGTTTTTACCCTGATAGAGTTCCCTCTGGATTCGCTCTATCTTGTGTCGTTGCTGTCCAACCTAAATGCGCGCAGCTACATACGCGGTAACCCGGCCGAGTGGAGTGAATACCTGTCAAGCCTCAAAATTGCTCAAAGAAATACATCAGAAGGAGAAGCAAGTAGCGATGATAGTGGACCTGGAATTGCCTATGTCTATTCAAACGTTGAAGAGGCTAAGGACAAGCCGTCTCTTGCCAACACAGAAGCTGATGAGACCACAGAATTACCGAAAGTAAGAGTGGTTTATTCAATTTAGTGTGTTCTCTAATGCGACAATTAGGCCAGACAAACTAATAACTTGTCTATTCACCGAATTAGCAGCAAGTCTGACGTAGAGTCTTGCTGAGTCTGGTGCCAGCGGGTGAGTTTGATTCAGTTATGTATGTCTATGCATTTGGCCCATACTGAATAATATCAAAAATCAAGTGTTCGTGTGGTCTACCGCTTCATTGTGATGCACGGCGACATTAGCAATTCTAACATTGTATGTCTTCTACCGAACAAGACATAAGTTGTTTCTTTTCATGTGTCATGTCATAGTTTGTTCCATTTATGTATTTTCCTCTGTTGTTTATTATGATCTGGCAGCGACAGCTTTCTATGACTGATATTCGACAGTATAGCCTATCGAAAGCATGTTAGACTCGGAGTACGGAGCTTATGATGGCGGCGCAAGCAGTAGGAACCCGGCAGAGAGCATTCCTGTGTCCACTGATTCAACTCTTCGAGACACTTATTGCGGGCGATGACGGGGAGAAGACAGCAGCCCATTGGAGCGACCAACTGTTTCGACCCCATTTACTTCTGCTGATAGTTGTATGCGATGATAATAAGACCTATTCCTTCTGGTTCCGACCAAGTACGAAGCGGTGGCCTGCCGTATTTTTGGCATCAGTTCACTGATGCATTCGATAGTCGCTAATCGATACAGCGTGTGTAACGGTGAGTAGCATATACGCACATACATGAAGCGGGATTCGGAGCTAACCAGCCCTTCGACTGTTCAGCCGACCATATAGTAGGAGTGTATTCACGTTTCTCGCTGATACGCGTCCCGAAGGCTTACTGAAGCGAAGGTCCAACCAATCGGCGAGTGAACCTACGGAAGCGGCAAGAACACAAACCAAGGAAGACACACGAGGGTGTGGACGTTGGCCAGGGATGGTGACTGCAAATGTATGTACCGTCTTCACCGTACGGCCATTCTAGATAGTTGCCTTTTCGGGACGGTAGTGCGAGCACAGCCTCCTCCCACTGGCAGGTCGCTTGTGCGACCTCTCCTTCTTTCTTCTTTCCTCAGTCATTTCGCTCCACCGCAGCTCAACTGAGGTTTGCCACTGTATTGTTTCTTTTTACTTGCGATACTCATGTACATTAGTAGACGCGTTGTCTCGTCGTTTACAGGTATAGTTCATAGTGGTTCGGCTCCACCACAGCTCGACTGAGTAGACGCGTCGTCGCGTCGTTTACAACTGCTCGCTTTCACGCCCGTGCACGTAAAAGATAATCTCCAGCCTGGGAAGGCCGAGTCGCTGAAGATAGCTATCGACGTATCAGCTGCGTAGTAAGCTAGATAGTGAAAAGTGCGTCGACTTCATACTCAAAGCAGGCATCCAATATACCACTACAGAAACCCACGCCGGTTCATTGTAAGTGAACTCTTGTAGGTGAAACGGTGCGTGGAAAGTGAACTGTGGAAACGCTGTGCTTATCCAACGCTACTTTTCTCACAGCCACATCGGTTCCGCTACCACCGTGTCTATAACTGCTCATACAAGGTCATATGTACTGTAAGCTCTGCATCCCTTTCTCAACTGTCAAACCTCAATGTTCGATCTTCATGTGTGTTTCACTCGTACCAAACAGCTGCCGACTGCGTGATATAAATATTTTACCGCTGGGCTTAACGTCTTGGATACAGCTGTTAGTTTCGGTCGATACATGTTACCACCCCGAAGTTGATTTGCTTCAATCCTCGACGAGCCACCCCTGCCTCACTGTACTTTGAGGTATCAGAGATGCTCTCAATTCATGGCTCACATACCCACCGTTCCTGACGGAGGCAGTTCCGCTGCCTACTTTCGCATACGGGAATCACCAAAGTCAATCGAAGCAGAAGATACAGTACAGTGATTTGCAAGATGGGAACGGTCCCCGACTGGAAATGTACTAGCATACTGTGATCAGGTGAGTCGGCACTCCATGCGAAAGAGTCCTGCAGATTCTGTACGCTGATGAGCGAGGGTTCCGAACAGTGGGACCGCATACTGGATAGCGGCTGTCTCAGAGTCAATACCCACGATGCTAAACCTCCGACCGCTCCACCAATCACTGTGTTAATTTTCCGAAGCATGCGTAGTCAAATGAATCAGCGGTTCCAAACGCACCGCCAACCCCTATGTATATCATGATCGCGAGCAGTAAAGTCGGGTAAGTTACCTTATTCAATCTTACGCTCGCAAGGTTCATATGTTTGAACTGGGTCCACACATCGAAATATTGCTTTAAACCAGCCTTTAAATACCCTCGATACAGTAGGATATCCGCGACCCAAGCCTCCCCTAGAAAGTCTCGCCGTTCAAGTTCGCTATGGAGATACCGCCCGCCAGTGGTGTGGCTGTCAATGTCACCTCGACTTTTGGCCTCCTTCTCGTTGGAACAACTCTCACCTTTGTACTCAGCGGGGTATCCTGCATGCAGCTGTAGGTGACATCGCAACCATCTTATACCTCGGTTCTCAGACTTGATACATTATAGATTTATGTACTACAGCGGGCATGTATCCGATTGAGTCGCACGCTGCCAGTGGCAAGCCGATCGAAACTCAACTTCCTCGTTTTGCAGATATCCGGACGATAGTTCTTTCATGAAAAGCATGGTAAGCTCAACGAGCCTCGGATATGGCTACAGCGCACTACTGACACTACTTATCTAGATTTTGTTGTTATGGTGCTAGTCAACCCTTTCATACCATTATAATTTCACATAATGACCACTTTACTCGAAAGGGCCATTACTACGACCAAACCCATCATGCAAATGTCTTCGTGTGAGTATTTTCCACCCATACATAACGATTTGACTCTTGATACCTTTCGATTAACCTAGTATGGCGTGTGCTCATCGTTGGATGGGGAAGTCCCTTGTCCTTCGAAGACCCATTGACGTGAGTGGCTAGGCTTTTGAGGTGGTGCGTAGATTCTAATGACATTATACGCGAACAGGGGTGTGCTCGTGAGTCATCCATCCATATGCACTGCTCAACTCATAACAATAGAAAACTAACTCGTGTCACATTGTTGCTAGCATGCCAGTTGGATGGGGGTAATATATCTTTCACCGACCCTTCAAGTTGTATTGGCACTGATTTAGCCCGAAATAGGCGGTCACAATCGCGGTCGTTCAATCATTCTTCATGTGGCGCATATACGCACTGGGAGGTAAGATCAAACACGTACGGGTTGCTCAATCATTAACATGAGACCAGGTGGAAGACGGTGGAATATACTGGTAATTGTACCTATTGTAAGTACCGTTAATATGTCTTCTTGTTCCCAGAGGTTCATGCATACACAGGGCATACTCGCTCTGACTCAGTTAGGTGAGACCCCATTGCTTGTGCTTATCCTCAACGGGATAAATCAAGGAAGTCACATCATAACATTTAACGGTGTCGTTTTCGCGCTTATGTAGTGGCGAATATAAGTAAGTGTGCACACTGCCGATTTGGCTGGGTACCAATAGATATTAATCTCTTCTCGGGCCTGGACTAGCATATGTAGCTATGGCGTAAGTACTTTATCTCTTCTCCGCTTACTATGTACTGAGTCTTTTGACAGGGCGAAGACCTCGAACATATTGGATGCCGCCCTTGGGGCAAGATTACGGGTAATTATGTAGCGTTATCTTCATCTCCGTGGATGATGGATAAATGGATAAACCCGCAGGAGCTACAAATCATTGCTCGCGCTGTGGTGTTCCCTGCAGACGTATTGCTATGTGTCTCGCTCCTATGGCTTCTGCTACGGAACGGTATTCCACAATTTAGGAGGTACGGTCCGACCTCGTGTACTGCAATGGCTACTTACTGAAACCTTTTACTTGCAGCACACGCGGACTTCTCTTCCGTAGTGTCATCGTCACTATCAACAGTGGGTTTTGGACTGCCGTTCTCGCTCTTCTCGATCTCATCTTCGTAAGTGTGTCCTATCCAATGTCGAATCTGTCTATGGCTGAGAATCCCATATGCAGATGTGCACGATGCCTCAGCAGTTTGTTTTCACCCTTATAGAGTTTCCTTTGGATTCTCTCTATCTTGTGTCTTTGCTTTCCAACCTGAATGCACGCAGCTACGTACGCGGTAACCAGGACGAGTGGGGCGGATACCTTTCAAGCCTCAAGATCGCTCAAAGAAATACATCGGCAGGGGAGGCAAGTAGCGATGATAGTAGGCCTGGAACAGCCTATGTTCAGTCAAATGTTGAAGAAGCCAAGGACAAGCCGTCTCTTGCCGACACAAAAACTGAGGAAACCCCAGAATCAACAAAAGTAAGCGTGGTTTATTCATGCAAACTCAGCGTGTTCTCTAATGCAATAGTTAGGCCGAACAAGCGGATAACTCGTCTGCCAAGAATTGTCAGCAAGTCTGATGTAGAGCCTTGTGCCAGGGAGCGAGCTTGATTCCCACATTGAATAATATCGAATAATCAAGTGCCAGTGTAGTCACAGCTTCATTGATTAACGGCGGCACTAGCAACTTCAACATTGTATTTCTGCTACAGAACAAAACATAAGTGATCATGTTTCTTTTCCTGTACCATGTTATATAGCTTGTTCCGTCTATATCTTGTCCTCTGTTGCTCATCATGATCAGGCAGTGATAGCACTTTGCGACGCATATTCAACAGTATAGTCTAATTTTGACAGTCGGCGAGAAATCCAAGGACAGGTGCTATCGACCATTGATACTTATCGCGAGGTGTTCCCAAAGATTTATGAGAAATTTGCCATGAGTATGGGAGATTTGCTATGGCAGTGCGCTTCCATTGGCTCCGAGTCGTGCAGATGGAGTAACAATGCATGTATCGGAGAACTCGTATTTACATGACTGTCACGGTGTTATCTGGTGACGCCGGGCGACGTCGATCATGAAGCTTGCCTGAAGTTTAGGCGGATTTGACTCGTCGACTCGGGGGCCTGGGTTTCAAACTGAAATAGTACATAGCTATATGATACGAGGTAATATGTAGAGGCTTGATTCCACGCTTTACCAAAGCTGAGAACTCGCGATTCGCAAGTATGTCTCCCAGGATGTCGTGACATCTCTTGTGATCTTGCTTCCATAAAGCAGAGTATCTCCCCCGCATGATCATATGAGAGATATCTTCATTGCATCATGAGAGATCTCTGGAGATCTCCCGAGGAGTGCACTTATACGCCCATAGTAGCCAATCATTGCTCGAGATCAGCACATGCGCCTCAATCTCGAGCTTGACTCGGAGGTTTTGGTTTCGACTTTCACATCTCGCAAATCAACATCCTCCTTGAGCTTGCTACTCATCCACCATGCTCAAGCTACATACTCAGAACGAAACGTCTACTGCAATGCACCCAAATAATGCCAAACAAAGCTGTTAAAATTTCAATGACAGTGACCTCCCCACTTCTCCCCTCGCATCTTACCCTCAACTGCTGTCTTTGTTGTCCCAATGGTGCAATAAATAACGGGAGATAGCTTTGAAGACGCTTACTTAGAGCGAATACGCGAGCTGCATGGCCGAGCCGTGCTTATTACTGCTGAAATGGACTATGATATATGATCCAGCGAAGCTCGAAGCGAGGCGCGTTTTGTGGAGGCACATCGTAAGCTTCTCGTTCTATATTCTCGATGGCCTTGTATGATACTAACCATTCAATTGCACTATATCACGTGTATAGAACGAGCTACTTGAAGATGTCACGCGCACGCACACGGAAGAATGGGCTTCTCTCGTGAAGACGGAATACCTCTCAGAAGCCCTGCAGGAGTGTGCCAGCGTCGCCCACGATTCCGTTGGCATCGTTCCTGGAGAGGCGAGCACGAGTGGAGGGGGTAATATAATTTCCACAGGCCCAGCAACAGAGGTGGGTGTATGAAACTTCGTTACGCATGATGTCCATCTCACACGGCCTACTGCAGGACGGAAATGCGGTGGCGAGCTCGTCGCGGGGTACACGGCACATGTACACTGCCCTCGAAGATGATAACATCAGCGGCCATACAGAGAGCATACACCCCTCTGCGAAGAAACTCCGTGTAGTCGTGGATGACATGCCTTCTGCAGGCACGTCGGATCAGGCGCAGGAGCGATAAGCAGACGAAGGCGAACAGGAAGGCGAGACGTCCCAAAGGCAAGGGCAAACAGAGAGCACAGTGGTGAGATGAGTACGCCACCACCGATTCGGAAGCCTCAGTACCGCTGGACGTCGTGAAAGCTTCTTAGGTCACTATTACCCACCCGTAGGAGGTGGATAGGTCGAGGGTGGAACAAGTTGCCACAGGCCGGGTGCCTGTCGTGCCAGGATCTTCCGGTGACTCTCAGGTAATCCATGTGCATGAGGGCATTACCCAGGGAGTCTCCCAACTACTTATGCAGATTACCGTCCAGGATCAAATCGCCCACAACCAGCGTGTCGCCTCGCAAGCCTTGGTGCTTACTAGTCAGGAGGCTATCTCTTGCAACGCCGTGAACAGGGCAGTTGTCGCCCTGGCATCTGACAATAATGCTCTACGGACCAAGAACGAAGCGTTGCTCAAGCGTGTCAAGGTCAAGGCTGTCGAGGATGTTGTGGCCTTCAGAGTGTAATAGGATCCTCTCTATCCAGAGCGGCTACCGTGACCTACAAACACTCTTAACCGATCACCTCATCCCCAGTATGACGCCGATCAACATTGACTGGCCGGATATCTCGAGATTGGTGAAGAGCATCCTGGAGACTGGTGTGCAGGCAGACAAAGATGGCGCGCAGGAGGGTCATTCGCCGGTGGATGTGGTCGCGAGCTTCCTCGTGAGGAATACGAATGCCGGAGCCTGAGGCCTAAGGCCTAAGGGCTTGCAGTGCAGCATAGGTGCGGTTTGTAAAAGCTTATGTAATGAGTATTCTGTTATTTGTTACCACTGCCCTATATTAAGCACCTTTAAATTTGTACTCGAGTGAATGACAACGGTGAGATCTACTACTTAAGATAGATACTGGTTAGTCTCGTACCCAAAGACTTCAGGCAGCGCGTTGGTTTCTTACCGTTTTGGGACAAGTCCGTGGCAAAAGAGAAACACCGGCGGAGCCTGAGAGTCTGGTAGATTTTGTATAGGCGGGTGTGGTTCAATCGCACGTGTCATAATTGGCCCTTCTTTGACAGGCAATGAGTCGAAATGACAGGCATCGGGAAGCAGGCGCTCGTACTGAGCTCGTCCGCTATGTGGACTCTCGAGACCACAATTCTTGTAAATAAATTTATTTTAGGATCGCAAATAATGTATTAATGAGCAGCCATGAATCGTATGTACAATACGGGGGGAAAGAGTGCCTGCGAGCGACTCAACGAAGGAATTGTTTCGAGTCGCCCGACCCCGTCACGTGAGACTGAACTACACCCGCCACTGACAAAATCTACCAGACTTTCTGGATCTGACGGCGTTTTCCCATTCTCCATCAGCCGTCCCTAATCCGGAAACGTCTGGTTCGAGACTAGATACTGGTACTTACTACGGCCCGCGCTTCGTCGCGCTAAAATGTGGCACAACCGGCAGCAACCGGCGTTCCCCTACAGAATTCTCGCTCTTTGAGGCAGCATGATCAGCGGTTACATTGGCAAGACCGTGTTTCAAGATGTACCCTCGGTCCATTTTCTATCTTGCTGGAAGGTGGCCGGTTGTAGACTCCTTCTAGAACCTGAATTTATGCGCCCGTGGTGTGTATTGCCAGTGAGCGCTGCTCGTTCAATTGCAAGCTTCCAAGTCTTACTGAGCACAAATCCCGTCTGATTAGGTCATCGAAACCAGGTACATCTTCTACCTAGAAGCGAGAACTGGGAAACTCCTGCGCTCAGCCATATACCTGGGCCCCGACCTGCGGACTGTGGCCGATCTAGCGCTAGCATGTGTGTTCATGCATTCATGTTGGGCATTCGAATTCATTTCATCAGGTTGCGCATGATGCATGCGGTGGAAAGATTTGCTAGTGCTCGCAGTCCTGCAATGGGAATACGTTCGACACGCAGCCGTAAGCCCGTTCAATCTCTCAAGCATCGGTGTCGTGTATCAACTGACCTCACGCCCGCAGAAACGTAAACTGCATGCTTCGGAGCATAACTTATAACGTGCATTTCGCCTGTAAGTGATACAACTTCTCTCGTTGCTGATGCTAGTGACGGGCGGTCCCGCTCAAATGAGCTTCTTCGACGCTCACTCGCGCCCAGAGAGATCAACTGACATATGCTGTTATCTTTTCACAGGCATCAAGCTATATTTGATATGTCTTCTTACTCAGGAAAACAGTACCCCTGGCATATAGTGTTAAGATCCGCTAGAATCCTCTCATTGGCAGTCTGAAGTAGATTCCGACTTGAGCTCCGTCAATCGTCTGGGTCAGCCTTCTGCACTGAAACGCCTCTCCAGTGAGGACTTGATTAGCGATCGCAGTAATCTCACCTCTAATAATCCCTTACGAAGCTCCTACTACGTGGAAGGCTATATAGATAGCTTTAGTAGGCTACGCTACTGCCCAACGCCACACTCAATTCCTCATTCTGCTTCTCATCGTCAAAGCTATGGAGAATTCGCGAAGTGTTTCAAACACCAGCACCGTGCTCGTAGCTGGGCTAGGAATTTTGGCCTTCTGGATCTATGCTTACTTTGGTCGCCGTGGAAAGGCTCCTCTGCCCCCGGGTCCCTTTAGCCTCCCATTAATTGGGAATATATTCCACTACCCCCCTCAATATCCATGGTTCAAGTTTACTGAGTGGAAGGATCAATTCGGTGAGCATTAACCTGTCTTGACTCCGTCGTGAATACATTCAAGTTAGTCAATGGTTGATTTATTATCGTAGGGGAAATTGTCCGCTTGCACGGGCTAGGCAACGAGGTTGTCATTCTGAACTCGCTTGAGACAATCAACGACCTCCTTGTCAAGCAAGGGCATCTGTATGCCCATCGCCCTGTCTTTACTTTGGCGACTGAATTGATGGGGTCCAGCCGTGTACGTGATTCAGATCCCCAACTCTTGCTTTTCCTGATCTAATCCTATGCCACTTAGTCCATGGCGATGATGTCAAACACAAAGACGTGGCAGCTACACCGAAAACTAGCCCACACGGCATTCAGTCAAGAATCCGTAAAGAAGTACCACGGAATCCAAGAGGATATCGCAGCCATGATGAGCATTGCTTTCGCTGACGATCCAGAGCATTTCATCGACCATATACGGCTGTGAGTGGAACGATGCTATGTTATTCACGGACACCCTTCTCAAATACGACAGCGCTACGGGGAGAATTATTATGTCCGTTACCTATGGCACTTCACCGAAAATGGAAAAGGCAGAGGTAATTTTCCAGTCTTCTGCCCAGCAATGGAGACTTATTATCAACATTGAACAGTATATTGATCACGCCGAGGAGACTCAAGTTATGTTTACAGAAGTTGCGAGGCCAGGTGCATCCATAGTTGATGTCATCCCTTCCTGTGAGTTGGCACTGTGCATAATTTCGTCTCTAGGATGGCATGCGTTTGACAAACATGCCAGTAAAACATATTCCGGAGTCCACTCCGTTTTTCACATTCCATGCTCTGGCCAAGAGGGGGAAAGCTATGATTCACAAGATGGTCTACCCTCCTTTTGAATTCGTTAAAGAGCAGATAGTGAGCCAGCTCCCTGATATTTTGATGTTTATTTCACTCCGTTAACATACTACAAGGAATCAGGCAAACCAACTCCGCCGAGTTTCGTCAGCGAACTGCTGACTTGTCCAGTAGAGGCACATGAAGACCGACATACGTTTGAAGAGGCAGTGACCTGGGTTGCTGCAGCAATGTACGGAGGTCTGTGTATGGTCATATATTTAAATATCAAGTACTGCCTTGATTGACGTTACATCACTCTTTCAGGTGGAGTTGACACAGTCAGTACCTTACAATCTGGTAGCAACGTTATAATCTGAACCGAGAGTGATTGTTTTAGACTTATTCTGTGGTACTGAACGCTATACTGGCAATGATACTCTACCCAGAGGTGCAACGCATAGCTCAAGAGGAGCTTGATACAATCGTCGGAGACAGGCTTCCAACAATCGCTGATCGCAAGTCGACGCCTTACCTGAACGCAGTCATCAAAGAGGCTTTACGCTGGTATCCTCCAGTGCCTCTAGGTGAATGATGAATCCTATGATCACCTGGTGATTGTCACTGATGGCTTTCGTAGGTCTTGCCCATCGTTCAGCAGAGGATGTCATATACAAGGGTATGTATTGGCACGACATCATCTAGTCAGCTATATGCTCAACAATAGCAGGGTATCTTATTCCCAAGGACGCAATCATAGTACCTAATTTGTGGTGGGTGTCAACAGCAACGTACTGCGTTCAAACGAGTTTTGATGAATATACCATAGGGCCGTGTCTCGCATATCTCCCTCGGAGTTCCCTCCCGATAAGTTTATCCCCGAGCGGTTCATGCAAGATAAGTCCAACGATATTCCGGATCCGATCCAGTATATCTTTGGATTCGGTCGTCGGTGAGTGGGACCCGTCCAAATTTCTTCTGTTCTTCTCTATCCGCTCAAATGTGTACAGTGTTTGTCCGGGAAGATATTTGGCAGAAAACTCCATGTATATTCTCATAGCATCTCTGGTGGCGTGCTTTGACTTCACACTACCACTCGACACAACTGGTAAACAAGTGCCCTTCGATCCCACATGGAAGGCGAGTTTGACGAGGTGAGGATGACTTCAATTTTGTGCGCTGTGGGGTGCTGAAGCATATTATAGTTATCCCAATCCGTTCAAATGCGGAATCACACCACGCTCGGTAGATAAGGTGGCGCAATTTCAACAACACGTAAATACCATCAATACCAACTAGTATCGCCTGAATCTTTGCAAATTTACTTCAATTCGTCAGCAGCAGAGTATATCATTGCGCGAACGTTGTTTGAGCGTGGTGTGATCTTGCACTTGAAAGGTAGAGGGAAGCTGCCAGTGATATTGGGGTGTGAGTACTCGCTTGAGATAGTACTAAGTAAAGCAGGAAGGACGAAAAGACCACTAACCATACCACTCCGTCCGTATAGCTGACATCGTCTGGCTGTATAAGGTTACCGTTCTCGTCTAAGGCACTCTCGATGTGAAAGGTGGCCAGCAAATTTGCTATGGTGAGCCATGTTGTGGCTTTGGCCAGAAACCTCCCAGGGCATAGCCGCCCACCATACCCAAAGATGGGATCAGGAGAGCGAGTTGCGGGGTCCAAATAACGTTCGGGGCGGAATACATCTGGCTCAGGGAACGCAACTGGGTCGTGCAGGAGCGCATACGTATTCCCGATAACGATAGAGTCCTTGGGTATGTGGTATCCCTTGTATGAATCGTCCGCATTCAGGCGATGTGGCGTTGCCTGAGGCGTGATATTTCTCCAACGATAGACCTCTTTGACCAGAGCGCTGACGTATGGGAGCGTGGCCTCATCTTCAAACTGCGGCAGTCTATCGTTTCCGATGACGTTATCAATTTCTCTTTGCGCTTTATCTAGTACTTTAGGATGCTTGACCATGGCAAGGAAGAAATTGGCAATTATTCCCGTAGTCTGTAGCAGTATTAGTTTACTCAAGGCAACATACAAAATGTGCGTCTCCAAGTCAGTAAAGGAGCTTACAGTCTCTAGCCCACCTATAAAGTTTGTAGGCTAATCAGAATGAGTCGCTTAGCCAGCACGATGTAACGTACCGACATAGAGTGATCCTGTCACAGAGCGGACCACATCTTCGGGAAGCGTGCCATCGGAGAGCATTGAAGCCGCTATTGACGGCGGAGGATTTCCTTGAGCCTATATCTCAACAGTTAGTGCCCCTCAATGTACTTACGACTATTATGCAGCGTATCATACCATCGCTTTTCTTGTTTCGGCGAGCGGCAGATCTGGTAAAAGTTCAACGTACGGTGCAAACTTCTTGGCTTCTTTCTTGAATTGGAACAATGGAAACCATTCTGGAAGCCTCATCACTTACGACAATGCTATGAGTGATATGGGCTCCAAAGAGAAAGTGGATTACGTACTGATAGGAAACATGTCGTGCAGAAGGCCTCTCGGAGACAAGCCGAGGTTCAACCCAGCTACTGTGTTGTATACCGTGCGAATATACGTATCACTAACAGATATACCATACGTGGCCATGAGTATTATGTTCCCTGCCATCCTATGACAACGAAAAGGAGTAGTAAGCCCCCTAAAGAAATATACTAAAACACGTCTGCTCACTCTCGTGTATGTCGTACGTAACTTTCGGGCTCGTTGAGTATGTCCCTCAGAAGCCTACGCACTGCAGCTGTTTGTACCGGCTGATATTCCTTTACAGCCGCGCTGTGCAAAAAATGGTTCGCAGCCTTTCGAACTTCTATGAATTGTTTCCCGTAGGGCATAACTCCGTGGACCCAATGAAACCCAACTCTGCGAGAGAATGGTGAGATTTAATCGCGGCAATACACAGAGCTCGTGGCTTACATATGTCGTAGCGCAAGCAAACGTGGTCTGTCTGAGTAGAGGGATGGCTTTCCTTCAAGCAATGCATTCACAGCTTGGGCAGAGTTCAATACGATTACGTGTGTCCCGAAGATCTTATAGCAGATAATGTCCGAATCTACACAGTCCAACTAGTCAGTGCTGAGACGCCTATGAGGAGTGGAAGCTAATAAGCTCACTAAGGGTTTTGCTCCATTCAAGATATTTCAGCCACTCGTAACTTCTCGGCATCTGCAGGAGGTGTCCTATAACGGGCAGAGCGCCTGACGGCATTGGTTGGTGGAAGTGGTTCTGCTCGAGATACTGGTCTGCGCAATACATACACCAATCCTAAGGCTAGAAACGAAAATAGAATGGGGACCATGTAGTCCATCTTGAGAGGGTCTGTAATGGAAATGATCAAGCGTAGATTAGGGGCGAGGCTGAGAAGAAATCAATACCGTCACTACCATAGTAGCTTCGCTTTTGTAGTACCACGCCATGCCAGCCTCATATCAGCGGACGTAGCTTATTGCACAGGGCTGATATATTGGGAGGAAGACATGATACAATCTGCTCACAGTACGGCAGTATGCTGCGTAGGGATCCCAGTATTTGATGTAGGTTATATCGGCGACTATCCCTTGCCACCACCGACTCGGAGAGAGGATCTCTCTGTAACGTCAAGAACGGGGTAAGAGCAAGGTAGTACATACACTTCAAATGTTCACACCGGTGATCTTGCGTCTTTCAGGCCAATCAGCCCATCTCATGTTGACAGCAGAGCCATGGCGTTAGCAGCCTGACTTCCACTGGCAGATACTTTGCTATTGGCTACTATTCGGATCTTCTGTCCCCGCAGCGACAGCCGGAGTGCCATAACAATGATGAGGTTAGGAGGAAACTCACTTGAGCTCAAACCCTAAACTAGAGATATCAGGAATTCGCATTTCTGCTTCAGTCGGGATGATAGTAATGATGACAGCGATGGTCAGGCGAAAGCTGGCCAGCGACTCGGACTCGAACACTGGCACGGGCCGCGGCACACTGATGCGGATGTCAGTATAATATGTATCGATACCGTGATACACCTATCTGGGGGTCAGCCGCTTTCATAAATATGTATTACACTAGCCAGTCAGCTCGTCGTTTATCTCTTTGTCTATCACTGATATTACTGGCATTCCAAGTTCTGCCACTGGTTTGCGTGTTCCAGTTGTTATACCGAATCAACTACAATGACGAATAGTGTGACCGAGTCAGTCGCTTATTCTGGTCATGATGACTGGTGTCAGTGTCAGAGTGGTATTATGGGGTTTATGAGTTATTGCAGTACATGATGAGAAGTGTGTTTTGGCTCGGTCACTCAACTTCTCCTTGGGGTTGCTTCATACTTGGTCAGGGAACAAATCGATTAGGTCAGATAATGACCCCGGGGCTACAGGATTGCTACCTTGCATTGTTGTCGGCAGATGTGACAGTACACAACAGATTGGTCGTAACAGAAAGTGCTATCTGAGCATCTGCTGCGCAATCAAAATCTGTATGGGCGGAATTCGTATCTAGGACCAGCGCGTGCAATGATGAAAACCAAAATCTCTGCAGCCGAAAAGGGTCGATACTCACGGTTCCTCAAGGTACTTAATTTCCTCTTCAGTAAGCGTTTTATCGTTAAGAATGGCTTGTTGAACTCGTTCAATCTCGAGGAGAGCGCCGGTAGGTGTCAGCAGATGAGCAATGCAACGGGCATGGGTTGCAGAGACATACCGAGTTCATGCCTACGATTGGACTAGACACTTTGGTCGTAGACCAGGAAAGAGCAATTTGTGACATACCCCACCCCTTCTTTTCCGCCAATTCCTCAACTCGCCTAATGATTTCCTTATCCGAATCTCTGCGGGGCTTGTCATAGATTGTACCATCGAATAGTCTTGAGCGATCTGTTTGAGTACCGACAGAGCGCGCGAGATGGCCATCCATAAGAGGAGCAAACGCGAGGGTACCAAGGCCAGAGTGTCTGCAGTATGATAGCATCTCGAGCTCCTGTACCGAATAGATGTTATAGAACTTCAACTGATACTTGACCGGAGATCACATTGACTTCACACACCTCAGGGCGATACAGGAGTGAATGCTCAAACTCGACACAACTAAACTTGGTCCATCCGTGTTTCTCCGCCACCGTTTGCATTTGCGCCAGTTCCCACAAGTGTAATGCAGAGACACCAAGGTAATGCACCTTGCCGGACTCCACAAGATCGTGTAGGGCCTTCATCGTTTCCTCATGCGACACGTTCGGGTCACTACCATGAACGAAAAGTACATCAACGTAGTCGGTCTGGAGCCTCTCGAGTGAGTCGTGAACCTGGCTGAACAGAGCCTTGCGAGACAGTCCGCCAGCGTTTATATACTCCTGCTTGTCAATCACTTGGTGCTCGCCGAGCCCCGTGAGGACGTCTGGATGATTATGGGCAACGATATAGCGGGCTTTGGTGAAGAGAACGAGTTGCGAGCGCGGGATGTTGTACTGGCGTTTAATGGTGTATCAGTGGAAGCGTTTTTGACGAGAATATATCAGACAGACCTGTTTGATGAACTTTCCAATTATTCTTTCGGACTCGCCATTTGAATACATATTCGCAGTATCAATGGTGTTAAGGCCACTATCCCACGCCGCTTTCAAAACAGGGATTGCCTGTGACAAGTTCGTTGCCTTAGCTCCAGGTATCAACTGATATGTACTGTACGCCACACCTGTTCTTCAGGAAGCACCCACGGCTAATGCGAGTTTATGTCAGCTTTACAGAGACAGCATTGCTCTTCCTACGTACCACCCATGTAGGGCTGCCATAAGACATGCCACCAATCTACCCGACAAGCGTCAGTGAGAATAGCAGTGTGCACTGTGCAGTGCCGCCACAAACTCACGACAGGTACGGAGACGCGTAGCCCAGCCTTGCCAAGATATGTGTAGGTTGCTTTCCGAGCCATGGTATGCGAGTTCAGCGAGTGTGCCTGAAGATGCTCGTGCCCTGAGGATATTATGTGAGGATGGAGAAGGGCATACGGGTTAATTATGTAGAGGACGAGAAGGACCCAGGCCCTTCAACAAGAAACGACACGCATCTTTCCCATCACCGCCGATAACCTTCTGTCAGATATAATTCACCTGTCACGAGTGAGTTGGAAAGATGAGCGCGGAATAGTACTCAATGGCCAGTACTAGGTTTACACGGAGAACGTGCATGATTGAATCCCACCACATGTAGATGAACGGAGACAATAACTCACAACTGGAGAATGGCGGCGACGGGCCTGCCCCTATTGGTCATATTTACCTTGCGCGCATGTACGTGAACTTCTTCGATCGAAGAGACACTCGTTGACCGATCAGTATCAGCGGCATCGCGTGTACGATATGAACACCCTCAATAGTATACCGCTGGGCGAGGCATATCCAAGTTGTGAGCGCGACCTGTAATACGACGGAAGGTAAGATGATCTGTCCATGAAAGAAATAAATTGCTTACCATACAAGATTGGGACACGTGAATCATGCTCTACCAGGAGAAAAGTAGCGTACGGCGTATCATCATGTAGTACATGATACGGGTTTGAATCTAGAACGGCAAAATATTCCACGAGAGTGCATCCGGGGTAGCTAGTCGCAGGTCCGAGGGAACGTAGTGCTGAAGAAAGGAATGATATTGTAGCTGTATAGCACTGACTATGGTCAACGTTGTATCCAGTCTGTATGTACACAGCCCCGTTACATGGTGACGTGTACTGCCTTAACTGTCGTAAACCTGCAAGAAGACTAAGTCGATGCCGGGAAATCTATGATTGTTTGACTCACGCTTCAAGTGCATACTGTCCTAGCTCCTTTCCGAATCCGGACTGCTTTACACCACCAAAGGGTATACCTACCTCTCCGCCATTCCCATTGACCTGACGGTGTGTTATCAGTAACGCAAAAACTTCAAGAAGACATTCATACTCACAAGCGCTTGGCCGGCCTCGAGTGCGTGAGCCACTCGCAAAGCGCGAGAGATATCCTGACTGAAAACCTGGCCGGATAATCCATACTCGGTGTTGTTAGCGTGTTCGATGGCTTCCTCTTCTGTCTTGAACTTCATAACGACGCAAACAGGGCCAAAAATCTCCTCCTGCACGATCTTCATGTCGGGCGTGGCATCGATGAAGATGGTTGGAGTGATAAAGTATCCTCTGTCACCTTTCCTCGAGCCACCTGTGAGGACCTTCGCGCCTTCAGCCTTGCCGGCTTCGACGTAACCCAGTACACGCTACATTTACATGGAAGTAAGTCATTGATAACCATCTCAGAGGTGCAGGCATATGACTGACCTTGAGTTGAACTTCCGAAACCAGAGGGCCCTGGTCGCAGTCCCCAGAGAAACCGTCGCCCACTTTGATGGCGTTTGCAGCTGCGGCGAACGCTTCGAGGAAGCGGTCGTAGATGCCTTCTGAACATAGATACGTGACGCCGCAGTACACATTTGTCCACTATGATGGCTAATATAATAAGACCGAATATGAGCATTGGCCACTCAGCTCATCGAAGACTCAATGATACGTACAAGATATTGCGAACAGTACCAGGTACAGCCCGACTCAGGTCGGCGTCATCGAAAATAAGTGTCGGGCTCTTGCCGCCCAGCTCCAGTGTGATTCGCTTGAGGTTCGTCTTGGCGGCGGACTCCATGATTCTGCGGCCCACGGCCGTGCTGCCAGTGAATGAAAGTTTTCCGATATCCCGGTGATCAGCTAGTGCCTGTCCGACGGTATTGCCGTAACCATTGACGATGTTGACCACACCAGGAGGGAACCCAGCGGCGTTGATATATTCTGCTACCTTGAGGATACTCAAAGGTGTAACTTCCGACGGCTTCACGACAACAGCGTTGCCTGTGGCAAGGGCGGTAACGAGCTTGATGAATGACGTGCGAACTGCAGTGATAGACGTCAGCACTAGGGCATGCCTTCTTCGCAAGGCAACATACGAGGGAAGTTCCATGGTGCAACGGCAGCCTGTTAAGCGGTTACGCGAACGCTCAGTCAAATGTCATTGAGAAAGTACAAGGATGACTCACTACGACCCCAATTGGCTCGTGGCGGGTGTATGCAAACTTGGACTCGCTTGTCTTGATATACAGAAAATCAGTCATGAGGTACAGTGGTGAGTAAACTCGGCTGACCTCAATTGTCTGGCCAAAGTTCTTATCGGCCCAGCCAGCGAAATAACGCGCAACTTGGATGGCCGTAGGAACTTCAAACAAGCTTGTGTGAAGAAACAGCTTGCCTGCGATAAGACAGCTATGAATGTCAGAGCAGCTCGTCTTACTGAAGGCAAACACTAACCACCATCCAGCGCCTCCAGAGCAGCGAGCTCGTCTTTGTGCTCTTCTAGCAGATCAGCCAATTTGCCCAAAAGTCTACCACGTTCATAAGCAGGAACCTTGAGGCCCCATGACGACTTGTAGGCCCTCTTAGCAGCAGCTACAGCAATATCCACGTCTTCAGTAGTGCCGGCGTAGACTTTGGTAATAACTTCGCCGGTTACTGCCAAGTGCACATAAGCATCGGTTTCAGTAGTTAGCATGGATGCAACCAACCAGGATTGACAGTCCTGGAATGTACAGATAGTGTGTCAGTGATGTGGACCATTGCTTTGGCGTACGACTTACTCGATCGACTGCTTGTGGACTGGTTCAACGAACTTGCCATCGATGAACAAGCCGGTGTTGACAGACACAGTGCCTTTGTAGACGGGGGTGTCGAAGACGTGCGTGTAGAGGCTAGCCATGTCAAGGTTTTAGGAGGAATGTATGTGTCAAAGTTGCAGTATGGGAAGGTGGTTATATAGAAAAGTCTGTGGGGCGCCCAATTACATACAACCAGGGTCGAAGCAGTCCCGTGGACAATAACGCCACTTTAGGTATCATCATGGGCATGGGTACACAAGACGATAGATATTCCTTAAGCAAGCGGGCATGCGAAAGCAGTAATGACGCGAAGCGGAAGTTCTGGCAGAATTTTCCGCTGAGCGTCGGAAATATTGCTAAGAGGCCGAGATTGCGTAGGAGTCGCCTCTACTTACATTACGGACGATGGAAGAGACACGCTTGCCGAATGGCGAGTGCAGGCGAGACTTCGAAACACGTGTCGTCTTGAGCGAGCCGAATACTGGAGGCATTGGAAGTTCAGTAGTTGCAGTCACACTACGGTATGTGTCAATTGGATTATACTAACCTTCCTTATGTCTATCTCTGGGTATATATTGGCCACTCACGATATTCGTGAGAACTCATAGAGCAGAAAAGAGGAGCACCCCTCTTTGAAGTCCAGGCGGTGGCATGCGAGATTAGCTTGGCCTGGCATACAGACCGCACTACTCTGTGCGGCTATCATGGTCATCCGAACATAGTACGCGGCGCCCGCCAGACAGCTGTGCCAGTGCAATGAGTACACTGACTCAACGGGCCAGCCTCTCGGGCATGACGGACGCAAGGCAACCAAATATCTTCATGACCATTTCATAATGCCGATTTCACGGAGTATACAACAGATACAGAATATTTACTTACTGGTTACGAAGACTCGGAGTGACTGGGTTTCAGACTGAGCTAATTGCGGCAGCGAGTCCGACCAACCACTGGCAATCTGAGGACTCGGAGTCAGTGAGCAAACCTGCTTTGGGGCGCTAAAGATACGCAGAAATGCTAGATTAAGCGCACATATCACGTGGCTCAGCGACGATTCATGCGGCAGCGCTGCCAGTGCCAGTGGTTGTGCTCCTACTCTTCAGTCGACCGTCACTTTGGCCATCTCCAGCTCGTCGCTCGAAAATGGCGGACGTTCCGACGCTGAGGATCACTTTGCTTGGTGCTGGCCAGGAAGTGGGTCGGTCATGTTGTGTACTCCAATATCGAGGCAAGACAATCGTCTGCGACACTGGTGTCCATCCAGCTTATAGTGGAATGGCCTCGCTTCCTTTCATTGACGAGCTCGACTGGAGTACCGTGGATGTTATTTTGATAACTCAGTACGTTCCTACCGCTCTGCGTTGAGCTGACTATTGACTTTGACAACACAAGTTTTCATCTTGACCATGCCGCAGCACTTACATATATCATGGAAAAGGTACATCAAATAATCTCTTGTAGAGCTTCTTGTCTCAAAGAAACTCTTTTAGACCAATTTCAAGGATGGTAAGGGCAAAGTGTATATGACGCATCCAACGAAAGCTCTCCACAAGTTCATGATGCAAGACTTTGTTCGAATGGGGTGAGTCCCAACAAACACCCTGGATTCATCGTGACGTTGACCGGATATGTTTTCTGCATCTACAGCTCTTCTACTTCTGATGCCCTTTCTCGCCTATGGAGCTGTCTATGTCTATGGCCGACATTCTCCCTGTCTCTGCTCATCAAGTTATTTCTCCATGTCCCGGTGTTACGTTTACGCCGTATCACGCTGGACACGTTCTTGGGGCTTGCATGTTTCTTATCGACATAGCTGGACTCAAAATTCTGTATACTGGCGATTACTCTCGGGAGGAAGATCGACATCTTGTGAAAGCAGAGATACCGCCCATTCGTCCTGACGTGCTCATCGTCGAAAGTACCTACGGAGTGCAAACACTAGAAGGAAGGGAAGAGAAGGAGCTACGATTCACAAGTCTCGTCCATTCAATTATACGACGTGGTGGACATGTACTTCTACCGACTTTTGCTCTCGGTCGCGCGCAAGAGTTGCTGTTGATCTTAGACGAGTACTGGAAGAAACACCCAGACCTCCACAGTGTGCCGATATACTATGCCTCCAGTCTCGCCAGGAAGTGCATGGCCGTCTATCAAACGTACATCCACACTATGAATCAGAACGTCCGTTCAAGATTTGCCAAGCGTGATAACCCTTTCATCTTCTCGTGAGTCTCAGTACGAATGTAAGGAGGGAAATCAAGCGTTAACACATTGGTCGTTTAGACATGTGTCCAATGTCCCGCAAAGTCGAGGCTGGGAACGCAAGATTGCCGACGGCCCTCCTTGTGTTGTCCTAGCCAGTCCTGGTTTCATGACACAAGGACCCAGCCGTGAGCTCCTTGAACTATGGGCCCCCGATTCACGGAACGGCGTTATCGTCACGGGATACTCGATCGAAGGGACAATGGCGAGGGTGAGTGCAATACGCAGTCTGTGGAGGGGCCGGTCGTATAGCATGCCTTGCCTCGTCTTGTATGTACACCAAGAAAATAGAAAGCTCTGTTTTCAGCCCATCAGCCTTCAACTCTGTCTGCGTTTGTCTCAATGTTTTCGTGTGCTAAGCTGTACGATGCGGCCCGGCTCGTCTCCACATTCTTCAAGGTGAAAACTTACGCTTACTCGTGATTCGTATTCTCTTTTTAGGACATACAAAACGAACCGGATGAGATCGTTTCTGTCAAGGTCACAGCATACCCCGCAAGATGTCAGTCGACGAGATCTCCTTCAGCGCACACGTCGACTATTCGCAGAACTCGGAGTTTATCGAAGCAGTACACGCTGAACACATCGTAAGTCACTTCCACTGATCGATATGTACGGCGACTGAAGGTCTGGGATTGTCTATAACAGGTTCTTGTACATGGCGAGCAAACCGCAATGGGAAGGCTAAGAGCGGCGATGCAAGATCGGTACAAGAACCGAGACGAGGACGTGAAGATCCACACTCCGCGCAACCTCGAGCCTCTCGAGCTGACCTTCCGGGGCGAGCGTGTTGCAAAGGTAACGCTATCCGCCGCATATGACAACATGCGCTGAGCCGTAGTATCTAGGCCATCGGTACCCTGGCTGCAAGACCGCCGCAAGCAAACGATATCGTCTCCGGCCTCTTAGTGGCAAGGACTATTCCTACACCCTCCTCGATCCGCGTGACCTACGTGACTTCGCCGGCTTGACGACATGTGTTGTAACACAGCGCCAGAAAATCGCGTTAGGTGTCGGTTGGGAGCTGGTAAGGTGGCATTTGGAAGGAATGTATGGTAAGGTGGAAGAAGGGATGGACAAGGATGGTGTCCCTACTATGAGGGTACGTATAGTGCAGCATCCACCTCTCGATTCAGGTACCAACGTTTGTGTTACGAATAGGTGATGGGAGCGGTAGATGTCAAGCAAATGTCTGACCACGAACTCGTTCTCGAGTGGGATTCGAGCGCGAGCAACGACATGATCGCCGATTCAACATTGGCTCTCATCACCGGTATTGACAAGAGTCCCGCCTCCGTCAAACGTACGTCCCTTCTCCCTCTGCGGTCAACAAACGCAATCCCAACGCTGACAAAACTGATCCATCTCACAGTGACATCAACCTCTCATTCTCATTCTCACTCCCATTCCTCCTCCGAACCACCCTCACATTCCCACCCACACGCAGACGTCATCGACGAGAAAGCCGACAAGTCCGCCGAAAATACGCGTATTCGACGGCTCGCCATGTTCCTCGAAGCGCACTTCGGTGATGTCGAGCTTCACATGCCCGAAGAGCCATCTAGCGACTCGAAGGACGAACAAGAGAACCCAGAGGAGCCACCGAAGGATCAGGAACCTGCGTTGCTGGTGACGATGGACGAGGCTGAAGCGATCATCTCGTTAGGATCTCTGGTACGTCGTGTCTCCAAAACCTGTCATTTGTTCATCGACTATCAACCTATTCAAATCAAATTCTTGGACCGTATTATCATAGACCGTTACAAGCACAAGCAACACCCTACGCAAACGCGTGCAGGCGGTGCTGGACATGGCGTTGTCTACCGTCAGCTCTCTCGACGAGGCATTTACAGCTGCACCACTACTAGTTATTGCTGAAGGCGAAGGCGAGGGTGAGGGCTCTAATGAGAAGTCTGAAGAGCCCCATGCCGCCGAAGCGATGGATGAGTCGAAGGACGCCGCTAAGAAGGAGGTCGAGGAAGAGGCTCCGAAAATGCCACTGAACACGGTATGCAGGTGGACGGCGAGAGTAAGAGGCGGAAGAAACAACGGAGGCGACTAGCGGCGAAGCGGAGAAAGGCATCGAATCAGATGTCAAAGAAGTGCGAGAGGAGGGTGGCGAGGGAGATAAAGTGATTCGAAATGATAGTGCTGCAACTCAACGAACAGCGGTGCGCGTACGATAGAGTAGTATTGCTGTTTGTTTCCTTAGTGCGAATATTCTTCTATTCTGATACGGTAGAATATGCTATGCTTCGTATCCTGATCCCACTCACAATCATCTGAACGTGTCTGAGCATACGCGATAAGTAAAAGCAATGCATAGCATTGACACAATGTGAGTACTGAAGCGTCCGGCAATCAAGCCAGAGCAAGAGTACACGAAAAAAAAAGCGGAGCCTACAACAAGCTTGTACATACATTACAGAATACACAAGGTGCTGCAAGCACATCCTACATCTAGCTGCAAAATACGGAATAAAAGCGATCGGTCAGAGTGTGAGCCAGCGAGGAGTATCCTGGACTCCTCGGCACGAGAACCAAGGTTACAGATAGGTCACTCGCATGCGAGTGACGGAGAGCGGAAAGCAAAGAAAGCTGAGTAGGGAGGAAGCGGTAGAGGGAAACACCAAGCTGGGTGCGTGAATATCGTACATATCGGAGCAGCGAACAAGGGGTCAAGCCAAAAGGAATCACAGGATGCCCTTGAACGATTCAGCGCGACGACGAGCGATACGACGGTTATGCAGGGTGGACGGTCCACGGGCCTGTACGTGGAGTGTGGCGCGCGCCGAGATACTGCTTTGCTTGGCCTTGCACGACGTCCTTCGCACAGAGCTGGATGGAGAGGCGGCTGCACTTGTCGCAGATGGATGGGAGGAGGAGGCGACGGAGATCGCGGGAGGGGCAGCAACATTCACCGGGGCCGTAGGGGTGGCTGCGGTGGCCTTTGCTGGTTCAGAGGTGGTCTTGGCGGCGGCGTGACTGGAGGACGCGGACTCGGCCGAGCTGATGTCGGCACTGCCAGAGGACTCAGAATCTTCGCAGAAACTGAGGCGGAGGTTGACCTGGGCGTGTTGTCAGATGCGTTGCGGTCCTTGAAGGGGATGAGAGTTTACTTACGTTATCCGTCTGACAACCGGTCTGAACTTGGTTGTCATCGGGCTTGAAGAATGCGTCCTTGCATGTGGCAGTAGTGCCTAAGAAAGAACAAGACGTGTAAGGATGGGTATATACTTGGAACAGTTATACGTACAAATGTGTCCTTGACCGTCGCACCCATTGTAGAAGCTGACAGGACAGTAAATTAGATCGACATATGACTTGAAATGTTTCTATCTTACCTATAGCCAGAGACCACGTTGAATTTGTGACTATAGGGAGGAGATAAGTGTAAGTTGATATATAGGATTGCGTTGTAGTAAGGTCGATACTTACGGAGCGATAAGGCTGATATCAGCTGAAGAACCGCAGCCAATGCAACCTGGAGCAGGGTTAGTGAGGGTGAACTCCAAGATGGAGCAGTTCTCTCCGTTGTACAAGCATTCCCCTATGAAGGTGTTAATCAAATTCCAGTCACGCCAGCAGCGCAAGAATCACCTGTTTGCAAATAACTACGCGGTGTGATGTGAGACCAAGCCAAAGACAGGTATAATATGTACATACGCGATGCCAGAGATAGTACCACTGCTGGTGAACGGTTGTCCGGTGGAAACCACCTTGCCACCAACGAGCAGAGTAGGCTGCGAGAAGAGAAATCAGACTACTGAGTGCCAGTGCTATATTTAGCCATTTATACTGACAGTACCGCGCCCACACCTAGAGCCGCAAAGTCAGATAATTTCGTCGACTCAAAAAATGCGAACATACTTGTTATCGAACGTGATAGTGTGGGTCTCTGCGCTGGCAACGGAGAGAGCAGAGAAGACGACAGTGAGGGCAGAAAGAACGCGAGTGAAGCTAGGGGCCATGATGTTATGAGTAAGGCTGTAAAACGAGGGTGTCCAAGACGTGAAGAGCGGTGGAAATGAGTGTGAATGGCCTTAGAAAGCCTCTCTGCAAGACTGCTGTGAGAGATGGAGGAGGGAGGAAGGGAGTGATGAAGGTCAGAGAACAACAGCCAACGAGCGCTGGACGGTGAGAGCGTCGCAAGTTTTTGGGTGGAGCGTCGCTGATTGCGAGTCTAGAGCCGATTTGTGCTAGTTGTCACGCAGGCTGTGCCGCAGAGGCCATGAGTAAATCGTGAGACGTTTCAGTCGTTGAGGAGCACACTCAACTTACATTGGATATTGACATGTCACGAGCCAGCAATAGTGGTTAGTCTCCGTACTATGCATAGGCATGCAGATATCTATACGGTTGGTTATGTCAAAGTGACCGGTACGTCACAGTCACGGAGCGGTCAAACGCAGCCGAAGATGGATATGCAGCTTACAGAGAACTCGGGTTCAGTGTTCGGAGAACAAAGGTTGGAATGGGAACTAAAAGAATCCTGATATTTTCAAGAACATGAAGGAAGCAACATAAGGGGGTTGGAAGCCATTTCTGGCATCCACAGCTCAACTCGCACTTTATTTGGCTGTATTTGGCTCATTGCCTTTGTGGCGTTCTCTATTTGGGCAACTTGAAATTCGTAGTGTCTCATCCAATGGCAAAGGTCTGTCATAGATTTCTCACATCGCACGCGCGTAGTCGACGAGTTCACAACAATTCTTTGATAATTCAATCTAATCCAGATTCTGGGTCCCCTGCTCTAAGATAGATATAATATGGCTCTTCCATACCAGAAAAGCGCCAAGTGTTCGGTGCGTCCCAAAATTTCTCAACCTCCAGGGCGTTCTTCAACTCTTCGAGGCTCGGCCTCTTCCATAAATCTGCATGCAGGCAAGTTCGAATGACCGGCCATGCTCTGACCAGCTCGCCATCATCGCCCTCGAGCCAGCTCGGGTCGTATTCAATAATGCCCGCCTTGATGCGATCTTCTTCCCTGAAAGGCAAGAAGTCGGTGAGCAGGGTGAAGTACAAGGTGCCGATGGCCCAGACGTCCAGGGGCTCCAGCAAGTATGGTTTGCCGAGGTGTAGTTCCGGAGGTGACCAGATAGGCGTGCCTATGATATCGTTGGGACCGTCGGGATGATATTGTGGAGGCCCATCCGCTTCCCAGTCCCAATCATCGGGTACGATGACTGCATTCCCGAAGTCGATGAGTTTGATCTATCGTTAAAACAAAGGCATGAGTATTATTCGTATCATGGTCAAAGCAGTCCAGAACTCACGTTAAAATCCTCATCGATGAGGATATTCCCGGGCTTGATGTCGCAATGTGCGATTCCCTTCGTATGCAAATAGTGCACCGCCTCGACTAGCTGCAAGATAATGTACCTGGCATTCTCAAGTGATACGGCGCCGATCTCCGTCATGCAGCCTTCAAGGCATCGGCTTCCGTTGGGAAATAGCTCTGCGTCGACTTTGTGGTATGGCCACCATAGTTTGCCATGAAGTTCCTGCACCTACAACCGATAATTAAAGACAACACTTGACATGTGAGATCCAAAAGCACTTACTATGTAAACATAATGTTCATCGGTAAACACGTCCAGCAACTGTACGATGTTCTTGTGCTCCAGTCCATCCATGACGATTACATCACGTGGCACCCGGCCGTAGACAGGATGTTCTGTGAAACATTCGTTCGCTTCGACTACTTTCACTGCAACTTCTTGTCGATCTGAAATTCGCCGCGCTTGCACGACAAAGCCGTTGGCGCCAGCACCAAGTTCCGGGGCATCCTGCATATCGTACTTGGCTATGAGCTCGGGGTGGATGTTGTAATGGAGTTTGAACCTCTTCGAAAGAGTCTTGGCTTCAATTACGCGCTGCGTACGTCTTAGAGGGGTCACGGGCCACTCGATGACAGAAGGTCCAGCCATATCAGAGTCGTCGATGGGGTCGTATTCCTCCAGCGCGCCACCAGGAGTAACAGGAGAAATCTGGTGACCACTTGTGAGTGACATGGGTCAGAGACTGCATATGACAGTGCACGTACGTCGTCAACTATAGCTAGAGCTTCCTGTTCAACAGGAGTCACAGGAGGAGCGTGATGCCTGGCTACTGATTCAACAGCAGCATCTTGACGCTTCAAGGCCAGGGCAGCCACACGCTGTGCGTCTACCTTACGGATAATAATCGCTCGCTGTAACATGAATAAGAATATGCTGACATGGCTGAGAAGAAAATGGAACATACCAGAAAGACATAATACAAGAGACAGGTATATGCAAAGCCCCCAAGCACAGCAACGTAGAGCACGGTGATCGGGATGTACCAAGCCAGTGGAGACGCGAGTATTTGTTGTAGAAGCCATTGCGGCTCACAATTGCGGTACCTGACTTACAATGAAGCCCTCTGTCGAAGTCTACAGGACAGCGAGCGCGTGTAACGATGAATGCCTCGAAGGGGTCGCGCGGTCTTGCCGGCCAAAGCAAGTAGCTGAGGAAGAGATGAGACATCGCGCAGATATGGGCAGCATTTTCCCGGAACCAGCGGGACAAAGCGAGGCACGAGTCACAAACAGTAGCCAGAGTGTCGTCGACCGCGATCAAAAGCCGTACTTCGTCTTCGGTCACCGGAGTCTTTTCGAAGGTGCGGCTGACCGTGATGATCGCAAAGAGGAAGAACCACGGCACAAGGAGGCAGCTCATAAAGGTGCTCCAGCATGAGACAGAGAAGAAGACCAGAGACAAGGCGTCGATAAGGGAGGTATAGCAGCTCCAGGCAGTGCTAAGAATGTCGTGGGTGAGTCGAGAACCGAGGTCGAAGAGGTCGGCAGGGTTTCCAGCAAACTGAGAGCCACAGTTGATACCCTTGCCTAGAGCACAATACTGGATAGGAGGAGGGGGAACATAAGGACCAATGGCCGACAGAACTTGTGAGAGGTAGGGAGAGAGCATGTCGAAAGGAGTGCAGATAAGTTGGATGACTGCTGTGCTGGCTGTCGAGAGGACGATGGACGCCGCATCAGCAGTGATAGTCCAGAGAGAATGGGCCATGTGAGCAAGGGCCACCGCAGAGCATGAGTCGAGGACACTTCGAGCAACAGGAACCAGAAGGATCTTGAAGACGGTGAACAGGAGCATGCGAGCGATGGCCAGCGCGGCGGGAGCGCGCACGCTGAGGGTTGAGGCAACGTCCAGAGCCATGCACAGTGAAGGGCAAGAGTCTGAAGGTGACGGTGTCTGAAGAAACTAGGAAGAACGGATAGCGCACCTTAAAAGCCTCCCTGGATGGCTGACCGTCAGCCAACTTTACGATATCCGCCATCCGCACCAGTATGTCATCCACCTACTCAGCCTCAGGCGGGAAACACGTAAGACATGACTCCAGCATGATCCGAAGTAGCACAGGAGTGAGGAGTACGAAATATTGCAAAATATATGGTAGGAATAATGAGGCGTACGGACTGAATGTGCACAACTTGGATAGCAATGGATGCGCATCGAAAGATGAAGCTTGATCATGAGAGTTAGCACAACCGTACCGCTGACTTGCCAAACAACAGTCCGATTTGCATCGCTCGGAATCACCACAAGTTGGCTGCGATAGCCTGAGTGCACATCTCACCCGTTCTGAGATGATAGAGTAGTGACGCGAGGGGTAGGATACATGAGCGCTAAAGTAGAGTCAAATCTTTGTGGCGTTATTACCAAAAGCAGAAGTACATAATCCTACCAATCATCATCGCGGCCACAATCAGAGCCAGTTACATCACGAGTAAATCTTTATTAAGGCTCGGATTATTTAGTTTGATAACGCGTTACGAGAAGATTGCACAGCAAGTATATTCCCTTGAACATCAGCAATTACTACATGTAAAAAAAACGGAATCCTCCCAAGAAAGACAAAATAGGGCGAATGAACGGTTACGACATTCCAAACTCAACTATGGGTATACTTAACACGAACACATAGGAAAAAATAAGAAAAGGAAAAAGACTACTACAAAGCAATATATATGTACATTACCTATCCGTCACCGGGAAGCATCCGTCGTTACTAGGGCAGCTACGACCTCTCATCAGTTGGCGTACTTCTCCGATGGAAGTTCGTGCGTGAGGAGTTGGGGTCCAATCGTGCACTTGGCGGCGGCTCCTCTCCCTCTTCGATGGTCTCCTCATCCGGACCCTTCCATCTTGGTTTTGAACTACCTGCATGTTCCGCTGCGCCTCCCAACGCCTTTTCAAGGGCCTTCTCACCTCGCTTCTTCACCGTAGAGTCATGGCAGCTGTAACGAGTCTATGTAGGACTCATACTTGACTATCTCCGTCAAAATATACTGCGATCGTTTCTCCCAGTTCGCCAACGCCTTGGCTGCATTTGTCGAACGCGGAAGGTACTGTGCAAAACGTGCATGAGGAATAGCGGAACCGATGAACTAGCATGAACGTACAAGTTGTGTCATGGGCGTGCGGAGTTCGTTATGCTCAGCGAGGTCCCTCTTCAGTGCCGCCACATGTTTCTGCAAAGCCTCCATTTGCGTCTCCTCATCGTGATTGCTCGGGACGGAAGGCGGCATCGGAGGCTTCCAGTCGTTGATGATAATACGATCGTTCCACGGAGTCTTCTCTCCACGAATAGACGCAGCAATGTCTTTGCCTTTGAACCGACTGCGAGTACTATGTTCGCTGCGTACACTGGCGGCGTCCGATTTGTCGAAGACATGGTCATCTTCCGAAATTGACTTGGCCCGGGTTACAGGATCAAGGACTCTGTTCCACCCGTATTCCATGTTTGATACGCCTCCCGCGAGAGGCTCTTTACTTTGTCTTGCCGCCCAGTAGTTGCATGTCGACACCCATTCGTTGACTAACTCTTCCGTACCAGCTTGGAAGAAGTAAACCGCTCCGTTGGCTAAAGTTAGAACCATGCAGTGGGGGCGTTGCCTGTTGTATCCCGGTGGAGGTAACGCGTGTGTCAGGAATGAGCCAATTGGACGGAGCCAACAGGCGAGGCATTTTCCTAAGAAGACCGCGCATTTGTATGAATTCACCTGAAGAGTGTGGAAACTGATCAGACATACCAGCCAATTTCCGCCGCCAACAACCCCACCACTCCCACCGCTGTGTTCTCCAAATATAAACATGCTCAATTCGCCCTTCTGTATGACGACGAAAACGTCCTTCCAGTCTTTTGACTTCGCGCGCTTTCCAGTAGATTCCCAATACTGCTTGCGGCAGAGCATACCTTCTTTGGCCCACGGCGGACCCAAGAGTGCAAGCTCCTCATCTGTGATACTGACATCCGTCGAAATGGAATTGTCGCTGTGGAGGCTGCGTGCATCGTCTTCTTGCGTCTCCCGGATGATCGTATGAGACAAATTGGAAGCAAACCCGAGTGCCGGTGTAAGAAACGCGGCGGTAGAGGCATTGACACCCTATAGAAAGGCGGAAATGAGCGGGTACGTAAGGTATATGTTACACGCTGGAAACGCACCTCAGTTGATGTCGCAAAGCTCGGCGCGGGACTGGATCGACCATCCATACCATAGGGGCTGTACCCGAGCTGGGGTGTCAAGATCGACTGAATTCCGCGAATACTACCTCGCTTGAGGTTGTTCAATCGATCCTGTGACGCGGTTCGCATACTACGGGTTCGCAGAACTGCGCCGTGGGGGCTGAGTGAAGACGTTGAAGAGCGGGCAAGTGCTATGCTGCCAATGGGCTGTAAGATCTGTTGATTCTTCACTGATGTATAGATTTCCTAAAAATCATGTTGAGATCTGATCATAACTGGCATGTGAACTCACAAACCTTCAACATAGCTCCATCTCTGTCTCCCAATTTCGATCGTACACCATCGAAGGAACGTTGTTATCAGACGACTTTGGCTCGCGAGTCGAAGATACCACAGACAAGGCACTATCCGTGAGGGGAGTCTGAGGCTGAGTGTTCGCAGAGGTGTCCGTTGATCCCGTTGTCAACTGACCAGACGACGGAGTCTTGAGATTGGAAACAAATGCCTCGCGAGTAACGCTGCTCCAGCTCGTCATACTATCGCTCCTCTTTATTGTTCGCATATTCTGCGCCATGTCGCTGGCGTCCGAACCACCTCTGACACTACTCCAGTCATCACCAGCCAGATCCGACGATGATCCTGGTTGAACTTGCATTTGAATGGCAGCAATGGTGTTACGAACAAACTGCCCACGAGACATGCGCGAAGTCAATTCGGCGACATGCAAATCAGTGTTGAGCAGAAGGAGGGAGTATGCAACAGCATGTACGACGTCTGGTGATAGGTAATCAGTACAGAACAGTTCTCGGTGCGACGGTGAGAACGTACTTGCGCTGCCGTAAAGACTGGTCGGATTGCAATCCCAATAACGCCGCGCAAACTGTTCCAGTATACGATCTACCTGTTGGGTCTCAGCCTTGAGGTACAACTTGGCGCACAATTTCCTGTACATAACGTTTAACATCGCATTGCAGCACCGGCCAGAAATAATCGTACCTGAAGGCGTTATCTAAGCGCATGCCAGAGAAGTCGAAGAACTCCACGTAGTGGCGTAAGGCAACTTTGTTGATGGGACTCCTGATAGATTTAGATCGTAACAAAAGTCAATGACCGGCGAGATCGCAAGGAAAAGCGCACTAACTGGCCGCCTAACCACTCCGCAAACTTATCCTTTGCCATGAAGTCCTCATCCTCATCCCAGCAACGCTTAGCAAGTTCCTTCCCTCGAGCAAGCAAATCCCCTGGCTCTTCGCTCTTTGGTGATCGCCAGCAGTGAACCGATTCAAGACATCGATACCAGAAAGATCCTGCTGGGAACTGGCAGACAGTCCGGAAACTTGGAGCAGTGTGGGAGTTAGAATGAGGACTTGAAGAGGTTGTTGGTACTTACATGACCGCAGTCCTTCTCTTGCTGGAAGAAGTGAAGGCTCGGAGCTCGAGGCGGTAGATCGGTGCTGTACTTGCAAACGGTTATTATCCCGTACTGGGGAGCCTATAAACGTATTCCTGGCGCCAGGCGGCGAACGAGGTCCATATCGCGGCCCAGTAGGTCTGGCTTGAGAAAGAGACGAAGAAATGGAAGGAGTCCGTACTGGACTCTCGGGCTGGCATCACCGCGTTGACTAGGGCTAGATTCTGCCGACGAAGTATGCGCCGTTGTTATCACAGGAACAGAGGTACCATGTTTCGCCGGTGGTCGTTCACGAGCAGCGGACGCGGTAACTTTCTCGCTATTGGCCCGAGCAGAGGTGGGCCGCCTTCGGGCAGGCGTGGTAGGATCTTGGAGGTCAAAGGAGGAGGAGATAGGATCAAGCTGCATGAGTTCGCCCTTGAAGTCGGTGATGATTCCGGTGAGAGATGTGTTCCAGTCTGAGCTGTCTGAGCCTCTTGAAGCATGCCCATTCGGGCGTGGGAGGGGTGTTGATGATGAAGCAACTGCCATTACTCGTTTTAGATCTACATCACTTACACTCATACTCCGCCTCTTGTTGCGCTTCGGTACAATTGTAGCCGCAGGATCATTGTGAGTGACGGTGGCTGTGGGCGAGGGAGTACGTGCGCGCTGCTGGACAACCACCATAGACTCAAAGTCTTCGATTTCGGTGTCCGAGTCGTCATGCTGAATTTCCGGCAGTGGCTTTTGGAAATTGGGGGTGGTGAGCGGCGTGCTAAAGACATCTGTGTCAGGAGACAACTCGATCTCTTGCTGGCGTTGGGACGGGAGAGGTGGGACGGGTGGCGGTGCTTCAAAGTACGTAGGGCTAGCGGGAGAGGAATTCGAAGTTACTGTTCGCTATACATATGTTTAGCCTAGAATGATGCAGGATTGTGTTGGCACACGTACAGAGCGCTCTCGCGTAGTTGAAGCACCCAGCATTTTACCAAGGAAAGCGGTAGTCTTTGCCCGCATGGATGACATTCCGGCCTATACAGCTCGTCAATTGGACTGCGGATGCGATGCATGACACGAACGCACCTTCGAGGGACCCGCACTGTCTCTTATAGAACTCATCGAGCGCTGACTTGTCAACATCCACTCCGGAGATCTGGAGCTCCCAACATTCAGCGAAGGCACAGGAGGAGCCTTTTGCTTGTTCCTAGAAGGTGTCATGATCCTGGGAGAAGACGATGGCGACGCATTGGCGGATGAAGTGGAGGATCTCTGGCGACCTTGACGGTTGGCAGCATTATCTTTAGAGACAAGCCTGTTCGGCGTAAGCTGCGTTGTAGACCCCGGAGTTACCACTGCTCTACCATCTCTACTACGCTCTCTACTCCCAGCTTCCTTCCTACTCTTCCTCAATAGCGTAGCAAGGTCAGGGCTGCTTGCAGTCCCTGGTGAACGATACATTGAGCGCCGTTTCGTCTGGAGATCACTGTCTTCCGTCGGGTCGTAATACGCTTCACGGCCAGAATTACTGGACGTAGAGGTTCGTGAAGAAGCAAGGGACCCAAACACAGCGGCAGCTGTGCGACCGCTTGGAGAAGGGGACGGCGGAACAACAGTGGGGGTGGCTGGTTGAAAGCCAGTATGTGGGGTCCTGGGCGCCGAAGAGGATGAGGATGAAAATGGCGAACTTAGCGAGGTCACAGTCGGATGAGAGGCATCATAGGCTCCGAGGGTGTCCACATCAAGGCTTTCTTTGAGCACGACCGTCCCCTCGGCTCGCAGAGCTTGCTCAAAATCTAAGTCCGTGCGGGACGCGCGCCGTGGCAGACCCCCATTGACGTCCCTCGAGGCGACCGGCTGCAGACCAGCTGGAAACGATGATGGCGGCACAGGCGACCGCGGAGATGGTTGCCGAAATAAAGAAGCCAGGGTGAAAGGAGTGGCACAGCCGCAAGGGGCGACGATGGACGCGAGAGACAAGCCTGCAGCTGGTTGTCGGCCACATCGACCACACCACAACAGTCGCGAGCGCCAAATAATTGGAATACTCTCCACGCGAAGGTAGTGCATTGCAAGTACAGGAAATGGATGGTAGCAGTACTCTAGATGGGATCTACGGACACACGGACGGTGGTACAGATGAAACAGGATATCGTGAATAACATGAGGATGGCATGAGAGAAGACAGAAACAACAGACAAGCCCATTCCACTACAACAGCATAGATCTATCGAACATTATAAAAGCAAGTCTCAGTTGGAAAAACACGTTGTGGCACTGTAAAAATATATGACCACCGCACAAAATACAGTTAAGCTTCCACCGTCTCCTCGCTCTCCTTGCGAGCCGAGGTAGCCCCACTTGTCGAGATTCGTCGTTGTCGCTTCATGGATTGAGAACCACCCGAAGCCGCGTTCCCGCCTATTTTGCTCGTTGGTGAGAATCGTGAAGATGATGAACCATTGGGGATGCCGGTGGTCGTTGAGGACCGTGGCCTTGTTGACGAAGCAGCGATCTTTGGTAACGATGAATTGCCTTTCCTCGAAGCACTGTGAGGCGTGCCAGACGCCCGGTTTCTGCATTTCGACAATCAACAACACATTCGCAATACAACAAGCAGATTCCCTCACCGCTTCTTAATAACGTCAGTCTTCAAGGATAATGGTCGTACAACGCCATGCAATTTCTGCAAAGAAGATCGTGAGCGATGTCGAAGCAAGCAGTATGCCGAAATAACTCACGTAGAACAAGCCACAAGCGTTACCTTCGAACAGATCGTCAATACAGGACATCAAAACCCCAGCCACGCAAAGCACTCACAAAGCGGTTGACCTTCAGGATCCCTCCTCCACAACGGCGTATTGGTAGTAGAACAGTTGGTACAGACCGTCGGTGTTGCATCGCCGTCCTCGCCGTTCTTAGCCTGCGAAGAAGAGCCAGGCTGTACTTCAGGTGTGCTCCTATTTAACCGCATTAGTCCTATCCCAAAGATCTGCGCAACCTTGTTTACTCACCCTTTACGTTGCGAAGGCCTCGATGACGCATCCCCACGCTTGTTAGAAACCACTTTTCTCGACTGGTTCCGTCCAGAAGCGTTCCCATTCGTCTGACCCTCTACTGACGGCGGTGTCGAAGCATTCGAGGTGATATATGGCTCGGGAGAAGCGTTCGAACTCGAGTTCAACCCATTACCCCAGCCATCGCTCGATGGACTGGGGTGGAAGCTCTGGAAAGGCTCACCATGGTCAGCAGGAAGTATCTGCGTCGGATCGATATGTGTGAAGGGTTGATGGACAAGGGACGCATTGTCGAGGTTGGGGTACATGCCTATGCCCATTCCCATGAGGGAATAGTCCAGGCCTGCATCATCCAGACCTGTAAGATTCGCAACGTTCAGTTGTGCATACCCCTCAGCGACGGCTGCGGAGGCAGCAGCAGCTGCGGCAGACAGACCTTCAGCGCTCTGATCGTGCGGCGAAAACGTGCCACCCAACGACGCACGCAAGTCTTGGAAGTGTGCAAGAGGCATGTGGTTCTTCGGCGTGTGCAACGAGTGCGACAGGCTGCTTGGTAATGACCCATGGCCATGACCCGGAAGGTCCATGAAGTTGTCGTAGGCCGGGTACGAGAAGTTGAACTGGGAGCTTGGGAAGGGGCTGCTGCTTTCGATGTCGTGGGTCTCAAGAGGCATGGAGGTGTCAATGCCAATGGGATCGCCTCTCAACATACTCTCAGCGTGCGGGGCGTCAGCACGACGCTTCGTACCCAGCACTTGGTCTGGAGGTTGAGGACGGCCGTTCACCTGATGCCTGCCACTCACACCTGTGAAGAACCCTTCCCGGGCAACAGTATGATCAAAGCTGGTCTTACGAACGTGCTTAGGGAACGTTCGTTGATCAGATGGTGGCCGGGTGGAAGGGCCCGCTTTGGGCGGCCCATATAGACCATGCGCGGGCAGCGAGGAAGGGTGCCCAACAGGGCTGCTAAGCATAGCAAACGGAGGTAGGTCGATGTACGGGTTGTGCTCGGCGTTGGTCTCATAGACAGGGCCAAGACCCATGTTGCCCACCGGACTTCGTCTGCCTGATGACGTGGTCGGGATGGGTTTCGAGGGCGAACCTTTCGGCGGTGACATACTGGGGAACTTGAACTGGTTCTGTTGGTCCGCTATGGACATTGGTGGACGTGAGCGAGAGCGACTTGCTGGGCGCCAATCCATCGGCACACGCGAGCGGGATCGGCTCAAAGCACGCCAGTCCATTGGAACTTCGCTATATTGCGACATTCTTCACTTAGAAGGTCAATTTTCGAGAAATATATATAAAAGAGACGCACTCGGTATCCTCAACGCCATCCTGGTTCGTACCGTCGAATCCCACAACTCTGACCTTGGTTTTGCCTATCGAACGGCCCCGCTCGCCATCTTCGTCGCCCCCGCTACCTTCTTCTGGACTATCTCTGCTGACTGGCGCTTCTGTTTTCTCTGTCTCTGGGAGCGGCGTATCATCACCTGTCTGCTCGAGCTTGATCTTCTCTTCCTCGTTCTTCTTCTTCAAAGCCAGCGCCATCATCCGCCATGTCAAGTTTTCCATCCTCTGACCATGGGGCAGCGTCGCCTTCGTCTTTGCGTACATCCGCCAAACCTGCGTAGCTAAGGGATCCTCCTTCGCTAGTTTCTCCGGATCTACATCTCCCGCTGCCAACTCTGCGGCTTTCAAATCAGGTGAGCCAGAAACTCTCGGTGACGAAAATTTACTCGTGTCTGCGGTCACACTAGTACTCGCAGTGGAGAAGAGATCATCTGAGAATAAATCAGAGAGTTTGCGAGTAGACTGTGGGCTACTTGCGGTCGTTGGGGCGGTGGAATGTGATGCTGACTCGGTGAGACCAGAGTAGGTGGAGGGGGTTGAGGAGGAGCCGATGGACTCGGGAATGAGGTTAGGAGCCAGGGCTAGCTGGTTGAGCGGTCCGCTGAGGGGCGTGAACGATGCGTCAGAGAAGCTGGGTGAGGACGGCGTTGTCGATGCAGGGGACATCCATAACGAAGGGGGGAGGTTGAGCTGCGAGCGTTCTGCATGATAGTAATCAGAGCGCATGGGTGGGTGGAAAGTACTGGACATATTCTCGACAGGAGACTGAAGGCCGCTTAGGGAGGCATTACTCCTATACGACTGTCCTGGTAAATGAGGCCCGAATCCAGTTGGTGTGAAAGAGGTGCGTCTGTCGTGAGGCATAGGAGGAACGTCGCCCACAGCAACGCTGTGATCTGCGGATGACACGCAGAACTATTAGAATCGAGCATCAAGTATGAATCATATGACTTGCCTGCGATGGGAGATCGTCGCTTCATGAAGGAAACACTGTTAGGGTTAGAGCGGGCATGTGAAGGAAGACGTTGTGACATTGATGCTGGCGAGTATGACGATGGTACAGCAGGCCAGCCGTTTGGGATGGGATGGCTCGAGCCTGAACGAGTCATATCCTTCGGAAAGGCCTGACCCCTGGAGTTCTGAGAGATTTCCGCGGGAGAGCGCAAATTACGAGTCGGAAGACTGGATGGAATACCGGGTGTTGCTGGACCTAAGACGCCAGAGGCTGCTAGAGCAGCAAACACACTTGGGTCGAGTGGTGCGGAAAACAAGCTATTCCAGTCGTTGGGCGGCACAGGGGAGTTGGTCTGGCTTGCCGACTCTGGTGCCGTAGACTGAGGGGGACTGGGATGGAAAGAGAGAGATTGGGCCTGCCCGCTGAGCGCCATGTGTTGCGACCAGGGTGATGAGTGCGATGAGTTAGATACAGCTGAGAGATGAGGACTGCGTTCTGCGGTGGTGGAAGTCGACGAAGGTCGGCCGAGCACGTTGGTGTTGAGTGTAGGTCGTTCGGCAGGGCTGCCTGCACGTTCACTGTGTCCTTTGGCGGATAGCATCAGGCGAGCTGACTGTCCACGGCAGGCATCAGAGACATATGTCGGGCACATGAGACTGGATCACTCACGGTTGAGGACTTGAATTCAGTGGTGTTTGGGACCACTGTTGGAGGATGAAGGCACCCAAGCTGGCGGTGGGGGAGGGCGGCGATGCAATATTGGTGCTCGTCGCCGTCGCTGGGATCGTCGAGGACGGTGTCTGAGACGAGTCGGGCGGGATGCGAGGAGAAGTAAACGGGCGAGGGTACGGACGTGCAGGGCGGCGACGGTCAAGAGCACCTGCGGACCGTATTCGGAGATGCTCTATCCAATATTGACATAATATTCGAATTATCCCACTCAAAATTTCGGGAGAACATCCATATAAGGCAATAGAAACAGTTTCGGGCCAAAATAACCCGCGGCGACATGGCCGGTGCCTTGCAAAATTGCTCGGGATTAATTCTGCAATTTGACTCGTTTTCGACTTGAGAAATTGTGCCCTCGAGATGGCCGCCTCCAGAACCCCTGCAATCTAGGGGCTCGCAATGGCCGTGCAGCGTGTCACCCTTTCGACTCACACTCTGCGTACACTCGCTGCATCGTCGGGCGATTTGCAAAATTTCATATGCACGGCTTTCCGCTACGGATGGGCGGTGGCCAATGTCGGGTACTAATGTTCATGCCACTCCATCCGCCGGTATGAGCGGGCATGACAGGCATACGCGAAAAACAGTAGCACAAATCAGCTGGCCGACGCTCGCAAATCATTACGCTACGCTCAAGAAGTGGGAGGCATGTCGCACGCCGACGTTGCCCTCGGTGGACAACGAAGTGGATGGACCGCGGTGGACTGTCGAAGCTCAGTTCGACAGTCCCGTCCTCATCTGACTTCCTCATCTCGGACTCTTTCCCACCCCGTTCATGTCTTTGCGTCTGGCTGTGGCACGTCCATCAGTCACAACGTTGTTGCTCCTGTCGGATCGTTAGTGGAGGATCTGATGCATTGTTTTCTCAGTGTCATGGCATTGAGCTAGCAGTGCATCCTGTCGCCCGCAGCGGTAAGCTGTCTCTACTTCTTGGCATCGCTGAACTAGAGCTACACTCATACTTCCTTGCATCGCCTGCTTAGAGCCGAACATTGGTAGGAGGGCACTTTCCTCATGAATAGTGCATACGTGGTGTATTCGGCCTCTGGACCATATATTGGTCTAGCCGCACGAAGTATTGCGAGCCGCAACCTGGGTCGAGCACACAGCAACCCTGCTCTCATCTACAATTCAAGAAGATGTCGAACTTCCCACGCATTAGAACAATGGCGGAGCCGCCCATTTCATCGTCTGCTAACAGATGGCTTCGGCACCCACGGTACGCAAGCTACTGTAGCCGCACAGCTTCTGAGGTACGCAGCTGAGGAGCGTGAGCTTCTCGTCGGAAATCATGGCAGCTCGACGCTCCTTGCCATACCTCGTGACCCCACTTACGTGCCCATATCACTGAGGGTTGCGTCGATGTTCACTTAGACAGAGTTCTCAACGCGGACGGAGCCAAGCGTCAAGGATACCCTCTGCGGTAAGTTCTTGTCGCTCCCATCATCAATACTTCACCCAGTGCACTGGGAAGCTCAACAGTTTGACAGTCTCAAGGTGCCACTTCCCCTTAGGAATGCCGCACCGGGATTTCCTTGGCCATTAGAACGCACCATGCCTCTACTCCTCCACCCTGATGCTTGCTTGTCCGCCGTCTCATCTACGACTTAGGTTTAGTGCCTCCACGGTATGAGACATATGACCTGGTGGCATGTCCTGCTGCCGTACATGAACTCCCGTCTACGCGGATACAACTGTATTTTTGGTGCTTCGTCTGCGCTCGCTGTCCATGAATGTCCACAACCGAGAATACAGTGGTGTTCGGCATGCCGTAATAGGCATCCACACGAGGTAAGTACTTCCTCCAACCGAACAGCCTCTGAGAAACGGGGCGTTGCGCTGACACCTGCCCAGAGCTTTCCTCATTCAGTTCAGGAGCGTCAAAGGACAGCTCTTTGCTCAACCCTATTGATATCCATTTGCGTATAGTGTGGCAACAGAACTCAGCTTTACCGACCACAATTCAGTTGAACTGAATAAGGCCCTTTCACACCTCGTGCCGTTCACCGCTGTTGTACTGATCTTGGGTTTCGTGTCTCACCATCGAAGAAGTTGTATTGCAAGCAGCATTGACGCTTCTGTGTACCGTGCTTGACGAAGATGAACTTACAGCAACACTTCCACTTGGTACGTTCACTAACGTCATAAAGTTCGGGATTTGCGTACGTAAGACATATCCTCACTCGCTGTGTAGGCTTACCAATATTTTATGTTTTATGTACATTGTATATTTTGCCGGTACAATAAGTGAGTGAGGGACGTGCCGAAGGCCGAGCATCACTGACTAGTGCCAGCTGCAGCGATCATCGCGTCCCTCGCAACAACAGTCTCAGCTTCAACGTTGCTCCAGGTACGTACATATTGACCGAACGTACTAAAGCCTCAAAACGGGGACGATGACGTCCCATCGTTCTCCGCTTGCTGAAAGTTCCTTAGAATTGCAGTATGTACCTTACACTCGTTGTGTATCTTAGCTAGAAGACGTTCCACGAATGGCTTCGCAAGCCCAGGCTGGTATGTCTTCAGGAGGGCCTTGCCCGACCCATGGAACTTCAAGTTGCGACATACAACCGCAGGCAAGCGCCCTGTTAAAGCTGCTGTATGTTTCCCCTTGAGAAGCGCGCCCGCGGATGCAAACAGGTGCGACGTCGGAAGATCGATCTACTCTTACTTAGCAGCATCTTATCATCTGGCATGTTTTCAGCTGTTTTCTGGCTAAACCCGTTCAGGGCATTTGGTACACAGGCCCTTAGATCAATCTGATCCCGGGACAATCAGGAGCACTGCGACGAGCATCATGAAGTGCCAAGCGGATGCTATCTTCGGAGCAGGTTGCAGTGGAGTATAGCATATTTTATAACAGCACTAGATGGCCACAGGCTACTTCAGTGATGATGACGTGCATACGAACAGTACGTCTCTCTTAATTGATCGAGCCGTTACAAGGTGTTTATTTACATTCCAAATATCCAGCCACTGATTGTTTGCTGATTTGTCGTGCCTCGTCACCGGCCACCGACGGCCCACGGGTAAAACTATCTTGATCTGCAGATCGTACCGAGCATCTGAGTCTGCAATCTCATCTCATCAAAAAGTTGTTTCGGGCTTTTGAAAGAGCTAACCACGGCAACGCCCTGAATATGTTCTGGATCGATGGTTTGTGTCGTGTCGCATCTCGACGACATGCAAACGGTGCGTGTACAACCTACACTCAACGGCGTAAAATCATGTGTCGAAACGTCAACGCAGCAATAAATCACTCCAAGGCCACACAATGGTATATGGGCGCATGTAACGAAACTTCGCGTCAACTTTCTCCTCCACCTCATATGTCATTGACATTGTTTCCCCTGGTGCCCTGATTTCCTTGCGAGTTCCGAACTCGACGAGTGCACAGGACACAGCCAACACGGCGGCACGAATGAAGACCGTATTGTACAAGTGTGCACTGAACTACTGAGATGCCCTAGCTTTCTTCCGCCAGTTCCGCATCGATCGTGGAATGGAAGACTAGACAAGCCTCTTGTTCAAGGCCATCAGAGTGGCATGCTGTGGTAGGTCTTCGCGATGAACCATTCTTTGCTCATACGCGCACCATCGTTCTTCTGCTTTAGGTCGAAAGATTTCTAGGTCCTTATGCCTGTACTCCTCCCCTCACTCTTCCCCGCCGGCACCGGAAAACATCAATTTGCTATTTTTCGTCCGACGTCTTGATCATGTCTTGGTTTCGGACGGTGAGCTGACGTTTTGTGCCGGATGGTGGTATACGTTTGTGGTGCTGTGATCGCCACAAACATACAGACACACATATATGGTTTCGTTGTCTGTTCTTCCGAGTTTACTCACTGGCATACGGTAGTATAAAGCGCGAAATCTACTTACTTCTGTAAATTATCTGAACTAGACTTCCTCGGGCAGAAGGCCCGTCTCCTAAGGAGTGTCCAGACGTCCTACTCGCGCGCGTTTCTGTGGCAAACATATGCTCGTGGTAATGCTGTGCAAGTGCCACATTCTCCCATGAGGATTCCAAACCTCCCCTCATGTGGCTCCCCAAATGTTAGCTCAGGCTCGATTCAATGGTCGTGTGCGCTCTGTATGCAATTTTTCTGGCCCCTTGCACCTCATGATCATGAGAGTCTGACTTTAGTAGCCCACCAGACTTGACCCAAAGGCTCTAATACATTGCATCACGCAAAAGGGTGGCATGTTGTTTCCGCCGTATGCGAGTCATGCCGTTGCGAGAAGGCAATAGTGCTACTACAGGACTAAAACTACCTAGCATCGGTTCAGCGGTGGACTTATGAAAAGATATTGAAATTTGTAGACCTCGAGGTGATTGTCATCCTTCATCGCTCTCTACTATCCTCCTGTTGAACACGCTGCAGCTTTGAAGAGACGCACAGATCGTCGCGACCCCTTCGGGATTAACATCTCTAACGTCCACCAATCGCTACGAACATGATGTAGTTATACGTCAACATCTACTACTTCTTTAGTTAATGGAAATGAATGATCGCGGAAGAAGGAGAAAACGCACCCGTCCTCGTTTTAATTATCCTGTGAACCCCCGAAGCGAGTAATATAATCGAGTCTTCCTGCCTTCCAAGTCTTCCAGGACATAGTATTTGCCGTGACATTTCCTCGTGTTCTGCATGGTTAAGCTCCCGGGCGTCGAGTGTTCACGTAAGTCAATTGTTACAGTGACTTGAGGAGCGCACGAGAGGCTTCCCTCGATCTCAGGAAGACCAATGCAGACGTCTATATGACCGCCCAGACAAGCCGACTGGCAAACTAGGGCTGCGATCCAATATAGACGTCTGGCATTGATCACCCTCAGACTCGAGGGCGCCGTTAACATTAACCTATAGGTGTCGTCCAATTTCGATGTATGAGCCAGAGTTACGGAGACGTTTGCGCAATGCTTTAAGATATGAACGTACCTTCTGTGCTCGACTAAATATACTTTACAGAGATGACCGTCGCAGTGAGTACCAGAACAGTAGCACATGCGCATCGCACTGTACTTCACACTGCGATTGCGAAAACTGACGGGTTGCGATGATGTAGCAGCATAACAGTCGACGTGCGAGTACAGCCTCGGTGATATCAATATTCGTTATCTTACAGACCCCTATCCCGTAAAGTCCGTGCCTTGCTTATCAGCTCTGTTTTCTCCGTGTGACCTCACTCTCTTCCGAAGAAAGTGCTGTCGTCGTTGCTGTACCGTTCGACTCTAGTTCGCGGGAGCTGTTGCTCTTCTCCTGTTTACTAGACTCCGAGGGTTCACCTTCCTCTGCCCATTTCCACGCTTCGGCAAGTTCTCCTCGAACCATCGCTGTTAACACGAATGATAGTATGCACGCCGGACTGCGTAAGCGGTCAGTCACTAGTCATGCGCACGGCTGAGCCAAGGCAACTAGAGCTCACCTCAGGTAGAGTAGAGCAGGCTGCGCAGCACGGAAAACGTGCATGACGGCCATGGTGGTCGACAAACCAAAGACATACGCTCCCAGTGCGGCGTAGAAATACGGTTTATTCCATCGATATGATGACCCTCCCTGGCTTATTGCTTTGTGCTGATCGTACCGCAGCGCAAGGGCCACAAACATTCCTGGCACCACAATGTCGCCTAAGCCAAGCATAGTGAATCCTCGTCGGTCGAGAAGATAAAGACTTTGGCCAGAGAAGCTTAATGGGCACGTCGAGGTTAGTTGCAACCTTGACCATCTAGAGGTAACGTTCAGAAGACCTAGCTCGGAAGAAGGGAACATATAGATGTAGACACGTACTACTTCTGTTCCGAACACCCACCATATGTCATATAAGAACAGCCCGGACAATAGAATTGACCCGGTTTTGAACGAGTCGACGGTAAGGAAGGAGAGGGCATTGAATGAGAACGATAAGGCCAAGATATCCGTGAGGAGTGCAGATCTACGCGTCTGGCTGCCTCCGAAGTTATATAGTATTGAAGGGAGCGCCCCCAGGGGTATCAGATAGAGAGAGGGTGTTCTTATCGACCATTTCACGAGTCCTGTGACGTGGAATGTCAGAGCCAATCTTACATGTTATCTCTGCACTGGATTTAAGTACCTTGTGAGCCCTTGGTTATCTTGATTGTAATTCGGTCGTATCGCTTCCAGACACGAGGCCCTGTCGCCCATCGCGCGAGGGATATCAAAGCCTAAATATGTTTAATTCGTGTATTAATAGGCTGCTTCGCGGAATAATCCAAACCAAACCTTTCCGCCGCTGCCTACGCCGGCTATCGTGAAGTACCACTGAAGCGCCCAGTTAATCCACTCCTTTCCGAAGTACTTAACCACTAGGTAGAGGCCCAACAATAGCACAGAACCGATCTGACCTTGAATAAGACGGGGCATAGCGAATAGATTATTCCACCTACGATGGGGAATAACCACGCATCCTCCGACGACAAACGCTCTGGCTGTTCTTCCTCCTCGTCTCCTTCATCGTGCTCAGCTGTAACAGTTTCACCGTCCTTTGCTTTCTGTTTGAAGGGCTTTCGGAGAATTTTAGATATGAGCCAAAACAAGAGTTCCGCGACTCACAGGGAGTGAACCGTAGGCACCCGCGTATATTGAGAGGGTCGCCAAGGAAAGCAGACCTGCATAAGAAGCCAGCAAGTCCCAATCGACGCCTATTGCTTCTGCCATTGCCTGTCTTGTCGGCGTTCGTACGGGGTAGTAGACAGAGGTACGTAAAGTGTGTATACACTACGTGGGTTGACAGTACTATAAGAGTTACAGCTACGGCTTTAGCTCTCACGAGAGACTAAAGCAAGAAGTTAATGCTAGCGGGCGCTACCACGCGTCAGCACGACGTGTCTCAAGATCCTACGCCCGATCGCCGTCGGTATCAGGAGCTTGGTAAGGCAGGTGTTTCTCACGCATGTTTTAGGCTACCGTGTTCTATGTCAGCGACCTTTGAGCTGTCGACGAAATATCTTTCTCTAAACAACCATGTCGAAGTCACAAAGCGGCAGAACGAAGAAAAGTATTGTCAGCGCTGACATACGCAGACGCGATGCACGACAAGCAGTCTCAAAGCAGGCCAAGACGAAGCAGCAAAGAAGTACAAAGGCAAAAATTACGCAGCTCACCATGCAAGTAGATAGCCAGCACGCAGAGCTGCAGGCTCTCTACCACCAAGTATGCACACAGGCCATTGCTCGACTACGATAGCCAAACTTACTTTCTGAGTCTAGGGGGCCACTTCTACTCCTAAACCCCTGGATTCCAGACGTAACACTCCTGCTGTCGGTGATCTCGCAGATGTACTGCGGGGTTTGTAGCCCTTCCCGTCGAGCAACACCCTTCAGCCGACTTCTCCTATACGGCGGAAATAATGTCAGTGATCATATGGATTTCTCAGCTCGGAGCAAATGGACCTCAACTTGCGCAAGACTTGCAACAGGCCCAGAAAAGGGTGCACGGTCTCACAGTGCGGCTTCCAAGCAGTGCGTTCATATGCGTGGACCGGGAAGCTTTCTCGAAGCTCTCCATAATTCGCGCGTACGTGAGCTTATAACATTTTCCGTGCGAAGCATGCCAATACATGACGGCAGATACATGCGAGCTGTGAACTTCCTTCATTCCACGCTCGGAGCAGACCTTCGTACCTGTCCTCTCACATGCCTCACATGTCGGCAGGCAATACATGGAACATTCTGATCAGACCGTGTAAACCATACTTTCATTTCATCCAGAACCAAATTACAATGTACTACATACTAGCAAAGCACTATCGATCGAATACATGCCAAGCAGAGTAGGACAGGTATAGTAGAAAACAAAAGTCAGCAATGAAGCGTTGTGCTAGTGGCACGAGTATAAATCACAAAGTGTCATGTCAAGGGATTGTAGAGTGTGTAACTACCGAGAACATAAAAATGAAGCAAACCTACAAAAATGTTACATTTCTTCCTTCTATAACAGCTCTTAGTCCGTCGTTATCATCAAGATCGTTAATGCATATCCTCCCAGTTCGGCCTGGGAGAGCCAATGGAGAGTTTGCCCAACACCTTCCGTTGGCGCAGGTTCTTGACCTCCTGGTTAATGAGATCACGGAGGCGTTCGAGATCTAGACTTCGTTCTGCGCGAGAAGCCATGAGGATGTTACGCCAGATGCCAGCCGCCGCGACTGAGTTGTCAATCGCGAGTTGCATAGGACGATGCAAGCGAACCATCTTCTGCATCAAACGGTCTGGGCTCGGATAGATGGCATCAGGCCAGGCAATACGTATGGCAAACCACCAGCCAAGAGGCTAGACGAGAAGCAAGTCAGTGCTAGAACCAGGAATGTCAACTAAGCTACTTACCCTTCCATCGGGCAACGACTTCTCAGGGTATGTATCGTAGGTGGTGAGTGATCCATCAGGCAGGGAGAATCTGCGAAAAGAGATTAGGTTCGGAGTAGCACATCGTTGAATGATGTATCTTACCTGTGGACAACCCAATGATTGGCGTCATTACGGTGCTTGGCCAGCACGATCAACAAACGGGGGATACCCTCCAGACCGAACGGTGCCCAGAGGTCTCGGAGCATACCACAAGCATCGCCATGCCTCCCGTTGTACACAGCGGTACTGATAGCTTCCGCCATATTCGGCGGGACGAACAGTCTATCGACGCGTTCAGGTGGACTCTCAGTCATACGGGACCGAACATAACGCTTGTAGCTCTGAGTCGACCAGATGCTTAACGCTACCTCGTCTACCTGATGCCCACGTGTTGTGCTATTCAACGCGTTCTCCAGCTCGCTCATAGGCCAAACAATCGCCCAGCTCAACAAACGTTGGTGGATACGCTGCCACGGAGGAGGGCCACGGGACTCCGTGTTGTAGTCCCCTGCAGGCCAAGCAGGCTGCGCTACAAGCTCTTCCTGTCCATGAGGTATGGGCGGAAGACTACGCTCTGTAGGAGCATAATTACCGGTGTGCGCATCAGGGATCTCAGGCAGCCCTGACTCGGTCACTGCCGCTTGAGTATCACCTTCGTCCAAGAACTCTCCACCATCGTCGCGGGCAACTTCCCAAGTCTTGTGAGTAGCGGCAGACTGACTACCAGCATGGGGCTTAACTCGAAGCTTGTAGAGCTCTTCCTTGAGGAACTGGTGTCCGGGAGAATTATCCTGGTCACTGGGTATGGCTCCTCGGACTTCTTCCTCCTGGTTCGTCATAAGGCCATCATCTTCCTCGTAATAATCCGCGTCTTCCACCGCACCATGCTCATGAGGGCCTTCCGTGTACATGTCCTCGTCATTCTCTTGCTCAGTCTGAGGATGCAGGTTTGCACTCTGTGTCATAGGACTCGGTACATATCCGGTACGAGACTCAGATTGAGTATAATGACCGTCATGCTGTCCATTGGGGAAGCTACGCCCGTCGGTGACGAAGGATCCGGCCCCACGAGAGGATCGCAGTTCAACCACCCTATCAACCTTCGTATCCACGCGGTCCACCTTGGCCGTCAAGTGCGCTACGTTCTCAAGCAAACTCTTCGCCCATTCTGGTGGTTCGTCCATGGCTGCCAGCTGATTAAGACCAGCAGCTGCCTCGCTCGAGAGGTGAATAGCAGGGCTGTGATCATGGTAGGATTTGCGATACTGTCGGATAGACTGCAACGGGGGAAATCAGTTACATACGGATAGTCGCCATGCGGGACTTCACCTACCTCGTTGTCGTATTTCATGCCCAGCTTCTTAACTCTAGCCCTCACGGCCTTGCGAACAGCTTTCTTGACAGGGTCGGCCATTGGTGCATCAAGTGCATGCAACAATTGGCACAACTCGCCATCATGGAAATGAGAGTTCTGGATCTCCGGTTCCAGTGTAGTAGCTGACGGTGCGTACGAAGTACGTGCGCCTGCGGGGCGCGTCAAAAACTCGTTGACGAGACGTTGCTCTTCCGCGTTCAAGTCCTGTAGAGGCGAAGCTGGACGAGATGGCGTCGGTGTGCTTTCCGGGTCGATATGTTTATGAGAACGTGCTGCTGATACAGCAGAAGCCGCTTTGATCAGTTCATCGGTGGTCCGTTGAGAGAGGGCTCGGCTGGCGTGGCTACGTGGTGACATGGCCTGCGACCGGGCTATTTTAGAGTATGTTAGCTATATTCACCGTTCATGGTATGGCCATTATCTCACCTTCCCGCTGGGAGGGTGCTGTGCGAGATACTGCACTTCTGGCAGGCTCCGGCGGAGGGTTGAGCTCGGATGCGCCACGAATAGATCGCGAAGACTTGTGCGAGGGTTCTTTCTGTGATGCGCTCTTCTGGGCTCTCATTCTGGGTGCTTGAGAAGCAGATTCGGAGGGAGCAATCGACGGGGTCTTATTATGTGAGCGTGCGGGAGGGGAAGCCGCACGCGAGATAGCAGGATCCTCCATTGTAGACTCGGGAAGAGGAGGATACGCCGATCGGCTCGTCTTGGGTGTAATACGAGATGCCTGTTGAGAGACCCCTGAGCGAGGAGACCACGCTCGTTCCGGGGACTGGCCGTTGCCATTAACGGTCCGTGGAGGTGACATGGGCCGCGCAGCCGATTTCGGCGAAAGGAACTACGTCCAACTCGTGTTGTTAGCGTTGCGCTTCGAGCAGTGTTGATAAACCACAGCTCACATCATTCCCCACAGAGGGTGCTTTCTGCGAGGGTTGCCCAGTCCTACGACTAGGGCCTGATGTTACGGACGGCGGGAGGGGTATATTTGCACCTTCCAAAGGGGCCATCCCGAACTCCTGTGATAGGTTTTGGTAACACTTTAGAGCAGGAACCATCATAGATCTTACCTGGAATGGGTTCGCATAGTTAGTACCGGGAGAGACGGCGGTTTCGGGAAGAGGAACTCCAGCTGCTTTGGTTGGTGATGTCCACGCCTATACATATGGATTGAAAGACAGTAGACACAGATGTTCTCGAACACATACCTGCGGGTTCCAGCCGTTCACCGGAGGCAGACTGTCACGGAGGGGCCCAAAATTTCCAAAGGATGATCCATACGATTCGAACTTCGGACCAGGCGGGTCGTTGGGACCAGGTTCATGCTCAGGAATATCATCCTGCTACGGTGCAATCGATAAGCTATCTGCACTCGCTTAGCACAAGGCGTAAAGCTCACTGCTCCTGTCGTGTGTATGGGGATAGTCCTGGCTACTTCCGACTGGTTCATCTCCTGGATATCGGACCTTACATCCTCCTCTGCAACACTGGCTGGTCCTCTGGATAGCTGAGAGCGGGGATGTTTCGACGACCTCACACTACTCGCACCATCATCTTCCGGAGGTGCTTTCTGCATGCCTTCAAGATAGAGTAGAACTGTATATCACGCGAGTACCCGAGATCAGTAAACCGAGTTATTGCCACTGCGTCACTGATCATGCAGCTCGTACCTTTCTCGTTCGAGGCTATAGGGATGAGCGAGCATGAGCGACTGAAGCGAGTACACTTCACTACGACGCGTACCGGGAGTGCTGGACCTCAACATGTAAGTTCTCATTAAGTCGGGAGGCGGTGGAGACCCGACGGCAGACATTATTGGAGGCGAGATACGAGGAGGTTGGGGATGTTCGGAGGTGGGTAGCGCAGAAGAAAAAGAGAAGATAGAGTAGGGTATCCGAGCAGGTCGTTACAGAAATATTTACGTTGGAAGACAAGATGGAAGGAAGAGAACGAGGTTGCCTCGTGTTTGTTTCCAGCTCGCATCAACCGCCAATGGTTGGATTAAACACAACAAGGCACAAACATGACCAAATACAAGGCGCTCAACCTGAGACTTTGGTAGTAATAAGTAACCCTCCCGACTACAAAACTCGCCGTAAACTACCAGTGTTTGTTGCCTCCCAAGACCATTTTTTATCCTCTGCGGAGCTAATACAAATAGTTATGTCGCGTAAGGCCGGCTGTGCTGCGATACACTGCTGAGCCAAAGATTCAGGGCAAATCTCACGAAATGTGCTGGACGGATGCTAAGTATCCAGAGACTGTGTTGTGATGGTGCAGTATGCGGTTTGGCCCAGCTCGTCGTTTGTTACTCCTATCTAAGCAATACCGTGTTCAACTATATCACCGCAGAAATCTACAACCTCCCTCCGTGTGAATGTTTCTGTTTCTCGAGGGCATCCGCCACAATTTCAGTGATAGCAATAACTGCCTCCGCTTCCTGACATCTGCCTACAACTTGAAGTCCAACAGGAGCGTTCGCAAATTTCTCGGGTTCATCTATCAACACAGCTTAGTTCAGCATACAGATACCGACACAATCTCGCTTAGGTAGGAAGAAGACTTACAGAAGTCATAATGCGCCTTATCGGAGTCACCTAGAAATTGGTGTGCGGGTTTCTTCACATCCACTGTGGGATCGGCTTTGGTTACGGGGAATGTACATGCAGGGTAGTCAAGAGCGTTCCATATGGCCGTATACGCAGCGGAACTGAAAGGGTCCAGGATGCGTTGAGTAAAAGGCATATAGCAATGCACTCTACTTACCGATTGAACCCATGAGGAGCAGACGCATTCGCAGAAACAGGTGCAATAATGGCGTCCATTGGACGACCCGTTCCCGTAGCACCGACAGTCTCGTTCCACTGATCAAGGTACTCCTGTCGGAACGTGCGCTTCTCTAGATGTATCTTCCATAGGTCGTAAGCCGATACGTTCTCTTGCGGTGGCAAGAAGATGTTCGTTTCAGCATCAGCATCATCCTCGGAAATGTCCATGCTGTTGAGAATAGGTTCTCCTGTGGGGGCGGTAGCATCCGCATAATCTGACTCGGAAGCGGCAGTCCAGATCTTGTACTGCGGGAGGGTTAGCGAGGAATTAACATATTCATTGGTGAAGAAGCGACTTACCACGTTCAAAAGTATCTCTTTATGCTTATACGGATGCCAGTCGATCACTATCGGCCATCTTAGTCATTGGCGATGTTAACTTCGAGCCGCGACATACCTTTATGCCCAGCAGCCACAAGGGCAGCCTTTGTGATCTCGAGGGCTCTGATAATAGGAGGATGGGGAACCACCTGCCCATCGTTCCAAATGATACCAAAGCAGAGCTGTTTACCTCCACCATACGGTGTGAGTCTATAAAGATCCTCATCCCAAGGGGCACGGCGAGCGAGTGGGTCCTTAAGCCAGGGCTGTCCAGCAGCCACGGCCTGTATAAATAGTTTTACGCCACTCAATGTCTGGCTGAGTGGGCCGAAGACGGATAGAACAGATTCTTGACCTTCACAGGAGTTGACGGCACCTGCGTAGGGTACACGACCGTATGATGGTCTGAGTCCGTATAGGCCGTTGAAAGAGGCTGGGATGCGGACAGAGCTGGGAAACGTGTGAGTAGCGGGTGTAGAGAGTATCATGGACGAACTTACCCTCCAATGTCAGAGCCAACACCAAGAGGGCTGCCTTTGAGGCCGATGAGAGCGCCCTCACCTCCCGACGATCCGCCTGAGGTGAGTGAACGATTGTGAGGATTCAGTGTTCGCCCGAAGATCTTGTTGTACGTCTCGGGCCACTAATTAAGGTCGTATCTCAACAGTAAATTACTTTGGAGGAGGGCTAGTCTTACCATCAGTGTTTGTGGGACATTTGTCTGGACAAACGGAACGGCTCCCGCGTCGTACAGAATCTGGACCAAGACAGAGTCCTTCTCGGCGTATTTACCAATCCAAGATACATAACCTGGGTGACTAGGATAAGCCAAGTATATTAACATCGAGGTTCGTACTCACCCATGGTGGTCTCCAGCCCTTTCAGGCGAAACTGGTCCTTCAGAGAGATGGGCAAGCCATGCAATGGCCCGACAACCTTGCCTGTGGCTTTTAGATGTGCATCAAGCTCAGCTGCACGAGCAAGAGCGCGCTCCACAAATATCTCAGTCAAGCAGTTCACCTACACTCAAATCAGCACCAAGCAAAGATACAAACCCTTCAAATCGAATCACAAAGACATACCAACTGTTGCGCAATAATAGCCCGCTTATAATACGCAGTCGTCACCTCCACCGAAGACCACTCCGCAGAGGCCAGCTTCCCCAGAAGCACGGCAACGTCTGCCGTGTTCGTGATCTCCAGCTCCCTGGGACTCAGAAGGTCCGTACACTGCTCGGGAACCCCTGTGACGTCGAGTACTGTATCAGGAGGAGGGGTGATCAGCCATTCTTTGGGTATAGCAGCCGCTTGGCGGGCTCGCTTCTCTGCGACGATGTCCTTCCAGTGCGGTTTGGACTTTGACTCGGGGTTTGACATGTTCAGGTTCGATGTTCAAGTGAATACTGTAGGGCGAGGGGCGTGGGCGTGAGTACACGGTAGACTGAGGACTGATTGCTGAGTAGATATAGGTTTGAAACTCGGACGTACCCATCCCATTATAAGACACGTGCCAAGATAAGAAGTTAAGCACCACTTTATCTATGTCGTTATGACTCTTGTGAGGCGAAGGCCGTGGCATTGTCAGTCTTGGTCTGGTCATGGGAAGGGAATTCCGGATTGTGCATTTGAAACACGGTTCGTAGGATGATTATATGTTCCTGCTGGTTCGCTCGATAACATATCGCAGGGAAGCCGATATGGCGCGAGAGTATGCATTTCTGCAAGATGGTCGATACTAAGTAGTGGACGTAGCTGGTAAGAGCGTTGTGATAATCTCGCGGACAGGATCACCGCGGCGATCTCAGACGCCCATAACTTAAGCTATGCATAGGTTAGATGACACCGCCGTGCGTAGATAGGTTCTCCGGATCGTCATTACTAGATAGGCATCCTAAAACATCACTCTTTCTCTCTCTATAGTACCAAAGCCTAAACAATCAACCTAGCAATCTCCGCGGGGATAACAGGCCTCTTCCTCCACTCCTCCTCCCAACCCCTCGGCGCACCCACCTCCTCACCCTGACAAGGCAAACCGAATACCGCACTCACAAACCACACATCCTCGTCCTTCGCCTCGTGTTCCTCCAAGAGCGTAGGCACCACGGCCCTCGGCACCATCAGATTCGTATTCGCATCCGTCCGCACCGCCTGGCCTTTCCGCCCGGGACGAACGTCAGGCCTCAGCTCGACGATACCCACCGCGCCAGCTCTAGAATGCGCGAACACCGAGCCGTCTTTTTCGTTGATCCCGAATGTCGTGAAGGATTCGGTCGGCTCTAATGCACGGTCGTTTTCTTGTTGGCCGTAGATGGCGAATCCGCCTTCTGCCGATTGTAACGGTCTGCCTGTACGCAGACGATGAATCCGAAGATGCCAGAGGGGCGCCGCCTCGGTGGGCGGGACGAGCCATGTCTCGACTTCGACGTCCTTCCAGGGAAACCACATTGACCTCAACCACTCCCCGCTCTCCCCCCTCTCAAACCTCGCCTCCCTCGTCTCCCGTCGACACTTCCACGTCTCCCCACCATCATCGCTCAACGCCAAAACACTATCCGCGCCCACCTCATGCAACAACAGGTTCCCAACAGCGACGCTATACCCGAATGCAGACGAGTACGCGAACTTGCCGTACTTTGCCGCGCTGTTCTTGACGGGGTACGAGCATTGTTGGCCGGAGGAGAGGATGAAGGTGTGGTTGGAGCGGTTGGAGGCTATGTGGAGGGGTTTGTGGAGGGGGCGGACTGTGTTGAGGAGCGAGGAAGGGTAGGGCTGTTCGGGGGAGGACCAGAATGGGTGGGTTGGGGGGAGGGAGAGGGTGATGAAGGATTTGCAGCACCAGTATGGGCTGCCTGGGGAGTTGTAATTCTGCAACCGAGGTCAATTATTATTATTCTGGAAGGAGAGCGAGTGTCTTACTTCTGTCATAGCCTGATTGGGATACACATAACCAATAGTCAACGTCCCGTCGGTGTTGTATGCACCAGCTTGTTTCGCCCACCAACGCACATTACGGAGCTGAAGCCCTCGTACAACACCCCACGTGAGAGGCGCGGGAAGCTCCAAGTCAGCAAAGGCAACGGCCCCCCAGAACGACGACATCGCGAAGCGATACGTCAGGCTTCTCCCGAAGGGCACCGCACGGCCTACATTACCACTCATGGGTCAGAAATCTCAGAGCACTCTACGAAGAGAACTTATCGGATGCAAGACGGACGAACCTTCGGGGTCAAAGTACCGGACAAAGTCCTGTGCGAACAGGCGGGCTCTGTTACGGTACTCTTCGCACCGGGCTGGATCTTCCTTTTGTGCGAGTTTGGAGTAGACGAGCTGCGCGAATTGGATGGCGAAGGAGGATGAGTAGTAGTCTAGCTGGACGACGCCCTCGGGGCCGTCTCTGGACCAGCCGTCGCCGATGTAGAATGTATCTAGGTGGTCCATGTCGGCTTTCAGACGTTCAGGGTCGTATTTTGAGGATCCTACTTTTGAAAGGCCTAGGTTGGAGAATACCTGTATAGATAGATTGAGTATAGCGTCGTTGTGTCGGAAAGGTGGAGGAGAACTCACTCGGAACCACAACCAGTTGGTGTTGGGCATCTCCTTGTCGTTCATCCCGCCCAGCCAGTTCTCCAAGTGAGTCTTAGCGTTAGTGTCAAGGGCGTCCCAGAGATGCTCCTTGGCCACAGCCAAAGAGAACCCAATAGCAGAGCACTCGACCATCCGCTGGTCCTTATTCCGCATGTCGCCCCAGAACTCTTCGTGGTCGGGGTTAGTCCCGTTCGTGAAACCTTGCACCCATCGGTCTACGCCCTCGTACTTGCCTCCTCCGGCAAGCAAAGACGCGAGACCCCAGATTGGTCGAGAGAACCCTTCGAGGTGAGCGGCTGTCTCGTCGAAGTGGGTGCCCGTGTAGCCTAGGTGGATGCGTGCGCCGCCTGGGGATGTGTGAGCTGCGAGAGGGTCTAGGAGGCCGACTAGAAAGCGGGCCAAGTCATCTCTGGTTTCGACGGGGTTAGACTTGAATGGACTTTGGAGTGAAAAGGAGGGCATGGTTCAGCCAGCGACGCGTCGAGGTGGGAAGTAGGGCAACGTTGTACATCTTCGAGATGACGAACAGCCCGCACTTAAGTACAGTAGCGGTGGGCTCTGGTGGGCAGGAATAGCAAAACATATCGATCGCAGGGGTCAGCAGCCCATTGAACCGGTCCGAAGCATGCAGACTGCCCCCGCTGCATCTGTTTCCCCGCGGTCCGAGACTTTGCCGTGCGGTGACTGCTGCAGTGCTGCTCGGCCTTTGACGTCGTGCCGTACTAGACCGTAAGGCGGGGTGGTTTGTCTTGAACATTCCTGGGTATAATTAGCACACGTAACGTTGTCATTGGGCACAAATATTCGCAGAACATTGCAGCAACGCCAAATTACAATTTTGGTAAACCTAACTAGTATATTACACACTTTGAAGGGGTGTCAGAACCTCAGACAATTGCCAAGTCAACTAATGACTTACCACAAGTCATAATCCCAAACAGCAGTGCTAACCAGCAATTGCGGAAGCACACTAAGTCGTAGCGTCATGGCGGTAGGGAGAAAAGAGACGATATTACTCAGACGCCGGCACCGGGCGCCATGAGAGCCGTCACAATCGCGTTACGTTTCGCGTTTGCATACGTGACACATCGTGACGCGCGACCGCTCTCAGCCACGACTTCCACACTGGCGACGACCATAACCACATTCCCCGACGACCGAGCCCCAAATGTCGGCCAAGACCCTCGTAAATACAGCTCATCAGCCAGGAAACACGGCTATTAGCTTTTCTCGGGATGGCGCGTGGGTACAATTCTCCTCCAAGTCTTTGCGTGCTCTTACACTTCGTTTTAGGTATATCTATACTGGAGGCGCAGACTCGCTTGTACGGGTATGGAAAACCGAGTTGGGGACAGATCAGGAGCCTGACGCGGCGCTGGATGCCATGGAGAGTATAACTTGTCTCGCAACAGCGGTGCGTTCACTGTAGTGCATACCCTAATATCGCCTCTGACTGTACTTGCTTGCTTATTGTAGCGAAATCACTGGTTCTCAGGAAGCGAAGACGCAGAAGTCAGACAATACGATAATGGGAAGTCGGAACTCGACGGACTCGTCACTAGCGCGATTGGCGTGCCTATCCGGTCCATTGCTATAGACCCTCAGAGCTCGCGAGTCGCTGTGGCTTCAGAGTACGTTGATATCTTCTTACCTGTTGAACTGCTAATGATGTGGGATACAGTGAGACATCGATTAAAGTCATAGACCTGGAGGACACGACTAAGATGATGGTTCTCAAGGGGCACTCGAAAGCAGTGCGCAGAGTGTCATGGCATCCTTCGGGGACTCTTCTGGTGAGCCCCGCTCCCTTACCACTCAATAAAGCTTACATTGAAGCTCTATAGACATCATGCGGCGCAGACGGCAAAATCATCATATGGGACGTGTCAGGGGAGGAAGCCAAAGAGGTCGAAGTGATACAAGGCGTACTACCAGCTGTGTCAGATCCCGAGTGCGTCGACTCTCATGCTCATGCCCACTGACCATGCAGCATACCACTAATTGCTCGACCCCGTTCAGATCTCCGGAATGGCAACACGACTGCACAGCAGTATGGCATACATCCGGAGACTACTTCTTCATCGCCACCCGCACACACGGTACGTACACTCTTCCCACATTGGCATCTCGCACAGCGCTGACTTCTAGCTTCACTTGATTGAGATAGAAATTGCAACGATATCGCGAAGCACCTGGCAGAAATCGTCCACTTTTACTGACGACGCGTCCTCAGGAGCACCCACAGCCCTCGCCATGTCCACAAACGGCGTCTACCTCGCCTCAGCGAGCAAGTCGGGTCTGTTCATCTGGGCCGTTCAGAACCGTCGGCTCGTCTACCGGTGTGTCTTCCCCCTTCTCTCCCTCCCTCCCTCCCCTCCTTCCTCTCCTCATTCATTTCCCTTCCCTTCGCATGTACTCACATGCATAATTTATAATGAAGATTCCAAGACTCCCTAAACGCCCCAATAACCCAACTAGCCTGGTCCCCAACTACAAACCTCCTCGCCTGGACCGACACCGAGGGCGTCCTCACGCGCTGGCAGGACTGCATACCCCCCGACGGCATCGACCCCGTCAAGCTCTCCTCTGGCGCCTCCAAAGCTCTCCCGCCCGCCAAGAAACGCGTCGATGCCTCTGGGTTATTCGACTTTGATGACAAGGAGAAGGAGAAAGGGGTGGATGTGGAAATGGGGGTGGATTTGGACGGGGAGGGAGATGGAGTGCTCGAGGGCATTGATTTGGATAATGATGATTGGATATTGGACGATTTGGGCGGGGGGATGGATGATGAGGATGAGAAGGAGAAGGATAGGAAGTTGGATGGGGTTGGTGTTCGTGAGATGGGTAATGGGTTTCCAACAAATCTCAAGTTCTGTTCTTGTGCTGACTATATGCTTATTTCGTAGTGAGTGTGACGAAGGCGCAGCCTGCGTTCCAGCCTGGTTCGACGCCTATGGAGAATAAGAAGCGGTATCTCGGTACAGTCACACTCTCCTCTACTCTACTCGATTAGCTTCGTCTGATTCGGATTTGGATCGGGGAATAGCATATAATATGATTGGCGTCATCGACGTCACGGACCAAGATACACACCACATAGTGAACGTCGAGTTCCACGACAGAAGCCTCCGCAAGAGCTTCCACTTTAATGACCACTTCAAGTATAACCTCGCTGCACTAGGTAACGTACCATCTCTCTGCATTCTACGTGTTCAGAGCATGAAATGACTCTGAAATCGCAGGTGAACGCGGCGCAATATTCGCCTGCCAACCCGAACCCTCCCACCCCGCCCACGCAACCTACAAACCCTACACAACCTGGGCCTCCGCCTCCGAATGGACCTACGAGCTCCCTCCGCACGTCTCCATCCTCGGCATCGCAGCCGGCGGCACCCCGCCCACGCGCTCTTCCTCGCGCGCCGCCAACGACACGGACATCCAGGGACTGGGCACGGTGGTTATTGCGACTAGTGAGAATGAGTTGGTTTTCTTGACGGGGAGTGGGGTGGAGAGGGGGGTGGTGAGTTTGCAGGGGGATTTTGTGTGTATGGTGGCGGGCGCGGAGTGGGTTTTCGTGGTTACGAGGGAGGGGTCGACTACTATGGATGGTATGTGAGGTTGCTTTTGTGATTTTGGAGGATGATTATTGGGTTGTTAATGAGTGGGCTGGAATAGGGTCGCAGAACTTGACGGGTCGACTTATCAAGTTTGAGGATTTCTGTTTGTTGCAGAAGGACTCGCTGCCTGTGCCGAAGGGACGTACGTTGAAGTGGATTGGTATCACCGAAGAAGGGGTCAGCCTACATGTCCTTTATGTCACCGCACGCCAACGAGCTCATTTCCTTTGCTTAGGCCCCGACGTTGTACGACTCTGCGGGTATACTGCACATCCTGCCCCGCTTCCGGATACCGCTGCAAGCCACCTGGGCTCGTCTACTGGATACTAACACCCTTGAGCGGAGGCAGGGCAAAGTAGAGTCTTATTGGCCGGTTGGGGTGTCGGGTGATACGTTTATGTGTCTCATTCTCAAGGTGCGTCTTTTGGATTCTTTGTGTGGGAGATGTGAGAGTTGATAAATGTGGTTGTAGGGACGGCAAGAGCATCCTGGGTTCCCTAAGCCTCTTATCCAGGAGTTGCCTTGCAGGCTGCCATTCAAACGTACCGAGGCGAAGGAGCAGCCGCTGGAAGAGCAGTAAGTTGAGATAGCATACATTCTATCATTCTACTTATACAACACACCACGCAGCTTCGCACGCGAAACCATGCTCCTCGACATCCTCCGCGACGGCCTCTCCGACGACGAACTCACAACCACCGACATCTCCCGTCGCGAACTCGCCCTCGACAAAGAGCTCATCCAGCTCATCCAACTCGCCTGCAAAAACGAGCGTCTCGCGCGCGCCATCGACCTCACCAAACTCCTCCACCACACCGCCTCCTTCGACATGGCCATCAAAGTCGCCAAGTTCTACCATCAGATTGGGCTGGAGGAGAAGATGGAGATGTTGAAGCAGGATAGGGAGGATGTGGATCGGTTGGAGGTGGCGAGGGAGAGGAGGAGGGAGAGGGTCAGTGAGTTTGCGCCTGTGCCTGCGATGCAGACGGCGTATGCGTCGAGTGTGGAGCCGGAGAGACCGAAGGCGTTCCAGGATTTTAGACCGCCGCCTGCGATTCATCGGCCTGGACTGGAACGTGCTAGTGCATCTGCATCTGGTGGTGGTGCTGGACCGTCCAGGCAACGGAGGGACGAGTTCCAGTCCTCCGCCGCCGACGTTGGTGACGAGTACGCGCACGACCCGTCTGCGGACGGCAAGCGGAAACGTTCGGTGGAGCCGTTCCCAGAGTTGGACTCTCAATCGCATGGGAAACGACGGGCGACGGAGTTTGGTGTCCAGCCGAGTGCGTTGACGCGTTATTTGGCCGTGACAAGGAATTTTGCTCATAAAGGATATGTTCACAGAGTCAAATCCCTTTGCACGTAAACCTGGAGCGGAAACCGGGCGGAACCTGTTCAACCGGACCGCGGAGATGAACAAATCGCTGCACAAGACGGAGAGCTTCTTCAACAAGGTCGAGGCTGCAGAATCCGATAAGCACACTAAACGTGAGTGGAGTGGAAACATACAGTCCTAGTATCCGACTAACAGTTACTCAGGCGGTGGTGCATCTGCTGGTGCCAAGGGCAAAGGAAAAGGAAAAGAAGTCGGTCGGCAGACTACACTATTCGGGCTTCCTGCACCTGCACCTTCAGAGAAGAAGTCTCAGGCAGCATTATCGAAGAAGAAAAAGGACAGCCAGAGCCAGGGAGGGTCTGAGACGCAGGAAACGCTTGCAGGCGACACACAACAGATTGAAGAGACGCAGGAGACGCAGGAGACGGAAGTGACGATGGTGGTTGACTCGCAGAGGGCTACGCCTGTTGATGAAGAGACGGAGGTGTCGCAGGTGCCTACGCAAGTTGACGAACCGAATGATAATGATGTAAGTGAAAGGTTCATATGGCTTATGGACGGTTCAGATTCTAATGAAGTTTGTGTGTAGGATGAGCCGATAGATTGGCCTGACTCTCCGGAGCCAGCGAGTAAACGGTTGGAGCCTGAGGGCGTTTCTGTGTCTTGATTAGTTTTGTCGGCTTTGCTGTATACATTTTGTCCTACGCTTTGTTTGTTTGGTCCATACTTGATATATACTTGTCGCTCAGGAGTACAGGATCAAACGGTCGAAGTCCCGAGGGCTGCCAGAGACGGCTGACGAGACTTTGATAGGCACACACTTCTCTGGCCATGGATAAATACGCGTGATTTACTGGGAGGTGGAGTCTGAACCTAGGATGATGACGGCTTCGACCAGCCCATCACATCTTCCACTGTATTTCAGATTCCTTGCTAATACATACGCACATGTAGTTGGAAATCGCGTACGATATTTGGGATCTGTCAGGGTGCGATATATCGTTATTACAGTATGTCTTGCGGCTACCGTCCTCCGAAAGCTTTTCCACCGCAGTCACATTTGGAACGAGATGTCTATCTCGCTTTGAGAGCTTCGATGCACGGGCTACCCCACGAGTGTTTGATCTCTTCCATGTATGCGGATGCTCGGTGTTACAAGCCCGTCGTGCATTTGCATTCTCAAATGAAGGGGCTTTGGAATCGCATCTATCCATTGCGTAGTGGGAGGGCTGTCTGAGCGAAGACCGCTCGATTGCGAAGCCCTCATGCTTTTGGTATCCACGCATTCGTCAATAAATCATTCCAGTCGAGGGAGGTGGAAAGGCGTCGGCAGGAATATTCGTCATATCGTACCCCGGGCCTCTTTGTTCAGAACACGGAGAAAACATATGTCAGTCCGAAGAGAGGACGGGATGTGCGGGACCGCGCAGTCCTAGGAACTCTCACAACGATGAGTTACAACGCTGGAGACGTCGTAGGATTAGCTTGGGTATACTTGGATTCCAGGCCACAGCATGCTTACCTTCACCCGAGTAGCTCCAAAGAGCACCGCTTGAACCTGATACCGGAATTCCTGGCAACTCTCGAAGGAGGTGGCCGTGACCCTGGTCAGCATCATACTTACTTATTTGGACGGTGACGGCAGAGCGATGACATATTCAGAAGTAAGTACCCCTGATTTGCGCTCTGGATGGAAATAGGAAAACTAGGAACGACGAAACGAGGTCTTTCCGCGAGAGCCAGATCCGTCACTGCAATTTCACCATGATCAACAACAGCCTTTTGCGTTTGGAAAGGCACAAATATTCATGAAGATCTGGAGATCATGCTGCCATAAGCGTTTCCACCTGGATGAAGGGCCCCCTCGGTGTGAATACGATTTTTGAACATGTCAACGAGGGGGCGACGGTGTAGAGATGAGCTGGCGGGGATACCGTACCTTGCCTATCCTCCCTGTTCGTTGGCACGTTGTCACCTAGCAGCCATCGTTACGCAGAACCAGCGGTGTAAACCTAGCCTAGGTTGATGAGCACATCCGGCAATAGTCAGCGCGGTGATATCACAGCAGCTGGTGCGTTGATCACTGACCTCTCTCACTGTCTCACACATCTGTTCGTCATAGCCAACATGTTTCCGAATTGCATGTAAGGAACGCTGTTCGCATACAGGCCAGATGCAAATGTGATGCCGCTGGCCATGGAACCGCGGCAAACTGTGGCGATGTGGCTGGTGACACTCTCAAGTGATTCAATTGGCGACCATGGTTTGCGTCGAGCGAGGAAGGCATTGTGATTCCGTTGTTAGATGTAACAAATAGGATGCGAGTTGTTGTTCATACCCGCTTTCATTCAGGTGGCTTGTTGCGAACAAGAACGTAACGTAGCCATGGCTTCAACAGAGAAGACGCCGACATTAAATACGATCATGTGATCGTTTTCACTGGTGTAATTAACGCGTCGACGCGTCTGTGGCTGACCGTGTTCTCCCGCTTTAATAGGGCGTATTTGAAGTCTAACGCAGAAGAGAACCTTCAAATTGTCACGAATAGAGACTTACAGTATTATTGACGCTATAATAAGCCTACCGAATTTGTTTACCGGCATCTTCGTTATAACAGTCTAGTTTGGAGCTATTGTGCTGAATTGGCATGTTCTGCGCCTGTTATTCCTATTCTACATATACCATACGTATCATGCATAAGTTGTGGTACTACAAGCTATTCCTACTGAGTCAATATACAGATACTATAGAACAATAATGTAGGTCCGAGTTATGTTTATGTTGGATTATGTGGTAATGCTGTCCGAGTTATGGTTATGTTGGTTTATGCGATAATGGTACGATGCGAAGAGTCCGATGCAAGGGTATAGGTGGTGTGCTGCGATGTTGCGGAAGGGTATCGAGAATGGCGAAGGTGGTATGGGATACAATGCTATGGTCGTGGGTTGGTCATGGGTGAATAGGAGGGCGATAGAGTACGGTCGTGAAGGGCGTTGAAGTCATCCTGTCCGGGTTTAGTGCCGTGAACGGACATTGAGCATGAGGGTAGTCGTATCGCCGACGACACCCTCGAATCCGGCGAAGACAGTGCTGTCACCGAGCAGGTCGACCCTCCTGATCCCCTTCGCCCTCTCCTCTCTGGGCGACCGCGACCGGGCAACCCGACGCTCAAATGCCGCCTCGACCACCTGCCTGTATTCTGGGTTCCTTCCACATGCCATTTGAAACTCCTCCTGCGAGATCTGCAGCCTCAAGGCGTTGTACAGCTCGCCCATGACATCCCCCACGGTGACGTAGATGTTCTTGAACCGTTGCGAGGGAGTCACCGTGAACTTCCATGGCAGTTGCGTGCAGCGTATCTCCAAGCGGTAAGCGGGAGGTGTGGTGGCTGATAAGGCGAGGGAAGCTGCTGGGATGGGGTATGCGGCGTCATATGATGAAGGCTGGGGTGCAATGTCGGATGGACGGTCGCGAAGGTCCCATGCGAACGGTCGTTGAGATGCACCGGCATGTGAGGACGATGCGAGGAGAGGGTTGACCTGCAGACCCGCGGGCGATGGAGGGAAAGGCTTAGCGTAGCCGTATGGTGATGACTGTAAGCTAGTTAGTGGAGAGCTGCATTGGTGTAAGAGGTAACGTACGTGAGGAGGCAACTGTTGTGGAAGAGAAGGGGGCGTCCTGGGCCCCGGAGAGTCGAATGATGACGTGCTAAAGGACGGCGACGGAGTGCGCGCCGGCTCAGCGAAGTGCACGCGCTTGGCCATGTCTGGTGAGTCTGTTGTGTGTATGTGCAAGTAAGAGTGGTTTGGTGGATATGAGACTAGCTCGGAGTGCGGGAGGATGGAGGAAGGTAATGTGGCGAGAGGCGGCGGGTATATATGCCGGTGAGATAACATGGCGATGCGTTATATGGTTCCTGCTGTAATGGTATATTGGGTTAACTGGGTATCGAAGGGAGTGATGGGCGCAGCCACGCTGGCGAGCGGCAGCGAGTGTGTGACAGTGACTGTTGTCTTCCGGGGGATCACACGTACGAGCGTCAGAGGGGAAGGGGAGGGCCAGTCCGCGGTTCCGCTGCCTCTGAGACCTCAGATCTATCTTTTGCGAGGCGTGATATGTGGGTGTGTGACGCCTGGGATTATTTGTTTTCGTGTTTGGTTCTAACCCCAGGTATGTATGGTCGCTACCGCAGCAGTGTCCCAACTATGCATATGCATAGAATGACTCAGTCCATGACTCGCCACGACAGAGAACGGAAGAACGTACCTAGTCAGACTCGGCTGGCAGTGCAAATCCTAGGAGAGGTGTGGTGCGGGTCAGCACAGGTCACCGTCCTAGGCTCCTTTCTCGAAGGCGGGAGGCCGTGCAACGCGACGTGACGCGCCCGTCGGGTGACGTTCGCTGTGTCGGTGTTGGGTCAATGATATTCAGTCGGTGGGAGACATCAGAGAGGGACGCGGCGGACAGCAACCAGACAACAACCCGGGCGCCTTACGAACAGCCATCGACGCGAGAGCGCCCGCCGCCCATCAAACTATTGCCTTTTTCGGCCGTAACGTCCACTGCCTGTCCCAATTTGGTTAGAGCATCAACGCCGCCACTGTACTTGGAGGCGGTCCTCTGCGCTCCTTTGGCTCTATGACTTTACAGCATGCGTATATTTGGAACCGCTCGTCGTTAAACGTGTTAATTCTGGTAGTCTGAGCCCAGGGGCACGTAAGAACCGCCGCTCTATTGGCTGCCACATAGAGTTCTGTAGCGGGCACCTGCATCTACCGACTTGCCGACAGCTTACCATCTATCTCATATGCACTGATGTCAATGCAAGTGCTACATTCTCAGGTCATGTACCTGCCGTGCAGGAGCCCTCCGCTACAGCTGATGTCACCCCTTCGCATTGATGCTTGAACATCGGCCAGATCACTCTCAGATTCACGAGGCACCTACCATCGGTCTGTAACCACTCGACCGACCAGCACAACTTCGTAAGATGGCATATCAACTCATAGATATGCCCAATTGCTGACGCTATCAAGTCCTCACTACAGCGAACTGTTGAGGGATCACTCCGAATGAGGACTGATTTCCAACGTCGGTCTGCGATCACTCGAGTAGCTCGGAAGGAAGTTCCTCATGTCCAGACTGGCCTGGGTGTTCCTTACAAGCGACCTTCAAGATACAAATATATCAGTCCTCTCCATACGTAGCAATAAGCACAGCTCACGCAGCAGCGACAGACCCGCGCATAGCTGATGCGCACTTCGAGCTGCAACTGCGATCCTGTCCAGATTATCCTTCCCCACATCCCCCGCACAGGAAAGAGCGTCACCATCAGTGATTGATATTCGCCGACGATGATTCACGTGGAACAGCGAGCAAGAAGAATCCCCCCCGGGCGTCCGGAAATGGTCGATTCTGTCTTTGGATGACAGCGCGTGTATACGTGGCCACAATCATGTCCCGGGGACGCCTGACGCGCAGTCTGCCTTGGATATGTACTTGGGCCGCGCGCAGTCGGTACCGATGTCACAAGCGAGCCAAGGAGCTTGATGTCACAGCGACAAGGCCGTATAAGGTTCCGTCGGGCGTGGATGGCCTATGTCGGGTTAAATGCAGTCCCCGCTTTTCTGCGGTGCAATGAGTAGCTGCGCGTAGAGTGGGTCGTTGTCGCGGGTCCCATATACAAGGTTGTACTAGCGTGTTTCATTAGTACGAGAGGCGGAGGATAAGTACCCACCTTGGAATCATGCCTGCGCGCCTAAACAGATGAAGAATGCTCGGGATAATCGCACTCCTGGTATTATTATTACTCGCAAAATTATCGTATTGTCCTAGATAAACCGAGAGCATCAGGATAACGACGGTACTACTTCATCAGCGCACTTTATCCTGGGATGTAAAGGCTTCGTGTAATGAAAGCGTCTGTATTGACAATATGAGCCTCGGTGATGGACTCTGCGGAGAACTGATAACTTACTTCAGGTGCAAATGGCCAGTTGTGGAAGGCGCGGATAATCAAGGCCCAGTCGGAGACATTTAATTTCCTGACCTGGGTCGATATGTCCACTTGTTGCTCTGGAGGCAGCGACTTATCTGTCAAAACCTTCAAGAGCGTCTCAGCGCCGGGTCCAAGAGTCCTGAAGATACGTGTGGCTTTATCAGTGGGAGGTGCATATGCCTAAGTATAGACTTACGAAATGGCAGTTTTTAGCGGCGTGCTTTTACGGACGAAGAGTCGGCGAAGGCAGTAGTCCCATTGGTCAAGGAGGCCTGACGTGATGATCTAATACACACGTATGTTGAGTACTTGGACCGCCTATGAGTACGGACACGCTTACTTGTTTCTCATATGGAATGACATTCGCTGATACCAGCGGGTGTCCTAGACGCCTCGACTCAGGACGGAACGATTGGGCAGTACGTGTTCTTGGGTGGAAGTGATCATCGTACGGAAGAAGCCTATTCGGCGAGAGGGAAAGAGCCTTTTCAGCTGTAGCCTCGGCAACTACGCTGACTTTGCATCGAGCAGTGCTTGACCCAGGAGGGGCATCTACTCGCTAATCGTGACATACAGTTAGCGGCATCAATGTGTGGCGGAACAAAAGCAACCCACATCCCAAATCCACTTTCCCATAATAAAACTCATAGGCACACGGCCATACTTGAAGAGCCATGTACGGTCGGGAATGTTGCGGAAAAACTGAGCGACAAGTTGCTCTCCGATGATGGTGTGCGGTATGTGAGTAATGAAGTGTAACTGGGGGTGAACTGTGGTCGAGGTATATAAGCGATGTGTGAGGATAGTTGTACACCGACGTACCACCGTTCTCCCAAGGCACGGTTTCAACCTCGTCCAAGATACCTTTCTCCTCGAGGTGCGAATACGTGTCCCAGCTATATCCAGTCAAAGGTATAACCTTTACACGTGGGTCTAATTTCTCCAAAGGCTGCGATGCAATTAATCACTGGACTCTACAAGAGATAGAATAGAACGTACATATAGATATTGCAGATACTGCTCTGAATCTTCAAGTATAATCAATTTTCGTATACGAGATGGGCCAAGTTCGAGTAATGCTCTGGACAGCGCTCCGGGACCTAAGGGAGAGCTAACACAATGAACGAGGGACATGGCCTTTACTGGAGTAACACTCACCAGGAAATGCCTCAATAACTATTTTGTCAGAACCTGCAGCTATGCTATCTCCTTCCAAGAACGACTCTGCTATCATTCTTGCTGTGTCAGGGTTGGCCACTGACACTCTGTCACGTAGTGCAACGCCCATGGGACTGAACACGGAACGCCATTCCGAGTGTGGAGGCAACACCAGGTTAGACGGAGGAGTTGAGTAGTTCCGTGTGATACATTGTGCTGATATTGACACGGGTAACTTGGATAATCTGCGTTGTAAGGAAGCAAGAACAGCAGACATCCCTCGCAATGTCGTGACCTGTGGGCTCCTATGAAAATTGGTGTTAGTTTATGTCTATCCTGATAAAACCAAAGAGTAGAAGTGCCTACCAGATACACCCAGGAGCTATGCAGTGGTAAACTCGTCGTTATATCCGCGGTGAACAAAGCGCAACCGCCAGTCAAGGTGAAGTCGCATTTGCAGCCACCGGGTGTTGCCGGTACTTTCAACTCCGACGTCCCTATCCGGCAATGAATTCATGATCCGACCAGAAAACAGTGATCCGCGTTAGACGGGGTAACACTTCCATCAGGAACCGTGCATCTCTCTGTACCTCCTTCAACGCTCAACTACAACAACGACTGTACTGAGGTCCTATGCAGGTAGATCTGACCTTTTCCCGAAGCACGCGCGCAATGTTTCACAATATAAAATGAATAAGGTTTTTACCGTGCCAATTACGTGCGTTATGACCGCTAAAGCTAAGACTACTAGATACAGAATATCCCGCTTAACAGCGCAGGTCAGCATTCATCGTTAAACCATAATCTAACCAGTGCACGCCCCCGCTCGCAAGCTAAATAGCACCGAATCATGCATGTCGTTCAGTCGTTTCAATCACGATCACGGGTTCCTTTTTCCAGTCTTGTCCTCATGACGTGTCTGTCAAACGCGATGGCAATCATTTGGGTCAAATCCCCTAGAACAAGGGCGAAGTTTGGATCGACAAAACATATACTACATTTTGTGTTACCTTGTGGAACAGCAGGAGCCAGCTACTCTACGCCTGTCTGTGGGCAGCTCTTTCTCAATTTGCGGTGAGTAACTTTGGCAGGCCCTATGCATGGGGATTAGGATCTCAAGATCTCTACAGACTTTACAATTTCTTGCAGCGTTGGAAAACAAAACGGTCGGGCAAAACAATCCTTACCACGAGAATATTGTTTGGTTCCCGCTGTGTTCGGGTCTGTTCTACCCGAATATCATCCAGGGACACTCAGTGCTGCGATATCTTGGATACGTTCTGCACTAATGGCGACTCGAGCATAGCCCTCTTTGTGGTTTGGATCAAGTACGACATGTAAACAAGACAGGCAACGGGAAAGAGCGTGCCTACCATTCCAACGCTAAGCACCGACGCTTACTGTCGCTGGAAAATGGGGCAGGCCATACGTTTAAAAGGCGTTGGGTCGAGGGATCCCATACTCCCATCCTTCATTCGTACGCACTTTCTTCCTGACATGGCGGTAATTGTCTCGTTGAATACCGTTGGCAAACATGACACAGCTAACTTCAGACATGTTAGGAGTTTCACACTTTCATGGACTACACCGGTCGTATCACGGTTCCAGGATGGGTCGTTCCACAACGAGTTTACCGAACCGATACCGTTTTTCAATCCGCCCCACCCGTGCAGTTTTTCGACCGTGGTCATTTCGGTATACGTCTCGTGGATGCCTTGGCATCGAACTTTGCTGGCTTAGCCGACGGCTCCAAGCCGGTCGTACTGTCGGAGTCAGCCATGAAGATAGCTATACGCGTTTGTGTAGGTTGTTTGTCAGATTGACGCGTTCAAAACTGTGAAGCTTACGGCTATATTGCGCGTTTCATTCCTCTAGTGGCCAGGTTATGACAAGTGGATGAAGCACATGCATGTGTACGGACATACAACCGACAGACCGCCCATCACAAAGGCTCTGTTGGCGTTCCATGTCGCAAGACTCATCAAGGAATTCCGCGAGGTAAGCGTTAGATACTCTGGTCTTCTATCTTGGGAATGTTTTCTGATGAATAGTGGTGCTAGGATATGAACAATAAACAGTCGACCGACCAAAGTAGTCGCGATTGGTGGCTTCCCAACGTCCCCTTTGACCGACTTATCCTGTTAGAGCTCCGCCATGTCTCACCAGGAAGTTGGCAGCCCGTTCTTTGCCGTGCAGCGTGACCATCACTAACTATGTCTTCGATAAGCCTTATAGAATGATAGAGTCGGCTACTACTATATATTTATATATATACGGATACATGTATTCGATCGATGCTGTACCCAGCGGCCTCAGGTTGAATACTTCCTGCATTTCGAAGTATCTCCCACAGAAGTTCAGATGGACGGTGGTATAAAATATGATATACAGTGTAGTGAAGTATACATATACTACCAACTCATACTGTCATCAAGTTGATATAACTGGTGAAACGTGGAATATTGGTAGACCAACGTCAGCTAACCCGTTGGAGTCCTAGTGTTTCTCTACCTCATCCCGCGCCAGAATATGTTATTTTAATCGGACATATTCATCCCAGTTGGTTTTAAGATGCTTCGGAGTCGATAGGAACACCCCCTGTAACTCTGTTCCGCGCTGTGAGATACATAACGGCTGGTTAACAAGTCTCTTCGCAGTCGCGAGAATCCAGCCAATCAGAGCTCGAGTCGCTCGATGATCGAGATCAGCCATGTTCAACTTCTTCCTTCCACTTTGGGTCCGTGTCTGGTCTTTATCTGACCTTCTTGTCCTCACTTCTCTTCCTCTTATCATTGTTCTCTACCTGGTTTCCCGGCTCACCGAGTTCCCTCCACTGTACCTAGGTGAGTGTCTACTACCATCTACCTCAAATATCGGACCTCAACATGCTAATTTCCCTGCTTCACAGGTGGATGTTACATGTCTGGTTGGGAGAGGCGGGTGGGCTGGTGGGGGAAGGAGCCCCTCACGGGGTTTCTTCAACCACGTCTTTCCTTCGGTACAAAGTGGTATGTTCTCCGCCGCCTCGTTTCTCAGGGCTGATTTTGTTCTTCATACTTTCCACTGTCACAACATGCAGGTCTCCCCTCTACCCAAAGGCACGTCCGTTACTGCTCTGCCTCCCCACATTGATCTTGGCTTTTGTGATAGCTCGGAGGGTACCTCGAACGCAACAAGACCCTGCGTACCAATAGGCGAAGTAGACTGGGCATGTGCTTGCGATCAGCCTCAACCTGGGTTCAAGTTTCTGTTCTGCTATGTCAACGTAGAGTACCTGTTGAATCGATTTTGATGTGACACTGCAAATAGTGCGCAGAATACACTCCATTCACACTGTTCTCCTTGCGAAGGCTACAGCCAGGTCGTCGGAATCACGAGTACTGGAGTAAGAGCCAGCCGCCGTGTCAGCTACTTTCGCGGTCCATGAGCGAGCAAGTAAGCCAGCCCCAGCAAAGCCGTCTGTACCATACAAAATGTTAGGCTGGTGTGGCGTAGGCCACTAAGAAGCAGCAACTTTAGCCAATGAGAGAGGCCCGATCATTGTCAACCACAGTCAGCCATGTTGAACTTGTCTGGGATGACAGGTCAGCCTCGTTCAACCAAGAGCATAAGTAATCGCCCGCCCCTCTCCTTCTCGTCCTCACTTCTCTTTCTCCTTCCACCACCTCCCCCTTCTTCTACTCCACCCTTTCTTTCCTACTCTAACCTTGGTACGCGGTCATGAATGGTTCACCTGGTCTGACTGTCTCTATCATAGAACGCAACCTCATTGGATCGAAAAGGTTGAGTCCTGGGGTGAAGGTATGGTCACTGCCCTCTCATCCGTCACTGTATTGGTAGTCACATTCAGTCAGGCGGTCCAGGCCACTGCATGCATGCATCTATAGATGAAAAAATGAGTAGTTCAACCATCTCTCATCTGAGTGCGCCATACCTCTGTTCATAGTTTCTCGGTCCTGTACAGGTATACCAGGAAGGGAGAGCAAGTGTATCGTTGGTGGCGGTGGTATGTCGTCCTTCGATGTTTCTCCTTACACAGGTAAGGCGTCAGCCTCTCGATGCATGTTGTTACTAATGAGGTACCTCACAGATGCGTCGAAGGTGTTCCGCATTACCGGTGAGCCATCGCGTCCTCTTCGTGTTTAGGTGTACTAGACTGGGGAGAGACGGGCCGGGTGGGTGGGCCGAGTACATTCAAGCTGTATTTCGACGTCGCTCTCTGCTAGGTGCGTCGGTAGCCTCTATGTGTATGGTGCTGACGTACTGTTGAAGTTAGATGTGGTGAAGTTGTGGAAGTGTTCGGTGAGTGATCTTGTTCTACTTACCTCTTTGTCCCGTAGACACAAGTGACTGCTTGCAATGATTTCTTCCATAAAAGGTGTAGTCGCCCCCTCATATTCCCCGAAGATCTGATAGTCACGTTCCCAGCAGGGCCACAAACACGTCGAAGGGTCTGAAGATGAGTAGCATATTTGTTCTAAAATAACAGAGTGCCCCCTTCTACTCATGATGTTGCGGCCTTTACTAGGTTTACCAGGCAGGGAAGAGGCGGGAGGGTTGGTGGGCGGAGTGCTTGCACTTCGACGCCCCTCCCTACATCAGTAAGTTGTCAGCTTCTCGATGAGTATGGTTGCTATTGAGGTGCCTTTTAGATTTGAGGTTTCGGAGGTGTTCCGTATTGCCGGCGAGCCATCGTGTTTTCATCCTGTCTTATCTTGCCGTTTGCGGTGTGTGTAGGTGGACTATACCGTGGGGAGAGACGGGTCGGGCGGGCGGGCGTGGTACATTCAAGCTGTACTTCGACGTCTTTCTACTAGGTGTGTCATTAGCCTCTGCGTGTATGGTACTGATATCCTGTTGAAATTAGACGTGGTGAAGGTGCGAAGGTGTCCGGTGAGTGATCTTATGCTACTTACCTCTTTTTCTCATAGAGACTGGGCTTGCGATATCTTCTCTCATAAAAGGTGTAGTCACTCCTCTCATATTCCCCTATGCTCTGATAGTCACGTTCCAAGTAGGACTTCAAAAACGTTGAAGGGACTGAAGATGAGTAACCTATTCGCCGTTCATGTTAGAACTTCCCTCCTCTACTCATGACGTTGCGGTTCTTTCCAGGCATGTAAGGCAGGGGAGAGGCGGGCGGGTTGGTGGGCGAGGTGCTTGCACTTCGACGTCTCTCCCAATACAGGTACGTCTCCAGCTTCCCTGTTACAAACGTTGACGTCCTGCTTCATATCAGCTCCATCGAAGGCAATGCACATAGGTGGTACCTCACATACAAGGTGTAGTCGCCACTCTCGTCTTCTCAGACGCTCGGATAGTCACATTTCCCGTAGGACTCCAAAAACGCTGAAGGAGCTGAAGATGAGTAGCCAATGCGCCGTTCATGTTATAACTTCCTTCCTCTATTCATGACGTTGCGGTTCTTTCCAGGCATATAAGGCAGGGGAGAGGCGGGCGGGTTGGTGGGCGAAGTGCTTGCGCTTCGACGTCTCTCCCTATACAAGTACGTTTCCAGTTCCCCAGTTTTAACGTTGACAACCTGTTTTATATTAGCTCCATCGAAGGCAGCGAGTGCAGTTGATGTCTCACATTGAAGGTGTAGTCGCCTGTCTCATTGTTCTGATGGTCATAATTCCAATAGGTCCTCAAAAACGTTCAAGGGCCACAAGATGAGTAGCCTGTTCGCTGTTGATTGTGACACTACTCTCCTCTACTCATGTTCTTGCGGTCCTTTGCAGATATACCAGACACGGGCGAGGCAGGCGGAGTGTCTCGCGTTCCGACGTCTCTACCTACAAAGGTGTGTCCTCGGCCAGTCTGTTTTTAGCACTGAACGTAGGATTGTATTGGACGACACTTGGGATGAAGCGCATTCACTCACCGGCGGGAAGAGGCGGGCGGGCGGTGGGCGAGGTGCATCCTGTACCTCGACGTCTCTTCCCAAATCAAAGTATGTCTCTCGCCTCGTCTGTTGACGCTGATTACTGGTCGTTGGCAGTAATGTGCAGTAGTATAACTTACCATGAGCGATCGGTAGGAAGAGGCGGGCGTGCGGTGGGCGAGGTGCACCCCCTCCCGGGTTTGTGCCTCGACGCCTCTTCCAATAAGGTGTGGTCACGGTTGCGTCGTTCCTATTCGCTGATTTATCTGTTGTGTTCTTGTCAGCCATGCAAACATTTAACAGGAATAGAAGCGACTGACTGACTTCTAGCTCCTGTTCAGACACTAATATTCATGGCATGGCTCCTTCTCTTGCTCAGTAAGTACCTTCTTTGAGTATGGAGCTGACGGCGCTTGAAATGGACTGGAGATAATCCGTTGTCGTCCGTGAAGGGATGAGGTCGTGCTATGAATGCTTTACTGACTTCTTGGATCGTTTCAGCAGTCACAAGCGAGACAATGGGACGCGGTCTCAGATAGAGATGCACATCTTGGTGTCATGAGTTGCAGCCAAAGGTATCCCTTACCTACACTTTATCAGTCAAAGGCTAATAAGAAGTCATGGTACCACGCACCACTTGTCCCGCAAAACTCACAGTGCTTCAAGGTAAAATCCCACCACAAGCCCGTACGAGAATGAAACACGTAACGCAATGGCATTCTCTCTCAACCTCAACGTCAGCCTACCAAATGCGCTTCACCATAGTATACCTCGTAATATCCTCCAACGGCACCCTCTTCTTCTTATCCCCCTTGTCCTTTTCCTTTTCCTTCTCTTTCTTCCCCTGATCAAGCTCACCGATCTCCGCCACAGGCTCAGCGTCGTCCCGCCGGTTGTCCAAGATCGTCTTTAGGTCGCGATTATACTTCTGCTCGATCCCCGTATCGTTAGCTCTCGAGCCAAAGGAGAAAGAAATGGGATAGCGACTGACCTGCTCTTCCTTGCCTTCCCCGATAGGATCGCGACCAAAGTCGTTCACGACGTCAGCCGCCGCGCGTCCCTCCATCCCCGCCCGCCGTCTCGTAGCGTAACTCAGCAGTTGAATGCCCATCAACAGCTTCAGCCCCACGAAGCTAACCATGCAACACAAACAAATCAGCCATCAACTCGCATTCCATTCCGTAGACCCAATGAACGATAACTATAATGAATGCTTACCAGAGCCAGAACAAAGTCCCAAGCGCAATCCACTTGGCCAGATTAATCCAGTCATCCTCCGAGAACTGCGAGACGTCCCACGACCACGACCACGGCGAGAGGTCTTCGGTGTGCATCGACAACAAAAGGTTGATCGTCTGCGAGCCTATGAGGATGGCGAGGACGGCTAGTGGGAGGGAGGCGAAGCCGAGTCGGCGGGCGACGAGGGGCGATTGGTCTACGTATGTGTGCTATGTGCATGCATTCAGCTTATGAATATGGGGAGTGACTAGGAAGTAAGGTGGGTTGGGAGGGAGATGGACGTACCTTGCGAGCTCCGCGACGGCTGACGCCGCTCGCGCTGGCTAGGTCACGGCACAGGACGTCTGTGTAGCGTTCGTAGACGGAGGGGCGGATGTGGTTGAATTTGGTTATGAAGGCGTGTTTGAGCCAGTCTACGAGCATCTCGGAGACCATCACTGTTATGACTGGCTACAGGCACTGATGTCAGCCACTCGTAATACGGCAAGAGGGATCCAGTGCTTACGTATGATACGGTCCAGAGTACGCTGTTTCCCCAGAACCAGCCGAAGCTCTTTGGCAGGGTAAATCCCTCGCTAAAGTTAAACGAAGACCCGCTAAGTTCGATGAGGTTTCGGAAGGCGACTACTACTAGCATAAGAGCCAGTGTAAACCGCTCCACGATGTCTAAATGGATGTCAGCCCACTAGTACTGTGACCCGTTGTCATTAGCATTCATACCTGCACATGTAATCTGGAACAAGTTGTCCTTCTCGAACTTCTTGAACACGCTGCCTTTGATCTCCACGAACTGATTAGAGACGAGGAGCGTGAGAAGGGCGTGGTCGTAGGAGTTGATTGCGACGTTCAGGGATATCATCTGGTACACCATGACCAGAGAATGGCCAACTGTATTTGATATTAGATACATACAAAACTAGTAGGATACTTGGGGCCTACTTGTGTATATGAGAGCGAGCATGAAGAAGAACAGCGGACGCAACGTGTGCGAGGTGGGCCGTTTTCGATGCGAGATGACTTCCAGGGTCGATCTTGAGAACAGACAGTCTATGATATCTTGTCCAATGGCACCACAAAGGCGGTCCGCAATCTACGACATAATCAAGTTGAGCGTGATGTTCAGGACGTGAGAGCATAAGGAGTGAAATCGTCGCATACTTCGAGCGCGTTGAATATGACATACAGTTTGATTGTGTCTTGGCCCCGGATGGAGTGGTATATCTTGCTTGCGTCTGTGAGAGGACTGAGGATGAATATGGATGCTACGAGCAGCAAGGCTCGCAGTATGTCGGCTTTCTGGGATGGCGGAAGGGGTTTGGAGCGGGGGATGACTGTGTTAAGGATTAGTCTTCCGAATGCGAGGGTAAAGCGTATGGGTAGGATGGTGAAGGTGTACAGGAATGAATCCAGGCAGAGTACGAAGCCGAACATCGTGATCTAAGAAAGTACTTAGTATGTGTGTAGTCTATGTGCCACAACAACGTACCTTCTCTATGGCAAGAGGCATACTAAGAAAGTTGCTGACCCTCTCCCATTTCTGCTCCTGGTGAGAGTCAAAGTCCGTCGCTAGCAGTTCCTCCCGCAGGTAATCCCACAGCGAAAACTGTGGAGCATCAGCAGTATCAGTCTCTTTGGATGGGTGCCTCGCATCTGACGACGGTGGCGGCGTAGGCGAACGTCGCGGAAACGGGTATGTAGAGATGGGTGAGGGTGGGAGGGATGAGTATGCAAGCGGTGCGCGAGAGAACGACGGCCCCTGTAGCGTGGCAAACGAGGCGTCTTCCTCCAGGCCAGAGTCGTGGTCAGCCTCTTCGGTGTCGCTGCCGCCATGTGGGGAGAAGGAGAAAGGGGAAGTTGCAGGAGACGAGGCTCGCCGCCGTTGAGTGGATGGTGAGCCGCTTCGAGGACCCCATTTCCGCAAGTTGGAGGTTGAGGTGTACCTTCTCGTCTGTTTGCGTCTTGGAGTCTGTGCAGTTGTAGATGGCATTATTGTCGTGAATTCGTGGAAGATGTGTGCATTAACTACAGGTGGAAGGTGGAAGCCAGTACTTGTGGCAGTTCGAGCTATATTTAGCGCTGACGATGTCGACCACGTTAATGGGCGCCCAACGTGACAGTAACGTGACACACGCGATATTGAGTCGCGTCTCCTGTCACGCCTTCCTTGTGCGTGCTTCACTCAAGCGAGTGACTTAGCATTAAACCAGATACCCCCTCCTGCACGCCCTACCACTGGGCTACGCACACGAATACTAACGAAATACCCTTGTAGACCTTGGCCACGCGGCGACCTAACCAAGCCTAGTGTTCGGCCATGTATATCAAAACACTCACCATACAGGGCTTCAAGTCTTGTAAGTTCTCCAAGTTCAATTGCATGTTTGGCCGCTCACTGTTTTCAAGATAGGGACCAGACCCAGATAGAACCCTTCTCACCAAGACATAACGTGGTTGTAGGCAGGAACGGTTCAGGAAAGAGTAACTTCTTTGCAGGTGAGTGCCATGCCACAATGCAACCAGCATCGTCACGAATAATCTTTGAACTTGCATAGCAATCCGGTTTGTGCTGTCCGATGCATATACCTCCATGTCACGAGAAGAGAGACAGGCTCTTCTGCACGAAGGAGTGTCCGTAACGAATACGCTGTCGGCCTATGGTGAGTCCTTCGTCGACAGTGGACCACACACCATTTATATAAGGCATCAGTGGAAATTGTCTTTGACAACAGCGACAACCGATTTCCTACCGGGAGAGAAGAAGTGATCCTCCGACGTACCATCGGTCTCAAGAAAGATGAATATAGCTTGGACAAGAAGAGTGCAAGCAAGGCCGACGTCATGAACCTCCTGGAGAGTGCCGGTTTCAGCAAGAGCAACCCCTACTACATTGTCCCCCAAGGTCGTGTACGTTGGCGTGGATTTCCACTCTACAACAACTACCCTGCTCATATACTTCCATTGTAGATCACAGCGCTAACAAACGCCAAAGACCACGAACGTCTCGCACTGCTGAAGGAAGTGGCAGGAACAAAGGTATACGAACAACGCCGCACGGAGTCGCTACGTATCATGGCAGAGACCGACGCCAAGCGCGGAAAGATCGACGAGCTGCTCGAGTACATCGAGACGCGTCTCACCGAGTTGGAGGAGGAGAAGGAAGAGCTCAAGGAGTTCCAGGAAAAAGACAAGGAGCGTCGGTGTCTCGAATACGCATTGCACCAGCGTGATCTCGAGGAAGTCACTGAAGCGCTTGAGAACTTGGAAGAGGAGCGTAGAGGGGAGGTTCATAGCGCTAATGTGCGACGAGAAGAGTTCAATGATCGTGAGAGGCAGTCAAAGGTGGGGAGCATATCATTCTTATTCAGGACAATACTAACAGGCAAATATAGACCCTAGAGCAGTCTATATCTCGGATCCGCAATGCTCTAACAACTGCAAACCTAACGCGCCAAGGAACCCAAACCGAACTCACAGACCTCATCCGCTCCCGCACCGAACTCCAATGCGTCGTCTCAGACCTCCAAACAGCCGCAGACCGCGCCGGCGGCCAACGCACAGTTCTCGAGACCGAGCTAGCAGAGGTCCAACAGCAGATCGCAGAACGCGAAGCCTCACTCGCTGCTCTCCTACCAGAATGGGAAGCCCACCGTGCCCGGGAGAACGAAGAGAAGAAGCGAATGGACGAAGCTCGTGTACGTCTAGACGCTCTATACAGCAAACGCGGTCGACTAGAGAAGTTCCGCACGCGCGCCGAACGGGATAAGTACCTGCGCGCTGAGATCGCGTCCGTCGAGTCGTACGCCACGTCGCAGAACAACGCTTTGCTGAACGCGAGGCAGGAACTGGAGCAGGCGCGGACGTCCCTGCTGGAGATCGAGCAAAGGGCGGGCGCCGCTGTTGAAAGGGCTGAGGATGGGAGGACGAGGGCGAAGGAGCTGGGGGAGCAGCTTGCGGGGTTGAAGGATGAGCATGTGGAGTTGACGGAGAGGAGGAAGGAGCTGTGGAGGGAGGAGACGAAGTTGAAGAGTTTGGTGGATGGTGAGGCGGATGAGTTGAGGACTGCGGAGAGGTCGTTGGCTAGCATGATGGACAAGGTATGTCGTATTATATCCGAACAGTGCATGTTTTAGAGCTGATGTGTCTGTATAGGATACAGGCTCTGGTTTGCGAGCTGTTGACGAGATTGCGGAACGCTTTGGATTGGAGGGGGTTTATGGACCGCTGTATCGCTTGTTCGAGGTGACAGACGACAAGTTCAACACCGCAGTCGAGCTCACCGCCGGAAACAGGTCTCTCATCTCCCCCTCATCCCACTAACACCCATACTCACGCAGTCTATATACAGCTTATTCCACGTCGTCGTCGACACCGACGAAACAGCCACACGAGTCCTCAACACCATGATCAAAGAAAAAACCGGCCGAGTGACCTTCATGCCCCTCAACCGTCTCCACCCGAAGAACCCGCCCACGCCAAACGCGCAAGACGCCATCCCTCTCATCGACAAACTGCGCTTTGACCCACTCCACCTCAAAGCCTTCCAGCAAGTCTTCGGCAAGACGTGCGTGTGCCGTGACCTGACGATCGCAGCGGCGTACGTCAAGTCCCACGGGATCAACACTATCACGCTTGACGGCGACAAGGTCGATCGGAAAGGCGCGTTGACGGGGGGTTACTATGATGTCCGAAGGTCGCGGTTGGAGGCTATCAATGGTGTTATGACGTGGAAGGCTAAGTACACGGCAGACGAGAAGCGATTGAGGGAGGTGACGAGCGCGATACATACGCTCGAGCAGGAGATCACGAGACTGGTGGGTAAGATGCAGGTGCTAGGCAACCAGCAGACGCAAGCTCGTAACATCCGGGAGAGTCTAGCGGAGGAGAGCGCGCACTTTGCGAGGGAGAGGGAGAGGTTGGTGGGGAGGATTGAGCGGGTGGAAGGGGAGATTGCTGAGTTGGAGACGGAGTTGGGTGGTTTGAGGGCCAAGTTGGAGGGGTATAGGGCGGAGATGGGGGGCCCGATGGCGAATGGGCTGTCTGGGGAGGAGGAGGAACAGATTGAGGCGCTGGGGAGGGAGGTGGAGGAGAGACAGAAGGTGTTGAGGGAGTTTGGGAAGACGAAGAATGAGGTGAGTTTGCGTGTTGTGTTGATGTGGAGGGTGCGGTTGTTGAAAGAGGATTGTTGTAGCTCGGCAAACGCAAGAATATGCTGGAGATCGAGTTGAAGGAGAGTTTGCGGAGGCGGTATGAGGAGCTGCGGAACAAGATAGAGAAGCTTGGTGAGGCCGAGGCGGGGGATGCTTCGGCTGTTGAAGAGCTTGAGAGTAGGAACAGGGAACTGCGGGCTCTCAACACGACTATCGAAGGGTTGCAGAAGAAAGTGGAAGGTGCGCATCGTACATTTCCGAAAGATAGTGCATACCACTAACACAGGCGCGCAGAGAGCGAGAAAGAGGCTGAGCGTCTACAAAAGCAACTCCAGGAAGAACGAGCGGCGTTGGAGAGACTGCAGGGTCAGCAAGCAGAGGATACGCGTGGCGTGTCTAAGCAGCAGAAGAACACGGAGCGCTATCTCGCCAAACGCAACATGCTCATGAACCGCAAGGACGAGACGAATCGCAGTATTCGGGACCTTGGGGTTCTTCCTGAGGAAGCGTTTGAGAAGTATACGAGCGAAAAGAGCGATCGGGTAAGCAGCATATCCATATCTTTAGTTGAAGGATTCTGCTGACCATTTGACTCCTGCAGCTGATGAGGAAACTCCACGCGATCAACGAAAGCCTCAAAAGATTCGCCCACGTCAACAAGAAAGCCTTCGAACAATACAACAACTTCACAAAGCAGCGCGACCAGCTCATCCAGCGTCGCGAGGAGCTCGACAAGTCGGCCAAGTCGATCGAAGACCTCGTGGAGGTGCTCGATCAGCGCAAGGACGAGGCGATCGAAAGGACGTTTAAGCAGGTGGCGAGTAATTTTAATGAGGTGTTTGAGAAGTTGGTGCCTGCGGGCAGGGGACGGTTGATTATTCAGAGAAGGATTGATCAGGATGAGGATGCGGAGGAGGTTGAGGAGGCTCAGCAGAGTAGTATTGATAATTATACGGGTGTGTCGATCAAGGTAAGTGGCTTGTCTTTTTCGTGGTTGTGGGTGGGTCTTGCTGAGCGTGCTTTGGTAGGTTTCGTTCAACTCGAAAGTGGACGAGGGACTGCGTATTCAGCAGCTTTCGGGTGGCCAGAAATCGCTCGTGGCACTTGCTACCGTCTTTGCTATACAGAAGTGTGATCCCGCGCCGTTCTATCTGTTCGACGAGGTCAGTTCGCTCCATTCACCTCGATAACCAGCATCGTACTGACACGTACTAGATCGACGCCAATCTCGATGCACAGTATCGAACAGCCGTTGCAGGTGAGTACTTTTCCCTTCTGCCACAAAACTTTGAAGTTAACTTTCGTCGCAGCTATGATCCATGAGCTGTCAGGCACCGCTCAGTTCATCACCACCACTTTCCGTCCCGAGATGCTTGTGACTGCGGACAAGTTCTACGGCGTGCTCTTCAACAACCAGAAAGTCAGCTCTATTCGCAGCATTCGGCGTGAAGAAGCGCAGGAGTTTGTTGATCAGGTGCGTCACCATACTTATTGCCTTGGCAGGCCGCAGCGAAAGTACTCACGAAGTCTTGTAGGAGGCCCAAGCGCAGTGATTATGTCGTTTCGTTTCGTTTGCAAGTCACCTTTTGTCGTGTTTGCTTTGTTGCTATCCGTGCACTGTTGTACTTTTATGTTTTCTTACGATTGTAGACCTCTCCTCTAATATCTGAAGAAATGCCCTCTGTCTGAGTAGCCGCCATGCAACGGCAGAGCCCGGAGATAGGCAGCCGAGAGTGCCGAGTGTGACCCACGCGCTGCTGGAACTGATCAGGTACGCGTTTGTGACAAGTCGCGTCCCTCTGTGACCCCACGGCCCTCCGAGTCGGCAAGCGACCATATGGACTTCGAATATCCACGAGTATTTATGTGAATATCCCGAGCTTGCTCTCCCACACAACCACCATCCCCTTCAACGATGGTCCACCTCAAAGCCTCGTTCTCGTTGCTGCTCGGCGCTGTCCTCTCGCACACGACAGTCGTCTCCGCCGCCCTCGACACCGACTGGCGCGTCCTCGGCGCACAGGGCATCAACCTCTGGAAGCTCAACAAGCTCGCCTCCGAGTACTCCCAAGCTTCGCTCAACGTTCACGAGTCTCAGCAAGTTCCCCTCGAGCTCAACGCACGACCGTATCCAGAGTTCCCCGCTCATTGGTTCATCCAGCCGGTTGACCACTTCTCGAACTCGTCCGAGACGTTCAGGCAACGGTACTGGGTTAATACGCGTCACTATAAGCCTCGCGCTGGTGCCCCTGTTATAGTTATTGATGGTGGAGAGACGAGCGGAGAGGATCGTCTGCCGTTCCTTGATACTGGGATTGCTGATATTGTGGCTAAGGCTACTGGGGGTATTGGTGTAGTCCTTGAGCACAGGTATGTAGCATGACTAATTTCGTGACTTACTTCTGACGCTGTATCCAGATATTATGGTATATTCTCTAAAGCTTCATTCGACTATTGCTTTAACACGATGAGACAGGCGAATCAATTGCCGTCCAGAACCTGACCACAGACTCCTTGAGGTACGACCTAAGCCCTACTGCTCACCCATATTATGAAAACATCTTTCGATAGGTTCTTGAACAACGCGCAGTCAGCAGCAGACTCTGCCAACTTCCTGGCAAACGTCCAGTTCCCCGGTGTCAAGGAAACCCTGACTGCCTCCAACACCCCATGGATATATTACGGCGTATGTGCATCCTTCCTTCTACACCTATATATTCGCACCGTCTCATCGCACTTGGACTACTGTACATAGGGATCATACGCCGGCGCACGCGCAGCGCACATGAAAGTCCTCTACCCCGACCTCGTATTCGGCGCCATAGCCTCCAGCGGTAAGCATCCCTCCCTCCCCCTCTCACCTCACTCAATCCCACTCAACTCACAACACCCCACCCACAACTCACCTCCAATTCCACTCTACTCACCCCACCTCACCCTAGCCGTAACCCACGCCGCCATCGAAAACTGGGAATACATGGAAATAATCCGACGCGCCGCACCCCCCACCTGCGCCGCCCACCTCGAGAACGCCGTCGCCACCATCGACAGCATCCTCCTCGCGAAAGACAACGCGATCAGTAGGGTTCTGAAGAGGCATTTGAAGGGGCTGTTTGGGGTTGCGGAGTTGGAGCATGATGAGGATTTTGTGTCGCTTGTTCAGGTGTGTGAGACTTCTCAATTTTTAGACAATTATTGACTTTGTCTGGATTCAAATTCGCCTGTGCAGTCCCCCCTAGGCTCATGGCAAGCTAAGAACTGGGACCCCGAAGTGGGAAGCACCGCCTTCGACGAGTTCTGCGAGGCTTTGGACAAGCCTATCTTTGGCCACGCGGACGAGCCCATCTTTGGCCACGCGGACGAGTCTATCTTCGGCCACCACGCGGACTTGCTGAACGAGGACAAGGATGCTAAGTATGAGTACGATCCGGAGACGAGGGTGGTGACCTTCGAGGACGGGTTGGCGCTTGATGTGTCTATTTTGAACTATGCGAAGTATATTCGTGAGGTACGTATCGAATGGACTTTGGTGTTGATTTTGATGTTTGCGTGTGTATATTGAACACTGTGGGTTGTGTAGAACTACGTTTCGAAGTGCCCTGTAGACGAAGGCGTCACTATCGAGCAGGTACGCTCCCATACTCTCTCCCTCTACCCACTTCTCTCTCCCTTGCCCCTCGAACTGCACCTCACCTCACTTTTGCTTTACTATGATACTAGTGCTTCGGAACCTTCGACGACTCAGCATACACCGGCACCTCGCTGGACGACACATGGAGACTCTGGCTTTTCCAAGTGTGCACCGAGTGGGGGTATTTCTTCGTACGTTCCATGCACTCCTAGCCTCAAACAGCGGAAGGGCTGACAAGTTTGGTGATTCTTGTTGTAGGACGCACCCCCACCAGGCCTCCCACGCATCGTCTCGTCTCTTCTCACTCTCGAATACGCATCTATGACCTGTCGTCAGGTACGTCTTCGTACTCATTCTCCTACCATTCTTACATTGCTTTGCCTCGTACAGTACTAATTTCACCGTCTGTATGAAGGCATTCCCCCCAGGCAACCACTTCACAGTCCCAGAGTGGCCAAACATCACCGTCGTAAACGAGCTCGGAGGGTTCGACCTTACGGCTGACAAACTTGCTTTTATTGACGGCGAAGGTACGTCTCCTCCACTCCTCTTCTCCATGCGCACATTTTTGTGCTGATCGATTGTGCTGTATGTAGTGGACCCGTGGAGACCAGCTACGCCGCACAGTGACTACGCAAAGGACCGTCCTGACACGCTTGCTCGTCCGTTTAAGGTCATCCCAGGTACGTTCCACCCCATCTTCTCCATCTCAGCTCCTATGATACCGTAACTGCTGGCTGACATTAATGATAATGTGATAGGTGGTGTGCACCATTGGGACGAGAACGGTTTAAGGAAGAGGGAGGACGAGCCGGTTGAGATTCAGCAGATCCATGAGGAGATCGTGGAGTTTGTGTTGGAGTGGTTGAAGGATTGGAAGCCTACTGAAGCGTGAGTCAGTAGGGTGAAAGGGTAGGTTACGAGGTGTTGGCTGTTGGGTGTTGAACATTTCTACGCGATGTGGTATGTATGAGTGGAGATGTCTTGATTAATGGAGCACTTGGATTTGATAAGAGTCCATTCTGATATCTGGCAGAGGGTCTGTAGCGGTTGTTATCAGGTTTGTGAGGTGAGTCGTGCAAAACATTTGGGTCCCATCGAGACTGATAAGACAGGTAGATTTGGCGTGTATCAGACCCAGTAAAAATCTTTGAACTGGTGACAAGTGACGGAAAGGACTTACCTATGTTGTCAGCTAATATTCATTCTTGCCCCCAAGGATGGTACAATCTGGACTTTTAGAGATGTCAGCTCACCCTTAGGGTAAAGGCAGCTCACCTACTTTCGACTGAGCAGAAGAAGCGGCGCTTGCGATGGTGCCCGAAAAGGCCTCAGAAGTTACTCAACTGATGGCTGTTATATGTTTGTCAGTCTGGGAACAAACGTATCAGCACGCAGAAACAGCACAGCTGGGATCGCACCTTTTTGGAAGAGGCGTCGAGGCACAAGCCCGGGAAGGGATGCACCTCGCCCACCACCCGCCCACCTCTTCCTGCCAATCACCAATGGTAAGTCGAGCATCGATAAGCGTCTTGCTGTATGGTTCTGACTACCAGTAATCAGCAGTAATGGAGGGGAAGACGACAGACGTGCCTTGTATTGGGAAGAGACGTCGAGGTACAAGCCCGAAGAGGGATGCACCTCGCCCACCACCCGCCCGCCTCTTCCCTCCGGTAAGTGAGGTTGACATTCTCCGGGTAGCTAACATAACCACTGAATCAGTTCCACGCACAGATTAGTCGACGACACACCTTCGTAGGGAAAGACGTCGGAGCGCAAGGCACTCCGCCCACCAGCCGCCCGTCTCTTCCCTGCCCGCTCTATCTGTAAAGGACCGCGAGATGATGAGTAGAGGAGGGAAGTTCTGACATAACAGCGAACAGGCTACTCATCTTCTGACCCGTTAACGTGTTTGGCGCCTTACTGACATCGTAACTATCAGAGCGTCGGGGAAGATGAGAGTGGGGACTACACCTTTTATGTAAGGGCACCAACTATGCACACCGCGATGGAACTAATAAGGCAGGTCGTCAGCGCTTGGAACTGAGGAGACGGAGACGTGCCTCTGTAGGGAGAGACGTCGAAGCGCAAGCACCTCGCCCACCAGCCCACCCGCCTCTCCCCTGCCTGCTATATCTGTAAAGGACCGCGAGATGATGAGTAGAGGAGAGAAGCTCTGACATGAACGGCGAATAGATTACTCATCTTCTAGCCTTTAACGTTTTGGGGATCTACTGGGATCGTGACTATCAGAGCGTCGGGGAAGATGAGAGTGGCAACTGCACCTTGTATGTGAGTTACTACCTATGTGCATTGCCTTCGATGGAGCTGATATAGAGCCGATTGTCAACGCTTGGAACTGAGGAAACGGAGACGTGCCTCTGTAGGGAGAGACGTCGAAGTGCAAGCACCTCGCCCACCAACCCGCCCGCCTCTCCCCTGCCTGCTTTACCTGCAAAGAAGCGCAAGATCATGAGTAGAGGATAGAAGCTCTGATATGAACGGCGACCAGGCTACTCATCTTCTGGCTCTTCAGCGTTCTTGGGGAGCTACTGGGATTGTGACTATCAGAGCGTCGAGGAAGATGAGAGTGGCAACTACAGCTTTGACTTGTGAGAGCATCAACTATGTGCATCGCGATGGAGCTAACGTAAAGCAAGGTTGTCAACGTTTGGACAAGAGAAGCTGGAGACGAACCTCTAAGGAGAGACGTCGAAGTGCAAGCACCTCGCCCACCAACCCGCCCGCCTCTCCCCTGCCTGCTATATCTGTAAAGGACCGCGAGATGATGAGTAGAGGAGGGAAGCTCTGACATAACAGCGACCAGGCTACTCATCTTCTGGCCCTTCAACATTTTGGAGTCCTACTTGGAACGTGACTATCAGAGCATAGGGGACTATGAGAGGAGTGACTACACCTGTTATGAGAGACGATATCTCAGGTTCATCACCCTCCGGTCTCTACGAGAAAAAGAGGTGAGTAGAACAAGATTACTCACCTAACACTTCACCGCCTTCATCACGTCTGACTTCAACAAGTAGTTAGCATCATACTCATAGAGGCTAATGGCACACCTAGCAGAGAGCAGAGAGAGATGTCGAGGTACAGCTTGAATGTACTCCGCCCACCCGCCCGACCCGTCTCTCCCCACAGTATGGTTCACCTGGACGGTTAGGAACGAATGAAACACTACAGTTCACCGACAGTACGGAACATCTTCGAATCTAAAAGGCACCTCAATAGCAACCATATGCATCGAGAGGCTGACGACTTACACCTAGTGTAGCGATGAACACCGAAGTGCGAGACAAATCCTCCAACCACCCACCCTTCCCTTAGGAGATCCACCTACATACGACTGCGACATCATGATTAGAGGTATGGCGCACTTAGATTACAGACGAATGAAGTACTTATCTTTCTTTCATGCGAACGGTGATGGCCTAGTGAAAACGTGACTATCAACACTTCGAGGGACAAGAGGCCGCTGACTACACCTTTGAGTTCTCTCTCGGTGGCATCACTTAGGTTATGTTCTATGATAGACAGGGTCAAACTAGGTGGACCACTCGTGACCACGTACCAAGGTTGAAATAGAAAGGAAAAGGTGTATTAGAGGAAGGGGGAGGTGGTGGAAGGAGGAAGAGAAGTGAGGACGAGAAGGAGAGGGGCGGGCGAGTACTTATGCTCTTGGTTGAACGAGGCTGACCTGTCATCCCAGAGAAGTTCAACATGGCTGACTGTGGTTGACAATGATCGGACCGCTCTCATTGGCTAAGGTCACTGCTTCCTAGTGGCCCACGCCACACCAGCCTAACATTTTCTATAGTACAGACGGCTTTGCTAGGGCTGGCTGACTTGTTCGCTCAAGGACCGCGAAAGTAGCTGACACGGCGGCTGGCCTCTCACTTCAGTACTCATACTTCTGACGTTCTGGTAGGGATTTGGTAAGGAGAACGGTATTCATGTATATTCGGCGCATTGTTCGCGGTGTTACATTCAATTTGATTCAACAGGTACTCTATGTTGACATAGCCCAAAAGGAACCGAACTTGAGGCTGACTGCGAGGACATGCCCATTTTACTTCGGCTACACAAGATTTTGTTGGGTTCTAGTCACCTGAGCCAAGCTACGGACAAGTGACGGATGTACCTTTGCGTGAAGGGGGCGCTTGTATGTTGTTCACAGAGGAAAGTCGAAGCAAAAAAGTCCTCAGCCACGACAAACGAAGCGACGGAGCACATACCACTTTGTATCGAAGGAGAGACGTGGAAGAAAGCCCCATGTGGGGCTTTCTTCCCCCACCAGCCCACTCGCCTCTCCCAACCAGACTTGTAACATCTATCTGTGAAGCAAGGGGCTCAGCATCTCGAGGTCTGATAGCTGAGGTAGGTGATAGCCATTCACCTAAGTACAGTAGAGGAAACTTGAACGGGGAAGCCAGGTAAAGGGCGATGATAAGAGAAAGAGGAATGCGGGCAAGCGGGAAGGAGACAAGTAGGCCCAAAGTGGAAGGGGTAAGTTGAACATGGCTGACTTCGATCATCGAGCGACTCGAGTTCTGATTGGTTGAAGTCATTGAGCATCTGAGTATAACGATTTTGAAAGTAAGAAGTGTTCATAATGCATGGTTTATTCGACTATCGATACATTGTTATTACAGAGAAACTAGAGCGGTGGGCGAATAGGAAACAGTGAGTGTGCCTGTACGCGTCACGGTACGAAAAGCCTAAGGATGCGATGAGGTAGAAGTCTAGAAGATAAAATCAAAAGAGCAGAAGGAAAAGGGAGAGAGCATGTTATGATCTGAAGACTGTAGCTAGAGTCGCACTGTACATCAGCGAGAGTTCAGCGAAGCGATTCTTGGGAAATATATAGGGAAGGAACATCAAAGAAAGAAAGAAAGAAAGAAAGAAAGGAGAGGAGAGTTCACCACATCTGAAGCCACCACGCTCACGCCCTTAGCTAGACTGTCACTGGGCGGTCCACCTAATTATACTCTTTGGTAGCCGTCCCACCAACATACCCCACCTCAGCTCAAGAGTCAAGGGTGCCATGCTCGGTTACTTTCACACTCTGCCTCGCACCCTTCACATCCACGACCTTCACAGACTTCTCCGCCTTGTTCCTGTTCAGCGGAGGCATCGGACTAGATTGTCGCATGATGCCAGCACCAAGAGCGCTGTGCACGGCGGGAGGAGCAAATAATAGGGAGTCCGACATCGGTGCATGTGCGAGTGATGGACGCTCGACGCTCGTGTTGGCAGATGACGAAGGTCCGAGGGGGCTGGGTTTGGACTGGTGTTGGTGGTGATGCTGCTGACTGAGGGGAGGACCGTAGATTCGCAATGCAGCAGGGCTGATGGTCGTTGTTGTAGACACAGAGCGTTCGGATTGTGAGCGAGCACCGACTGGGGGCCTGGGAGGGCTAGACGCGGTAGTGCTTGGCGTGTGCCGGCGCGAAGACGTGGTGGGTCCATTCGGAGGGGGGACATATGTCCTCTTTGGGTCTACGCTCCTGGTCGTTGACACAGAGGACGCGGCTCTGGGCACGAAGACAGCTTGTGGTTGAGGTTGAGGTTTAGCAGGGGTATACCACGATCCCGAGACCTTCCCGCTCGCCTTCTTCCACGACTTGAAACCTCCCGTCGCCCGTATGCTCTCCTCATCATTCTGATCTTCCTCTCTTGCACTCTTCCTTGACACCGAAGTTGTCCTGGAAGAAATAGACGCACTCGAAGACTTCGAGCTCAACTGGCCATGCCTAACACTATGCGCAGTCAAACTCGACGTCGACGATTGGTTCTGCAGTCTCGGTCTTGAAGGCTTGGCAGGCATAGATGGGTTCAAGGGAGATAGTGGAGAGCGAGCTGTAGGCATGATAGCGGGGGTGCTGTAGAACTCTGGGCTGTACGGTCGTGAAGGGGGGTTCATGTCTCTAGCTTCCTTCGCAGAGGCGCGTCTTAGTAGCTCGATGGGTAGAGGCTTGTTCATGGTGGTGGTCGAGGTCGATTTAGAATAAGGAGCAGGTGCCGGAGGTGTATCAGGATGTTCGGGAATGGTAAACGTGGTTGCAGTTGTTAAATCCATGCCGTCAGCTGGAATTCCGGAAATCGACTCCATGGAGGTAAGGGGTTGGAGAGGCGCGGCGCACTGTTGCTGGTCAAGGCGAAGTGGACGTACAGGCTTGGAAGTTGGGATGGGTACAGGGCCAGGAACTTGCGTACGGCCATAACTTTGGACATTGATCGGAGGAGGGGTACGAACGTCCACAGAGGGCGTGGAACGTGCTGTAAGAATGATCGAAGGGCCCTGGGTGTTCAAGTCCGCAGGAGGCGTGTTGAACTTGGCTGGCAATACCGGCACGGGAGGCGCGTTCAAGGGTACGGAAAACTCATGGTCTAACAGCATCTTATCTGCTGCGTCGAGCGCCTCATCGATCACAGTTGGGTGGTAGGACGATTGCGAGTAGCAACTGTCTGATTCCGAACCAAACTCCTCGTCCAAGTCGTCGTCGGAATATGATTTGTCAAAATCTGACTCTGACGCAATAGTGCTGGGTTGGATGACAATTCTCTCGGAGAGTACTGAGGAAGTCGGGGAACTGCAGATCGAAGGTGCAAACGATATATAGTCCATAGGTGGAGGAGTAAGAGGGATTGATTGGCGGGGTGGTGCACGGTCGCAAGTATGTGTCGTGTCGATGCTAAAGGGGGTCGGCGGCGGCGCAAGTCTCGAAGAATAGACAGAGGCAGGGGTTGTTGGCAGCGGATCCGATGTTGTCTGTGTATATTCGGAACATGGTAGCGAGGTCAAGGGTGAGATCGGGGATGCACTGCGTTCGTGGATGGAAGTGGTGAATTGCTTCGTTTGAGGTGGTGCGGGAGCTACCTTGGTTTCTTCTGCAGCAGAAAGAGTAAATGTATGCTTCGGATAGTCAAAGTGCGGGACGGAAGGTACCGGAACTCCCGTGAACCGCATATGCTCGAAGGTAGACTCCGTGAAGGATACGTCCGTTACACTCAAACCATACTCGCTTGTTCCTCGCCGAGGCTTCCGGGGTGATAGACTTTCAGACTGCCTGTTTTCATCGGTTTTCGATCCAAAACTTCGTAATCGCTGCTTGTCTTGACCCGCAGGCTGCGTGATTTCCTCTATCCCATCTCTAGCACCACCACCAATGATTCCTTCTACCTTTATATCCTCGGCCACCTCGCTGCCAACACTGCTTCCAATCCTACCCTTACTCCCCATGGACGGGTCTTCGAAGTGCAACACGTCTTTCCTTCGGATATTCTCCTTCAAGATGGGCTTGGCGTGATGCGTCTTCTTCGGCGCTGGGTACGAGTTCGCGCGAGTATGTGGGAGAGAGATGGGCTTTGAGTAGGTACGCTCAGCGGTATGTTTTCCTGGTTTGAGGTTCATCCGGTGGCTCGGCTTCGGAGGGGGTTTCTGGAGCTTCGTTGGTGAGGATATCTTCGGACGTTGAGAGGTTGAAGAGCGGGACGTGATGCTGGATGTGTCTGAGTCTTTGGAAGTGAGGAGGAGGGATGTTTGTGACGCTGATGCCCTATGATGTAGATAACGGAGAGGAAGGAGATTACATGGTTTTGGTGAGAAAATACAACGAGGAGAGGTGTGCCGGAGACTTACTTGACCGAAGACATGATACCGGTAAGGGAAAGCTTCCTCGGGCGATGAGTCTTCTCCTCAGAGGCATTATCCGATGATTTACTGCTGCGCGATATATGACGTTACTCGGTGTTTTGGGACGATGAATAACTTCCACCTCAGCCTACCTGAATGTCTGTGATAGTTTGCGAATGAGACCTGGTCGTTCGGGCTTAGGTTCTGCCGAGGCATGGTGGGCAGCCTCAGCCGTACTAAGCACATACGCATGGCGGTCAGCATCAACCGTAATGACTCGTCAATGAGAAGAGACGTACCTGGAGAGCGACCCTGACCGCTTTCGCATGAGACGTTGCATAGTGTATATGGGATCTACAAATGATACAAATAAGGATGGAGTCGGGTGGCTTTTGTAGGTCTAAATACGCAGGTTGTGTTGGACAGTCAGCAGTGGCACCTTCGGCAAGAGAAAGAGGATGAGGAGCGCAGAAGTAGCGAAGACACGTCAAAACGCGGGACACGTTCATGTCGGCTCTTATACGTCCTGTCAATGTGATCCCCAGGGCCTACTGTTCTCAAAAATATAAGGCCAGCAGACCCGTGGATGTTGGACGGTACAATGAAACAAAGGGCCTTTGGGCGGCGGCATGGCCCGACGAGGGCCATCATATATTTTTGGACGCCCGCGAAATGGACAAACTCGAGGTTTCTGTGGTCGCCATTTTAGTGGTCGTTATGAACAGGCAGGGGGCCAGCCAGGGGCCTACGCCATGACGAGAGCCGAAGTTGCTTGGGATAACTGATAGCAGGACAATGAAAGGATTGCTCGCGTTGTAAGCGAGCTAGAGCTACAGCGTGTATAACCTAAACATAGACGTTATCAGCCCCTCTGGGTTTAGCCTCGCGAATCGAGTGAATGGGTGAAGAAGACATTGTACATACCCTGGGGATCACAGTTTGTGTCGTTAGTCGCATTACATTCATGATGCTAGAAAGACCTGTAAGATTGGACTGCGGAAGTGGCATATGAGAATATCATGGAAGTCGTGCTTTGGCTGAATGTTTTCCTCGTTCAGTCACTGCCCTACGCAGCAAACCCTGTGTACGCAGTTGGCATGTAAAGAGGCTTGGCCACAGCGCACGCAAACACCCACAAGCTGCGCGAACAGCCGGGAGCACGTGATTCATTGCCACGTGCGATGAGGCGGACAATGTCTGGTTTCTGGGAGCGTCAATTCCAGAGCTTGTGAAGTGAAAGTCTTCCAGGAACCTCCACCTCGTGTCACTTTTGTGAGCGAAACATATAGATTTGAGGTCAAGAAGTGATGAAGTTGGAGGAGGTGGGTCCACGCCGCCACCCAGTGACGTCCACCACTCTCGGGACCTTTCTAGCGCCCTGGCTGTACTGTGTCGTCACCTGGGCGCCAATAGAACTAGGATCCTGTGAGGAGCGGAATGAGTGCCTGACATTACGATGGAGGAGGCTGACCCCACCCTGGCTATATAAGTTCCTCCGCAGGTCAGCAAATCTATCTCACATCCTTGTCTTCATCCTCTTCCCTCCCCCGCACACCTCGCCCTCTCCCTTAATCTATTGTAAGTGGGCATGCATATCCCCTTTCGCTTGACACGATACTAACGCTATCTAATCTAGTCGTTCACGACCCCTAACGAACCATCACAATGGCCGCAGGAGCTGCTGTCCCAGGACTTTTCTTCGTATTCGCCGCAACCGTCCTCCTCGTCTTCGTAAGTTTATCTATTGCTGCGCAATTAAAATTTATATTCACGCGTCTTTGTCTTCTAGGCGTCCGTCTCTGCGCCAACATGGAATAGGATATCATTCCTCAACGCGGAGGGCCTGCGCTTCGGTGTGTTCGGATACACAGGATCACAAACACACGTAGGATACTACTTCCCAGACCCCATCGGGTAAGCTACATTCTCGTTTATCTTACATGAATTCTCTGCTGACCGTGCCTTGTTATCAGTGACGGGAAGATTAACAGCGGAGTCCTACACAACCTCACCTTTACTCTCATCCTCATCCCGATCGGTAAGTATTTCCTCCTTCCACGCCTATTGGCACAGACATACTCATCCTCATCCCCACAGCCGCCGGTCTATCAGGCCTTGCCTTCCTCTTCGGTCTCTGTGGTGCCGCCTACCACCGCTCCGGCACAGTCTTCATGTCCCTCATCTCCGCCCTCGCCCTTCTTGTCACCCTCGTCGGCTGGGTGCTCGAGATGGCCCTGTTCGGTATCGCTCACCACCGCGCAAGCGAACGTGGTGTCGATGTCAAGTGGGGCAACGCCAACTGGATCGTCCTCGGCGCACTTGCGTCGTTGTTCGTTGGCTTCGTATTCGCGACGTGCGGTATCTTTGGAAGCTACCGCTCGAGGAGATACTAAACGTGTCCTTCTGAGTACACGTCTTCGTGACCCTCTTTCCCTTTTGCTCTCTTCGACACCCTACGTATTGTATAACTTGCTTTCTTGATACAGGCGTTTGCTTGCCTCTCTATGGAATACCGAAACGGACTACTGCTGTATTATATTCATCCCTTTCGTTATCGTACTGCCTTACCCCTTCACTCTCGCCGGTGTCAGCCTCGACGAGAAAAACTACCATCGATGACGTCATATACCTTCCTCCTCCCCTCTACTTTACCATTATCACTTTTTAGTAGCCCTAGTCGTATTCGACCAAGCTTTTCTTGCCATGAACAAACGCCTTTGTATGTTACCTGCGCGCTGTAGTTGTAGATTCTCGTGGCAAAGCTCAATACCCTATTTGTGTTATGGGTGACTCAATGACGTGGGCATTGTTTACGAATTACCCGGTATTACTTAAAGCAAGGCCCATGCCCCGGCCCAAGTACATACCACCTTGCCGCGCGATCCACTCATGCCAAACTTGGTGTGCTTGGGAGCGGGAAGCAGATTACTTTGAGCACTGTAGTACTGGCAGTGGGTGCCGGTGTTGAACGTTGAACGTTGGGTGTTAAGTAAACAGTACGCCGTACATGACTATAATTTAGGTGAAGGAATAATCACCTTGACGTGACGTGCAAGTGGTACCATAGGTACATGACGGTCGCGATCGGATGCTAGTACTGCGGCATACCGCTACTCACTACATAAGCACTCACATTCTACTACCCATTGTATGAGCAATAATTCTCGAGTTAAAGCAGGGAGCACGCCGATGATGCTAAGGAAAAGCTGGCCAAGTATTCAGACACGGCGCGGGTATCTGTAGCGGTTACAGGGAAATCGGGATACCACGACTCTGTTCCGTAGACTCTGGAAGGGGATACGGGTTCTTGAGCAGACGTTTGAACAGCTTGCGGCTGCCCGGAAGCTTCATGCTTATATCCTCCGTGAAGAACCTGAAAAGACGTCCTTCGACGCATGCAGCATGGAGCTTCAATGGATCCGCATCCTGCATCTCGAAGAACGTCTTGTACAGGTTGAATAACAGCCTTCCCTGCTCTTCGCCGTTCGCACAGTTAGAGAAGCCATAGTCAACGGTAGAGGATAGTTTAAGCGCTCCCTCTCCATTGGCAGAGATGAATTGCTTGAGGTGCCAGACGGACTTGCAACTCGTGGGCCCCCCTTCGAGCACGTCAGCCAAGAGGTCGCATCGGATGCCGTTCATGGGAATATTCTTCTTCTGGAATAGGCGAAAGAGCGTTCCGGAAGAGTAAGCTTCGCAGAACTCGTCGAAAGAGCATGTGTTGATGAGCGTCATGTATGCGCGACCAAGTTGCATTTCTTCGTATAGCGAGGGGCAGATGCAAAACCCAAACCACAGATAATGTGTTATATCTGGGCTAGGATGAGAAGATGACAACAGCAGTGCATAGAACTTGAAGCACATTTGGCGCTCTACGGAAAGGTTTTCCATGAACGTGCGAATCGTGATCGACGAGGCGTTTGGCGAGTTGCCCAGGGCTACCCAAGCACGTCTCTGCATGCCCTCAACCAAAGACTCAGCGTCGTTGTTGCTCATCTCCGGTTCCTCCAAGATCGACTGGTGCTCCAGGAACCATGCATAATATCCGCCGCGTGCGTGTGTGGGTATGGCCTCGTAGATAGCTTTGATCTCTGGTATAAGTCTACCTTGTAGCCTCCACTTGTGAAGCTGCTGAGGTTTGACATCGCAGTACTTGATCAGCCCAACGTAGAGCCCGAACATCATGTTCGGGCCCCTCGGGCTGTATAAGCCTGCCTTGTCGATCCCCCAGTCCTTAAGAGTCTCCTGATCGGTTGGGAGAAGGTCGTCGTAGACGGCGAGCGCGAGATGATCGGCGGTATTAATTGGACGACGGGGGGTGCATTTGAAGATGTGCCGAATCCAACTGTTCGTCTGACACTCTTTGTTGCAGTACCACACTTTTTGGCACCCTGTACACCTTCTCGTGGCCGTATGCTCCCCACACCCTTCACATGTATGCAGATGCTCCGACATGCCAGTGGACTGCAACAATCCAGTATATGTCTAAGAGTACGGTCAATCGAATTATTCAGTGTACTCAGTCGAGAATTTGTGAGTTACTCACGGTGAGCAACTGGTTGTAGGGGTTGAGAGTCGGCGAACAGCACTTGCCTGAGCAGAGACCTCGCACAGGAAGACGCTCTTGTGTCGGATAAGATTCAGATTGGCGACTATTTGCTGAATGTGCAATGCGTCTGGGCCCTGCTTCACGCGCGGTGTGTTGGCACCTGATCCAGTTATACAAGGATATGACGATATGCATAGATGGCGGTATAAACAAAGAAGGTAGTGTTAGTGCAAAATGCTGCATCATGTTGAGCTATATAGACGCACCTGTATGTCTGGCAGATGCAGGGAGGAAATGAGTGAACTGTGGTTGACGAATGTTCAAGAACAACAGCAGGAAAGGTAAGGAACCACAGAGTCCTAGGCAGGAGTTGGGCTCATGACACCCTCGAAACTGCTCATAGGCTTACCAAGTGCGATCCGTCGACTCTGATCCGGGCTTGTCAACTCTTGGGGATACTGCATACGGCTTTGAACTTCAGGTAAGTCAAAATGAAGCTGTAAGTTGTAAGTTGTCATATTGTAGCCAGGAAAAACGAGGACAATACCTTACGATAGTACTGTATATGAACGCCGCGCTCGCGTCGCACCAGCAAGCCGACAAGCTCGACGTCCCCGGGTGATCAACCCTCAATCTCGCTAAGGCAGCCTCTCTCTTTGCATCAACATATGTATATACCGTGGTCTTCAGTAGCCAGCCAGCGACACTTCTAAGGTCTGCAGAGGAAATAAGACGCGGATCAACGTGGATGTGCATATGTGACGATGGAGAATGATTACAGAAAGACCGAATACAATGAAGGACTTGTGGAGTTCAATCAGGGTCATGACTCCCCTCGCAACACGCGTCACAACACAGGATCAGCCATACCTCAGACGACTTGAGTCGTCAACCTTCCTGGAGGGTCTTGTCAGTGGAACACTGCAACACGCGTCGAAGGTTTGTTGATGGGCACCGGTCTTCATGACAGAAACGAGAACATGGCGGTAAGAAGCAAAGGGCGGACGGTGTATCCCGTCAGCCGCCGGAGAATTCTATACGAGGCGGGTAGCGGGACGGCATTGCCCCAAAAGGCAGTTCCGTGCGCTCCCCGCCCGGGATCCGGAGTGACGTCATGACTCATCGAAGTGCATGAGTATCGAACGTATTCGTCTCGAGCTCTCCATTGTACTACATGGTTTTCTCATCGTCTGTAGCCCTGGCAGCGTCATGTATACTGTCCAGTAGGCTTCATAAGTGTGCTGTAATATTGCCGCGGACGTACCACATGATACTCCCTCCACTGGCGTGTCAAAGGCGAGTGAGTCTTCGGAGCATACGACTGATGACTTGAAGATTCGTCGTATATGTAATAGCGCGTCGGGCGTAACTTGCCCTACGAAGCCCAACGGTACCGTTCCCACCACTATCGCATGGTACTCCTCCTTCTCCTGTTCGATGCATTTGATACATGCTTGGCACGAGACCTTCCCAATACACAATGCTTATTATTTCAAGGATGCCATCAGTAGTTACTTCGAAGGCTGGGATTCCATAAAAAAACAGGGTGCGTACTATTGTCGCCTATTCATCCTTGATCATTCGAGGCGTTCTTGGTGTAGGAGCAGACGTCGAGTGTAACAGAGCAACGAGCTTCCTACCAGTTACTTGCCAGAGCAAGAACGTCCAAATCCGTGCCGAACGAGTCCTCGTCTGCTTATAAGGGCCACCACAGATATGGGCCCATTACTACCAGGTCAGACAAATTATCATGTACGCCCGGGGGTTGAATCTGTCTATTCTGGCTCTGGGAGACAGTACTTACTGTGTTAACTCTTCGAGCTCATCGTCGGGTTCTCCAGCGCTAGTGTGGGCACGAGGTGGAGTTTCTCTGTCCGGTGGTGTTTGACCGATATATATGTGAGAACTGGGTATTGGAATTCTGGGTTAAACTCCTGGGTATACTCGGCACAATTCCGCCACACTACTCGGTTCGCATCAGGCTCGACATCAAAAATTCATTCATATTCAGAAAGCTTAATTGTTTGACTGATGCAGGAGAGTATTCTGGTTAGTGCGAGGTCGGATAACAAGATGTGTCATTTACAGTCAACATCAGACTCGGAGTGTTGAGAGAGTTTTACCTTGTCACAAATGCATTGGAATATACTAAGGGGTGAGGACGGCGTCGGTCGGTGCAATAGACGTGTGCGCACAGGGGAGAACCCATGGGAGGGGTGCGTGACCTGTTCGAAGTCCATTCGAGCATCCCTTGAGGATTCTTGTCATCACATCGCAACTTCTCGCCCCATTACCACCCGGTCGTACGAAGCCTATTGGAGGTTCTCTCGTGCACCGGAGGGCCGAGAAAGAGGTGGAACGGTATAAAAGGACTGAGAAGATGGAGCTGGGGAAGACCATCGCATCCTTGGCGACTTCTGGCGTTCAAGCACGCTCGAGCACACTCACGAATCTCCTCCGTCTTCAAAACAGACTATCTCACGACCATTATGAAGTTCTTCACGATTACCTCCGTTCTTGCTGCTTTCGCTGCCGCCGTAGCAGCTGTCCCTGCACCTGACGCTTCGACCGCCGTCAGTGTTTCCTTCGATCAGGTCTACGACAATGCCAACGGCTCGTTAGCTACAGTTGCATGCTCCGACGGCTCTAACGGCCTCCTTACCAAAGGTTCGTATTGTTCACTCACTCACCATAGCACCTTCAAGTTGCTCATTGTCACTTGAATTATAAAGGCTTCACGACCTTCGGCAGCCTCCCCGGTTTCTCGAACATCGGAGGTGCAGGAGCGGTCGCTGGCTTCAACAGCGCTGCGTGTGGAACGTGCTGGCAGCTGACGTTCAATGGCACTTCCATCAATGTCACTGCCATCGACCACGCTGCTGCGGGCACGTTCAATATTGCGCTTACCGCGATGAACAAGCTTACCCACAACCAAGCTCAATTCCTTGGTCGCGTCAATGCGCAGGCCACCCAGGTTGCTGCGAGTGCTTGTGGTCTGTAGGCGCTATAGCAAAGGTAAGTGTACTTGATGGTGTACGACATATGCTTATCGTTCGGTAGTACTTTGCTGCTGCAGGGGAAGTGTGATGAACCCATGGACAATTGACGAGTGAGATGTAACATTGGACTGGACTCTGCGAACTGTCATGGACTTCTGCCCCCTTTAAGACTCTCTGTAAAGTCAGAAAGTAGTTATGCTGTATTCGGAAGAGATTCAGCGTTCTTTACTTACCAAAAGGCTCGAATTAGTAGTTCAAGTTGATTTCTGGAACTTTATAGTACAATGTACTTGCGATAAACAACTTTGATGCATTGAACGTTAACACGCCTTGGACTGTCAAGAGTTTCAATATGTTGGGGTATTTGTGTTGCACTTATCCTATGCACGAATGCTGTCCGATGTCTGCGTGGCCAGACTCTGAGAGAAAACGATAAACACTGACTCAAGCTTGTCTGTAGTAGAAGGTGCCAGTGAGAGAGAACTCAGACCAGAAATCTATGACGACGGAGCTGAAAAGTCCGCGTCGTGCACCGGCCCGAATTCCCGTCCAGCTCAAGCTACTTATCATCCGCCGCTTGGCTCTGTACTGCCATTATCGTGATACTTGCTCCTTTTCACCTGCCAGGTATCATTCTATAGGCTATCATTTTTTCTCAGTAACTATTAGCAGGAGTCATGACACAAAATCTGGAGTACTTGACGCAAGATCAAGTCAAGCAGGTACGCCATCATGCTGGTATCAGTGTCCAGCCTATCGTCATCTACCCAACAACGTACTCACAAAGCCTTTAGTTCTATGCAGATGGGTGAGAACCAGCATAGTTATCCCGGCATTCTAGCCTCTCGCTAATAGTCTTATGCTCTAGTTATCTTCGTCTGTCCACCTTCCTCAGTAGCGAAGATACTGAAGCCTTGTTGACTCGAGCCAAACAGCTGCTGAGCAACTTCAGTCTCGAAGATCACCCCTTGGTAAGCCAACATGTCAGCTATGCATTTGTTTTCACGCCTCTTATCTTCTTGAGTTTAGACCAAATTCACCACCGGTGATGATAATCACGTTGGAGATGACTATTTCTTAGACTCAGGCGACAAGATCCGCTTCTTCTTCGAGGAGGAGGCACTCGATAAGACCGGAAATCTCCTAAGAGAGAAAGAAAAAGCAGTCAACAAGATTGGCCACGGGTTGCATGAACTGGATCCCGTGTTCAGAAAAGTAACTCTGGAGAACCCATCTATCAAGGCCGTCGCGCGTGATTTGAAGTTTCACCATGATCCTGTCGGTACGTATGAGTTAGATAGCTACAATGGAGGGACATTTAATCGAATGCTTGTAATAGCTCTACAATCCATGGTGATATGCAAGCAGACGCACATCGGTGGCGAAGGTCAGTAAGCGGGCTCTGAAGGGGATCTGAATGATAATTCTTCATATTCTGACATAATGTTCCCTTCTAGTACCTGAGCATAATGATTCGTAGGTTCAGTCATCTGTTTGAGTTACATTGTAGACTGACCCATGTTTATAGAACCTTTCTGGTAAGCAAGGCGAACCACATACGAGTAAGCGATGAGACTAAGGTACCACGGTAAGTACACCGATCCTCCTTCAGCATTAGGATTCTGGATCCCGCTGGAGAGGTGCACACCTGAAAATGGAGCACTTTCCTTCCTCCCTGGCTCCCATCGTACCGCCTCCATAACGAAGCGCTTCGTACGACTACCACAAGGCGGTACCGGATTCGAGGAGCTGATACCTGCAGACAAGGCACCAAAGAACCCTGAGGGGAAGTATATTCTCGAGGCTTGCGAGCCTGGTAGGTTTCAAACGATGAAAGGTCAAGTATGATATGGCTAAAATGCTATATGACATAGGTGACCTCGTCCTCATCCACGGAAGCGTGCTGCATAAGTCAGAGAAGAATACAAGCCCCAATACACGATTCGCGTACACATTCCACATGGTTGAGTCGGCACCTTACGCAGTATACGACACAAAGAACTGGCTGCAACCGACACCCGAACTACCGTTTTCAAAGATCCTGGAAACTCCAAACCCGACTATCCTTGAAACAAGAGCCTAAAGAGCCTGCTCGTATTGATGTACTGAAAGAAATACTTGTACACTTTTCTTGTTTAGAATATGGGAACGTCATTGAACAATCTCTATGTTAGCAGCCTTTGCTAAAGTCTCTGCCGTGAGGTTGCCGAGCTCATCAATCAGTGCGGGAAGGAATGTGCCGCTCCCCTTCACATCTTCTCGCTCAGCTGCGTATTCCGAGGCCACGGTGATAGCAAGAACGCTGCAACGGCAATCGGTCAGACGACGCCATTCTCGAAGAAGTATGGATTCTGTATACAACTTACCCTCCAATCGCTGCTAGGAACATGTCGCCTCTGACCAACTTCCCATCCTCCACTGCATCTTCAGATCGTAGTGCATTCGCAGCGAGACTTGCGCCACCGCAGAAGGTTGCAACGGAGGTGCCGACCATGCATCCAGAGCCAGTAATGTCCCCGAGAAGTGAATGTCCGTTTGACAATCGTACGACGGTATTGCCGTCAGACACCCAGTCAGTCACTCCAGTTAGTACCACGATACTCCCTATCATTTGGACAAAAACCATGTGAGAAGCGTTCATGTCGTCAGTTTATGAAGTGGGGCAACGGGGATAAGTAGAAAGAATGGAGGCGGCGGGAGTGGAGAAGGAGCGGTAGGTAGTACTGACTTTGCTTCCTGGCAAGATCTCGCACAAATTTGGCCGGGTCTTTGAATCCCGTGCCCACGCTGTCTACACCCTTTGCCTGGACCTTAAGAATTGAATTGAATACGGCATACGCTTTCAGACACTTGGGCACGGAAAACGCAGATCGACATACCTCAAGAGAGTTAGCGATAGCTCCCAGCTCTGCGGCGTTTCCCTTCAATACAGTAGCTTGCCAAGTGCTGAGAAGACCTGCGATGATGAACGGGCGAATGAGATGTAAGTGCATGTGGTTCATATCCGCGGTGGGAGATGTGCACTTGCCATTGGCTGATTCTCTCCGGAATTTCGTCGCGCCAACGCCCACAGGATCGAATACTACCGGTTTTCTGTTGATATTAGCTTGCCTACCTATAGAAGATTCATACGGCGGTGGGTCAGAACCGGAACCACATCTAATCTTATCTTTGAGGGCGTCAGTCTTACCGGCAGCGAGCATCCCGTCCAGGTTCTGTATGGTTCCAAAATTGACAAGCAGTGCGCCCGTGGCCTTACTCAGGTCTTCCATCTCTTCTGGGGCCGTGGCCATGATCGGAGATGCCCCCAGTGCGAGCGTGGCATTGGCAGATTGAGTGGTGACGACGTTGTTCGTGATCTATATTCATTTATTATCAACTGCACCTGGATATGGGTATACGTTCGTGTAGATAACGACAAACCTGATGAACAAGAGGTCCATATTTCCTGACGCTATCGAGAATGGAACCTACACCAGCCTTGATAGATTCAACTGTGTATGAGGATTGGGGTGACAAGGATGTCTGGTAGAAAGCTTGAATGCGGGAAAACAGCGCTTGGGCTGCGACAAGCGGCTGCGGAGATGCCACGATGTCGCTGACAACGGCGACACCATCCAGAGCGTGTCCAGTAGGTGTCACGGACCCCCACAAGCAGTGTAAGACGTTCGAAGAGTTTATTCCGGCTGGGCAAGGCACGGTTTCGTGAGTAAACGTGCCCTATAGAGACAGATGATCTTATTCACCGATGGCCACTGCTTTGACGTCGGTGCCGTCAAGTTCCTGTAGCATCTCCTGTAGGCCCGTCGGACCCGTCACACTGTGTTTGACCTTCTTTGTCTTCGTCTGCCAGACGGGACCAATACCAACGTAATCGGCGCCGTCCTTCACGGCCTCGCGTATGTGCTCAGGTGTATTGCACGTTTTACCTATGATGGAATCTGGAGGAAGCAGAGAGCGAGCGATGGGCACTGGCATATCTGTCTGTCCGATGTGTACACCGTCTGCGCCCATGGCCAGAGCGATGTCAACTCGATCATCAATCAGGACGGGGACTCCATATTTCTGGCAGAGCTCTTTGGTCTGCCGTGCCACCTGTAAGATCTGTAGAGTGGTAGGATGTCAGAAGCCTTGCGAGTGTCATATTGAATAGGGGACTTGCCTCTCCTGTATCAGCGGTCTTCTCGCGAACTTGTACGAGCGTGACGCCTCCTTGGAGTGCCTAGAGTCTCATTTATTCTCGATTTCCACGAGACGATAGGAATCAAGCTGCACCTCTTCAAGACTCTCAAGATAGTCCTATGGAATATGCCACAGTCAGTCAATATCCGTTTGGAAGTCTAAGATGTGTTTACCTTGCCAGGTGGTAGTAAATCGCGTGCCGTCACAAGATAGAGAGAATAGTCAATTGTCTTCTTCGACATCACGGAGATCTATAACCGGACTGCCTACACGGCTCTGGTGGAATTCATCTATCTCTGTCGATGATTCAAAGTATCCTCACTCACAGAGATGAAACAGGCTGTTCAGAATACGAATCCAGACGGCTCTGACCTTGCAGATGCTAAACTGTCGAGACGAAGCGATTGATCAACTTCAAGATAATGAGTCAATGATCTTCCAAGTGGACTTAAGATTTGATTGGCACGCAACTTGTTGTACCCTATTGACTGCTCCTGCCATTTATGGGCACACACAAAGTACCGTACTTAGTCCATCTTCTTTGCAGCAACCTCGCAGCACCTCTCGCAAATTTTTATGTACTTTTCCACGTAGAATCTTGTGGTTAGCGTGTGGGGTTATGATCAGGGTTAGTCCCCTCAGTTTGCCCGAGCCTCAGGACCATCATCTCCATACTGTACCTGCTCAGAATCCCAGATCAATTCAGAAGCCTAGAACTGCCTGAAATAGAATCAGTGGTTGATCTGTACCGCCGACAACTATCAACCGCATGACGCCCATTCCTCGTGGCTCCCTCTACCTCACCCAAAGTTGGCGAGCTAAATTCGCAGAAACTCTTCAGGCAGCCAATGGAATTTGAAGCGACTATTCATAGAGGCTTGGCGGACGTGCTTTCCGGGGCCCGGGCGTAGTCCGTCTGTCACTGCGTTAGACTGGTGGCGGGAGGTGGCGGAGCGCAGTGACCGAGCGACTTCACAACAACAATATCTTTGTGTCTGGCTAGCACATTTATGCAACAATTGCCGCTTGAAGGTACAGCACCGAGGCACAACGTACCTACATGTTACTGACAGCTAGCAATGCCGACGGACCTCGAACCAGGCAAAAAAGAAAGGAACACACATGATGCGCCTCGTCTAGGTGCGCCTTTCGACTGTACCCTCTTTTGAGGAGTCGAGGCACTCCCGCAACGAGCACTCGCTCTCTCGCCGAAATGATACGCCCATCTGAACCGTAACTGTTATGGTCATGCAAGACGATTGCAATGATGGCACTCACTGGAGAGGGTTTGGCCGACGGGGTCATTTGTGGCTGGCGTCCGAAGACTACAGCTGCCCCATCCGACGAGGCCCGAAAGATAATTGTGATGGGCTGCTTATCGATCCAGGAGATTAGACCCAAAATGCTTTATCTCGCTCGAAACGTGTGGAGCAGCGGAAGTATAAGCGCATCAGAGGGTAGTCTGGGGGAACACTGATCTGCGTACAGTATTGCCGTAGGATTTGCTTCCGTTGTGTTTGATTGTAACCCGAAACCCGATAGCAAGAATACTTCAGAGGAGGGTTTGAATATATGTCAGTAAAAAGTACTAGTACTTACTCACTTTAAGTAATATGTCATAGTGCTTTGAGGCAAACTTGGAGACGTTTGATAGCCACGTGTGGCGATATATATGTCCTCAGATGACACAGCCCGTTGCTGTATGTCAGTATATGTCTTCAGCCACCAGACAATTACTGTATGACATATCAAATCAACAAAACATAGTGCAATTTCGGCCAGTAGATCTGACACCTTGCCGGTCATAAAATCGCGACTACGCGTGCGTCGAAAAACATTTCATACGGGGTGTGCCTGAAATATATCGATATCGACGTAGTAAACTGTCATTGTTCGAATGTCCTCGAAACTTGGAGATCGCTCTTCTCAGAGAGGGTAATTGGAAATATCGAGTATATCGCAATTCGCGAAGCCTGGGCGAATTTGCCTCGAGGGGCAGATCGTGCTTCGTGGCGTGGGGTCGGTACCAGAACGCTGGGAGTTTCCAAGGTCATGTTGTTCGAAGATAGGCTAGCGATTCCTCTCAGCAACCTGCCTGTCGGGAGAGTGACGTGCGATGATTCACAGCCATACAGCTCAGGATCTCACTCAGTATTTAGTAACTCGGCTACGAAGGGTTTCAAAGCTTTCACTCACACAGCTTGTTTATTACGCGGTGCACAATATGAGCACTGGGTAACGGCATGGTGGTTGGACCAGCCATGGGCGGCGGAGCAGCGAGACGGCAAAAGATCTTGTAACCTTCGTATTAACGCACGGGGACTTTATGCGAAGTGTTATGGTGATGTAATTACCTGAGTAGCCACACGCACTGATAGAAAAAGTCGTACACTATGCCGTACGTAACGAACGCAACGCAGGCGAGACATTCGTGTGACTTCAGAACCTTTAGAGTGCCTGCGAGGATCGACGGAATACGAATGATGTGTCAGTCAATTAGAATATACAAATGACAAGGTCATGCTCACGTAGAATTGGTATATAACCACGGGCGATGCGGGGACTACGCAACATATGAGAATGGACGGGATGTTGTCGTAACCAGCGGCTGATACAATGCATTATTCGCGGTCTAGACGTTGGATGCTGTCACTGTGGTACCGAGTGAGTAGATAAGTAGCCCGGCAACTACTGCGAACGAGAGATGGCAACAACCAATCACAGCGTATGCTGCCGCGAAAGGCAACTCAATGGAACGGACGCGTTGAGATGAATGGGCAGTGGGCAGTGGGCATAATTGTTGGCATGATACGAGGGGAGGTCGTAAACAAGGCTTAAGCTCTTAAGCTAGAAGACGCACGAAGTCTATCCATCGAGAGCTGACATTGGACGAGAGCGAGCAAGTGATTCAACAGCAGCCCACGGCATGAGCGGAGAGGAAGCTCACTGGCTGAGGCGCAGTTTGTTCGTTGAATTCGCAATGGAAACTTATGTATAGAGGACGCGTGGCCATCATGTCCAAGTTGCCGGAAAAGCGAAGTCTAAAACATGCGCTCATCTCTGCCCGAAGTTCTCGCAGTGAATTGGGGTGGGCCTCGGTGATTAACGCTGCGCACTAGGCTGGCCAAAGGCTCAGTCTCATTATATGGCACGGGTAGGGAAAATACGCAGCTGACCCCCGGGCGTAGACGATTGTAGGAACCGGATGGCAACTGGCGTTGAATGATCGTGGGGATACGATCATTAGCCTGTCCATTCAGTTCCATACAGGGATAACCTATGCCGACTCTTCAAGTCATGGTATCGATTTGGAAGTTTGCAGCTGTGAAAACGAAGAGGAAGGGATTAGAGTTGCCCGTGATGTAAGCTTCTTTTCTTTCCTTGGAAAAGGCATGCGTAGATGGACGGCTCATCAGTTTTGAAACATCAGGCGTATTTGTCGGATTGAGCATGCACATGTGTGGGTCATTGACGCATCACGGTAGCGACGTCTGGTTTGACAGAATCACCCATAGCATGACGAAAGGGGGATGAGTGTAGGCGAACAGATTGCTTACTTACCTTGGAAGTTTGCTAAGATGCAAAGAAGCCGCCCGAGCTCGGGAGGCGGAGGGCTGCGGGTATGACATACGGTGTTCTGTTCGTCTGATCAAGGACAACGAATCGGTGACAGGGACGAGAGGACCCGTATGTGAGCTCGTAACGAAATGATCTGCAGTGGCTGGTTGTTTCATCTAAGAGGCTACCAGGTCGGAAAGCCGGGAGAGGCATGATGAGGGTACTTCCTATAAATGATGCATCAGTGAGGGGAAAGTGTCGAATGCAGTGGTAAAGGCATGCTTCGTGGAGTCAGGCTATCAGGAAAATTGGTGCACATGGACGGATGGCAGTGACGGTTGCGGCCTTGCGTCCGAGAGCAGGACAGACGGAACACATTGGCACAATTGTGGGTGGAGTTCGAGGAATATGAAAGGCCATCTACTTCGATCTCGTGCATCCAGATGGTGATCGCAAGTCGTGCAGTCTTCACCGGCGGCATCTGCGCGTGCGCAGTGTGTGTGAAGCAAAGTGTGTTGTAGTACTGCACCTGAGATAGTGATAAATGAGTCAGTGTGTGTACGGAACTGAGGCCCAATGATCCAGCAGGAGATAAATGTGTCAGAACTACAGCAAAGCCAGCTTCTGCGATTGAGAACTTGTAGGTACGAGATGTTATGGCGCGACGGCCAGCGATGACTTTACTCTCCCCGGAGGACATGGCACGCTGGAATGTCTTGCGCATAGGTGTATACCTGCCAATCAGATCCTGAGCTGCACTCGAGCCAGAGAGGTGGATTTGAGGGACGAATGCGCATCAGTGGCTGGGCGGATGGACGGCCTGCACATATAAGAGCAGCCATCTCAGCCTGATGGGGAACAGTCGGGGTCCTGCGACGAGATTGATGCGGGAGATGGCGACATTGCACAACTGGAAAGACGGGTCTGAGCAGGACACTGTGCTGCAGGATGTGTGCTATCGTTCTCAGTAAATACGAACAGAACAATCCAAAAAGGACAGCGAGGCGGTGGCCGTCGAGGCCATCTGGGGGAGGGCGGGTCGTGGGAAGAACACTGGGGCGGAGAGAGGGCGGGCGTCTGTTGCATCGCAGTGATGGGCAAACAGGGCCAAACAGGGTTGGCGGTGTGTGAGAGCCATTTACAGCAGCTTTACGACGACCCGACCTCTCTTCACCACTCCCTCATTCCCTCCCTCCTCCCCGTCCCAAACGTCGCCGCCATCCCGCCCACACGACGACCTAAGCCATGTCTACCGCCGCAGGGCGCAAAAAGTCGCTCATCGCTATCCCCGCCCCAAACATGGACTCCCCCGTCGCTACCAACACCGCTCTCAACAAGGCTGCCTCCCAGTCCACCTCTCTCTACCAGCAATGCTCCTCTCTTAGAACTCGCTTGATGCGCGTACAAGACTTCTCCGACTTCTTCAGCATGTCTGCGGCGGCTCCTGATCCATCCTCCTCTCGCCGCTCTACAGACATCGTAAACCAGCTCTGGGACTGTTTCGTTCTCGGCGCCCCCCTCTGCTACCTTTTCAATCTTTTGCCAGACGTCCAACCCATCGAACTCGATATAGCAAACTTCGACCCCACAAATGACCGAACAAGGAAGCGTGCCATCGCACTGTTCGCAATGAACGTGAAAGGGCTGGGCCTTACCACAGAAACCTTCACTGTGACAGACTTGTGGAACAGAGACTCGAATGACGGCTTCGTCAAGGTGCGTACTTGACCCTCTCTCGTGCTACTATATACCCAATACCCGCAAAGGTCGTCAACATCGTTTCTGCTCTCGTCGATCACCTGCCGGAGGATGTGTTCATCGATGTCACCCCATCCACACCACCCCTCTGGTCCCCCAAGGATTCTTCCGACTCCCTTCCAGGAGAGCTTCTTGCAGCCGGGCAGAAGGACCAATACCCTGGTTTCCAGGTGGTCACGGAGCTCATACATACGGAAAGAAAGTATGTGCAGGATCTGGAACAAATGCAGGTATGTGTTGTACTCGATCTCTGGTTAGCCGGGCGTCTTTATGTATACATGGACCCTTTTCTAGCGATATGCCAATGCCGCTGCGCAAACCAATACACTCGATCACGGGACAATCCATCTCCTGTTCCCGAACCTCAACAAACTCGTCAACTTCCAGCGACGATTCTTGATTAAGCTCGAGAGTCTTTGGGAGCGACCTTGGAATGAACGGTTATGGGGTTCAGCTTTCACGGAGTTTGTGCGTAATTCAGCGTCCTTGTTCTCGAAGCGCTTGCTGACTGGATATCGGGTCTTCGCATTGTTTCGGACGCTTATTGTATATGCTGGAATGGAACGGCCGGCTCTCAACAATAGGAGGACGAGTTTTCCGTTTACGAGCCCTATTGTGCCAACTACACCAACGCCAGTGAGATTATGCTCACAGAGGAACAGAATCTTTCGGTGAGTGTGTTCGGATGGTGTTCCATGTGCTGTTCCATATATGGTAATCTCACCAAAAATGTTTTCGTAGTCTCTGAACGACATCCTCAATGTCAAATCCGAACTTCCTGCTTTCCTTATCAAGCCAGTGCAGCGTATCTGCAAATACCCTCTGTTGCTTGAGGTGGGTAATTTTACATTTGGCTCGGAAGCGGTTATTGATTCCGCGGCGTACAGAGTTTGGTGAAGGTGCTCAAGAATGTTCCCGAGTTCACTCATATGGATGATCTCGCTGCGGGCGTTGCCGTTACCAAGCGTATCACCGACAGAGTCAATGAAGAACAACGTCGGGCTGAGAACATCGCAACACTGAAGCACTTGGAAGGTCGTGTCGCAGACTGGAAGGGACATCATATCTCTAACTTCGGCACTCTCCTCCTCGACGACATCTTCATGGTAACCAAGTCGGAGATGGACCGAGAGTATCACGTGTTCTTGTTCGAAAAGATCATTCTCTGCTGCAAGGAATACACGCCGACTGGTGCCAACGGCAAGAAGGCTGGGAAGACCAACTCGCTCCTGAAAAAGCAGGGTGTTCCCTCCCCCTTGAGCATACCTCCAAGTCCCGCTGGCGCCAACAAGAAGACCTCTCCGTTACTTCTCAAGGGGCGTATCTTCCTCAACAACGTGACAAGCGCAGTGCCAAAGATTGTCGCCGGTAAGAAGCTCCCGTTTAACATAACCGGAGCGCTGTCTTACCAGTTCGTTCAGGTCAATACTCTCTTGCAGTCTATTGGAAGGGAGACGAGGATCTGGAATACTTTACCCTTCGCTGCCGAAATGAGGAGCAGCTTCGTCTATGGGAAAATCAGCTGAATCGTCTCATACAGGAAGTCGCTGCTCGCCGCACTTCTGAGTCTAGAAGCATGCATATGCGCCTTGCTCACATCGCCAACAGCACGAACCCTGCTCCGCCTAACAGGCAGAATCCCCACGGCAGTGAACGCACTTTCTCAGTATCCTCGCGGACACCTTCGACAGTCTCAAACGGCACGTTGCCGCCTTACCCTGGGCCATACAGCAGTCGCAACAGTCGTTTCGCAGGTTCTGTGACATCGGAAGACCAATCCGTGCTCAGTGGCCCTCCCGGATACCCACCATCGTATGAAGGCTTTGATCCTGATGGCGACGATGACTACGAGGATTACCCAATGATGGCCAGTACTCCCGCATCTGGACGTGGAACACCCATCAATGGTCGTCGGCCCAGCCACCCCGATGGGTACGCAAGTATGCGTAGCAGTGCCAGTGGTAGTATGATGGCACCTCCTGTCAGCGCCCACCCGTACGCAACGCAGAGTGGACGAGTAACGCCTCGAACCAGCCAAAGTGGTCATTCTCAGCGGCCACCTTTGCGGTCTCAGTTCAGTTCAGCCGGTCTCAGGGATATGGCGGATCCACGTCTATCGAGAACAAGTGGCCCGAGTCCGCAACCATCCTCCACCGCCACGTTGACGCGATCTCGGAGCGCGAGCCAACCATCAGCGTATATACCTCGACAAGCGCAGCCGCCACCGCCACTTCCGACTGGACCATGGGAGGAACGTTCTTCGATCCACCCTATCGACAGCAAACGCGGGAGCGGATCGAGCCAGTCAACGAATGACAACAGCTCAGACTACTCTCCCAACAGTGGCTCCCCAATCACGCCGTATGGATCAAGTGATTCGTCGTTGTCCGGGCTGACCGGTGTCCACGCCCGTGCTCATCAGGAGAAGATGTTGGCTTCTGCGGCGCAAAAGCTAGACTCAGGTGTCAAGGTCAAGGTGCACTTCCACGATGATATCTTTGTCATTCAGGTGCCCCGTGAGACCGAGTACGAGGAATTGGTGGAAAAAGTAGGCAAGAAGATCCGTCTCTGTGGGCCTAGGAGGGACGACGGCCCGCTTCGTGTCAAATACAAGGACGAAGATGGGGACTTGGTTTCGCTGGGCTCGACGGAAGATGTGCAAATGGCCTTCGAGTCGTTCCGCCCGAACAGTCAGGTCACGCTCTACGTCCAATAGAGGACGCATCGGAAAGGACCCTCCCCTCGCTCGCGCTACCTTCCCCCACCTTTGGACATTCATCTTCGCCGTCTGTACCATCCCATGCTCCGCCTGACCCTTACATTATCATTATAACTGGAATTTCACTACTCCGCACATTCATTCGCTCATCTGTCTCTCCCACTGTATTACGACCAGTCATGATTTATTCTGTTTCTTCCCTCTGACTCCGTTCCCTTCTGTGGTTTTGGCTTTCCCCGTACTTTACACCGTCCTTCCCGCAATCGCATTCGCCTGTGTCCACTTTCGTTCTGCACCTTCTCCCCCTTCTCTTCCACCTTCGTCGTGTCTTATCCGATGGTACCCCATATATTTACCCTCCTCCTCATATTCAACACCCAATCTACAATTGACAACAGATTGGGGCTCATGTGTCTCTCGTCGATCGGTTCTTTCCCTACATACCTCGAGGTTTCTGGGTCTGGAGGATTTCCGTCTTGGGTGGCCAGCTTCGTCATGTATCATCTAATAAGTATTCGCTAGAGCCGTTGCATTACGTAGTGCTTTCATCGTAGGGTACAAATGGAACATTTGATGTTTCTCTCAAGCAGGATTCTTAAGTGTGGACATATGAACTGCTCAGAGCAGCCTTGGTCAGAGTGTCGAGTCCCAGGTGTCTGCGTGTGTGAAGTGCAGCACGAGTCTTGACTCGTCTGTGAGTACTTAAGTTGTTCAATCTGATGGACTTGATGGTGCCGAACGCTCATGCACCACGATCCAACGCGGTTACAAAGTTATGTGGCGAGAAAAATTATTATTTGAGGCGCAGTTCAACGGTAGCTGGCCAAATTAGGTACAGTATGAGCCTTTGGAGAAGAACTACAGATATGCCATGCGAAACAAGACGGTGACAACAACGAAGGACCGCGGATCCAAGGGAGGCATTCAAAGTAGAAAAGTGTGTTCAGTCTGAGCCAAGAACTACTCGCCTTCACCTTCTTCATCGATACTCTGGCCCTGGTTCAACTTCCCAATAAGATGATCGATCTTGGCTTTGTGAATACGATGGTGCTCTTGCCAGCCTTTCCATGGATGATGCGGGTACTAAGAGATGTGCAAATCTTAGCAATGATCCAATTGTAAATGTGCCAGACGACTCTTACCAGTCGAGCGAACTCCTGGAAGATCTTATCGGACGTGCCCTCCCTGCGGCTTGCGAAATGCTTCGCCAAAAGGATGTCGTCTCCTTTGCTGTATCGCATCTTCTTCTCCGGAGGTTGGGGAAGTGGGTCGTCCCCGTCCTCGTGATACAGCTCGTGCTTATGACGACGATAAAACTTCATCCATGATGCACGAGAATGATGCGGAGCCTGTCCATTCGACTCGTCAACGATACGTAGACAAAGCAATTTGATGAACTGCTCACCTTTTCTGCAACGTTCTTCCAAAAGGCGACCATGTCTACCTTCCCATTTCCCATCCTCGAACGATACTCCAAGAATCGCACCAAGAATGTAACATCCTCCTCTGTGAATGCCACGCCTTTGCCAGTGGTACTGCGGTACAAAGCCCGCGGGGGTGTCGGCGAGCGTGTACGCTGAGCATCTGCAGCAGCTGCGCGACGGGCGGCTGCAATACTTCCTGGGACGACGCCAGCGGTGGGAGGGGGAGGCTGTGGTGGGAGCTGGCCGGGGTTCTCAGCTCCTGGTTCCTCCTCTATCGGATGAGTGTTACTTGGTCCCTCACCCACCTCGTCGTGATCAATCTCCATGGCGTAGCCTCCAAGCCGGATTTGGTGTTTGTTGCAGTAGCGACGCCAGGAGTAGAACCTGTAGAGTATAAATTTGAGAAGTGTTGTCATATATCACGTTCGAGTGACATACGTGTGATGAGGTGCCTATAAATCCGTTGTTAGCACATGAAATGCAGCATTTCTGTTTGAGTGTCTGACCTTTATCGCTATACGCTCACAGATCTCACGCAAACTGCGTATGCAGCGCATTAGACGTACCCTATATCAATTGAGAATAAGAGGCTCATACCTGAGTACCAGTCCTTGCTCCTGGCAATAGTCGATATACTTTTTCAAGTACATCACGTCGTCCACCGTGAAAAGATTTCCACCATACGTACTCTTGATGACACGGGTAGGTGGCGTAGGAGACCTTGTTACCGGGTTTCTGCGATTCGCAACAAGCGTGGTTGCAGGAGGAGCCCCGGGTTGCTGTCATCCAATGCTGTCAATTCATTGACACGTATGCAAAAACCAAGAACTTACAAGCTGGCGGGTTCGCCTTCGACCTCTGGCCTGTTCGTCTGCGGTGGGCTGTTCAGAAGGCCGTGTGTCTGGTACTGGCTCAGGTTCCGTTGGTGCTGGTGCTGCAGCCGGGCCGGGTGGGGGAGGCGGAGGTGGATAAGCTGCGTATTGGTTGGATGGCCCATACTAGAATGCGTTCCATGATCGTCAATGCGGGACAATAAGGAAATGAAGAGAATTTGATTACCTGCTGAGTGTAATACTCAGCTGCGCCGTCAACCCACCCCGGGTCCCTATCGCGATATCCATAGTCGTATCCTGGGTGAGCCTGATAATCGACCACGGGTGGAGGCGGTCCAGCATGTTGAGCGTGTTGTGAAGTGGAAGCTGTTGGCGGAGCAGGCGGGGGTTGAGCCTGAGCTTGGTATCCCCACTCGCGGTAATCCTGTGGAGGCCTATATGGCGGTGGAGGAGCGATATGAGTCTGCTGGGGAGCAATTCCGCTATTTGCTTGCCACGTTTGGGGAGGCGCAGAAGCTTCTGGGTGCATCGGAGGTGGCGGATAAGTGAAAGGTGCCTGATGAGCGGTGGTGGGAGCTTGTGTAGGCTGCGGTTGGTGTTGGGAATGAGTTGCAGCTAATGGGTCATGCGACGACGCCGTAATAGGCATCGGATGTCCGTGCAGAGTTTGGGCCGGGGCAACTGCAGAGGACTGAACCCCCGCCGGAATGGGCGCGGATTGCACATCGGAAGGCCGTAGAGGAGGGTGTATATGGTGTATGGGGGCTGCCTGCATTTGAGGAGGATGAACTGCGGGTGATAAAGAGGGCTGTGCTTGGAAAACAGTCTGAGTTGATGTCGATGCAAAGACACCAGTTTGCTGAGAACTGGCAGGGGGTGCTGCTGGAAATGCTGAGGGCCCAGGGGCTGGATCGGCAGCAGTGTACACTCTACGAAGACGATCCAGTCAATTTGAGAGTGTATGATGATAGTTTCGGAAGTACCCACTGTTCTTTCCCGGTTACCTTACATCCGGCCCAATTTGTAGCGAATCCGTGCAACGTCTTGTCGTTGACGCAGTGCTGGACCCAGGACGCGTCGACGACGATCTTGTTCTTCTTTCCTGCATACTGGCGATATAGATTCTGACCAGATTCCCTATGAGGATTCACTGCGTTCGTGTTAGTGATGCAACTATAATACACAGCTCAGGGCAGATTGGTGGCCTGCCCACACCTCCTATTTTGAGCAGAGTAACAATGAAGAGGACGCAGGGCTATAAACGGCACAAAAACAGCATATTTAATGTGTATTCCTTGCTACTCCTTGTCTGAGCAATTGTTATTGCTTGCCTTGTGGGCTCGGTATGTGGCGGCCCATAGTGGCAACAATAATGGGATCACTTACCCAAGACATAGAGCACGCCACTATAACCTGGTGACACTATACCGCCGTGTCTCTTCATCGGAGGTGAGCTATGTTCGCCCTAGCATGACTTAATGTACGCACCGTGATCAACTGGGCAATATGATCCTTTCCCTCAACGTCTTTGTCGATGTAGAGCTGCAGCGGCTGGCCACTCATAGGGTCCAGAAAAAGCTGATCATATTGGGACGCGAGCTCGTCGACGTCGGGGACGGTGACGGGCTCTTGTGGCGGGGCATTCTGCGCCTTTCTTTTTGTGCGAGCGCGACGACCCGAGGAACGAGCTGGTGCCATGGGTCTTGGTCTGGGGTGACAGTCTCTGGCACTCCCTCAGTCCTCTCACGGGTTCAGTTTGCTTTTATTTGCGCGGAGTTTAAACGCATATTTGAACCGGTAAACATGCCGGTCATGTGATTGTTGCCGTGAATCGAACCGATAAAGTCTTTCAGTTCAACGTTCCTTTTCGGGCGTATTAACAGTGCTATCTTCAGCAGATAATAAAGTTAGCAGCTTATAACGAATTTATGTTTCAAATCCTCGTTGGTGGCAATCTGATCTATATTGCTAGGCCTGGATCGACTAGTAGTTCAGCTTGATAAACAAATCGAACTCACAGCCCAACTTGCACAACGTGATCATACTGCAGCAGAAATGCTTGCAGCATGACATATTGTTTAAAGAGCCTGCAAACGCACTCGGTTTATAGCTGCAATGTCTACTCCTAACCGCAGAGACTGCTATGACCGTGACACGATAGCCGCCCCTGCCCGGCGTTCACAAGGCGTCGTTGCCTTTTCTGGAGAAGAGTGCATATGACGTCTTTAGGCGCACATTGCCGCGAAATATGGGCGTCTGGCAAGAAACGCGTCGAGAAACGGAGTGGAGTGGGGGCGGTCGCCCGTGCTCAAAACATCACAGTCAGTCACAGTCTTGTTCTTCTTTCTTCCTACCTTCATCACGCCTCGCGACGAACACGCGTCCTCGTCGCTTTTTGCCCTCTGATCGCTATCCGCCATGTCCAGAGCAGAGCAAATCCGGGGCAAGCTCTTCGGCGCGGTGAAGCCAAAGACAAACGGTGACAAGCCTGCCGACGAGCCTATCACTCGTTCGACATCCGATGTCCCATTGAGCATTCATATCCCCAAGCCAGATCCTCCCCCCGTGCAGCAAGCGCCTCCTCCGAGAAAGGAGAAGGAGTCCAAGTCAGACTCGTCCCCCAAGCCCGAGGTCGGAAGAGAATCAAAGTCGTTCCGCCAGCGACTCGTTGAGAAACTTGGCCCTGACTATCATGGCGCGGAAAGGCATCGGCTCGTTCAAGACGACAAGAAAGAGGTCCATTGGAAACGATGGGGTCCCTATGTCAGCGATCGCCAATGGGTAAGTGGTCGGTTTTTTTGCGCGATTCGCACTGTTCACCGACTTTCCAGGCCACTGTTCGCGAGGACTACTCGTCCAACGGCGACGCTTGGTCTCACTTCCCTCATGACCATGCCCGCTCGCGTGCTTATCGATGGGGCGAAGATGGTCTCGCCGGTATTTCAGACAATCACCAGCGTCTTTGCTTTGGACTATCGCTTTGGAATGGCGAAGATCATATCCTCAAGGAGCGACTCTTCGGTGTGACTGGGCATCAAGGAAACCATGGAGAAGACGTTAAAGAGTTGTATTATTATCTCGACTCTACGCCGACGCACTCATACATGAAGTTCCTGTATAAGTACCCGCAGAAGCGCTACCCTTACGAGGAACTCGTACGGGAGAACGTGAATCGCGGCAGAGATGTGCCAGAATTTGAAATACTGGATACGGATATCCTCGATGAGGACCGCTACTGGGACGTGTTTGTAGAGGTAAAAGAATTCTACTTTGCCGCATATATGCGCTAAATTGTATGCCCACAGTACGCCAAGGATGAGCAGGATCCAGACAACGTCTACGTACGCATCACCACCTATAACAGGGGACCGGATCCAGCCACCCTGCACATTATTCCGCAGCTGTGGTTCCCGAACACTTGGTCCTGGAACGATAAGGCCCCACCTAAGCCGATCCTATACGCGGGTGGTGAAGGGGTGATCACTACCAAGCACCACTCTCTCGGAAAATATCATCTTTATTGCCTTCCATCTCCGCCTCCTGTTGGCGAACAAGGCGAGGAAGTTGAGGCCGAAGACGATGTTGTGCAACCAGAGCTGTTATTTACCGAGAACAACACGAACTTCCAGAGGCTGTATGGTGGTCAGAACGAGACTCCCTACGTCAAGGACGCCTTCCACGACCATATTATTCCGAGCCACCGCCCTCCTATTTCTGACGACGGTCAACCCACTTATTTTCAGACGAAGATTCACTCCAACACTGCCGCGCATGGAACCGCGCCGAACGGCGTAGACGAGACTCCACCGAGCGAGGTTGAGGAAGGTCCTCGCACACCCTTCCCCGACTCTCCCTCTTTTGTCAACCCCGAAAAGAAGGGAACGAAAGCGGCGGCTCACTACGTTTTCCGTGATGTCCCTCCTAAGGGCGGATGCGCCGTTGTGCGTCTGAAGCTCACGCCTCTTAAGCCCGACGAGGATCCATCTATCGAAGATGAAGGCTTGTTCGACGACGCCATCGAGGAACGCCGCGAGGAAGCGAACGAGTTTTACAATGGTCTCGTCATGGGTCCCATCAGCGACGACTTCAGGCAGATCATGCGACAAGCGTTTGGTGGGATGCTTTGGACCAAGCAGTTCTATCAGTTTATCCAGAAGGACTGGATGGAGGGTGATCCGAAGCAGCCTCCTCCTCCGCATGAACGTCAGTACATCCGCAACAGGGTAAGTCTTCGATGGTGAAGTTTCTCGAGATATGTGCTTACGTCGACGACCTCTAGGATTGGAAGCATCTCTACATCGCAGATATCCTCTCCATGCCGGACAAGTGCGTACTTTCACAGTTTGATGAACCGCCCGCTAACCTAACGGGTACCTGCTTTAGATGGGAGTACCCCTTCTTCGCTGCTTGGGATACTGCGTTCCACTGCATTCCTCTCGCAGTCGTGGATCCTGCGTTTGCCAAGAAGCAGTTGGATCTGCTTACACGTGAATGGTACATGAAGCCCGATGGTCAGATCCCCGCCTATGAGTGGAACTTCGGGGACGTAAACCCTCCTGTGCATGCATGGTACGTTCCGAATATTCCACGCAGTCCAAGACACCATTAATGATATTATCAATGCTCGCAGGGCCACATTCCGTGTCTTCAAGATCGAGCGTAAGCTCTACGGCACCGAAGACTACCAGTTCCTCGAACGAGTCTTCCAGAAACTGCTGTTGAACTTTACGTGGTGGGTGAACCGTAAGGATCAGGACGGCAACAACATCTTCGAGGGCGGCTTCCTTGGCTTGGATAACATTGGTGTCTTCAATCGTTCGGAGCCACTGCCTACGGGAGGCACTCTTCGTCAGGCTGACGGTACGGCATGGATGGCATTCTATTGCTTGAATATGTAAGTCTTGCGTACAGTTCAACGAGTCACGGGCTAATTCTAGTGTTCGTCTGCTTCAGGTTAAACATGGCTCTCGAACTGGCGAAGAATAATCCTGTTTACGAGGATATTGCATCGAAGTTCTTTGAGGTACTTTCGTCCTGTTAACCCACGTGTTACATCGTCTGACACCAATTCTTTAGCACTTTATCTTCATCGCGGATGCTATGACGTTCAAGACCGGTGAAAACGAAGAGACCCTTTGGAACGAAGAAGATGGGATGTACTACGACGCCATCTCGTTCGGTCCCGGAAATGTCATGCAGCTGCCCGTGCGTAGTCTGGTCGGGCTAATTCCGCTGTACGCGACACTTGTCCTCGAACCTTCTGTTATCAACCGCTTGCCTGGCTTCAAGAAACGCATGGAGTGGTTTATCGAGAATAGGCCGGAGATGTCTGACAGGAATATGGCCAACATGAAAGGTACGCCAATGCCGTCTGCTTGATGATCTTTCTAACATGTGAAATTTTGAATGTTTAGTGAAGGGTCGTGGCGAACGTCGTCTCCTGGCTTTGATGAGCAAGGAGCGTCTGGAGCGCGTGCTCGAGAAGATGCTGGACGAAGACGAATTCTTCAGTGAGCATGGTATTAGATCGTACGTGTCTCTTAACTACCGCTTCCTGATATATAACTAATTGAGCTTTTGTCTGTCATCAGTCTCTCGAAGAAGCACAAGGATCAGCCTTGGGGCATCGACGTTCATGGCCAGCGTTACGAGGTCAATTATTGGCCTGGTGACTCTATGTCTGGCATGTTTGGTGGAAACTCAAACTGGCGTGGTCCTATCTGTAGGTGATTAGATCCGTATATTATCACTATACTTACATGATACACCAGGGCTCGCTGTTAACTTCATCCTTATCGAGAGTCTTCAGCGGTTCTACCAGTACTACGGAGACGAAGTGCAGGTCGAATGCCCCACTGGTAGCGGCGACTACATGAACCTCGCCAACGTTGCTGAGGAAATCCAACACCGTATTATACACATCTTTGGACGTGACCGCGAGGGCAAGCGCGCCGCGAATGGTGGCAATGTCAAGCTGGATCGTGATCCGCACTTCCGTGATTATGTGTGGTTCTACGAGGTGATTCTTCACTCCGCTTCACACGTACCATGTCGCTTACCCGTATTGTAGTTCTTCCATGGAGACGACGGCCGTGGATTAGGAGCCTCTCACCAAACCGGATGGTCTGGACTTGTTGCCTACCATATCTTGCAGAGTGGCGCAAGCTGTCGCTTGCCGAAAACACCTAAGAGTAAGTGTAAGATATCATCGCGCTGTAAGCAACATGCTGATGCCGACTCGTCCACAGCTCCTCGTGGAATCGCCAGTCATTACTTTGATGCGAGTATTTTTTCTGTTACTGACGTACGCATTCGCTGACCCTCAATCAATTCTATAGGAAACTCTTGGAGATCGTTCCGAATACGGCGGAGAGACGCCATCGGTTTTCAGTGCATATAGCGCTGCCGACCTGAACACGCTGGGAGATATTTCGCCTGACGCCTTGTAAGATAGAAGAAACAGAAGACCGACTCTAGAGTGTCATAATCTCGGCTTCCTGTACACGCAATTCCTTCATCCCTTCGGTTTCACCATACGTATCATAATAGCAAATACCCACGCCCAGGATCCTCTTCTCGCATGTATAGCACGGACTTCACCAGACACACGTTGGCATGCTGTCAGAAATACTTAGATAGATCATTGTTGTTGTTAGATTGTACACTGGCATGTATGAACATTAGGTCGCACCATGACAATCACAGCTTTTCGCACCTAACTTCACCGCTTTGTAGTAGTTCTTGGCCTCTTCCGTCTGAAACAGGTGAATATATGTCCACGATGGTGGATGATTCGGGGATCGGAACAAGTTAGATTCGTCCGTTTCGCAGACTATTATTGTACATTGGATCGCTATGTTCGAGTTTCATCTACTCCTCATTCACGATGACCACACTCTTCGCCTTGTTTGTACCTCTCTGAACAGCTTCCAGCGCGTGACCAGCATATTGGAGCCCGATAGTTCTGTCCTCCTTATACTTGATTGTTCCGTTGGCGACTAGCTTTGGAACCTCCTTGTAGAACTCCTCTGCATACTTGGGACGAAGGGAGTTGACTACGAAGCCGAAGATCTTGACCTCTTTGTAAATGATGGCCATAAGATTCTTCACCGGAGGGGCCGCAACATTGTAACCTGAGATCATGCCACATTCCTAGGAAACATCTCAGTTAGCGATATATGGTTAATGGATACGCTGTCGGTATATGCTCACAATGAATCGTGCGCCATGAGCTGCGTGTGCAAGTGCTGCGTCCAGAGTGCTTCCTCCAACGTTATCGTAGTAGCTAAATATGTTATGTAAGTGAGCCTGCAGATAAACGACGAAGTGATGAGACTGACACATCGATAGGTCCTTCTTTGGCGAGGACTTCGTTCGTGTCAGTTGTCTTGTAGTTAAACACAACGTCTGCTCCAATGCTCTTGACGAATTCGACCTTCTCGTCGGAGCCTGTAGAGGCTATTACCTTTAAGCCATCTGCCTTTGCAAGTTGGACGACAAATGATCCAACTGGGCCTGATTAGATGCCATATCTACCGTGTTAGTGTACACGCTATGGTGGATAGCAGATATCACTGCTTACCGGCAGCAGTACTGACGAAAGCGGTTTCCCCTTTCTTAGCGGACGAATATTCCTTCCATGAATTGTACGCGGTCTCGCCTTAGATGATATTCAATGGTGGGCGTCGACAATGAAGAGAAAAGTACCAACCTGGCATGCCTACTACTCCCACAAATGCGCTCCAGGGGAGATTATACTCATTGTGGATGATGCGGTAGCCCTCCAGAGTGGGCTTCACGACATATTGCTGGAAGGCTATGCACACGGTTTGTGAGCACATGCGCTGTGGGTATGCATAACCGTGTGCTTACGCAAAAACCCATAAATATGATCTCCTGGTTTAACATCCTGAAGTTCGGATCGAAGTACGACTCCCACGCCAAGGTTGTATATCCTGCACGCGATAGATGAGCACTCGAGATGCGCCAGAAGATTGGAAAGACTGATACAGACGGCTGTCCAGGCTTGAAATAATCCTGGAATGCTGCTGGTAAGCTTCAGGCACTGCGTAGATTTGAAGATGCTTACCGCATACGGAGAGTCGATGCGCATCTTGCCACGCAGATAAGGATCGACGGAGACAACAAGAACTCTGAGCAGATACCCGCCGTTCAAAGGAACGTTCTCGAGATCTATAGTCTCTGATTCATCGTACACTGTTGTCTTGCCGGGGATAGGGTAGTCTATATCATCGAGAAGGCATTGAATTCTCTGTCCGGCATGCTGGAACAGAGTGACTTATAGCCGGCGGTACATACCTGTGGGATATTCGTTGAAGAGGAGGCGTCCATTCTTGATTGGTGACATGATGAGCAGAGTTCTCAGTGTTCTGAAGACTTGAATGCGATGCTCCTGGCTATATAAGAGGGCTGCTAGCCGATTAGTCAGACTCCGAAACGGTGTTTACTGGCACGAGTTGTCGACATACGCCATTTGTAGTGATACTTGCGCGAATGGAACCGGCCCTATCTGCAAAGTCGTGTGAAATCTGTATTGATTTCGAAAGTCAGTCCGATTCATGATATAAATAGTAAACGGCACGTGAATAAGTCATATCACGCCCGACCAAATTGGGGCGTGGTGATACCCATTTGTGGTAAGGCCTTCCTTTGTGGCGCTATAGCCGCTCAGTCCAGTCATTCGTGGCTCACAGCAGTACTTATCGGGAGAGGACTTACTTAAACTTCAGTATTCACTAGGTGTGCCCAACCGTTGAAAACGAGCGATATTAGTACTCCCGCGGCAGAATCGAAGCACTGACCGATAGCTGAGAGGAGAATGTATCTTCACTCTCCTGACGCAACATCTGGAGGAGCTATAGGTCAATGCTGTGCGCTTCATTAATGTATGAACTATCAAGTCGGCTTGCAACAAGAAGAGGGGGCAGAAAATGATATGATGAGAGCAGGAGAAGAAGAAACGAATGAGAGCGAAACGACCGTTACTGTCCGCAGATATTGCGAGATGAATGATATATGAAGTTACGATAGCCTAAGATGAGGGAGAGATCCGAGGAAAGCTGGAACAGTGCAATAAAGACAAGCATAATTTGAGGTATGTATGATGAGATGGAGTTGCAGAAAGGATGAGCTCAGCCCAAACCGTGTCGACTTGCGTCGCACTGCCAGCAGGGCGAAAGGAGAAAAGAAGTAAAATATTTTCTTAAATATGACGGACGTTGGGTAACGCCTCAGAAAAGCTTCGTCACGCTCCATCTTGACCGTGAACTCGAGGCTTGAGCTTCGTTGATGACGCTTTGAGCCCAATCTTCCTCCACCGTATCCTCTATACCGACGTCAAGAGAAGGTGTCAACGATACTTGGGAGGCTGATGCCATAGGGGATGATTTGGCAGAGTACACTTTGGTTGCACCGGCTGGACACTTCATGTCCTGGTCATCGAGCAGCGAGATAATCGATTTGGATCGACCTCGGAAGTAGTCAGCAATAGGCGTCTGCTGAGGTGTCGAGAAGAGGGACGAGCCCGAGGAAGAGTCGTTGCGTTCGCGACCTTGCCAATCGGCGTCTTTGGCAGACAACAGGTCTCCTGTACTAGCAGTGGGCTGATCCGTAGATTGCTGCTTCTTTTCATCGAATTCGTACACGTGTAGAGGCGATGAGGAGATCGTTGTGTCGAGCACAGGTGGGAAGGCGGGTGTGGTAGGTCGGATGGGTATGGGGTCGGAAGGTGTACTGCAGGAGTCTTTAAGAGGCTGAGAGGGCGACGAAGATGTGAGCGAGGACATTGATTTCTTCGAAAACAACAACGTGAGGGAGGGACGTTTAGGCCTATGTGCCCAAGTTGCAGAGGCTGGTGAGTTACTCGAATCAGACTTCCCTAAAGGAGGGAAAGAAAGGAGAGCCAGAGACTTGCGAGTTGAGAGGGGTGTGCGAGGGGAATTCTCGCCCGATGACGGAAAGGGAACAGGTGCACTGATCAATGGTCTTCTGCGCGGCTCAGGTAGCGTCAAGTCTACGACGGGCTCCTCAGGCGTGTTGCCTGCGTCCTTCTTCGCTTCGGACACCGGATAAGACGTAGGCTGTTGTATTGAAGAAACCTCCGACATCGTTGACGGTGTAGCGAGAGAATCTGTTGACCTTGTCAGAGCAGGAAGATTCGTACTGCTGTTGTTGGAGTCCGAAGGAGAACCGTCGAGAGCGGACATGTAGGACGCGGAATCGTCTTGACCGGAGCCACTTGAGCTTCGGTACATCGATAGACCAGGTACGTCCAACATAGTCGCAACGGGACCCCGTCGTTTTCCACCTCTGGGTCGTGCAGCGGGTAAGCTAGACACATCACTCTCCGAGTCTGTCGTCGAGAAGGATGAAGAGGAATCGTTGGCAACCGACGAAGGCTGAGATGCTCCAGAAGCTTCAGGTACCACAAGGGTATTGATTTGATCTTTCGGCGGAGGGGTCCAGATTTCCTTCGCTTCACACAATACTCGGAGGAGAGCATGACTGACGCCTAAACTTGGACAAAACAACAGTAGCAAGTTGCCGAGAGGCATCTTGGTTTCCTTGCTCGCGGCCGCGGTTGCGTTGATCAGCTCGACTACCGTGTAGAGCAAGTCTCGATATTCGATGGGTAGCTGCGCGATCAAAGACGCGATCGCCTTGACGGTTTCGTTTGACACTGTCCTTTGAACCGCGAAGCTGGGCATGGCAAGCGTCGACAGCGACGGTGGCTTGCGCAATCCCAACGCTGTTCGAGGGGGAGCAGTGGTCTGTGTGGAGGAGCCATCCTTTGGCAGCGAAGCCTCGAATAGCGGTACAAGGGCACCCGTCAATATGGATTCCGGCACTATCGAAAATAACATCCGTCAGTATTGGGATGGTCATATATTCCATGAGAGTACTGACGCTCTCGCAGGTACGCTTTGAAAATCGAGGACACGGCGTGAGGGTCAAGGTCTCCTGGATCAGATTTGACCAACTCGTAGTCAGCTCCAGTGTCGAACTCCGACCGCAACTTGGCAACATGTGATGCACGACCATTGATACTGTCATTCAACACTGATCAGTAATTTACGAGTGACAGATCCTGTAAGGTTACTCACCGAAACAAGCCTTCCTCCTGCAGACCCCATTTCATAAGATGTTGGTGACACCGTACCACGATCGCAGGTAGCACCCGTTGTTCAACAGGCCTAGTATCCCCAACCTCGATTCCATCGAACCCATTATTACCCTCCAACTTCGTCCTCACTTCTTCAATTGCTGTTTCCCTGACACAAGTTCGCAGGTCCCGTCCGAACACCATCCCACCAATGACAGCTGTTCCCACACCATTACGCTTCGGTCCCCGTAAACAAGGTCCAAGAGCAGGTCCCGCAGGTGTAGCGAACGAATCAGACTCCGCGGACGCGATAGACGACGAGATGCTCCATGACCCAGACGGTCCCCCAGGTGTCCTCCGCTGATGTTTCCACGCACCCGGAATTGCAGAAGATTGCAATCCATATATCGATTGACGGGAAGCCGCGCGATTGGAATCCGCGATGCTAGAAGACGATGCTGTCGATGTTGATGAAGAACTGAGGCCTTCCCAGACACGTTGAACCTTCTCCGCCGCACGTCTCCCCAAACCGAACGCGACAGGTGCGAATCCACCGCCCCCACTGATACTTACCTTGGGTTGGCGAGTCTGGTTGGGGGCGGTCGGACGGCGGTTCGTTGGTTGAAGAGGCGCGGTCCGGTCCGATGTCGGGGTGGAGGTCCATGCTGCAAACTGAGCACTACCGCTACCCTTGGTGGCTGACTGCGCCGGAGTGGTCACCGTCCATTGCTTCGTACCGGCGGCCGCAGATTTGGCTGTAGCAGGCGCAGGGGAGGGGGTATCGCGCAAGATTTGCGTGTCAGTGAGTGTACGTGACAGCCTAGGCATGGCCGATATCGATCCAGAGAGGGCGGGGGCTTCGAAGGCCTTCGACAAGTGGCCAGGACCAAAGTTGAGAGAGGCAGAACGTCGGTTCCGTGCCTTGACGCTCGACGTCGGTGAGGGACGTCCAGTGAATGCGAGTGGAAGAGTGTCGTCCTCAGAATCAGAGTTTCGTTCTTCGAGCATTGCAAATTCTGCGTCGGTGATGAGTGCACTGAAACGTTTGTTTACGGGTACAACGGTGTGGCCAGAGTGAGAGGACTCAGCGAGCGACACCGGACGGGTCGATCGGCCACTCGTGAGTGCACCAGGGCGAATCGTGACGTAGCTCATGACTGTTGAATCGCTCTTTCTCCAGTCCTGTTTCATTTCAGCATCGGTCTTGTCCCGCAACCCGGGTGATAGAGATGGGCCTTGACTGTGAAGCGTCGGTGTTACAGTGGGAGGAACGCTAGGAGGTGCAGTCGTCGAAGGAGTGGCAGCCGCCAAAGGAGCCACAAGAACGACACTCGTCTTGCTTTCAGAGGACTCCTTGCGCACTTGTACTTCGTCATCCTTGGGCGGGGGTATTGGCGGCGAGCCACTGAACTTGGGAGCTTTTGGAGACTGTGCATGTTTCTTGGGAGATATCTGAAGGTGTAGCAATCGCTTAGTTCGGCTGGGACTACGTCCGACGTCAACAAGGTCGGGCTGCACCTGAAGGTCGTCTACGGAGGACGCTGGTGTCGACAACAAGCTCGACATGGCCGATACATCATGTGCGCGTTCCTTCCCCTTGTGGCTCGGGTCTTGACCGGCCGCAAATAGAGCAGTGACGTCTTCGGACTTCTTGCGTCGGCCGCCCCATATGCGCTTGAGAGGATTTGAGGATGGAGGTGAGAGCGAGACAGCTGAAGGATATGACGGAGCAACAGGCGAATGAGGCACCGAGTCAATAGACGAGTTTGTCTGACCCATAGGAGGGGGAGTGGTAGGGCGTGGACCGGGGGAGATGGAGACGGGGAAGAAGCGATTCTTAGGCGAGGTGCTGGGTGCTCGAGGACTAGTAGTAACGGAGTGATCGGCAGATGAGGTATCAGACTGACTTGAGATGGATGGGCGAGTGGTTGCTGCGTGAGCCGCCAAAGAAGGCGAAGGAAGGTTGAGAGTAGAAGACAACGAGGTGGCCTGTGATACAGGCACAGCAGGCGTGTTCGCTTGTTGGTGTTGGCCAGCAGCACGGGCCTGTGTTTCTTTCTTCCGATTAAGATAACCGCGATACATGGTGTGATCTAAATGCGGGCCAACGAAAGATAGAGGGGATTAGTGGCCTGGCCGGTGGCCTCCTGACCTGCCTTGCGAGATAGGTGCCTCTGATTGGGCCCTGCTTTGTGGCAGAGACTGGGACAACGAACGTTGCAATGGGTGATTGTCAACGTTGTCTGATCTGGAAGAAATGCGAGCCTGTTTTTGTAAAGGAGGATGAGATCTAGACAGGTGGGAATGCGGATGCAGCAAGGTTGGGGCCTACCTAATGGCTAATTACCCGCGTCGCGCAACGATCCAATACGGCAAGTCCCCTCTAGGTCGACATGGAGGGGGAGGGAGGTATCCTGCAGGCGGCCTGACGTCGAGCCGAGGGCGTGTGCGAGGGAGTGATCGCCGTGCAGAAGGCGATGGTCGTCGTTTGAGACAGTGTTGGCGATGGAGAAATCAGAGAGGATGGTTGGCAGGCTCAATGGGCGCTTGTCAGGGCTGCCAGATCAATATCCTTTTTCTTGCTCTTTAGAGCAAGCTCTCTCTGTTGAATAGTGATACGCGTCTAATGAACAGCTAAACTAAATATGGGTGCTGACTAACCGTGCGCTTAGCTCGATGCCACTGACTCGGCGTACGACATGCTGGCAGCTTCCTTTCGTACACACAACGCACTGGCGGCGCATAAACCCGTTTGTTTTCAGTTTTTATCACTTCACTGCCTGCAATCCACTGCGTTTTCGGTAAAGTACTATATTACCTTATCACTTTCTGTCTCTGCTTGATGTCTTGCCTTGCACAGCGGTTCCTTACGGTTTTCCTGCGTGACGCAACGTTCTGGAGCAGCCACACACGAGAATGGTGTATGCGTACTCTTCATCGCAGCCGTGGCTCATGATATCCGCTGCTTGATTCGTGGCAAATCCTGGCTACTGAGTGTACGGGCCGTGCGGCGTGCTGACACATCACTTTGTATGCGATTCGTTGGATGCAACCGGGCGTCACTGGTCTCCATCCAACGATTTGACGTCATTATGCGTACGTAGTTCAATTCTTCTCTCAGTGGCGGTTCCTTTCGACGTTGAACCGATATGTAGACAATGAATGCAATATTCGACGACTAAACCGCCATGAGAATTCGGTCTTTCCCCATTTCCTGTGGTGAGCTCTACAGTGTATTGTGTTAGACTAAAGAATTGTTGCTAACTACGACAGTGGATGCCGTTGTTCGCTCAGTCACCTGCTTTCACTACAAAAACCAATCCTACGTTGAGGGTAAGCACTATATATTTTTATGGTGACGTATTCATCACTCACTGTCGCCGGTGTTATGCTTATTTACAGTTTCCTCTATTTGTCCGGTGTTCACTGGGTTGGCTTCGTCCAGCTGCCAGAGTCTCAATTGTATCATCTTCACGGACGGTGGTAGTCTGGCGAGAAAGGTGTGTAATGCACTCAGTTCATCGGTGTTGTCGCTAACTGGAATCTGCAGCGTGATGCGCTGAAGAATCTGGCATGCTGCCAGGGTCCAATTGTATAGCGAGTACTGTCGTGCTAGAGCCAAGCGTGTACTTAGTAAAGCACTTCAGTGGTATTGAGCGAAATGTATTACCGGTCAGTAATGTCTGTTTTGTTCCTAGGATCGTTATCTCGTCTAACGTCTCGTGCCAAAGATCAACCATCTCCTGAGCCAAGAACACGCACTCCGGGCGTAGTGGCTGCAGATTGAGTATGCGGACTGCCGATGGAACCGGAATATGATACGCTGGTGTCATGTGCGTCACGTCCCACGGATCGAATTGGAGGTCCGTTGTGAGCACCTCAACGCTCAGATCCTTGACCGCGACGATGGTACGATCCATTCTATCCGCCTTCTTTTGTAGCTCCTCATCGATCTCCGTGTTTTTGTCCACTAGATGTTTGATTGTCCCCCCCGCTGCGGATATATCGCTCATGAGACATGTGTCCATGCATCGCACATTCTGTAATTCAAGCAATTCCCAGTCTCGGGGAACGTTTGCAGGCTTGACGTATTCCGTCGGTACCCATGTGCAGTCTGAAACGGATATGAAACGACATCTGGGAAGATGTGCCGATATCTCGTTCAGTATGCCGATATTTATTCTTGCCCGTCCTTCCGCGTTATTAACTTGATTGCTTGTTATTTTCAGGCGCTGTACCTGTTTACGTGCCGGTTGTCAGTGTCGTTGCAAGCCACGGATCCTCCAGGATCTACATACCTGTGCTGCACGATCAGCATGGTTGCGTATATTCTGAATCACCTTATCCATTTTGCATTGTAATGCTCCTCTACACCAATATGTTCTCCATCGGTACGGCTCCACGATATCTTTCCATGCGTGATTAACCAGAGTGCATACATTTATAGCCTCGTTATCGTTCTCGCATAGAATATTGAGAACTTGATACTGTATGTCTTCTAGGAGATTCGTAAGCATGTCGGTTGAGCTCTAAAAGTCGTTGAAAGCTCAGAATTCTGTCTTATGTGTTTTTGACTCGGTCACTTGGCTTTTGTGTTAATCGGACTCCACTCTTTGGCGTCGATTGCTACGATCGTGCTTACGGTTTAGTCTTCAATTGGTATGTTTGTGCAATCTTATTCATGTTTTTTGTGTGCTCACTTGTTTGCGTTACCGATAGCCAACATTTGGCCTATAAATCCTGGTGGCGCCATTACCCTAGCTCTCTACCGCTTGCACCTTCGCCATGCCCTTGTACGTTGCAACTTCTTTCATACACCGAGTCTTTCACTCATCCGAATCTGTTCCTGTCAGCCTTACTGCCGATGATCTTCTGCGCATTGTTGGGAAGCTATCCTTTGCTGCCCTGCACGAGCTGTGCATTGGGGGCGGGGAGTGCAGTGTCCTCGCGCAGGCAGAAATATTTCGCAGGCTTATTGCGCTACTCTATCCAGAGGTTACGGACGCACAGCGTTTCTTAGATGCGCTGCACACTTTCAATGCCGTGATCACGGGCAACTTCGTGCTCACTCTCATTGACCCTTTGCAGCGCCAGACCTTTTCATCCATCGACGTCATTGTTGGTAGAGAAGAGTATGGCGCTTTCAAGCACTGGTTGGAGGTCCACGAGTCATCATACGAGGAAGATAGACCGGACCAAATCCTTGGTCTACACAAGGATGGATACCACGATGCGGTTCTCATGACATGCGCCGGTGGTTATATCCGTGTCATTCAAAGCGTGGCCAGGTCTCCCCTCTTCACGATCCCCCACTATTACTCTTCACACCTCATGAACTACATCTCCTCGGACCGCATCTGCGTCGCCTATCCTACTCTCACCTACGCCCGTCAAGGAATACTCGTCACGGCGTCGGCTGCTACCACGACTTACACTGTCCAGCGTCGTGAAGAGCTTTTCCCGTTTGCCGTTGGCTGCTCCCCTCAAGTGTCTTGTGGAGATGTTGTTCGGTCCTTCACGGATGACTTCGCATCTACGATTCATTTTCGTGACGATGTTGTACATCCTGTGGATCATGATGTTGTTTATTGGAGGATCGGAGGTCCCCCTTGCTCCCTTGAGTGTGGGTCCGAACAACGCTCTGTAGTTGCCTTATGATACATTCTACGAAGATTCTCTTGATTTTTCTTGGTTTTTGAATCATCGGTATCGTCGATTGATACTACTTCCTAGTCCTCCAGTTTTATACATGTAAACATATGATATTTTAACATCAAGTGTATCGTTGTCTGTCGTTCTTTATGTTGATCCAGTATATATTCAATGCATACAAGAGACCACGTTGTCGATATTTGACATAGCGATTGAGATACATACTTCCTGTAGAGGCTCAACGTTCAACACCTAGCACACTGTGACAAGCGTCTCTCTTCATTTTCATTCTCAAGTTTCTGCCACCATGACACTCTCCAAGGCCCGCCTGTTCTCGTTGTTGTCTACTTCACTATCTCAACAGAGCTTGGACAATATCGTGGTCAATGTGCAAATCGATCTGGCCTAATAATCCTCAGTTCAGTGATCGCTAAATAACCTCTCTTTGGCATAATTGACTCACTCATGACGAGACTCATTCCACCTCTGCAGCGTATTCCTGTTCAGCTCTGCCAACCGTTCATCCTCAAGTTGTAGATGTTCGTTCAGTGGCTGCATTATAACGTTTCTATCAAACGCACGCAACAGCCGAATGGTGTCTCGACCCGAACTTCTCGATAGCGCAACATAGACGTTCGGTAAAGTCAGGTCGCCACCGGTAGGTCTTGCAATATCTACTATCACGTTCTTGATTGTTTGACCTTGGGCTCTATAGTCTGTAAATGCATATGCCTCCGTCATAGGCAATTGGTGTCTGGTAATAGGCTTGCGAGCACCACCATGCTCAATAGTGAACCCTTTCTGCGCTGGTACAATGGGAATGACAGAGGGCGCAAGACCAGGGAGAGGTTGCAGACGGGTGCGAACCAACTTGAAGAGAATGTATGCCGGTGGGAATTTCAGCGTTACCACGCGTTCCGCCAACGAGACTGGAGGTTCGTCATTATCCAATACTATCCCCACTACTTCTCCTCTTGCTCCGTTCGTGATATCCAGTTCCGTTCGCACGTTCAGTGTGACCATTGCCTTCATGCCCACTGCCAAATTAACCTCATCTGGTAATTGATGACTTCTCCCTGAGGTATCGACCTTGCGTTCAATCACAGCCAGTTCTTCAGCTGCTGTCAACACACGTTTTCGGGTTGTCTGATGCGGTCTACACTTGAATAGCTGAACACCTGTTGCTTCACAGTGTCTGCGTACTGCCGCTTCGTTCCACTGAACGCGAACTGAGTGCCTTGGTGTCACTAACACAGCAGCATTCCACGGTTCACTTGCGAAATCTGTCTTCGGGCATTGTGGGTGGGATAAGACGAGCGTTTCCAGCATCGCTATGTGGTGTTCCTTCACACGCCCATACCGTAGGTGCGTCAAGAAGTCTCGCCAAACTGCGTCGGTCACACGCACTTGTTTTGTGAGCAGCACCACCGTATCGAACATCTCCCAAATTCTTCTCCCAAGACACGTCTCCTCATCATCCAGTGCGCGGTCTGCTGTGACGTATAGTGGTGCCCGTTTCTTCCGTGCCACAGGAGGAAACTGATGCAGATCTCCACAGAGTATAACATTGATTCCTCCGAATGGTAAGTTCGTGTTCGTACTGTCTGCCTTAGCGATCGATAATCTTCGCGACAGTAATGCCAGAAGAGAACGTTCCACCATAGATATCTCGTCTATGATGAAGTACCGGCAATCCTTCCACGTTAGCTCCAATGTCTTCTTTGCGGTATCCGTTAGACTGGTATGCCCATTCATGCCGATTTTGGCCAAAGTATGCAAAGTTCGGCCTTCAATCAATGAAGCGGCAATCCCAGTGTAAGCTCCTTTGGTGAGATACTGTGCTACACCTTTCGACGCAAAGTACTGCGTAATCGTTTGCAAAACTTGCGATTTCCCTGTTCCACCTTCTCCGTGTATTATCATCAACAGCTGACGTGGTCTTCTACCTGCCAGATGGTCATCCAAATGACCAGTAATAATGTCATACGCCCTTCTTTGATCGTCGAATAAGATTGAAGGATCAATCGCCGACAATGCGTTCTCTGTCACTGGCATATGCATTTGCACGGTAGGTTGCTGATCAATGTCAAGCTGCTGTACCTGACCAGTATCAAAGGCAGTGGGCAGCACTTCTTCGTCCTCTGGAGTTGTGATCTCGGCCTCCGCCATAATCTTTTGCCATTCTGACAGTTTCGCTATGTCAGTAGGCAGTGCGGTCACTGCTGATGCCTTAATGTCCCGAACCGGTCCATCGAATACACCCATCCAATTCCCTATCGCCATTGCGTCTCGTGCATATTCCACGTTGAACATTCTCGCCTGTCGCCTTTCGTAAGCCTCTTCGATCATTTCCTCTGTAATATCTTGATCCGTCGCATGATTTGGTGAACTATCGCTCAGTTCTGGCGCCATAGTCAATGTATTTTCTGAACGCTCCCTTGTGTCTTGCGCGTCATCTACAACTCCCATTTCGTCCAGTTCCCGCATTCTCTTACTTGCATCCTCACATCGGTATGGGTGCTGCAAATTGTTCACGAGATTGCGTGTGAATTGGGATGCTTGACCCATGAAATCATCGTATTCATCCTTCCAACCTCTTCCCTCTTGTGGTGCCAGCTGACGTATATCTCGCCAGGGCTTTAGAAGCGTTAGGACTGAAGCATAATACAAGTCCTGTTGGCCCGCATCGTCACTTCGAGGAATAAATCGACCAATGAACGCGGGGATGCTGTTGTGGTCCATTGATCTGACAACCCTGCATGCAGTCGCATGACGAGGATGAGGCTCAAGATAATGGGACCTCAGAGATGTTCGCCGTCGGCCTTCGGGCTCTCCACCAAATCTGTCTGCTTCATCGTCCTCATTGACTCCTGGTTCGTTTTCTTCAACCTCTTCTTGCATGCCATCGCCAGCAGTTCCTCCTGTTGGATGGTCCTTCTTACTGAAACGCAGCTCATAGGTATCCCACACAAAGTCATAGACATTGTATGCTTCCAATTCCACGCCGCGGTACTGATAATCCATGACTTGTGAACTCATAACAACTCCATTGTTGCTGCCAATCTGCAGGGTAACAACCTGCAACTCTATATTTCATATATGCCTCTGGTGAGATATATTTTACATACCTCGCCTGTATCCTCCGTGGGATTATCGACCCCCACCGTGACATCTGTGACTTGTACATGGTCTGTTAGTGCAGCCTGTGCGGTACTGTTTGATTATCAGATAAGTGCACATTTCAGATGTCTTAAAACTGTTGTGTAGGTACTCACTTCGCTGTAGGCTCGAAGGAGAACTCGCGTTTGAGCGCATAATGAAACGATGTCCAAGACAATGTTGGGTAGTGGTGCGACTTGAATGATTCTGACTGGCCTCTAGCAAATAATCCCACCAAAGGTTCGGCTATTTCCTGTTGTTTGTTGAGCACGTTAACACATCGGAACAGCAATAGACGATTGCTTTCATGCAAATTGTTCACGTAAGGGTCGTTCTGAAGGTGGTACGCGTGACTTTTGGCCAAAAGACTTGACAAGTTATACGAGCGCCCCTGCTTCTTGGTTCCATACGTCGTGAAGTAATAGGTGAGCCCTTCAGTACGAGCAGCATTTGTGAGCACCTTATTGTCATTGTTGCACCGTAGATTGACGCTGATGTGGGGATTGTAGGGATTGATATATCCATATGTTCGCTTGGGGTTCCATTCGCCGTCCGCGTTAACAATATCGGTCTGTGAAAGTGGCCAAGGTGCTCCTCGTTTGCAGCGGATTCGGCCATAACGATCCACTTTCAAACATGTGGTATCAGTGCACACATGAATCTGTTTCGTGCGGACAACTATTTTCTCTAGTGCTTGAACATCTGACCAATACTCTGGTGCTGATGGTGCAGGTGGGCGGCGATGTGCAATATTTGCCTTGGGATCAACGGCTCTGATCTGTTCTTCATCCTCCAAACCAGGTACGAATGAGCGACAATTTGCACGAATGAAACTTGACAGCTTTTCGCGGAAAGATGCGTTTGACAGTGCGTCTTTCCATTGCGATGCGGAAGGTGAGCCTTGAAGCCACAACAACGTATGGAAATGAAGGGTGCCTCGTCCCTGTGTCTCCACAGCCCCAATGTATGCTCTCACATATCCATATACGCCCTTCTGCGTGAACACCCGATTCGCTGTCGCCCGTATTCCAAACAATGTCTCAAACACTGTGCGAATGATGAACTCGAAGTATGTCGCAGCTCCATATCCGTCACGTGCAATATTCTTCGACCATGTGTTTCCTGTTGACTCAGATTCGGTCAACGTTGCAAAAGCGTCCATGTTCACCTCATTTCCCACAAAGAACTGTGCAACCGGATCGTGCATATCATCAGGATTGATGGTAAGCCAAACGTTAGCTGGTCCAAATGCGAACGAGGTTGACCATATCAATGGGCGTAGCTGCAATCTTGATGCATCTGCTCCTACAACCCGTCGTGCTGTACCGTGTACATGTCGTTTGAGTGCGATGATGGCGGGATTCGTGGATGGTATATTCTTCTCCTCATCTTTCGCTGCTTGTTGGAGCTGCTCTTTTGTGATGGTGGACAGAAGCACTCGTTCACGCTCGAAATCGTGACGTTTCGCTTGCACACGAGCACTGGCCAAAGCTTGTCTCCTCTGTTGCACGCTATAGGCTGTGAATATAAATTCGGGATGCAAACGAAAGCGTCGATCATGGTAATCCATCAACCATCGAATATGTTCTGACAGTGATAGCTCAACCATCCGCATGCGTTCGGGACCACCCTCGCCATAGGGAAAAAGAGTTGGATAGGCTTTCTCCCAGAAATTCTCATTCGATCCTGGATGATCTCTTGATCGAAAATCCGATGCGGGTCTCCAGCCATGTTGTACGGCATATCCTCCTTCCTTATCCTCTTTCCACAGGTTCACTAATCCACGACTGAGCAGTTCTGTTGAACTGACATTCGTTAGGTCTGTGTCTAGAACACCTAAGCGCTGGAGCGGAATGACTCCTGCATCATCTACATTAATGTATGAGAATGCAGCTGACAGTACAGTAAGTACTTAAGATGACTGTACCATTTGGACTCCCTGCTGACTCGTCTTCAACATCGCAGTCAGAACCAGTTTCATCCGAGCCCTCAGTGTCCGACACAGAGTCACTGGACCTACCTGCCGGAAAACATGTTACTATTGCACTGTGCGTGAAGTATCGGCAATAGAGATAAACTCACTGTTTCCACCTCGATTGACTCCTCCGTAACCAGCCTTCTCCTTATCAGCCAAATTAGATGAATGCTCTTGGCGTATTGTAGCGAGGATTTCTACTGGTACGTCGTCCTCTGGTAATGCTTGTAACCGGGCATGCTCAACCTCGATATCTCCGTAGTATTTCTTGTTGTTCTCTTTCAGCCATAGAAGTGCTTCTCCAACATGATGGCGACGGACACGAAATGTATTGAGAAGCCAATGCTTTGGCAAAGGACCAACTCCCACGTACGTGACTGCAATAATCTCTGCCAATATCCGAGGTTGCTGAGGCATTAGCCGTCCTTCAATCATGTCGGCTATGGCCTCCATGTTGAAGTCATAGGTTGTTATATTCCCTCGTAATGCAGAGTATAATGTGTCCCTATCATACCGCCGGCCCCTTCCCTTCTTCTCCTTTGGATACAGCTTAACAATAATTGATCTTGGATAAAGGCGCGCAATAAGCATTGCCTCTGGAAGCGTCAGACATTGAAGCTGCCAAGGTACGCGTCCTATCCAGAGTTGATTTGCCAAAGAATATTTCGGAGGTTTTGATGCCTGCTTCTTCAGCTCGTCTATGCATGTCTTGCAAATGTCGACCAAAACGGATGTCTCCGCGGGTGCTGCATCATTGACATTTCCAGAAGTAAAGACGCATGCTTCTCTAATTAAGAGATATCCTGCCACTGTCTCATCTGCAGGATGTCTGGCATTGGCACGGAGGACATGACGATTGGGAATATTTGCCAGAGGAACACTTGACAAACCAGTCTGCGACCGACGGTCACGCCTGGCACATACGGCGCATATTCCAAACGCAAGAGCTTCGGCAGATGTGGCTGTGTAGAAAGCCGCGTAGATTGCCTTCAACTCTGCTTCACTAGGAAGGTCCATGAACTTTGCTGAATTGTCTTCGTTGTAGCGGGGGCGCATGCTACTCCCGATCTTCAACAGTTCCACATTCTCGGAACGCAGTTGCGCCCGAGCATTGTTTAATCTACTCCTTGCTCGGTTGCGCTGTTCCGCAAGCATTGTCTCCCGCTCCTCCGCCTGTGTCTCCCGCTTTTGACGAATCACCCCCAAAAGCCATTCCCCATGCCCGTACTGCACAACCTTCACAATAAGATCCTCTGCGCGAAGCCTTCGATCGCCTGGCTGCAGCTGCGCATGTATGTCATCAATTGCTCTCAGAACTTCGGCCTTGGTCAAGTGCCTTGCGATATGTTCTGCAATCAGACTAGCTGGCTGCTGACTAGTGGTAGGATGCATGACAGTGACTGTCTCGTCTGTGAAGTTTACCGACTCGATAACCCCCTCCCCCCCTATCTACCGTCCAGTTGATATGCCTGCTCAGTTAACAACAGCTTCGATCGTAGATCTGTTGACAATACTTTAGAGACTCATGTGATTCACTCACTTGACCATAGCGCGACCGATCGTTCTTACTTTTGTTCTGTGAGCATTTAACTTTGTAAACGAAGCGATGAAATACTGACCTCTGCTGCCTCCAAACTCCCCTCGCTCATTATGCCCACTCTCGCAGAGACTGCAAAGACAATCACCAACGACCCGCTGTTTCTCGGCTCCTCCGGCTTAACCGAGAGGCTTGATTGGGAAGCAGGCGATGGCAAGAACACTGATCATCTCATTGTGCGCCGTGCAACAGATGCTGACTTAGACAACCCCTCGGAACTCGCCATTTTATCTGTCGTTGGACGGATTTCTGAGGAGAAATGCAACATTCTGCCTTGCGGCGGGTGGAACGACAACTACGACGACAAGCTCTACAATGTTAAAGCCCGATTCACCTTGGTTCCAGCCCGTCATCATGAGCTCCAACCGCTGTGGCAATCCGTCCTCAAAGGAATGGACGACATTCAACAGTCGAAGAAGTCCCGCACTGGTAATATGCAATACCAGATTATAGTCAACCTCGAGAATAGTTCCGGCGAGGGACTCCGTTTCCGGCACACTCTATTTGAGGTACATCTACCTACAGTATCCGAGTCTGTATCTCACGTCCTAACATTTCACAAATCAAACAGCCTGTGCCTACTACACACTCACACGATTCTACTTCAAATGAATCTGACACCGCCACTAACGGATCTGGTTCTGCCAGTGGTACGTTTCAGTACTGCGTCACCCTACCCGGTAACTTGATTACTAATTGCTGTCTACATCCCGTAGATGTGGAGTGGACACTAGAGAAGTGGCCATGTAAGACCACCGCGGCGAAGAATGCCTTTTTGTCGATGATTGAACATCATACTCATGTGCCTGTCCCTATCCCCGCCTTCGACAAAGAAGGTAATCAAATCATGCCGGCGGACTGGAACAGCAAGCTCCGCGGCGCAGATGTCATCGTAAAGTTCACTGTTTCTCACCAGTGGTTGGGAAAAACGGCAACACGAGAGAGGACAGACAATTATTACGCGGACATTGTTGAAATTCGTCTCCTTCGCGAGCCTCGTCCTCCTCCTACGAGCCCCCTCAAACGAGGTCGCGATGAAGCATCTGACAGTCGTGTCGGTAAAACGCCTAAGTCGAAGAAGCTTAAGACATGTGCGTATTACTACTTTCTTCCAATAGCAGCTAACGTAGACATGAAGCTCATACACTATACTTAACAGAAACGCTGCCATTAACGTATTCCGAGTCAAGACTAAGATTCTGCTATGCAGTTGTGAATTTAACCTCCGATGATTCTATTATCCGATGAACTTCTGTACTATTCCATACTGTCACTTTCAATGTATTCTCTATTGTCGCGCCACTGCCTATGTTAACTTCGCTAGGTGATACGTATGGTACGTGGAGCAAGACCTGCCGCCGCCACGGGCGGCCCTTTCGAGTTAGGTAAAAGCGGGGGACTGCAGCCGGGGCGAGCCAGCGTCTCTTGTCGCTGAATTGATTGTCCGGCCTCCTCCCGAGCCTGCCGCCAACTGCGGTTCCCGACCCATCGCCTCAGGTGAGCAGATTGTCTCTTCCGAGTCGCGGTCAAAGTCTATTCGAGTTGCATAATTACTTGTTGTCTCCTGCACTCCCACGTTCATATCCAGCTGGACACGCCTTTGTAGTGCACAGATATCTGATGTCACTATCGCTAGTAATGTATACATGTCTATCTTACAGCCTCCGTACTTCTACTATAAATGCACGGACAGCGTCCCAACAAAGTTCGCTGCAAGAAGTGTCTCGTCTCCGTCTTCTCTTCTGTTCCCTGGCCAGCGCGAACTAGCCCTGTGCCCCTAGTATGTATACCCTTGCCCATTGGAATGGGCTCCTCTAGAAACAGATAGAGCCCCTCTCACGATGCACCCAGTAGGTCCTTCACTAGCTCGTACGTGAAGAACGACGTAGCTATACTTGGGGCAACCTTGACTATAGAAGATTCAGTCGCGGATCAGCTTCGCAGTCCAAAAGTAATACAAAGCGACACCTTACGCAGGTTAGGCCATAATCCACGGTATAGTCCCTTCACTCCCTCAGTTCGAACGATGCTGAACATCGCGTCCATTGCACCATTATACTTGACACCCAACGCGTTCATCCCTGTCACCTGCATCTTCCGCCGCAGGACATCAAATGGATACGTCAACGTCTGCGATATCGACCCGGCAAGCGCCCCACACAGTAATTTCCGGGGAATACTGCTCTTCCCTGGTGGCGTGATCACGCCACGTAGTGCTTCGTACGCCGCAAAGTTGATACCTGCAGTACAAAGAGAAAACAGTCGGTCAATGATTAATGACATCTGAGGCGTCGATGCTCACCGACGTAAGGAGCCACACCCATCGCTGTTGGGATCAGCCCTCTGTACAACGCGCGCACACCGCCTTCGTCTCGCATGACCTTTTTCGTCATACCCAATACAGACAAATCAGCCTGCGTGAACGCCTGCGCCACGCCTCCCGCCTGCGCTGTGGCCGCCGCCGCCGCCGCCGCCGCGGCGACACGAGCAGATGTATGATATCCCGATGCTAGTGCCGGTTTCACACCCGGCGGTGAAGCAGATTGTGTCAATGGTGTATGTGCGGGTATTGATGCGGTAGCAATGGATAGTCGGGAACGAACGAGATCAAGAGGGTAGGTTGTGCCTGTGTCATGAGTAGGTGTGCAGGGTCAGCATCGTACGAGCACGTACAGGCGCAGACAACTTACATACGGAGGTGATGCCTGCCAGTGCACCACATATTAGACGTGTAGGAGTATCAAGTTGTCTAGAGCCATAGTCTGTGAACCACTGCGAAACTCGAGTTCAAGCGGTCAGTCGACGGGCAGGATGCAAAGCGGCTCTACTCACTTTCTTTAGTTGTTCGTATGTTGTAAACTGCACGGCGCTAGAGAGTTGTCAACAATCCATGAGGCTTCTTGAGCCATGACATAGATGTGCAGTCAAAGAACACACCTGTACGGCACGATGCGCAGACAGTTTATGCCATTCCCTCGCATAAAGCCTCTGAAGCCCTCTTCTCTCCACATCCTCGCCAGACTCGACCAGACTCCCTTATACTGGTTCTCGCCCTGAGGCTGGACTTGCCTACACGCAATACAAAATCAGCAACCTTAATATTCAATTCACCATCGTACCAGAATACACATACTGTATGATCTTGAGTCGCTCCAAGGGACTGACCACCGTGCGCGAAGCAGCCCCGGCGACACCGCCCGCGACAAAGTATGAGGTGATCTGAGGGCTCAGGAAAGGGATCGCGGGCTTCTTCTTGTCGGTATCAACGACTGCGGCTACAGCAACACTCGTGCTGGTTTCTACGGGCTCAGTAGAGCGTGTACGCTCCGAAGCTTGTGATGTCATGACGGTATTCTTGCTATGATGTCCAGACTAGAGCTGTGCGCATGTAGAATGTCTTGAGGATTGGCGAGTCGCAGACAAGATATCCCGAGAGTGAGAGAGGTGTGGGAGGGACGTCGTAGGGGGCGAGGAGGGAGGAGAGGGTTAGGATGTCGCTGCAGCACGGTTCTGTGTGCAACCTTGGAAGGGGGTCCTCGGTACAGATTTCACTTGCCACGTGCGTCTCGCGTGGCATGACGCTGTTCGGTCACTCGATCCGCGCTTCAATTGCTTCCACCCGAGGTTGCGGCCAACCGTCGGAGGGCCATTTGCAGTTCACCAAGGGCAGGCTCGGAATCCTTAGTATCTTAGAGTAGGTCAAGATAAGAGCAACCATGGTACGATCAACAGTGCTGAACAAGCCATGGGTGAGCGAGGTTTTCTCATCGATCCAGCTACAATGATGGCACGCCCATATGTGCTCTGTATTTGCACTCGGAGGTGATGGACTCTCAAGAACATGAAGTCGTCAGTACAATTGCTAATATGGATCCGGTACGTACCGGGTATGCTCGCGAAGCGACATTCTCAGTCAGTCGGGCGTGTCAATAAAGCAGCGTGAACATTAATTACGGGCGAGTATCTACAACCCAGTGCAGCATTCTCCTGACATGTAATGCACGGAGTCTTGAACGTTTGTGCAGTGATCATGACGGAAACGCCGCAGCATGCCTTCTTGGACAAGCCTGTCTACAACGATGATATTCTCTTATCTTCCAACACTTAGTGAAATGCTCCGAATTCGATTTCTGACATCTGAGACAGCAAGAGTGAGGGCCAGTATATAATGAAGGAAGCTAGCTGGGTTGAAGGCAAAGGGACCACTAACCCCGCTGAGTTACTACGGAGACTGTTGTTTGCTTGATCGATTGAGAACATACTAAGGTACACATACTACTGTCAGCGGTGGATACTGAGAACGGCAGGCATGATGAGGGGCTTGAAGAGGCTATTTATTCGAAGGCATGATAAGTTTACGCAGTTACAGCAAGCCAGCAATGTGTGACTATAGACGTGAGTGTATGCTTACTGAGTAAGTACGTACTTACTACTGAGAGGGCCGCCGGCCGTGACGGCGCGACACTGTATGTCACAGGGTGACACGGCGTTACGCGAGGTCACGAAAAGGCAAAAAGGCAGAATAAAACAAAGACAGAACGGAGAGAAAAATACAAAAAAATGGTGTACTAAAGGTAACACATAGAGGAGCGTTTTTAGATTCAAAAACTACCGAAAAGTGCGAGTTTGGGCAGCTTTTTGACGCGGTAAAGAAGAAACGACGATTTTGCGAACGGGGTGTTTGGTCTTATTTGTTCTTCCCGAACGACAGGCGGACGGGCCCTATCTCGTGTTAATCAAGTATGCTCGCTTCGCTCGCAATCAAGAAAGTGGCGCGAAGATGTCAGATTATACAGAGCATGGTACAAAACTGATACAACCGCTGCAAGAATAACTGCATACTAGATTACTGTCCGTCGCACAAAATCAGCATCGGAACCCGACGCGTTCCTTTTACACTGACACCAAGTCAGCTAAATCCATGATAAGATCATGCAGCTACAGGCGGGGGCGCTCCTCCACCACGAGCATCGTGGAAGCCGCCTGCGAAGTCATCAGCCAGGGGAACCGTGATCAAAGCAATTCACATACCTCGTCCGCGTCCACGTCCTCGACCGCGGTGCTCGCCATCGCCGCCACGCCAATCACCCTCTCCTCGTCCACGTCCGCGCCGACCACCGCGTTCACCGCCACGGTCACCGCCTCGCCAGCCACCACGACCGCCGCGCTCGCCACCACGGAATCCACCACGTTCACCACCATGGAATCCCCTGTATCCACCGCGCTCGCCGCCTCGGAACCCTCCTCGTCCACGGCCGCGTCCTCGGGAAGCATGTTGGAATCCGTCTTCGGTATTTGAACCATGCGTAGCTGCCGGTGTTATTGGGGTCTCTGGGAGGGGCTCCTGTCCAGGAACGGGGGTGCCCGTAGACGAAGAACCGAACCTGTCATGTAATGAAGCAATAGATGGCAATCCGTGGTCTTCCTCATCGGCCCAGTTGATACCAGCGTTGTCTACTGGTGCAGGTTCCTGAAGAATACATTTAGTCATGACCCTGTCATGGGTAACGCAGCGCATCCTACCTCATGTGTCGTGGTGATGGTAAGGGACTCCTGGACAATGTGGTGGCCGGCGACGTCGGCCTCGGTCACTGTCTGAATAATTTCAACATCGTCGTCACTAGGTTCTGCCTCTTCTTGCTCGACTTCAAGTTCGTCCTCTTGCACAAATGTAAAGCTTCCACCAACACCAGCAGAGGCGGGGACTCCTTGAATAACGACCTCTAGTTCTTGAGCCGGCTCCTCAGCGGCAACAAATTCCACAACAACTTCTGGCTCGGGCGCTTCCGGTTCTGGAGGTGGAGGAGGGTGGGTGAACAGCTCAGTGATTCCAATAAGACGGGCATCTGGAATAGTTCAATATCCGTAATCGACGGTAGATGAATATGCTCACAAGAGACACCCTGGTATTCTCCTTCAGCCGACAAGAAGCCTCTGATGACCTCTGCCTTCTTCTCCGAGTCTGAGCCCAGAAGGCTTTCAACGGCAGAGAAAACTGCATAAGCCTCTGTCTCGGAGAGATTCAAAGCCAGGGCAGTGGGGTTGCCATTCGTAAGGGCCGTGTGCAGCGTGATCAAAGAGAGAAGGTCGGCAGTTTTGAGTCTGTGTAGACTCTAGAATATTGTCAGTAGTCTTGTAATATCGGCACTGAACGAATTCTCACAATGGCAGAAGCAACGGCATCCTGAACTCGTTCCTCCTCCGCTTTAGCCGCTTCAGCTTTGATTTTGGAGACTTCTAGAGCGACCTCAGCCTCATGAACCTGGTGCACGTGAGGTTAGATAGAATTAGGTCTCGTGATATAAGCACGTACCTCGACGGCTTTCTTGACCTCCTCGAGCTCTTTCACAATACCCTCCAATACAGGAAGTGTCTTCAGTGATCGCACCTGATCCTCGTTCAACTTATCAGGTGGCCAAGTCGAATAGCCTTGTATACGGATCTGAGTGACAGTCGCGTGTCAGACGAGCGAGTTGGTGCGGAAACGCGTCATCGTGTGGACAAAGGAACAGATACGCACGACTTTCTTGTTGGTAGCCTTGAGCCTTTTGTTGAGCATGTCCACCAACGCGGTCACCTTTGGATCTTTGTCGTCCCCAGAGGGCGACACCGGTCGGGTGCTCGTCGATCGAACAATGAGCTCGGGAGCGACAGCACCCTCCTTGACATCGCCCTCAGAGGGAGCCTGGGTAATCAAGGCTGCTGTCTGCGCGTCGGGAACATCTGTGTGTTCCTCGCCCTGCTCTGACGGCTTCTTCGATTTGGTTTTCTTTCTCTTCTGGGTCTTCGAACCAGCTGCGGGGGGAGGCGCGCCAGGGACCAGACGAGCTGTGGCGGAGAGTGGGGTACTTGGCGTGGACATTGTCGAGAATGACAGTGCGCACAATGTGTTAGTCGATTTTGAGCAGTCAGTAGACGGTGAGTAGCGTTAAAGTTGCAGGGGAGATGGAGGGATGGTGGAATTGTTCGCGTGAGGTGAGGACGAACAAGGTTCACCAGCAATGGCAGCGTTCCCACGGTGGCCATCATCATATTCGAGGCTCCTCAGCCACCTGCATAGTTCTTTCTATCCTCCATCTCCTTTGTTTCTTTTCTGGTAATTACGCCATGAAAGTGAACGCTATAAAGACTGCATCGACAAGAATGCATCAGTCCCTGACGAATAGTGTTGCACCTGATCTCGATCTGTCGACATATCACAGCCGTCTTTCAGAGTTCTATCACAACATCCATCATAGGACCATGCATGTAAAGTAGGTATGTTGTTCACGTATACTCATCTGTGAGGTGTACAATGTAAATCTAACGGACACTAGTCAGGTTTGAAACGGGAATGAGGCTGACACAAGATCACCACCGCTGCTCAAGTACTTCGAGGAATGGCTGACATGCAGCTACATGGCTACCCTCGAACTCGCTGGCCTCTTGCATCTCACAATACTTCCACTGAGTCTCCTAGCCATGTCTTTAACCTCTACAGTAGACCCTCTCGAGACAGACTTCAGCTCCAACGCACACACGCCTAATCCTAACCTTGGAGCATTCGCACCCGACAAGTCAACCGAATTCGAGATCCCAAGCCGTCATCCTGACCTATGCTTCGTCGATGGCAGCGTCGCTCTTCTATGTGGGCATCAGTACTTCCTGGTGCACCATAGCCTGCTCTCGCTTCACTCGCCGATACTCAAGCAGATGGTCGAGGCTTCGGTCAAAGAGCAGACTTGTCATGTCATGGAAGGACGTCCTACTGCGAGGATTCTACAGTCGCCTGGGGATATGTTGGTATACCTCAAGGCTATCTATGGGTACGAACGCTTATATTTTGTGTTGTACGTCCGATGCTGAATGAACATTGCACCCAGTCTTTACAGGCCAAAGGACTTGTCGTCCTTTACTATATCTTCTGTGTTACTGAGATTAGCAACTACCTACGAAACAGTGAAGATTCGGGGCGAAGTGTTACGGTCGCTGCAAGAATCCTGGCCAAGCCGGCTTGATCAATGGGAGATCAGGGAGAAGAACGCGACAGACTCTGATGGTGTTTATGCTCCGCGCACTACGATGGCTCATCCGATGTGAGCCTCCATTGTTAATCCTTCTAGATGATGCTAATATGGAACCACCAGCTTAATCATCAAGCTCGCACGCGAAGTCAACGCTCCAGAACTTCTTCCCTCTGCGTTCTACGATCTCTCGCGGTTCCTCCCAAGCCAACTCTCTGCAGGTTACACAAATCCAGACACTGGTGAAGTGCACTACCTAACACAAGAAGACCTCTTCCGGGTCTTCCGCGGCAAAGAGCAAGCCGCGCGGTACTTCTCCACCTTCATCGTCAAAGAGCTCGAAGGACGCACGCCCTCCGAGTTCTGCCACAATCGCAACGAGCTCAACCCCGGGAAGAAACGTCGCTGCCAAGTGGCTTACGAGGCTGTCACCTACGCCCTCATTCGGGACGTGAACGGCTTGGTACTCAATCGGAACTCGGATCCCCTATACGCGATCTCGGACAGCTTGCTCATGCAGACACGCGACGATATGCCGGGGGCTGACAACCGCTCGACTCATCGTGCTTGTGAGGCTTGCAGAATGGAGTATGCGGCTGTCGTCGAGGCTATTCGGGAGGAGTTCTGGAGGAGGTTACCCGAGTGGTTCGATCTTGAGGTGTCCAATTGGGGTTGAACATCGGCCTACGAACATGTATTGTCTTGCGCGATTTTTGGATATTTATGGATTGACCTTGTTTCTTGTAACAGTTCGTGCGACGTACCCACTGACCGGCAATGTCACAGTAGGTCAAGTACCGTGGTCACGCTGTTCGTGAGGTGTGACACGACTAGGCGCCACGAATTCGATCGGATGTGTATGCATACATTCAACCTCGACACTCAAGCGGTAGAAAATATTTGGGACTTGGCATGAACGCAGAAGACGAAATACTTTATTCTGACGAAGAGCAGATGTCTATTTGCGAAGTTTCATTTACCAGAGATGACATGAACGATATTGGCGAAGAGCAAGCAAGCCCTCTCGATGACGATGGGCATAGTTCAGACGGCTCAAGTACCTCCAGTAATGCTGAAGCAGAAGACAACAATCCAAGGAGGTAAGTATCTGTGGTCCCTCCATTATATCTATGCTCACTTAGAGTCATCTAGCGACATCCTCTGTCGCCTCGAAGATATCGTCCTGTGCGTCATGTCCCAACTCGCTGACATCCTATCATCGAGTGAAGATCACAACGTGAATGGAAGAAAAATCGCGGTTGAACTCGTTGATAGGAAAAAACCGCTCAGGTCGGATGGGTATGTGCTTTCGACAGATATGATCAAGTATAAGGCCTTGTCTTATGGGTGGGAGTATAGAACTTTCGGTATGCGGACTATAGCATTCCCGCTTAGGTCGAGGCACGGCAGCGCGAAGCAACTTGGTACAGTTTCACCGCATATATCCACTATATCATTGTTAATTGACCTCCATAGCCCAGTTCCTAAGGGTAATCGACCTTATTCACGAGGCAGTCTCTAGTGGGACGCCGGCTACAAAACGGTATATATGTCTTCTTCGTTTCAATATCTTCTAAAGATATTAACTTGTCACAGTGACATGTACTACAAGGACGTTACGCTCTTCGGGTCGCAAGCTGTCGTAGACAGGCTGATAGACGACATCTCAGCGACGATGGACGTCTCACGAGCGGACTTGTGTGTGGTCAGTCGATCGTTTTTTTGTATTTTCTTTTGAGGTTGATCTTTGCGCATATAGCGAGCTTCGGCGCAAGGCCTGTTCTGCGGTTCCACTCTTGTGATGCACCTACACGGTGGAGGCGTAGTGCGAGGAAACGATACAGAGGCTTGTGCATTCACCTTTACCCACGTTTGACGCTTACACACTTCATGCCAGTGTAGGGAGCTTTGATACCGCCGTCAGAAGACATAAGTCGATTTGAAGTAGGCCAACAACTATCCTGGGTGCTCGTCGTAGAAAAAGAGGTAAGCGCATATACCATCGTATCCCTACTCAGCCTTACCTGCTTCCAGGCCGTGTTCCAGACTCTATGTCACCTGCAGTTTGCTCGCCACTCTGCCTTGCTAGGTCCTGGCCTCATCATCACAGTCAGTCGACTTTCAATAGTGTCGACGGCGAACTAGCTTGCTAAATGTTACACAGGGAAAGGGGTATCCGGATGTTGCTACACGACAGCTTGTCTCGAGTCTCGCACAGAACCTTGATCCCAGGCATTCGAACATCCTTCTCTTGATATGAAGGACTTACTAACCCCTTCAATTCTAGCATTCCAATCTTGGGAGTAGTCGATGCGGACCCGTTCGGTATTGATATACTTTCCGTCTACAAGTACGGTAGCAGCAGCATGGCCCATCAGGATGGGCTCGATGCTCCGCGACTACGATGGGCGGGTGTGATGGCGAGTGAGCTGGCTAGGTTCGTTCGTATTCTGGTCTGGAGGTGCATTCCCACAAAGACTTACTGTATGTAGTCTTGGGGTTGAGAAAGAGCAACTCATACCGATTACGAAGCACGATGAAAAGAAGGTAAACTTCTAGTATTCTTGCTTTTTATACCTGACTAAACTACTTGATATCAGGCCTTTTCGATGCTGAAAAGAAATTACATGCCCAGAAAATGGAGGTACGCGGACGCATTCAGGCACACCGATCCACCACTCCCTCACCGTACATACACTCCCATTCTAGGAAGGAACTCCAACACATGCTACACAACAGACGAAAAGCAGAGATCGAAATCCTCTCGGCTTCTCAGGCGACCACCACCAGCTTCTCACAGGCCCCTGACCGGGAGTGCTTGTTGGTCAGGTACCTGACGAGCAAGATTCTCAAGGCTATACAGTCCTCCGCTGGGAAAGCCGTGATGTAGTACGATGAGGAGATGAGACATAAGGGTATAGTGATTCGATACAGTAAAGTCCAGTCCACCACGTTTATGGTATACAGCTATTATTAATTGTCCTGACATCAGTCCATGCTCGATCAACTTCTTCTCTTCTGTAACATAGGTATTCTATCAATGGTGGCGGTGCTATATATCATGCATTATGTTATGTATCGCCAGCACTGGACGCAGCATGCAAGTTCTCCGTATACATCGGCGGAGGGTCCGAAGGAACAGCAGGATACCCAGGCTGACTCATACTCGACTCCCCACGCGCAGCCAGCTCCTTCTCATGATGCGCCTCCAGCCTCTTCTGATACGTTTGAATCTCCGAATGGAGGAGGGAAGAAGTCGAGAGTCGGCTGCTGCTGGAAGCGTGTGTGGATCCTCGGCTGAGGTCTGTCGGTGAGACGTACGACGACGGGGGATGGGACGTTTCTGTGGGGGATGTGGGGGATGTGGGGGAGGAAGCGGCGAGAGCTAGGAGGGCGGCGTATTCGGAGCTTGAGTGGTTGTGGCTGGAGTCGCTTGGTGGGGCTGGAGGGAGAGTGCGTTCGGGGTCGTAGACGTCGTATGGGTTTGGCAGGGACGATACGGAATTGGAGCGCTGTAGGTTTCGGAGACGTTGCTGGGTTGATGATCCTTGGTCGTGGCGAGCCTCTCCGGTTGGTGCGAGGAGAGGCACTATGGCAGGGAGCGCGTCAGCGTTGGTCTGCTGTGAGCCTGTTGGTGGGAGATTGGCTTGACGGGTTGAAACCCCGCCGACAGCATTGCTGGGAGTGGTTTGCACCATATTAGCGCTCTCTAACGTCTGCATACCTTCCAGTTGTCGCTTGCGCCGCCTACGACAGCACAACAATAGGATCAGGAAAGCTAGAAACCCAAGTACTCAGGAGGAGTGGGGTTAATGCTTGGAAGCGATGCACATTCGCAATATGACGCACACACAGCAATTGCAATCCCAGCTTTTGCTCCCCCACTCAGCCCATGGCGACCTCCGTGGCTACCCGAGGACGGAACGCTCGAAGATGACCCAAGTGTTGCTGAGCAGCTGTCCGATGTCCTGGTCGCAGTCGAAGTCGCAGTCCGAGTATGCGTTCCGGAGCTTCGTGAGGAGCTGCTGCTATTTCCATCGTCGTCATCGTCATCGTCGTCGCTATCACTGTCATCTCTAGTGTACTCGAATGAGCCCAACAGCCTAAATCTTCCTGATCCAAGGACCTACCGTGCGTTGTGATCATGTCCGCACCCGTCACTAGATGACGCCCCAACACCTGCAATGGCGGTTCCCCACAGCACCGAGACCGCAAGAGCAGCACTAGACTTGAAGATGAGCATGGGAGAGGGGTGGACGGACGGTGACTGCGCGCCGTTTGCTCTGGCCATACTTAACGAGCAGGCATGCCGATTGTACTAGCGGGCTGTGCACCAGTTTTTCGGCATGTTGCAGGAAATGAGGTTATAGCCAATTACCAGTTTAGAGTGCATCATATATGCAGCGCTAGAAGCGTGAAATGAATTGCAGGTGGGACGTGCAGCCTACGTACTTCCACGCTGGTGAGAGTCCTGTTCCCGTTCTAACTCCATTGCCTTCTTCGGCTTGGCTGCTGATAGACGCCCGATGTTGCGACGCGTGGGTCACGTGGATGTTTGGGACGCGACGCGTTGATTTGAAGCGGGGCTTGAAATGCGTGTCATCTCCGCTTGCAGATGGCTGAAATTGCTCTTATTGCCTCGTTTGCCGACTTGGACCCCATCCTCGACGTCGTCTCCCTCGTCCATCAGCCCCTCTAGTAGTCGTTAGTCATCATTCTACTAGCAGCGACGATGCAGACACGCAGCTCCGTCCTGGGAAAGCGCCAGTCGTCCCCCGACGTCGTCGCATCACCGTCGACGCCGTCAAAGTCGTCGTCCAGCCGTAATGCTAACGTCCTCCCCACCCCCGACAACACCCCCAGTTCAAAACGTGTCAAGCTGTCTGAGACAGCCCACGACGGCCACAACAACAAGGAAAATATACCCCCGCTACGTGTCGAGGCAATCAACTCATTGCTGTCGCCTTCGAGGAACAGAAGAATTGCTCGAACCAACAGCACAGACCAAGTCTTTCCTGCTCGCAGAGAATCTTGTAAGTTGTTCAATCTAAATCTACTACCCATATTCATCTCTTTCATCAGCGTTGCGACGATATGCATCGCTCTCGCAACTCCCTGTCACCCCTTCGCACGCGCTGTCACATATGTCCCTGGCTACCCCGCCACCGACCCCTCCTTCTTCACTGCAGCCCATTTGCTCTCGTGTTCGTGCCCTCCTCCGCCCAACGTGCAACGGCAGTGCCTCCATGTCAGGTCGCGCGACCGAGCGCAAATTGATCGCCGACTTCGTTTCCTCGTTCCTCCGAGCGCCTTCATCAGCACCCGATCATTCCACCCTTTATATCTCGGGCTCGCCTGGTACAGGCAAAACCGCGCTTGTGAATGCGTTGCTTGGCGAGATGCGTGATGATTTGACCGATACTGCTGTCACTGTGATCACCGTAAATTGCATGGCGCTCAACAGTATTGAGGCTCTCCTCGAACGATTGAATGAAGAGTTCAGTGATACTAAGAAGCCCCGGAACAAGGGAGGGAAACCACGCAAAACCAAAGAAACACCTCTTCAGACTTTAGATACACTCCTTGCTGGAGCAACGCGTCGAAGGTGAGCTGCCCCTCAGAACACTCGAGAACGCTCGCTAACCCGATGAGCATATAGCATTTTGCTTCTAGACGAGTTGGATCACGTTGCTTCATCTACTTCATCTCTCACGACCTTGTTTACGCTTGTGCACTCTCACCATAGGATTCTGCGAGCCATCGGCATCGCAAACACACATACTCTCTCGACGAACGCTGCCGCGACTTCCATGTCGGCAATGACTCTTAAGGGTGTCCAAACCCTTCACTTCGCACCCTACACTCCACAACAATTACTCGAAATCGTGAATGCCCGACTCGCGCCCCTAACGGACGTAGAATCCAAGGACGAATGCCGTGATAGCCTCGCCAAGTTCCTTCCCACCCCGACGCTCATGCTCCTTACGAAGAAGGTCGCCGCTTTGACAGGCGATGTTCGGGCCCTTCTTGAAGTGCTGCGCGGTGCCATCAACATTGCAGTGAACGCCATGGCCTCCCCATCTTCTGCAACGAACCCTCTGGACGCGCCGACGCCTCCTGTAACGCCCGCTCATGTTTTAGAAGCTCTGAAGGCCTACGCTCCTTCTTCCTCCACTTCGCGCGCTGTCGTGAACCAGACTACCCCTGCTGTTCGTAAGACTAGCAACAGCGAAGTGGTCGCGAAGATTCAGGAACTTGGATTGCAACCTCGCCTCGCTCTTATGTCGCTTGTTCTGGCCCGTAAGCGGCTAGAAAACCAACTGTCGCTCTCCGGATCCTCATCCCCGGCACCTGCCTCTCGCCCCATCAAGCGCACTGCTTCGTGCAACGCTCTGGCATCTCCTTCCGGCATCGACACTGCAGCACTCTACGTATACTACAAGGCAGTCCTGTCTCGCTCGGAAGGTGGCGTGTTCACTCCGGTATCTCGCAGCGAATTCAGCGATCTGCTGAACATGCTGGAGACCGTCGGCTTGGTGCAAATGCTCGCATCATCTTCCTCCCCTCTTTCACCCAGGAAACCCAAGAAGCGCGGCTTGTCGAGGACCGCCTCCTTCACCGCGGGCGCGTCGAATGGTAATTCAGACGTCCAGCTTGTAGCGGGTGTAAGGATCGAAGAAGTCCGCAAGGCACTCGGGATTGACGATACCGCGTCGAACGATTCAGCTGACGTGATGGCGGAGGAGGTCAGGGGTATCTGGGAGAAGGAGAGGATACGCATCTCGCGCGAGTCCAAGGCGCGTGCCAGTAACAACACCGCGCCCGCCGGATCCGACGCATTCGAAGAGGCCCTCGAGGGTTAATTCTTCGTCTTTCACTTGGAACAAATAGGCATCGAATTCCCAGTTCGCCGAATACCACCATTTCATATCACGATCATGAACTGCATTTCCATTATGATTTTTATATTTCACGCATCCATTGTCTCAGCCCAGTATCGCTAACACATGCTATCCCCTCTGCTTTTTCTCAATCTTCTTTTCGCGTCAATCAATATCTCAGTAGTCGTTGTCATGTAATAGCAACTTCGATTTGTACGTCTGTAACGGAATCCGTAATAGGATAATGCATTGTCTTTGAAATTGATTGTTGGTGTGTCGACCGAGTACGGGTTATTCAACGGCAACGGTTAGTTGCGTCTCGTCTTGGAGTAGATCCTCTATGCGTGTCAGCAGCATGCTGAGATGTTGTTCTTGCTCCGCTAGTAGGGCATGTATGCGGTTAACGAGCTGAGAGCCTTCTGTATCCCCAGACGATGAGAAGGCGGACGATAGGATGTGCCGTATGGTCGATAAGAGAGTAGGTGGCCCGGGGCACACGGATGTATGCGTATCTGTCTCCAGCTTTGCTGCCCAATCCAGTATCGAAGATGACGCCGGCCCTATTATCACTCGTTCATGGCGAGTAACTCTGATACTGGATTTCTGTGGATCGGCAATGTTGGTCAACAAACTGTGCATCCGAAATGCCGACAATATGTAATATCCCTACCTGTAAGAACTCGCACACCTCCGTATCCGATACGGCGAAGACACGTTGTATCTCCTCGCAGGCGAGCTGGTCGAAAAGAAGTCGTTCATAATACATCCATGCCTCGTTACGGGGTGGCACATACCAACAAATCCTGCCACTGAGATAGGAACGACTCATGAACCGCCGTTTCGATAGCCTGTATAAAACATTACTCACCGCCAATAGAACAAATGTTGCTAGACTACTTGTCATATTCTGGTTCTTCAGAAAAGCAGAGAGCGACTGAGTGTTCACTGCTGATTAATATCTGGTCAGAGATAAGTAAAGCTATCGCTCGAATGGCTGGAATCTACCATTGTCTATTAGAACGAAAGGTGTCATCGAAGCGTCCCATGAGATAGCGCCTGTGCGAGGAAATGCAGGATTTCTAAGAGTAAGGATGTGAGTGGACAGGACAGTACATGGCATTACAATGAACTTACACCACTCGACTGAGGAGCTCGATATCCTGCTCCCAGATCTGAATGAATTGCCACGTAACGGCGGGCATGAGACAACACCATAACTCGAAAGAAGGTCTGCAAATACCTTTCTCGACGTTTCCGTGGGGCCATCATATCTCTTCAGCAGTCTGGTACAGCCATCGAATTCCACCTCGACTGTGCCTCCCCACCAGCTCCCCTTTATCCTTGAACGTCCTAGGATCTTCAAGTCGGATTGATGACAGCGGCGGAGGTGTGGAAATGGCAGGTCTTTGGTAGCTGTTGTTTCCTTGGTATGCTGAGCGTCGATAATATCTAAAGCTGCAGGACGCAGCTCAGGCTGATGACTCTCTGGGTCGCTGCGTGTTCTACTGGAGGGCAGCTTCGGAGACTGCGCGCTGCTATCTTCGGTGTCGTTGATTTTATTACTGCTGAACTCTATGACAGAGCTCTCAGTTGTCGGTGCGGAGGCTGGCGGGTTGGATACGACGCTATCGGTGTCCTTCTTCGTTTCCTAGCAGAGAATAAGGGGAGAGCGAAGTGAAGTTGACGTAATCCTTGCTCACCATGACAGGGGAATCACAGGAAACAACAGTGGATGAGACCAATGTTGTGAGCTCATCTGAATCCCCGTGTTCTAGGGTGGAGGAGCCTCCGGGTCTGCTGTCGAGTTCACTCTCGCGTCGCGTAGAAAGCATATGGTGAATATGAATGAGAGTTATAGCCTGAATTGAGTATATACTTAGATTTGTAACATACGAAAGAATCGAGCAAACCTGGAAAGAGGCAATGGCATCCTCCAGCTGAGCTGTGTAATCAGCTATCTGCTTGTCAAGCTCCCGCTTACGAAGCAGGCGAGAATGCCATTTGAGCGCGGTTTGTTGCTGTATGAACTCATGGATTTCTGTGAGCGTGCTGTAAAGCATCAAAATACAACCAATATAGACAGATGCTGGCATACCTCTCTAGTTTGCGGAAATTCTCAGTCAGGTTAGGCGGTGCATCATGCCAGCGGCCTCTCATCGTGTCATTTAGGTCTAGCAGAAATCGAGCACAACGTCGAGCTAGTCTGACGCATTCCGACTTGTTAGTATGTACTCCCTATTCTGTGTCAGAACATCCATCACAGTGATGAGCCAAACATTACGTACTTCGATAGTATCGAATATCATTAACAGTATCGAGATAGCGGCTGCTGCAGGCGCAATTTGAAGCATGTCGGTCAAGTCACGGGCAATTCCAGTACTGGCACTTGCCACATGCATGGCGGAGATAGTAGACATTTGGGCATGGGTAGATTTAGATGGAGGCTTGGCCATATGTGCGGACGAGAGGCAGCACTACTGTAATGATATGACCTGATGTTCATGCGTTGTGACTGTGACACGCAAAAGTTCAGAATTTTTGATGTTCAAAGCTTGATGTGACGTGCGACAGGATGTTCATACGCCTACTTGGAGCGCTAGTTATGAACATCCGATTCAGGTGGTGACGTATACTATACTAGTCATCAAACTATGTGTCCTGGCATGTAACGATGCGCCGTACGCGATGATGCGCCTCCGTGAGCGGCCGCCATCCATAGTGTAAGCCGAAGAGAGGCTCCGTAGTGACACGAAAATGTTCTCAATTAATCCTCGTTATTGAAACAAACCTGAGCCCACCCTCACCGCACTGTGCGACACTGAAAAATGGCCGACCTCGAGCACCCAGCCCTTGACATAGCACGGAAAGTACCCGCATGGCTCGAATCTCATATCGTACCTCGTGACTTGGCTATTCAATCTCTTCTTGATATCCCGAATACTCGCCTCGCAAACATCGTCAACGATACTCTACCAAACAATTTTATTCCATCGTTTTCGAATGCTACCCCAGTTATAGACGAGAAGGAGCTGCTACGCCGGTCCACTCCTCCCCTGGCGCGATTATACAAGCTCAGCGACCTGCTCGTCACAGCTGTACCACAGGGCAGCCAGAGTTTCCTCGACTGGAGATATAACAATACTCCTACGCCGCTGTTCATGATTACCTACTGGACTGCTCAGGCCGAAGCCTTGTTAGAGCAACGCAGGTGGAAGAAAGTGCACGCTTACCTGCTAAACCTGACACGCACACAGTCCGGTCACCTCAGTGCCAATATCGCGGTTGCACAAGCAGCCGAAAGAGCACTCATGACCCTTGCAGATATTGGCTGGGATGATGCTCTGGATGGTTTAGATGTGAACACAGGGGTATCCGCCCGCCATTTGTGTTCGCTTGTTAACCAGGAGATGCTGGGGGGTCATATCATGGACGGAATGGTCAGGAGAATCCAGTACCGGAAGGACGAAAACTCTTTGTACCATACCGACATTGACTTGGACAGGATTCGGGTCGAAGAATTAGCCGTGCTCGCACAGCTACGGAAAAGCGGCCGCCTACTAAGAGACCCTGTAGGATACATGGTCAACCGTGAATGCTTGGCCCTTCGTGCACTTGGCGACAGCATTGGTCGTGGCGAGATTGATCAAGTTTACTTACCAGCGCACGTCAACGGCAACCACTGGACAGTATTCCTCATCGATATCGCTGCCAACCAGCTCTATTATGGTGACTCATTTGGGGGCTCACCTCATTCCACCGACATCGCTCTTATCCAACTATGGATTCGCCACCACCAGCCTGAAGGAGGGTCACTGCAGTTCGTTGGCTCGATACCAATCGGAAGCCAGCCGGCAGAAGATGGGATCTCTTGCGGGATCATCGTCGTCAACGCTATCGCCCATGCATTGTTCGGTGATCATCTATGGACCTCCGACACAAGAGACTTACTTCGTATCGAGCAATACTTAGAAATTGCCCTAGACCATCTGGCTCTCAGGACGCAGCAGGTAAGAGTAATTATTACTACAAATTCCAGCCTAAGTCATAAAAAGCGAGGTCACTCACAATAGTATTGTTGTTTTGCAGGATGTTTCTCACAGTCCATCCACGGAGAATCTGCCCCCTGGTACATCAGAAGCTGAAGAGTCCGAAGAGTCCGAGTCCGAAATTGACTCGTCAACACAAACACCACCCAAAACGTTAGTTGTAAACTCAAAGCCGGGAGGACCGAAGAAGCGAACAGCGCTGGTAGACTTTCCGGGCTTTAAGGTTAACACGGCAGAGGAGCGTCGTGCACAAATTGCGGCAGACTTTGAGAAAGGGCGTGAGGATGCGCTTGAACGCCAAAGGATCGCTGAGGCTGTCTCGACGGCTAGAGCAGAGAAAAAGAAGTTAGATGCGCGAAAACGAAAGCAGAAAGAACGGGCACTGAAGAAACAGCGCCAGGGAAAGGTAAGTTCGAACAGTAACATGTACGTTATATAGGAAGCTTACTGATGATATGTCATTACCACGATCTAGCCTGTTGTCGACGTCTCCACTGTGCTTCGTTGTCCTGAGAGTGGCACGTCGGCTTCCATTCCTGTGATGTCCGTAGCGGATGTTTCCCACAGCAGAACGGAAATGAAGAAAGCTGATGCCATCATGCGAGGCAATGGAAAACGAAAGCTGGAGGCAGGAGAGGGTGACCAAAAGTCTGCGAAGATGAAACATCAGCACGTGGATTGGATCGGTACACCAGCCTATTGGATTCTGATCGAGGAGGCTGGGAAGAAGTACGCACCCCAGATGCGAGCCACCGACATTGCACGCCATTTACAAATAACGACACCTGGTCTTTTCCGCGATCTGACGTCACAGGTTGTTGGACGATGGATTGAACGACCTGCAAATGGGAAGCCTCGCTGGTCAGAAGCTACGTTAGCACGGGCCGCAAAGGGATATGGTCAGAAGGGTACCGTAACTCGCACCGGCATTCTCGTGAGTAAACTAGATTTATGCCGTTATTGTTGTTCAGTGTACTCACGCAAACGTATTTAGTCCGCGTATCCAGATGTGCGAAATCGAATTATAACCCAGCTCACTTCACTACGTAAAGCTGGTGTTAAGGTTGTTGCCGGGACTGTTCGGGGAGTCATGGTGGCGCACATGCAGACTAGCTCACCTGCAGTCTTCAGCGTAAAGGTGCGACAGGGTACATTCTCCTGTAGCATCCCATTTGTACGCAACTTCTTGAAGACGCACATGCATTGGTCATTGCGCAAGCCCACTCGCGCAGCTCAAAAGGTACCGCCTGAAGCGGATGACCATTGCCGACGGTCCTTCTTGCGTCAGGCGATCTCGATTCGCAACCATGAGATTCCAGCTGAACTCCGCGTTAACATTGATCAAGCGCAAATCGTTTTGGGGGACAACACCGGGCGAACTTACGAGAAGATTGGAAGCCGCCAAGTGGCAACGGTCGGGAAGGAAGAGAAACGAGCATTCACTTTGCTCATGGGAGTTGCGGCAAGTGGAGACCTATTGCCGTTTCAGGCAATCTGGAAAGGGAAGACGTCCGCCACAGTGCCCAAATCAAACGCGCCATTCTACAAGGAGGCAATGGAGATTGGCATGCAGTTTGTTTTCTCCGAAACCGACACTTACTGGTCCACTCACCGCACCATGTATCTCTATATTGAACATATCCTGGTCCCGTACTATCAGCGCCAGAAAGCGAAGCTTGGCCTTGAGAACGCTCAAGAAGTTCTTCTCCAACTTGACGTCTGGTCAGTTCACCGAAGTGCGGCATTTGCGACACACGTAACGAAGACCTGGCCTGAAATTATCCGGGACTACGTACCAGCAGGTTGCACTGGTATCTGGCAGCCTTGTGATGTTGGTATGCAGCGTTTCATGAAGATCATTATTCGACGTTGCCAGCAAGAGGATATCGTGGAAGAGACCGTGAATCAGCTTCGCGAAGGCAAACCACCTGAGGCGATCAAGCTCGACGACACCATCGGCACTCTTCGAAGGCGCAGTGTTAGGTGGATGGTGCTTGCGTATCAGGGCATCAACGACCCTGAGCTGGTTAAGAAAGTGAGTGATCACGTCGGTAGCAATACAACTAAACCCTTATTGATGTTACTGTACCGGAAGGCATTCATGATGTGTCGCTTGCAAGACCGAGAGTTCAATCTCTCACAAGAGAGTCTCTCTAGCACCAAGGCGAAGAATTTGATCAGGGAAGTCAGGCTCAATGAGCCGGACCTGTGGGCAGAGCTCAACAAAGGCCTAGATTGTGTCGTTCCAGACTGGCTGAAAGACTCGGAGGACGAACCATTGGACGCACCAAAGGAGTTTGACGACATTGATGAAGATCATGTCGACATCTCTGTCCCATTGGATACTATCCGCGACCTCATTTTTGATCACAGCACTCAAATTCCCGAAGGTTTTGTCATGGGAGATGCAGGCTGCATCTCTTCGTCGATGGATGAGGATTGTGTGGGAGATGTGTTGCCAGTGCCGGATGGTGGTGCCGGATCGTCTTTCGCTGAAGAGTAGAGTAGTTCGTGCTGTCATTTAAATGCGTAGTCTATTCAGTACACATGCGATACATCCTCAATACGGGTTTCGCGAGCGAGAGAGCGACGGAAAAAATTGTAAAAAATACGGCAAAAAATCACTAGCGCCCATGTCACACCAACTGGGACAATGTTCAGAGGCCCGTGTGACGCGTGACTGGATGTTCAGTTCATACCCCTTGTGACGTGTGACTGAACATCAGGTCATGTCATTACAGTAATGGCCGTCCGGAGGAGAAACTGAAATTGCGTAGATAATTCCTATATGAGGCAATCTTCTCAGGAATCGGAGCTTGAATCGGATCTCAACTTATTCGGCATGCCAAAAGCGGCAGCGATCCTGGTATGCTCCAGGATGTATACAAAGGTACCGTACTGCAATGCCCTGCATAGAGCTACACACAATAATGATACAATAACGTGATCAACCGCACCATAAAAATACACACACCATTTCCTCCACTGCTTATCACAACTTACTTCATGCAATTCATTTGCGTCCTTGTCTCGTCCACCACTGTGCGACATCCAACCGAACGAGAAGGTCGAACAGATTGGCTGTGACCCCAACCCCCCGCAGATTATGACCCGTGAGAATTTGAAGTCGCATGTCCTCGAATGACATCTTCGTCGACATTGTGCCTTTGTCCACGAGGCTTCGCAGGACCTTCACCTAGAGATGTTACGATCAGAATATAGTTTGCCACTGCACAGAGCGATACATACAAGCACTATCATTTTCTTCCTAAAGCTAGCGTGTAGATCCTCAAGCGGGCCTACGGCTTGATATTCCTGGATACGACCTTGGTGCAAGTCACTCATCAAGATTCCGAACTCGAGGACAATATCTAGGATACTGCGCAGAAGGTCCCCAACCGGCTTTTGCGAGGAACGCATCAAGCAGGCGCTGAGAACATCGTCCATGAGCTTCGAATGAGCCTCTGCCAGTGAAAAGACATCGCGGAAAGTGTGTGACTCTCCATCCGAGTCTACGCCATCCGATTTGTCGAGCTTGAACAAGAAGGCGTCGAAGTTACTGCCTATTGCTACGTCATATACGTATGAGGAGAGCGTCTGGACGAATGAACTAGCCATGAAGCGGAGGTGTTCGAATAACTTCTGTGAGGGCGTTATAGTTTGGAAGAGAGGGTCTGAACCGGGCGAGGTCATCCGGAATAGAGCTTTCACGACGTTCTCCACTGGAACGAAGGGTTAACAATCTTTACAAAATCGAATATGGAGCACTCACCCCGTAAGAGCCTAATGTTGAATACAAATAGTCGGTGGTACTTCGATAATGTGTCCTGTGTAATTAGCACCTCGAGCGCAGGAGGTGGTTGATAGTTCATGTATAAGAAGTCGAGGGCCCTGAGTCTCTGTCAATACTTACTCTGCGAAGGGATTTTACAGGATACTTACTCAATGCCTGCGTAGCTCAATGAGTCTCAGCACACACAACAGTCAGAAAAAGGCACGTACTCCGTGGATTTAGCCATTTTGCCTGTCCCGAGCCGGTAGGAAGATCGCGTATAGCGAATCCTAATCTCCACTCCGCTTCATCAAATATTGCACCCTCATCGGCCTGACTATCAGATGTAGATCGGCTATCTCTGAGCTGTCGACCAGGGTACTCATGGTCAAGGGCATCAAAAATTACAGTCCGCAGGAGGAAACTGAGGTCTGCGCCTGCTGGTGGCCAGCCGCCTGCCATTAGCCCTGGAGCGAGGCCGATGACCCAGGACGACTGGCCGTTCATTCTTCTCTTCAGAGAACCACGAGGCGGCACTATTCCCAAATCGGAATCTCCTATATAATTTGAGAAAAGTGAACCTTCCAAGTGGCCTTTGAGAGAAGGGGAGGCGAGCAGCAAGAACGATCGAAGGAGCACGAGATGCGTGGAGAACTTGAGATATCCACTCGAGGGCGAGAGGAAGGTGTCGAGCAGGGCCGTGGATAACGAGTCAACGTGTGTGGCCAACGGCGCAAGAACGAGATCAGTGAGATCAGATAGAGATGGGGTCAATGAGGGCAGAGTATCAGGGAAGGAGGTGAGGAATTCCGTAAATTGTGGTATGCGAGAGTGAGTCTCTTTGGGCTTTCCAGCGTAAACTTCGGCGCCCGGCTCCAAATCGAATCGCTTGAAATCCAGGAAGTCTGCAGGATAATGCGTATCGTTTGGGTCAGGTGATTGAGAACGACTTGTTCGAGAGTATGGATCAGGCGAATCTGATTCTATGAGGTCGACCTCGGATCCCAGCCAGGCTTTCGTGACATCAGCTGTAGACCAGAACCAACGTATTGGATCTCTACTTAATCCAGCACTGTCGAGGATGGGATGGTTTGGATGAGCGATGCGGAGAAGTTTCAAGGACTTCTTTGCGTTGGATAGCGCACGGGCAAAGAAATCCTGGAAGAAGCACGGAACATCACCGTCATCTTCATCCTCTGGGACAGGCGGCTCTTCAGCTTGGCTTTCGTCGAAGTCGTCGAACGGCGTGGAAAGGTTCTTCTGCGAGATAGCTGCCAGGTCATGGTCGTCGTTACCGCTGTAGCCAACCCGGCGGCAAACTTGATCGAAGTAGTCCGCTGAGGTTACGCTGAGAATGAATGCTAGACTGGCACTGATATTGACGCCGTGCTCAGAGCCTAGGTGGGTGTCGAGTCGCTGGTATACACGGGACAAGATTTGAGTGGCAGATTGGGATACCAGGTCGCGAGTTCGAGAAGAATCATCCATCCCCTGCCAGCGATATGTTATGTTGTGAATACCGCCGCACAATGAAAGCTTAGAGCTACGTACGCAACCACACAGATCGGCCACTACCTCCAATTGCTCCTCGATGCTTGAGCATTCTGACCATAGACGTGCAAGTGCCTGAGGGCCCGCCTTGCCACTTCCACTGCCGCGCAATGCAGACTGTAAGATGTTCGCGATAGTAGGTTTGAGGTGTTCCAAGATGGACGATACGGCATGTGTAAAGGAGTGTACGGCCGGCCCTGCTTGACTAGAACTAAAATTTCTGTCAGTACAAGGAAGCAGAAGCGTCGAGAGATGACCAACGTTTGCCAGACATCGGTAACAAGTGCTTCTAAGCGACGAACCAGAGAGCCGATCGTGATGAACCGCCGCATTAAACTGTCGTGACCCTGAGAATTGGTAGTAGATATGACCGTGCAAACTTACCTTTCGGTAGTAGCCAGACTCATACCGGATAGAACCAATCTACCTGTAGAGCTATACGCAGTATCTCGTGGATGAAACGTCTGGGCCTCAGGATCCCAGACGTAGAGCACAGAAGAAATCCCTCTGAGCATCCCGTCAATGCAGAGCAATAGCTCATTTGAGGTGACAGCGGTGATGTCTTGATCACAATCACCTAGACTAGTAGTAGAATGAGGACTTCAGTTATACTTATAAGGTGAGGGCAGATTATCTGCAACTCACAGACGCTGTGTAGCCGATAAAACACGAGGAGTTTGTTGGGAAAGATAGCTCGATGAGAGTGCTGGGAGCACATATGGTTCACTGACAGTGTCCCAGGAGGCAGCAATATTCTGAGGAACTGTTGAGTGTGCCAATCAATACGACTATTTCATGAGAAACACACCAACGCAGGACTTTGGGAAGAAATAGCTTGCTCCCATATGTCTTCCGTGCTGATCGGCACAGCTGCGAGGAGTCTGTCAGAGTCAAGCTCGTCTTCCTCCTCTTGTATAGAAAATGCAGCCTGCTGTCCACTATAAGGTGTGCCATGGGTGCCTGCCTTCTTGCGATTCAGTCTGAGGGTGTCAATTATGGGATTTTGAGGCTTTTCTTCCAGCCGAGGAACAGAAAATGGAGACCACGAAAATTCTAGATCAGGTAAGAATTCTAATCCATTTTCTTCTGGCTCTATAGCAAGAATGAAGTCGTCCATATCGATCCTATCGTTGGGGTGCACTATTGAAGTACTGGTCCAAGCTTATGGTAATAAGTAAGCGCCCTATACCGGGACACGGTCATGTGATTGGCAGTACGTCACGCTCAGTGTCACGCGGATGTTGATTCGGTGTGACTACGTTATAGTAGGTGTCACACCGCGTGTCTCCGCCTGCAACCTCCACCGTGCCCGCCCTCGTCGTCGCCGTCGTTTGTCGCGTCGGCGTCGTTGCTCTCGTCGTCGACAAGGGTGTTCTGCCTAGATACTGTGGCTTCACCTGACCAATCGTCTTGCATAGCTCCCTGACCACCCGCCTTACTCGCAGCCTTTCCTGAAGCCACAGATATGTCGACGCTGTTCCGCAATCCACTATCGAGTCGCTCGACCACAAACCACCTCTCAGCGTCGTCGTCCGCGACTTGGAAGACCAATGTCAGCAAGTCATCTTCGGTCAAGCGCGCGAGGTCGCCAGAGCCGGGTGATAGTCTCCACGCAAAACGTACCAAGGCCCTCTTCGAGAGTCCCCGCTTGCCCGCTGCATCTAACCGCGATGAGGCCAGGCGACGCGACGGCAAAGAGACCAAGGAGACCAAGGAAGATCGTGACAGGAAGCGTTTGGAACGCGAAGAAGAGTTTCGAGTGAAATATACTCGTGCTTTCCCCAACTGGGTCTTCTATTTCGACCTAGATTTACTTGAGCCTGACACGGCGTCGGTTCGGAAAGAGTTGGAGAGGCTAGTCATGCATATGGGTGCAGTAAGTACATTGCACATTTGATTTGGTTCGTGGGCTTATCGCGGTGTAGCGCATAGAAGACTTCTTTTCCAAGGATGTTACCCATCTAATTGTGGCAAGTGCAGAAGAAGGCTTGGTAAACAAGGAAAACCACAAATCTCGGCTTGGTCAGGACGATCCATCAGGACTGAAGAGTCCTATTCAACTAAGACGGTGTGTAACAAGCCCTTTATCGGCATCGACGGATTACTGATGGCGTATGTGTAGGACCGCTGTCGATACTCCAGGAGCGGAACTCGTGAAGAAGGCTCTCGCATTTGACCAGAAAGTCTGGTCCGTTGACAAACTCCGGAGTGTTCTCGATCGTTGTATCCCATCGACGTCCGGGACACCTGCCTCCACCTCTGCAGCCCCACGCGCTGCTCAGCTCACGAGAGAACGATCCCTGACGCGGCTATTGGAAAGCGAGCGTTTACACGGTACTTCCGAGCGCGATCCTACACAGAAACGACATGACTTCGTTTATTTCGCCAAGAATAGCTATTTTGTTCTTGTGGAGGACATTCGACAAGAGCTGCAGACCATCGTCGCATTGGAGTATCCCGTATCGAAGTCCCGCGATGGAAAGGAGAAAGGCTCGTGGCCAGTACTGTATTGCGATCCTCGTGCGAGAGGCCCATTCGTTCCGTTCGACGAGAAGGAAGAGAAGAGAGTTGAGAAAGCTGAACGCGCGGAGCAAGACCGAGAGCAAGAACTCGCACGCCGTAAGGCCAAGCTACGCGAACAGGAGCGCCGAAGGCGGGCGCAGCAGGCGGCCATGAAGAAGGGAGATCTTCGCCGCACAGTGTCTATGCACAATATGCGACGCCGAGCCTCACAAGGCGAAGAGTTTGCGGAGGACTTTCCAGATCGTCCAGATTTCGAAGGCGACGCAGACTCTGCGGCGGCATCTGGTTACCTTGCTTCTGGCAACTACGTTGCGGCCTCCGGTAATAGCGTAGGTATCACCTCCACTACAGGCACGACCTCAACCGCTGGCCTGTCTTTGCGCTCGTTACACCTTCCGAGAAACATAGCTGGGAAACTCAACAAGGAAATCGTTACCTCTCGCCGACTCTCATACGTCCAGCCCACAGTTGGAAAGGAGAATTCTATGGGTCCTCCGCTCACTATCCCTGATCGCCCTCAGCGCATGCTACGGAAGAGTCGCAGCACAAATACGATGCGTCTTCCGAAACGTGATGAAGGTTCCAAGCCAGGATATTGCGAGAGCTGTCGAGTAAAGTTCGAAGACTTCAATGACGTAAGTAGATGCGGATGCTGCCACTTTGTTCTCTCGAGCACATATTAATTTCGGTGACTTGTAGCACATTGTGTCCAAAAAGCATAGGAAGTTCGCCGAAGACGATGCCAACTTTGCAAACCTAGACCATGTGTTGTCTAGAGTGAAACGCCGAACCTTGGAAGAAGTACGTGCCGAAAACCAAAACTTTGACCTTGCTTCGGAGCACGAAACAGACGAGGATGCGGAGGGTGAACTCGATGATGAAGACTGTACTATGACCCTGCCCAAGAATATCAACGAAGAGGTCGAATGGGGGCAATGGGTTGAGCCTGAAGCCGTATAATGGTATTATCACACGAGGACTCGTTCTGAGTTCTTTTACGACTCGTCACGTCACGCAGTTCATGACTATATTTTATCACTACCCCTTTCTCGCATACTTTCTTCAGCATCGCTTGCATACCATCACACTCATCTCGGCTTTTGGTTTCTGTATTCTTCGTATACTCATATTCCCACTCAATGCACCGCTTCTGATTATTTCTACTTAGGAGCTCACCCCAGTCCGTACGCATCAATATAGGCTGATTCATATCCTAGTTGACGGTCACGGTCAACAGCACGGCGTTGCCGTCGACAGAGATATCTATGAACAAGATATAAGGGCATCGTACGTAAGAGAAGAGAATACCTACTGTGGTTCACGTTCTTGCTGCCGGCGGGCATTACCGCTGTGAAATTCTTGGCCACTGTGTTGAACGTTGTTCCATTGAAGCTCTTCGCACCTACTGCGCCTCTCACTAGAAAGTCTCTGACAACGTCGTTGAGATGCCGTTCGATTTTTATCTGAAAGCTTCGCACCTTCCTCGGTTGTAGCCGTCTGCAGAAATGGTATGGTTATGGAGCACGTTCAGTTCCGAAGATACACTGTTCACAGGTGAGCCTCTATTGCCTCTTTGCTATATCGAGTGATCAGCTCACGCGAGGAATAGGGCTCCACTATTTGCAAGTGACCCGTTCTGACGGTAGACTCTGCGATACTAGTTGAAAACAACCCTTGTTATGTCAGCCTCTCCAACGCGTACCGAAAATGGTTGCCACCGATCAACTGCTCGATGCACACCCCAGTCTGTGCATTCCCGAAATCCTCGCGAAGTTCGAAGATTTGAGGTTGTGGGCCATTACCGTCACCTAGATTTGCGACTTGGGGCGATCCACGACCGAAACTGATACAATCCGTCGAACTTATTACAGTGTTCGTCATAATATACGTAGTCGTCGAAACGAAGCGACTCACAAGCCAATCGCGCGAGCGTATTGCAGAATGCCCCCATCGGTCAGAACTTCTGGCGAAGAAGATCCCGCTATAATAACCTGTAAACCGATAAGTCGGCCTCATTTAGACTCTTATACCAGAGACTACGAGAAACTCACATTCAATGGTTCGCCAGGACCTTGATCTTTAGCGTCAAAAGACGCGAAGAACGAGCCATTCCGGTCTATAGGATTGAAGAAGGCCGTCTTGTTCTGTACTGGGATTGCAGGTAACGCATTGGAAATGCGAGAGATAGCTCCCAACGCCGTTATGAGCAGAAGGGAGGTGAACATACTGGTGCAGAGGTGGTCACTGGGTCGGACAGCGTGTTCAGGTATGAAAGTTTGGAGCTGTGTCTTCTGCCTCGTGGAGACTAGTCACTAAAAGAGCTGAGAGGGGTTCAACGACAAGCCATAACAGTATATTCCCACAGAAAAGATCAGTGAAACTGTCGGCATGAGAAAGTTCACTCTTCGTGCGAGTAATGCTCCCAATACAACCATCCACGAAGGCGCCTTGGTTTGGTGGAATCTGTGAACAACAATGTGCTTGCAGTCTTCGCTCGTGAGCGATAGGACGCCTGATACCGGGGCACTCGAGGTCAATGCAAGCAAAGGTCATTATAGGTCGTGACAAGTCGTTAAGCGTCGTTACAAGAGTCAGAGAATAAACGAGTGAATAGTATGTGGAGATATCAGTTGTTGATTCGGACGGTCAGAAGAACGGCATTTCCATCGACTTCGATGTCTGGTGCAGTCCATGTAAGCGACTGCTCTCATGTGAGCGCTACTGACAGTTATGGACTCACCATGATTCACACCGTTAGCACCGACAGGCATAACACCTACTAATGTCCCTGCTGTTGTCGTATACGAGACACCGTCGTGATGGGAGACGCCTGTTGCAGCTTGTACGAGGGCGTCACTGAGGGCTCGCACTGTCAGATGGTAGATCAAGCGAACAGAGAGGAAAATATTCACCGTCCAAGGTTATACCCGTCGGGCTCGATGTCGTGGTGTTCTGTGACCGGCTCCTCCTGCGATACACTACAAACAAACAACATGCATAAATAATCAGAACAAATAACTATGACCCATGCACATACGCGAGGAAAAGAGCACCGCTGTTAGCCAATATACCGTTCTGACGATAAACTCTGATCAAACCCGTGAGTAAGCCACATTTTCCTAAAGAAGTATCAGAACTCACCTGAAGTGGTTGCCACCAATAAGACTCTCTAGGCAAGTGCCAATATCTGCGCTACCATAATCCTGACGAAGTTCAATGGTCTGATTTACCCATCCGTTGCCATCTCCCAGGTTAGCTGAAAAAGGGTTGCCTAGATGGAGGCCAAAGCATTCTTCCGAGCTTAGAAACGAAGAAGACCAGCTGTTACACGATTTCAATCTCCTCGAGTTTCAAAGGACTCACAATCCGATGGACTTGGCGTAGTTGAGAAACCCTTCGTCAGTCAACACCTCAGGTGCACTGAGCCCAGAGATCACTACCTGTTGGAGAAATAGACCGCCGTTTTAGTATCCATGGGTATCACAGCACCCCAAGACTTACATTTAACGGTTCGCCGAAACCGTTGCCAGCGTCATTCAGCCAGGACCCTCCGAGTACAGACGGATTGTAGTATCCAACGATTCCTTGCAAAAGCCCCGGGAAACCAATGAGCCCAAGTATTGTGAGCAGGGCAGAGTACAAGGAGGACAACATCTTGCTGTACTGATGCCTGTGTTCCAGCGGGGGGTGATCGAGGATCCCGGGTGTGGCTCAAGCCAGGTCAAACAGCTTGCTACTGAGTTATTATGTGTTGGGCTGACTACGTATATGAGCAATGGTCACTTACTGTCCTGACGACGACGCTTTCGTGCGTCCATCACAGAGAAGGAGTATTAGTATCCCTCAGTGGGTGCTTCGAAGCCAACCACGTTCCCGTGGACCACATGATACAGCATTGAAGAGGACATTCTCGAACTCTGACATCAGAACGTCGAACCATAATAGCTGATCTTGCGTATTGAAGCTGTTGTAAGAGGCTGGTCAAAGGGGCCGCGCTTCCGTCAGTACCGAGGTTGGGTTGTAGTAAGTACCACGATACCTGTGAATGCTGTTTCCATCCTAGTGGCCATTCATCATCGGATCCAGGGCGGTACGCGGTGAAGCTTTCAAGAAGTTGAAGCTTGAACGAACGTTCACTGATTAGTACGGCTCGTAGCCTGAGAGAACCGTAAGAGGAATCTTCGTAGAGAGCGGACTCATTCTGTCATCAGATGTCAATACACTCATGGCTTTCACCGAACAGTGCCGATATGAGTACATATGGAAATGAGAGACTACCCTCTGAGTCCCACGGTCCGCCGGCCTCATGTTCATCATGTTGCTATGAGCTTCATGGCACTGGAAGACCAAAACAACTAGTTTGCGTGGCCAGTACAAGCCAGTATGAAAGATAGACGTTGTTCTCGACGACGTACACGGCATTGTAATGCAAATACTAGCTCTGACCTGGCGGGCTATTACAGCTTGTTGAAGCAGTCTGACTCGTGCCTTCACTCCCCTCCTGTGGCTTTGTAGAAGGCTTCAGCTTGACAAGAGTCTTTGCCCCAGCATGGAGAGTCGTAGGTTTTGCCGATAGTGCACGTTTCGAGGGCACGGAACCATCGTCTGCAGGTCGGCGAGGTACCTTTTTCTTTGCAGAACGCCTATATATCAAGCGATCCATGAAGTCAGATAGCTTGTTCGGGAGTACTGTGCTATACATACCTGAGAGGGATGCGGCGAGCGGAGATAGTGATCACTACTTTGGTGGACTCTTGCGCTAAGGACTGACAGGCCTGCTGCTCCTCGGTTTCGTTCAACATTGCGCAGAGTTGCGATGTGTAAGACTCCAGACTGGTGTGGCGTTAGTCATATATTCAAACACGGCGAAGACTCTACTTACTCGACTTGCCCACAGATTACATGTTGGGACTGCCCACGACCTGCACTTGTCTCTGTCGACTGTGGAGACCTGGGAGGGCTTGACATCCTTCCGATGAAGGGATATCGACCATCAACGAACACATATATATTCGTACATGAGACCCCCACAACTGCTCGCGCAACGAACGCCGACGCGCCGACGTAAGGTCAATCGCAACAAATCATACAACGGTCTTAGCGAAGACATACCAGATCGTGACATACTGATTGCGGGGTTAACGTTTAACGACGAACAACAGTGACAGGCACATTCATGACGGCGTTGATCTTCAGGTCTCCTGGAATTCATTTTGTGTGTTTCCGATATTCCAATCTTCATTCATATTGTGTCGCGCCCGAAGCGATTGAAACTGGCTGTCACATAGGTGTATAGCCATGGATCCTTAATATTGAGAATACCTGATAGAAAGACAGCGAAGTCTACGAATATTTGTAAGGTGGGTATGCTAATTTGTTTGCCAGTGATCCTTGCTGAAGGCAGCCTGTGATAGCCTGGGTTAAAGATCATTCGTTGAAAGATATGGTTCATTCAGCGGGAGCTATGACTACAAGAAAACGAAGGGCGCACTTGAGTCAACCGTTATTCCATGTTTCCTGTGTTACTATTCTTCTAACACCTCGGACATGCGATATATCATTGTAAATAGGACTCACTCCATCGCTACAGAAGTGAATGCCTCGGGAATTGCGCAGTAGAATCATAGTTTTACCAGGATCAAGTTTCCGGATACCAATGGCTCAACGTCAGTTGCTTCAGTATGACCAAAGTCCGTCAGTCCTCGATCCTGGGTGACGCATTGTCCGTAGGCTGTCTTGACGGTGATACGCTTCTCAGGCCTCATCCAAATTTTTGACAGGACCAAAGGCAAACAAAGAATGTATGTTTGTATAAACGATGGATTGATTATGCGCACGAACTAGAACATCTATGACCCTTCGCTCTTCGACTCCACGCCCGACGTACTGAGGTCCTGACCAACAGGTACAAGATGCGCAGAGTGCTGCTCCAGTTTCCTAAAATACGCAAAACAGCATGTTAGCCCCATTCGGGTTCTCTTGATGCAAAACCTCGATACGCACTGAGGGAACCTTAGCCGATGCACTTGTGGCTTCTTCGCGTCCGCCAAAATCAAGTTGTTTATTTGCCCCTCCGCACTCAACGCCAAATGTTTGTTGTTCAAGTCCGTCCATAGAGACTTGTCAATCTGGTAGAGTGAGATCCAGCGGGTGAGGTAGGCGTCGTCGCCCGGTGCGGGCGCGAACTTGTAGAAGAGGGCGGCTGCGAGTCCACCGATCGCCCAGTTGCGCCAACTCTTGGTTACAAAGCCTGCAACAAATATATTGTGAGTAAATGTCCCCTCGTATAGCCTGTGTTATCCGCTGTGCATACTTTCTTGAGGGTAGACGGTATTGTCCTCATGGTGGTGATGGTCGTGGTCGTGGTGGTCTTCGTGCGCAGCGGTGGACGCAGGCCTCCTGAGGGCGACAAAAGAGTGAGTGAGTGTCCTGGGCGTGCGCAGGGCAGACCTGGCGAGGGACATTGTCGAGGGCGTGTGTTAGGGCGATGGTGAACGAGCCGAACACGGTGCCCGAGACGCTCCTGCGTACGGACTGCTTATGTAAGCGCTAAATGTTAACAGGCGCTCCATTGTTCGCCGCCGTGACGCGCATCAATGCCGACGTCTTGATTTCGTCGAAATATCTGGCTTGCTCTTCACCGTCACCCCGACTCCTCTGATCGCTGTCTCTCTCGCTGTGCAACAAGAAATCAACGACAATAATTCATGGTCCGCAATCTCCTTTTCCGGATACCAATCCTCCGCGCTTTCGTGCCACGGGTGTCCACGCCTATTCTCCCTCTATCACGCTATGCAGCCGCAGAGCCAATTGTCGGCTCACTAACACGACAAGGCGGGCGAACCAGTTCAAAACGTCTCTTCCACCACATTCCTTCCCGCCTCACAAACTCTCGCTCACCCTCGCCAACGTCCTCAACCCTCCCGCCAAACGCTTCGTTCTCCCAAAAACTCAAATACCTCATTACGTCGTATGGGTGGTATGCACTGGGAGTGTACTTCATCATCGGCATACTCGACTTTGGCGTTGCATTTGCAGGAATAAACGTCCTCGGCGCAGAGTATGTCGGGCACATTGCTGCAACAGCCAAACAATTTGTGGTCTCATGGTTCCCTTCGAGACCAACCGAGCCAGGAAGGGAAGGCATCGATAGTGCCACGCCTGCTACCCATGGTGGATCGGAGGGGCTCTGGGCCATGGCAGTCCTGGCGTACACGGTGCACAAGACTTTGTTTCTGCCGGTGCGCGTGGGCGTGACCGCCGCTGTCACCCCGAGGTTGGTCGGGTGGCTGAGGTCGAGGGGATGGGCGGGAAGCGCGGGGACGAAGAGGGCGGCCCAGGAGATGCGGGACAGATACAGAAACAGCAGAAGCAGTCGGGACTAGGCGTTGGTGTGCTATCTCATACAGAGCGTAATTTAGAGGTATGTTATCATGCTCGCATTTTGTAATGCAAGGACAAAAGTACTAATACACGGTTCTTTAACTAGCTTCTCATTAATCGCACACGCTGTTCACATATATCATGCCTCGGGGAAAGCATATTTGGCTCAGGCAGCAGCAGGAGCAGACGCCTCGGATTCCGCTACGCGAGTTGTTAGCAGGCAGTCTACATGAGGAGACAAGCTGTATCGATAACACGTACCCAGAATCCCCTCGCGGATGAGTTCCTCGCGCTTGGGGCGTTGCAGAAGGGCCTGGTCAAGTTTATCCTGATGTTCAGGATGTCATCAGAGCAGGCCAGGACAATCCGAATGGTGCGTAACTGACCTCAAGCTGAGACCTCTGCAACTTGTCTCTGGCGGCCTGCAAGGAGGGAGCGACCTTGTCATCTGTATGGATGTAGTGGTTGGCGGCTGAGGTGATATCGATTGACATTGTCTCGCGTACCCTTCAGGATGTTGCGCTCGATTAGATCATTCTTGTCGGGCCTCAGATTGAGCCTTTTCTCGAGAACCTCTACGGCCTGAGGGTCAATGGACAGCTTGCGAGTGGAGTCGGGCGCGCGGTGGCGTCCTGAGTGGGGGCGGTGGCGTTGGCTGGTTCGACTGATGTAGCTACACCCACGACGCGAATGTCAGTACACAGTGAACAGACAATGAGAGGAGCGACTTACACATTGCAGTGGTGTTTGTGGTGGTTGGTTGTCAAGTAAGAAAAGGACAACAGCAGGCAACTGTGCTGTTTTATCAGCACTCGTGACCACATACCAGATATGTCCTCCGCAGGCTTGGCTGAGCAGTCCGGTCAGTACTGGCAGCAGCGACATTGTGATAAACATGTTCGCTCATGTTGAGCAACTCAGAATCTTGTCACTGCACACCTCGAAGGGCTGATATAGCGGCTACGGCCCATTACGCGATAATACACAACTGCAGCGAAATATAGTACACGGGCAGTACAGTACTGAAATGGGAGGCGACGTCTTCGCCGCAGACCACCACGTCCGTCCCGTATATGAACCAGTACTACACCTGGAGCCAGAACTCGTCGTCCACGCCTTTCGTCTCCCTCCTTTCCCGAGCCCTGCGTTTCAACATCTCGCCATCTCTGGCGTCGCGCTCACTTCTATATTCAGCAATCTCCGACCGTGCTTCCTTGATGCTCTCGCGCACCCGTTGCACTTCCTTCACCATATCGTTGTCCATGCGCTCTAGAAGGTCAAGAAGCGAGATTATCTGTCGAGGAGGAATGCCCGTTACAGCCACAGATGGAACAGAGGGAAGAGGTTTCTCGAAGCGACGATACTGTTTGAGCGTGGGGGTTGTCTGAGTCGAAATATTGGCCGGATATGCCTTTGGCTTGGGGCGCACTGAAGGCGCGAAAGAGAGATTAGGCAAGGGTTTCAAGGTGCCTTGAGCGACTAGAGTGGCGAAGAAGTCTTCAGAGAGGCCAGGGCCACCGACGAGAGGGGACATAGGAATCGCCAGAGGCAGAAACGGAGCAGGGCAAGCCGCTGAAGCCATCTTGTGTTGATAGAACAAGAATACCAGGTGCGAGTAAAGTACGATGTGTAGTTTGTGGTTGTATGAACTAAGACGAAGACCAGCTTCGGAAACAAAAAGAGCGTGGTGGTGGCTGTTTGTCTAGAATGGGCGCGGCGTCCTCGAGCCAAGCAAGGTAGTCTTTGCCGTCGTTGTGGTGGTCGTCGTCGTCGTCGTGGACGAGGAGGAGGATGGGGACGGAGAGTTCGCGGCAGAAGGTCGTGGGTTTGTTTCTGGCGGCAGTTGCCGAAAACAACTTTTAGAGAGATTTGGGTGCATCGATGGGTGTCCCTCAGCAACCCCCATCCCCTCCCCGTTCTATGCATCCTCACAACCCGCATACTCTTCAGTACAAGTCGGCTCTGCGCTAGCGTCCTAAATTCCGATTTTTGGTCCGCATCCTACGCATGGAAAACACCCAATCTTCAGGACCATTCGAAGGGCCCGAAAAGCTCCTCGAAGTCTGGTTTGCCCCGTCTCCAGCAGAGCTTCCGGATGCCCACGAAGCACACGATGGCAAATTAGGCCTCAGGAAGGTGCCCAGGGCCGTGTGGGAGGAGATGCTCGACATCGTGAAGTGCAAGATCCTGTCCGTTGTCGAGGGCACCGAGATGGATGCCTATCTCCTCAGGTGAGTCCGTCTAGTAGCCCCAACATACAAGAAAAAAACAGGCTCCGTGTCATACTGTGCCAAGAGCAGATCCCTACAACCGAAACCGCTTATGTTTGGCTTCGGGGATCCAAAGCTGCTGTTGGATCCAGCCGTTATTTTGCGAGAAGAGAACTGTGCATCAGTCCCAATATCTCGTCGTTCATCTTCTATACCACGAGGGCGCTCCCTCGCTCATCTATAGGAACGGGCTACATGTGCTAATTTGCCTTCTCCGCTTATTAGTGAATCGTCGTTATTTGTATCTCCGCATCGCCTCATCCTCAAGACGTGCGGCACGACCCTCAATCTCCTCGGTCTTCCTCGAATTCTCGAAATCGCGCGCACTTACGCCTCCCTTCCTTCAGTCTATCGCTGCTTCTACTCTCGCAAGGCTTTCATGTTTCCCGAACGCCAGAGGGGGCCCCATAGAGACTGGAGGGCCGAGGTCGAGTATCTAGACCAGATTTTCCCTAACGGTGCGGCTTACACTGTAGGGAAGGTCAACGGAGATCACTGGCTGCTATACATTACCACGCCTGGCGAGGATTCATCTTCATCATCCACCGCACCTTCCTCCCCCGTCACGCCGGCCATGCCTCTGACGGACGCAGACGAGAACGCTGAAGTAGTCGAACCAGCAGACTACATCAAACAAGACTATACGATCGAGATTCTCATGACGCAGCTCTCGACCTCTGCCCGAGAGCAGTTCCATCACGCTTCTTCGCTCGAGCTTGTTGAGTCTAACCCCGGAAAACACGGGCTAGACTTATCGTCGTCCATCGGCATTTCAGACCTCTTCCCCAGGCAGATCACCAGCCTCGATGCCTATTCATTCTTTCCATGCGGCTATTCGTCCAACGCTCTCTTGAAATGGAGCGAAGACGCGGGTAAAGACCTTGCGCGTAGCGGAGAGGGCTATTACACCATTCATGTCACCCCAGAAGAAGGTTACTCGTACGCTAGCTTCGAATGCAACGTGCCACTACCTACCCAACCGTCACCGCAGCGCAGCCAGATTCCCGACCTAAAGACCTTAATTCGGCGTGTTGTTAATATCTTCCAGCCTGGAAGGCTGACCCTAACCTTGTTCATTTCGAGCGAAGACAACGCGAATGCCGAAGAAGAGGAGGGCGAGAGCGCGGTAGAAACGGCCCAGAGGGCCTTTCGAGCCGCGCTGACCGTGCCAAAGGTTGCCAACGGTATCAATGGCACCAATGGAGTTAATGGTCATGGGGCACCCACCCCTTCTCGGGACTGTATAGACGTACAGACAAAATCAACTACGAGTTCGGAGGATATGACCTGGCGTTTGCTTCCTTCGAGCTTCGTCAATGACGTCGAACATACTAGACTCATACTACCGGTCCCCCCTTCTACAATCTGCACAGTGTACCACTAGCCTACCGGACCTGGCCATCGGAAATTCGGATTCGAAAACAGTCTACTTCGGTCGATGAACGTTGAAACGTTGAAGATGTACACTGGTTTGGTCTCCCCCATGAAAAACGTAGCTTCGATGCGACGTGATAACGTGATACGATCTGCCAAAATATCTACTGTCTCCCAATCTATCTGTCTTTGCTGTTCTATCTCCCATTCAGCGCGCGTACCACCAACGAATCATTCAATACAACTACCGATCTATTGCACCTTACCGGTACCGTTCTCTGGCCGCTTGATTGGCTTGTCGGAAAACTGACTCGGGGTGGCATGACGAAAGAGATTGACTGCACTCGTATGGCGCACACCCCCACGCCGCGGGAGACACATGGTTATCATGTGTAGGTGATTAGGCTGTTGGTCGAACACTGCTTTACCGGTCGGCAGCGAGAAGATGCCTGCCCTACGGTACCCACGTACATGATACGGCTGCGTAAGCTCTGTTTGGATCAGCGGCTTGAATGTTACCGTCAGCCTTCTCCATTGTCGAAGATGGTCTCTATTGCCGTAAGGTCCTGCTGATTTTGAAAGGTGGCCATTTTCGGCTCTTACCGGTCTGAAGTAAATGGGGATTTATTCAAAGTGCGAGGTTTCGGCGGCCACGTACGAGGTCATTGAAGCCTTCCTAGCGTCCCTGGACGAGGTAAAATGAAGGTCTTCTGGTCGGTACATTTAAGTCCATGTTCGAGGGAACAAGCTCATAGGCTGACTCATCATCGAACTACACCACTATCCGCAATTGGAAGGTCTCCCATCAGAGTTGAAAAGATCCGAAGTAAACTGAGTTAGACAAGGCCATGCTCCTCCCCCGCGGTCAACTGTGAAACTCTGTCACGAACTCTTTGCCATTCAAACATCTATAACCCACGAAGAACCGATGATGTGTAGCGAATTGACTATACGGTGGGTCTTCTTCTGCCTATCATTCGTGATTGCGAGCCTTACACCCCTGCAGATTCTGCGTTCGTGCTGGCACAGCTCATCCGGTGCCACAGAACATGCGGTCAACCACCTGAGCTGGGGAAGCTTCCCCTATCGCTCTTCCACAATTAAGTTGACGAATGGAGCGTCTTAGGTTTTCCAGGCACCGAAGGACCTTCCCGAATACATATTTGGGCAACCGGGCCTCAGGCAGCATGTTGGTCGCCTTTGCCGAGAGATGTTCTTCGAAATCTCCTCGCATACGAGTTATGTTCGTGGCCTTGTAGTCTTTATCCCCCTCAGCGCTCGGGCTGCGGTCGGGGTGCCGTTTATTGCGCATCGCCGAATTGCACAAGGATCCAGTACAAATACGCCAACCTTCATTGGCCGTATTCCTCTCACCAGCAATACCCAACTCTTCTCACCAACAGCGCCATGCATCACATTGTTCAGCTGCCTCAGGCCACGATATCGGACACACGACTTGCGTATGAAGAGGTCAAAGACTTTGGCGTTACGGACATGGGCCACGGCGAGCCACATCAATGGGCATATCGAATTCTGAACGAGCCTGCTCTAACGGAGGAGTTGGCTCGCATGTCGCATCCAACCGTGACCCAGGGCAAAATCGACAGTGTCACTTTTCAGCCGTGCAAGTCCTACGATGCACGAAGCCAAGACCGCCACGAGATCCAGTCATGGACGAATGCCGGCGGCAGATGGACGTTCACCGCAATCTTTGATGGTACGCTAAATTTACTGGTCCGTTGACGTACTGTTCTCAAATATTGCTGGCATCCTCTTCTTTACGCTAATCAGGTCACATGAATCATGATACAGTGGATTACATCGTCCGCAAACTGCCAGAGTCCCTGCGGATGTCGCTCGAGACACACTGCACAATGCGGGGCCCCGTCTCCCCGGAGGCGATCTCGGAGTTGTTGTCGAGAGCTATCACCGCCATCGATCATGCTCTCATGTCAGACTTTATCGCCCAGTTTCCCGGTGGAGAGAGGGCTCTCGCTGGTGCTAGCCAAGCCCAGATAAAGCGAATGATACATGACGAAGAAGGCGGAGGCAGACGGTATACAGCGGTAGCTCGCGTGCTCGGTGGTACTACAGCCCTCCTTACTCTGCTCCACGAGGATACCGATAGCCTTTGGGTGGCCAATCTCGGGGACTCGTGCGCAGGTAAGCATCGTATTAAGCCATGCATTCATTATCCCGCACTCGAGGCATGCTAACATTGCTCGGGATGGGGTTTCATCGGATAAAACGAATTTAGTGTTAGGTTCTAGAAACGGTGCTTGCTGGCAAGCCACGGTTATTAATGCCCTGCACAATGGAGGCAATAGCGACGAAGTGCGACGCATTCGATCCGAGCATAACGGGGAGCCAGAGTGTATCCTCGACGGACGCGTCTTAGGATGGCTGGCGCCCACTCGAGGTGCGTATCTTCGAATTGACTTTATGCCATCATAACGCCCCGGTCCGACTCATGCAACCCCTTATTTCTTCTTCTGATAGCTATCGGCGACGCATGGCTAAAACTTCCTGGGATATATACCGAAAAGATCTTCTCGAACGTCGAAGCACCCTGGATGCACTCACATAACCTCGAAAAATACGTCCCGCGCATACGGACACCGCCCTATGTGTCCATAAAGCCTGACGTGTATTTCCACAACATTCGCCAATACAAAGTGCGCAGAGGATCTACAGACGTGTTTCTAATGACCTGTTCAGATGGGCTTTTCGACCTTCACAATGAAGCGTCGCATCCCTCGACGGATTGTCTAGCACGTCGATGGGTGCAGGTCATTGGCCAAGAAATCGACAAGGAAAGAGGTTCGCCGGCGAACCTCGCTCTCAAGCTTCTCCGAGATGCAATTGGCGGAGACATACACTCGGCATCGCGAACGTTGACGGTAGAGATGGAGGAGAAGTGGACAGACGATACGACCATCATCGTACAGCGATTCACATAAACATGAGCCCTATTTATATACTACTAGCACACTGTGGATCGAAGGATGTACAGACTAGATAGATAATGATGATTGCGCGGGGAATCACGACTGTATCGTCATAGAACGTAGCACCAATGAATGAAGCTGTGGAGGTGGTATGTACGCTTTACCGACATGCGCATGCAGACACCGAATATAACCCAAGATGTGAGATGTGTTCTACAGATAAGAAAAGGAAGCAATAGATCTCAGTTATCACCATTTTGCGTGATCATCGTTTCGTAGCACGAGTAGTGCCAGACGCTGATGGCTCATCTTCAGCGTTGGTAGCGGCAGCAGCCGCTGCAGCTGCAGCTCGTGAGGCCTGTCCTTTGGCTCGCATCTTGCACATGGGACAGAGGCGGAGGAACATCTCGACCATGGGCCACGTGATGGTCGCCTAGACAAAATGTCAGCAGGGTTCACACGTGGAAGATCAAACAATCACAACTCACGATCCCCATTCGCCGCGCTTCGAACAACATGGTGGACGAGGTACCATGGTTGCGGTGCGTGTACACCAAGACGTCATAGATCTGGTTGTGTACTGGCACCCTCTCAAACACTGCCGCCGCCTCCAATGCACTCGACGGATTCTCCAAAACCTTGTCCGCGATGGCGCCGGCCTCACCATCGGTGCGCACGATATAGTTGGCGCGTAACTTTTCTTCGTCGGCCGGATTCATATTGAAGAAAGCGTCACGAGGTAGAAGAATGAGATGGTTCTTCCTTGAACCTGCACGCGCATGGTGGCATGTGGCCCACACACGAAGTCGGGTCGGTAGTTCCGCCACGAGACCTTCAGACACGGCACGGGCTAGGTCTGCATATACTTCAGGAGGAAATGTGGCAGTTTCTCGTAGCTCAGGCGAAAGCCCATTGACAAATCGGCTTAGAGCTTCCTCAAAGGCATGTCGCGTGGGCATCTCGATTGCGTTCACGGCATTAAGTGCTTGCAGAACCGAATCGGGCAAGGGAGAGAACGCAGTATGGGTCCAAGGGTCAATATGTGGTGTGGTGACAATCATGCCCTATACAACAGGTCGACGTGAGTATGGTAGTATTGCACTTTAGTAGTCTGAAACGATGAAAGACATACCCACGTAAACTTTCCATCGTTGTTTGCTTGTTGGTATGCATAGTCATTGTGATGTGCATCAGTGTTATCCTCTCCATCGTACAGGGCGGGGGAGCCGGGCGGGATATATTGGCGAATCTGCGGTTCGGTACGGATTTCGCTCTCGAACACGTGGTTTCTGCCAGTACCATGTCCCGTATTCTCGCCATGGGGCCCAGAACCAGATGGCATGTCCGAGACTAGGAACGATGCAGTCTTGGCAGCATAAGGAGCTACGGGTCGGTCGCGAGTTGTAATGTGGTCGGACGGGACTTTGTGCCGCTTCTTAGGGGTATAGTTGCAGTCTGTCTCGTTTTCCTCTGCACAATGATTACAGACAGGAAGGTTTCTATCGCACTTTAGGGTAAAAATGAGATGAACAGACACTGACAAGGGATCACGGAACACACACCTTGAGGTTCTTCAAGCGACAGCGGTCACATCTCGGTATGCCTCTATGCGCAGGAGTCGGGAGTGGGGTGTACTTGCATTCTCTTCCGTTTGCCCAAGCGCAGTGATTGCACGTGGGAAGAACTCTGTCGCACTAGCTGCCGTCGGTACTCCGCCACTGAAAGAGAGCGCAAACGGACATACCTTGAGATTATTCATTCTGCAATGATCACATCGAGGCTTACCCCTCCGTCCCTTCCATTGTGACTGACGCGCCATGTACATCTTCGGGTTTGGAATCCTGATTGTGAGTTGACTGTCGTCTGCGGACTCGGCGGCAGACTCTGATCCATCCGGAGAGCCTGCGGCAGTAGCAAATTCCTCTACAGGCTCCATCGCTAGGGTATTTGAGAACTTGGTCGGAGGCAAAGCTGTATAATATACTGGAACACCTGGGATGGGCTAATCGAGTTGTCCCTGACGAGACGTCGATGAGGCCGTGGGTAGAGATAGGAGAGGGTCAGAGCAGCAGCTACAGACAGCCAATATTTTTGTTGTATTCTCGCAAGAGGCGAGAATTGAGGGGGCTCGGGAGGCAGATGGGGGGAGGAGGGCGGGAGGGGGGATGGGTGGCCTCGTGTGGTTTGAACTGGTAAGAAACCAAATTCGGCCAACGGTGAACGAACTTAGTACCATAAAAGCGTGACAGGGTGACCATCTGTCACGCTAGGCTCGTGAGGCAATTAGCCTGCTGGGTTCTTGCTGCCTCAGCTCATTTGAAGGCAGAAGAGAGAAAATGTGGGTGTTGAACATTGCCTGCGTCAGAGAATGGCAGCTCTTGCGGCCCAGATGCGGATAGTGGGATGAGGGGCTGAAGACATGGAAAGTCACGGCAACGTTACGGGTCATGCCGATGTTTCCTAGTTGCCCCTTTTGTGTTGTCCATCAATTCACGTCACAACCAATCCAGGCCCACTTCTCTCCGCAAAATGAACAGCCATGGAAGATGGCCTTGCATGCTCACACCCACTGCAGACTACCGCAGACCGTCAACAATGTCATGCGCCAATGTGTCTTGAACGCTGGATGTAGGGCCGCTATGGTAGGGGCCGAAACAGGGCAGACGATTACCAGAGTTGCCCGTCTAGGTTTCCGGCATGATGGGCGAGATGGCTGCATCGCTTGCTCGCTGGTCTGTATCGCGAGCATCGCGACCCTTGCAACCAAACTCGCATTCCAGGAACTCGTCGCCGTCTGATGCCAGTGTGTGGCAAGATGTTTCTTGTCATCTGAATTCGCTAAGGCCACGAGGATTCTCTCAGATTCTCTCCACTGCTGCACGTGTGTGTGCATAGCACTACAAGGTAGTTCCCACAGAGCCCGCCTGTTTTCCCGCGACAACAACAGCGCGATGCTGGCCAGGGAACGTTCGTGCCACGTCGAAGAACTCAGCATCCGCGCAGATCCCCTGTTTGGCAGCGTCGCTGCTAGTGCTCGTGGGGCATCCAGCACATGAATGATGGTGAGTGGAAGTGTCCCGGTGGAGGCAACGCTGACAGAACAACGCCGCCGTTGGCAGTCTATGACTATCTATCTTTGGCTCCTTCCATGTGTTGCATTTTCAAACGTTCCCCGCTGTCCATGCTGACACTCTCGCGCGAAGCCCGCCTTCGGTGAGAAGCACTGCACCATCTGACTTCCGCTCCCACAGCGACACAAATCTGCTATAAAATCATGCGCTCTGTCGTCCCGATGTATTCAGCCCCGGCTCTCAGACTCAGCCCAGCATCGTTCCCAGCATGTTCCAGCTGCTCTCTGCTCTGTTCCTCGCGACATCCGCTGTCGTCGCCTTGCCCGCCACCCAGCAAGCCGCCGCTGTGGCTTTTGTGGATCCTACCACTCACGGGGGTTCTTGGCTGGATAATGCAGGCTCAGGCGGTGGAGAGCCTCTTAATGTACGTGTCATACATAGATTGTAGCCCCAATACTGAACGCTGCCTTCCAGGTTGTCATTTCTGGTTTAAGTTCACCTGCCGTCTTGACTGACGATGGCGTTGTCAATTTTGCACAAGCAATCGGGTTGTGAGTTATCTGAATATTCTCAAAGTGCTATCTGCCAACTCATGTTGTCAATTGCAGCTCTACGGAGTGCTTGGGAATTCACCTTGGCGATCCCCAGTCTGCCAATCTCGGAGACGGTAACGGAGCGGTCAACCAAACCGTTGAGATCAGGCAAGACTTTGGCAATGCAGGGATTGGTACTTGTGGAGAAAGTCTCGTTGGGGGCAATCACTTTAGGTTGGCTTGCATATGCGGACGGGAAGTAGCACCTTGACTAAATGTCTCTTTTGCAGGGTTTTCCGTCAAAATGGGCCCCTTGCCAACACCGGTGCACTATTCCTTGCGTACGTAATGTTTCATTGGTTTACAGCCACACTGAGCTGACATGATGTCGCAGTACGTCACAAGAGGAGAATGTTTTTGAGGGTCACACAATTGCACCTAACGGGTATAACATCGGAAGGTAATTGCCAAAGTTATTCACCCCGGAAGCCTTCCTGCGGCTGAAAAAGCTTTGCATTTTAACAGGGATGCTCTGGTTAAAGCTGCCACTGGGACGACTAGCCACAACGGCGTCACATACTCTACCACGACACAGACGTTGACTGGTGTTATGCCTGCTGGTTCAAATGGCGTCAACCACGGTAATCCCGTTTCGTACAATTCTCTCAAGGTATCTAACAGCTCGTCACACAGGAATTGCTGTCGATGGAAACGCCATCCTCTTGACCGTTACTATTCAATGAGTCCGCCGGTTGGTGACACCAATGTTCTTTTAGGGCTGTATATTACATGTCATATTTACGAGTCAACTTGCCTTGCCAAAAAAGCTGGCTACCCCTTGTGCTCGAGTGAGGTTTGTTTACTTAAACCAACCCATTGCCGACTTTGTAGCCGATACGATCTGGTACTTACCACGTGTAACGGATCAGAAGTTGCGGAGCGCCCGTTACTGATCGCTGAGTGTTACCGGGCTTACTCAGAAATTCATGATTTCTCATCCTTTCTTCCAAACCACCACCACCACCAGCTCTATCGTCGCCACATCTTTGTATTTCTTGCACACCACAAGTACAATACTGCCATGTCTCTCGTTGGCTCAGAACAGGCCGAGTACTCAAACAATGGGCTATTTACATGCCTCTCTTGCTCGATTGCTTTTCATTCGGCGGATGATCAGAGTAAGGATGCTTTTCAACTCCAGAGATGTGAGAGATGGCTGACTTCGTATCAGGGGAGCATTACCGCTCTGATCATCACAGATACAACATGAAGCGTCGAGTCGCTGGACTGCCTCCTGTCAGTGCAGAGATCTTCAACCAGAAAGTTTTAGATCGCAGAGCGGAGACCGCTATCATGGCGTCTCCTAAGGGCTCCTTCTGTGAGACATGCGGGTGAGTGATAATTCATATCTTTATAGGCGTCGACTGATTTTTGTAGCAAAAACTATACCACTGAGAATGCATACCGATCCCATATCAACTCGAAGAAGCATAAGGAGAACGAGGTTAAGGCCGCTGCCAAAGCCGCACAGAAAGTAGCCTCCGAGGAGGCTGTCGAAGAGGTTGCCCCGGCAGTGCAAGAAACCGCAGCAACTACCGAGGAGACAATCGTGACCGAGGAAGTCACAAAGCAGTTAGCCGGCGTCAGTCTGACAGTCGACGCAGATGCAACTGAGGCAGAAGTCAATCAGACGATAGACGAAAAGATCGCTGCCTCAAGATTACGCTTACAGCCATCCCAATGTCTCTTCTGTCCTGAACCATCCTCGTCGCTCGAGGCCAACCTCACGCACATGTCCGCAACCCATTCGTTCTTCATCCCTGACGCCGACTACCTTGTTGACCTTACTGGCCTCGTCACATACCTAGGCGAGAAAATCGCCGTTGGAAACGTTTGCATCTTTTGCAACGACAAAGGCAGAAACTTCCGCACGCTGGACGCCGTACGGAAACACATGCTCGACAAAGGACACTGCAAGATCGCATACGACTCTGAGGGCGATCGCCTGGAGCTGTCTGATTTCTACGATTTCTCGACATCGTATCCTGATGGCCCTAGGCGTAGAAAGTCGAAGAAATCGCGGAAAGTATCCGTCAAGGTCGAAGAGGACTGGGAGGATGTTGACGACGATGACGAGATGGCAGAGGTTGACGAAGTCGTTGAGGAAGAGGCGGAGTCCGAGATCGACTCAGACGAGGATACTGATTCAGACGAGCTGTCCGATAACCAGGTCGCCTATGGGGACTCTCCGTACGAACTCGTCCTGCCCTCAGGCGCACGGATAGGACATCGCACTCTGAGGCGTTATTACGCGCAATCTTTCCGCCCAGTCAACAATAAGCCGCAGGACCCCGACTCAGGAGCAGCTCTTGTGCGTAAGCTTCTGGCAGACAAGAATTCCTCTCTTGTACCTACGAAAGGAGGCTACGGCGCGTTCGGTAGCGGCACAGAAGTCGTGAAGGCCCGCAATCGCGGGGAGGCACGCGAGGCTGGCAGGCATGTGCGCGAGTTCAGAGATCAGAAGCGGAGAGAAGACTTCAGGACGAGAGTTGGTTTCATACACAACAGCCAGAAGCATTTCCGTGATCCTCTGCTACAGGTATGTCTTCCTTCCCACACTTCCAAGGCAGTACTAAAGTGTATCTTTCACAGTGATTTTGTCCGTCATGTCTCGCAAACGTTGTGTTCTGCTGTGCTTGCTGTGTGTATACAATGCCTGAGGGTATTATGAACAAGTGTAGTATCTTAGTACGCTGAATCGAAGTGCTATGTGGGGCTGAGTGACCATAAATGAACGACCTGCAGGTCGATCTCGTACATATGAACATAAGAAAGGTATGACTGCAAAAAGTGAAATATGGAAGCCAATATAGACAAGGACAGTTCGACCGATACGGAAAAAAGAAGAGAATAAAATCCTAATAAACATATGCTGCAGGAACGACACCTTCTTGTCCAGTCCTTGCGTCTCGAGCGTACCACCAACTATAAGAAAGAGCTCAGCACTGTACGGTGTTGGTCGTAAACTAAAGCGGACTTACGCTGCATCTTTGTCATCCAGAATCTCTAGCTCTTGACCGGCTGTCATAGGCAGTTCACCTTCGCCAGCTCCATCGAAGGAGTATCTCGCGTGAGCGGGACGACTAGCATCCTCGCCGGAAAGCAGACCACCAATCGCATCAGAGGGCGTGTCTGCACGGGCAAAATTGCTTGCATCAGGTCCGAATGGATCAGATGACGCAGCAGCGGTTGGACCACCGGCTTCTGCATGCTTCTCGCCATCTTGAGGTCCGAAAGGACTGCCGATGATAGTTGTTCTGGTGGCAGCGTTGATGTGCTCAAGGAGCGACGATGGCCGATGGGTCATTGAATCGTCATCATCTGCGTCCGCAACGTCGTACTTGTTGAGTTTGTCCTCTCTTCTGGCGAACAATGTCCACAAGATGCCGACCAAGGCAAGCCAGAAGACAACGCCGGCAGCGATGGCGATAGAGATGAGAATCACGATGCCGGTAGCGAGGAAGTCTATAACGCCTTTAGTGGATGATCACTAATTATTCTGCACAAAAACTTACGTCGCTGATTGAAGGAGAAACTAGAGAAAGAGAATATCAAGGATGCAATAGTTCCAGGATCGCCAGAAGAAGTGGTCGAGACAACGTAAGGGATAATCTGTTGACCATCGAACAAGGCAGAAGAGGCATTGCCGAATGATGAATCAGCGAGACTTCCAGAGATCCAGAGCATACGGTCGGGCTCGACAACACCATTGGCGCTGTGCGTGTTTTGCAATGGGACCATCGTTAACTGAGACACGTCCGTTGTGCTCTCGAAACTCGATCCTAGAAGGCAGGAGTATGAGACGAGTCATAACTGGAAGGCAAGCTACGCACCAACAGCATTCCAAGATTCACCGTTCCAGAATGACAGGAAAGACGAGGAGCCGTCAGTTGATTTCCCAGCGGCAAAGATGCTGCTCGAATTGCCGTTGTTGACTTCCACAGCCGTGACGGGGCCAGGAAGCTGGCCAGATCCACCAACAGTTGACCAAGTGCTATTAGAGATCGAATATTCCACGACATTGGCTCCAGTGCCGTCAGCGAGGGCCAGCGAGCCCGCAGCTACAATCGTATCCCTTGAATTCTGGCGCAAGATGAGCATAAATAATGCGAAGGGATAGATGAGAGCCAAAAGTACGCACTCCTGCATATGAAACACTAGCAACTTCACCTTGTATACCATTCCCCAGAGCACTCCAAGCTTTCGACTCGGTGTCAAATGAGCAGATGGCTCTGCACGACGTACTACCGGCTTGGCTGAACGAGCCTCCTACGATTATCGTATTGCTCTGAGACACAGACGCAGTAATGGACCTGACAACGACTCCCGACCCAGACGAGCCTGATGAACCGGACAGCGGCTGGAAGCCGACGGTGTCCCATTCTTGCCGGGCCAAGTTATACACAGCGAAGCCGTCGAAATTGGTCCCTTGAACGGAGAGGCTCCCACCGATATACAAGTTATCGCCCTGGACCAGGAGAGACCTGACAGTCCCATTGACTGGATTGCCCGGAAGGGCGGTTACTGCCCCGACTTCGAGATCATAGAGTGCGATATTTTGGGCAGTACCACCGGTTGTCGTGGTGTAGGTAAAGTTGCCTCCTAGGATGGCGTTCTCACGTTTGGTACTCGAATTTGTCCAGTAGGCACCCGCGAGGACGGTAGGCGAATTCGACGGTGTGATATTAGGGAGCGGAGCGAGGTTCGCGGTGGTGCCTGACTGTCGTCTGAAAAGACCGCCAATCCACCCACCCAAAACGTTAGCTCGTCTGCGGTTGTGGGCGCGATGCCTTTTGGCATTGGAGGTGGTGTTACTGGCGGCGACTGTGGTGTCGTTCGATGCGCCCTGTACCTGGGCAGAGAAGGGGGTGATCGTTGGTACTCCGCCGTTATTCGAGTTACCATCCTGGATGGTCACGAATCCCGCAGCGCCGAACCTGAGAGACGCGGAGACACTTCCACCGAGAAGCTGGGACTGCTCCTCGCCTTTGCCAGGAGCCGTCGAATTACCAACGAAAGTCATCTTTCCGACCAAGAAGCCTGTGGGGCTGACCCATGCCTTACTGGTTAGATTCCAGACCGCAAGACCGTTAGTCTCGGCCCCATCCCCAGTGCTGGTAAAGTTTCCGACGACCAACAGGAGGTTATCCGACGAGATGTCGAGCCCTGTTACCGCACCATTCACTCCGCCATCCAGCGATGTCCATGCGTCGTTCTGTACATCGTACGATGCCACGCCGCTGAGCTTTCCACCGGTCGAATGATCAGCGGCATCCTTGAAACTACCACCCACGAAGAGAGTGGACCCGTCGGCACTCAACACGAACGCACTGACTGCGGCATCCAATCCGTTTCCAGCAAGTTTGCTGAGCTGGCCGCTCTTGAACAGAGCGATATTCGAAGCGCCCTGCGCAGAACCCGAAGACAGCGCGAACGAGCCACCGATGAAGACAGTGCCGGAGGGGTGTTGTACGGAGACAGCAACGGCAGAGGTGGCATCTGTCTGAAGAGAGGACGGCCCACCCAGCGCGCTGAAAAGGCTGAATCCGGCGTTATCCAGGAAAGTGATTGAGCTGTTGGGCAGTACTCCGGTAGTGGTAACGCTGTCCGTCTGCGACAAAGGCCACTCGAGGAAGCCAAACGTCGTTTCGCCGCCAGCAGTACCATTGGTAACGTTACCGGTAGGTACAGATGTCAGGTTGGCGCTGTTCAACACCAACTGTACTCTGTCGGCAACGAGCTCGTACTGACCATTCTGGCCCTTTCCTGCCGGTTGATCGGCAAGAGCCATGTTGATAGTCATGGAGAAGTCTGGAGAGGTAGGAACGACGGGTCCACTGTAGATCTGCGTAACCTTATCGTCCGTGTTCTGCTGGGAAACGGTCGTTACGAATGGCGACTGTCCACCACCGGGAAAGACAGTGACTTTGACCGAGGTCCTGAGAGCGCAGTCCTGGAGATTTGTGCAGCCTGGGACAAGCAAATTGACGGTGTAGTCTCCAGAAGCTGATACGTAAGGCGTCCAGGTAAAGGTCGGGCCCTGAGCGGCAGGAGTGTTTACGCTCACATCGGAGACCAAGACTGCCTGAATCGTTCCGGGAATGTTGGTCTGAACGTCTTTCTCGTTCCACGTTCCTGTCTGTGCCGTACTTGATGCATTCGGCGCAAAACAGCTGACGCCATTGTCAGCTTGTATAGAGCTGGCAAAAGCTCCGGAAGACAGAAGCTGGAGAAGATGAAGGCCTGAGGATGCGCCTTGCCATTCTGAGAGGGTGAGTTGGAAGCCTGTGATGTCGAGAGAGGAGTCGAAGAGGAAGTCTTGGTAGGGGATGGTGGGATCGGTTAAGAGGGGGCATAGATCCGAACAGGTCTGATTTTGTCCAGTGTGCGGGTCCGTGAAATGCAGCGTACGCACGACATTGTCTGGGATAGTAGTCAAACTACACGACGCGTTAAAGTGAAGTAGAGACAGGAGAATTTGATGTCGTGCTTACCTGAAGCCAGTGGTGCCCCTTCCTTCTAGGAACGTATTTCCCAACCTAACACCGCTTGCACTCAAGAAGCTAAACTTCCTGACAGTGATGAACGCCTCTGCTCCGTCCTGCGCGAACCAACTGTTGCCGGGCCCGTCTGCGCCTGCAGGGCATAACGTGTTATTGATATTATTGAAGCCAGCCACCGTTGTTGACGGTGAAGCATCTATCTGTGCGTTTGCAAGGGGAACAGGGACCAGAGAGGAGGAAAAAGGTGTCGCTCCGGGGGAGAATGGCACATTTGGATTATTCGTTCCGTTGAGCGCAACGGAGCTGTTCCCAAATGAGGTGAGGAAGGAACCAGTGAAGATGAGACTGTTCTGAGAGGAGTTGGATGTGATGGATAAGACCTCTCCACCTGCACCGGATAGACCGCCAAATGGAGGTGGCGACCACGACGAAGACTTGACACCCCAGACTGCAACGGATGGTGCTGGGGACGAGAACCGTCCTCCCGCCCATATGTTGTTGTTGGAGCCGTCGCAGAAGAGAGAGTGAATTGGTCCGTTCGGTCCATTTGTTCCAAGGGCAGCGAAAGTACCGGATGATGAAGAGTACGACGCGATGTTAGTTGCGGAGGTTCCACTGATTGAAGAGAAGTTGCCTGCTACATAGACAGTGTCTGCGAGGGCACATGCCGAGAATATGCTTCCTCCGGAGTCGGTGGATCCTAATCGTGTTAGCGAACCGTCTGGTGCGCGAGAAAGGAGAGTAGCTGCGGTAGGGTCAAAAGAAAGAGAGGACGAAGAGTTGGCGACGTCGAGACCAGCGAAAGAACCTGCTAAGCCAACTCTTCCCATACGATCGAAAGCCACGAGAGGAAGATCCGCGAAGACGGTGGATGAAGAGGCGAGGACGAGAACATAGAGGGCAGACAGTGAGAAAGGTTTCGAACTACGGATTAGACTAGTTGACGGCATGACGGAACATAAGAGGGTATATGGTTCGCGGGGTGTAGATCGAGCTCGTTGTGCGCAGCAGAGCGGTGTGCTCGCCTTGAAGCCGCAGGCTCTAGGATGCACGCGATGGCGGCGAGGAGAGAAAGAGGAAAGGAGGAGGAGGAGAGGATGGAGGACGGAGGAGAGCAAGGCACAGCGAGGTTAACAACGCGACCAACACTTCTTCTCACGCGCCTATTCAAATATATCTGCCTCGCACCGGCTCGAGCTCTGTGTCGTGCTGCTCGGCCGCCGTGGACAGCGTCCATTGGGGTGAGAACAGTAAACTCCAAGTGAGATTGTACTATCAGAGGTCTCCCATGCGACAGCCTGGAATTTCTGTCTGCACAATCATGACATCACAGAGTTAATAAACAGTCACAACTGAGTACTGGAGGGTGAGTCAAACAGCATTGTTCATTCACGATAATAATCATGGCAATAGTAGTACACCACAGTCCAATCTGTAAGCAATAGGTCGCAGCATAACCTACAACCTCGTAACAACGATAGTAGTATCGTCCATCCACGAGTCCTCCATCTCCACAGTAATCCAAAACGACACTTGTTCCAAGTCGTCACCCCCCATAGCGTCTCGCAGCACTGCCATCGCTGGCTTCTCCGATTCTGCGGCAATCTTGACCCAACGTTCAGCAAGCAGCAGCGGAAGCGAGTTGTGCTCGCTCTTCAAGTCGCCTAGTCCGTCGGATGCCAACAAGAGGATTCTGTCCCCGGGTTCTCCAGTGCTAAGGTCGACGTGCTTGACGTCCGGAACATTGGACAGATACGGTGGAGTGAGACATTTCGGAAGAAACCCGTCCGCCTTGCCCATGATATGGGAGTCTGCGTAAGCAATCCTAAAGACCCTGTCGGCGTAGATGCTGGGAAGCTTGAAGATGTGGTCGCCCAATGCTATCATGATAATCAGAACTACGGACGAGGACGGAAGCGAGAACAACAGTATACCTCGAGTAACAGCGATTCCTCCGAGCACCCGCCCGTTGGAGACGCAGTCGGGTTCGTTGGGATGCTCACTCTTGAGCCTCTCGACTTCTGCTGGGTTCACTCCGTTGTGGAAAGCACTCAACAGCTCCGCCTTCCATGAGCCCTCAGCGTCCTTTGAGCCCAAGACTATATACTCAATCAGTTACCAAAGTATAGTATACTGAGATGACCATAGTGACATACCTGCTATACTGTCTCCTAGACTGACGACATACAGTTGCCGTGCAGGGTCCAAGAGCGCGACGAGCACTGTAGACCCAGCGACACATGGCGGGATGGCAGGGTGAGGTCGCCCGTCGACGACGGAGATAGCACGTATCTCGTCGTCAGACAATTTGGACAGAGCCTCTGGGCCACCAGGGAAAAGATCAAGAAAGCGTTGGGTGATTTCATCGTCAAACGACACAACGGCTGTCCTCAACACTTCGACTACTCGTGCGGGCTCGAGCGGCTGGCCCTCTGGTGCTGAAGACTGAGCAGACAACACAGCTGACTCCAAAGCTGGTATGAGGCTCTTGTGCGCATGATTTACCGTCTCATGGCCGGCATGCCCTTTGATACGTACACGCAACATATTAATATGGCAATCGTAGTGAATAAAAGCTACTGTTTACCGTCGAAGATAGCGTATACATTCCAGACACCTTGGGGTGTCTCCCAATGGGTAACCGTGTGGCGATCCTGGTTCTTGTCGGGGGCAGGGAATGGCTGGATGGTCAAAGAGTTCGTCTTGCCCTCCGTGTGCACAAGAGCGAGCCGCTCGATGTGGTACGTGAGATCAGCTTCATCGAGGACAGTGTATGGCCAAGGACCGTAACCCGTCCATCCATTGTTGCTTTCTGCTCTTCGTCCCTTGAACATGGTCGTCCTTCGTGCACTCTACGGCGAGCTGGGTGAACCGATGTAGGTATTTGTAGCGCTTGCTGCGGCTTGTGCTGCATATACAAGTAACGGTGAGACATTCTTACGGCCTGCTTAAGTATACTCGCCCAAGGCCATGCCCTTGCCCAGGGTTACGAGCAAGTTGTTGTAGGGCACCGGGGGCGCAGAACCACCACATGCATACCATCGCGCGATCGGCAATTACCATCTCGACCAAACTGCTACCTTGAATGCATCATATATCTGGTCTCGATATATTGATGACACTATAAGAATCTCACGCTGGGCAGGGGGCTTATATGTAGAGCAAATAGTACGTAGTACTTGTAAATGACGCCGTGATCGTTTCGCGCTTAACGCCGACTATCGCAAGGGTAATGAAGATTGGGCTCCTACACAAGCCAGGAGATTTCGTGCCTAGACAGAAATATGTGCTCTCGTGCCGCGTGGAAGCAGGGGTTCCCTGTTCAGTTAGAATCGATTCCGTACCTTTTCTGAAGCCCTTAAAAGAGTCATACAATATATGCTGTATGGTCGTCTACATTGTTTGCCTCGAGCAATAGAACCAGGATCCCAAATTGACATTGACCGGGCGAAACTCAGCATACATCTGTTGCATGACTCGACACCGCATATAGCCCGAGACATGGCTGTATGCAAGTATATCCGACTGGATTTGTCCTTGATAGCGTCAAAGGAGGTTCAGCACAAAGTAGATTACTCAGCAGTACAGTAAGCACGAAGAACTCAGCGATAGTCCGGATGAACACAACCAGCATGGACGACACTATTGACTATATACATACATCTAAACAGTCGCCTGTGCACATGTTAACGACGGTGGGAATCAATACAAGCGACAAGACTCACTTATGTCTTGTTAAGACCAAAGCGTTCAGCCCGCTTCCTGCGTCTTTCCGCCTCTTCAGGATCAACGCTTTCCGACGCAGGTGCCGCACGTTTGCTACCTCGACCTGCTGGAGCAGATTTCTGTTCAGCAGCTCCTGTATTCTTGATACCAAATCGCTGTGCGCGAGAAGCTAAAACCTCAGGCTTTTGTTCCTGGGAGACTGGCGTTCTAAATTCGCACTGTGACAATAAATGGCAACACTCACTTCTGCAGTTGCCAATTTGGGAGTGCGCTTGTTTTGCGGTTGTTGCTTGGTAGATGTTTTGGGCTTGGTTGGCTCAACCAAGGGGATACCGAAGCGGGCAGCCCGTGCTTTACGCCTTGCAAGCTCTGGGTCTTCCTCTTCAGTCGCAGGTGCACTAGCATCGTCTGTAGGTTTGTCATCCTTTTCCACTACCGGGTCCTATCAACATATCAGTAAGGCAAGAGATATATTTTGTTCATGATTACTAACAGAACTGGGTGGTGGATTTGGTGGAGGTACAGTTGAAACGTTGGGTGTGACGTCTGTCTTCTGGGACGCTGGTGGGCCGTTGGCAGGAGGTGCCGAAGCTAGTAACAAATATAGGTTATGTTTCAGAGCAATATATACACAACTTACTTGTGTCGAGAGATGTAGGAGCCTAGAGAGGATATGTGGGTCGCTGGGTGGCGTATGAACAGCGATGTACTTACTGGTTCGGGTTGGGTTGTTGGCGCTGCGGTTACCGACGGTGTTTCGTTTGAAGGACCTTCAGCCACGGCAAGGGCTTCAGGAGATGCAAGAATCTTGGCAATGAGATCTGCCTTGTTGGCTTTGCCTGTGAGAGAGACCTGAGCCTTGGACAGGATCTCTTTCAGCTCGACCACCTTGAGAGCTTTCCTACGCGACAGCGAACGTGAGAATGCAAGTATTGAAGAGATTATACCACTGACAGCTTTGCTTCCATCTTGAACGCGTTACAGTGCTATCTGGCGGCCGTCTTGGGTAGTTGGAGGTTATTAACGTCAAGGACGAGAACAAAGCCAGAACGTGCCACGCAGAGACGCGCCTTGTCTCCTCTCGCGTGACTGGCGCCTATGTGCGGGGTCAAGCTTCCATAGACGCTGGCTGGTGACTTGTCGATAAAGATTATTTCAGAGATTATAAAGTGACTGGATGAGAGTCGCCGCGTTTCCCTTCAGACTCTCATCTCGTCCCCTCAGAGCAAGGATGGCAAGCACTTGGACAGCAGCCAAAGTTCGAGAGGACTTCTTTGCCTACTTCAGGTCAAAGAACCACACCTATGTCCCCTCCTCGTCCACTATCCCGTACGAGGACCCAACTCTGCTCTTCGCCAATGCTGGTATGAACCAGGTGAGTCATATCAACACATCCATTGCGCCGCTTACAAACCCTCGCGCAGTACAAAGCCATCTTCCTTGGCACCGTAGATCCTCACTCCGATCTTGCCAAGTTGAAGCGTGCATTTAACTCTCAGAAGTGTATACGAGCGGGAGGAAAGCATAACGGTGCGCATTATATCACCGGTTTATATCCTGCATTTTCTGATGTCTCTTACATCCCCAAGATCTCGAGGATGTTGGCAAAGATTCCTATCACCATACCTTCTTCGAAATGCTTGGTAACTGGTCATTTGGCGACTACTTCAAGGTACGGACAGGCTGTCATCACCCTCCGACTACTCATGGAACCAAGCACAGAAAGAAGCCATCCAATACTCGTGGGAGGTTCTGACTGAGGTGTTCAAACTCCCGAAGGACCGCCTCTATGTCACATACTTCGAGGGTGATCCCAAGAATGGTCTTGAGCCCGATACTGAAGCCCGTCAATACTGGTTGGATCAAGGCGTTGCTGAGGATCACATTCTTCCTGGAAACGCAAAGGATAACTTTTGGGGTATGTTATTAACTGGAAAACTCATTGTTCAAATGCTTATCTTGTAATAGAAATGGGAGCCACCGGACCCTGCGGTCCTTGCAGGTGAGTTGGACGTAAATCCTACTGTGATACGAGAGGTTGACGTTCGGACAGTGAAGTTCATTACGACAGAATAGGTGGTAGAAACGCCGCCCATCTCGTCAACCAGGATGACCCCGACGTTCTCGAAATCTGGAACAACGTGTTCATGCAATTCAACCGTGAAGAAGACGGATCCCTCCGACCTCTCCCGTCGAAGCATGTCGATACGGGGATGGGCTTCGAGCGTCTCGTCTCCGTCGTGCAGAATAAGCGGTCCAACTACGACACAGATGTGTTTACCCCGATATTTGCAAGGATTCAAGAACTAACTGGCGTTCGGCCGTACGCCGGCAAATTCGGAAACGAAGATGCCGACGGTATCGATACTGCCTATCGTGTCATAGCTGACCATGTGCGTACACTGACCTTCGCTTTGAGCGACGGAGGCGTCCCGAACAATGTCGGTAGAGGATACGTTCTTCGGCGTATCCTCCGTCGTGGTGCTCGTTACGCCAGGAAAAAGCTTGGAGTCCCAATTGGTTCATTCTTCTCGTCGTTAGTGCCAGTCGTAATCGAACAAATGGTATGTTTGTATTGTGACCCTACACTGCGCACATTAACAATGAGATGCGACTAGGGCGATGTCTTCCCTGAACTGACGAAACGCGTAGACGAGGTTAAGGAGATTCTCGACGAGGAAGAGGAATCTTTCTCGCGCACTTTGGACCGTGGCGAGAAGCTGTTTGATCAGTACGTATCGCGGGCACAACAACAGGGCGAGAAGAAACTGTCTGGCAAGGACGTGTGGCGTCTCTATGATACATACGGTTTCCCAGTCGATCTTACGCGTCTCATGGCGGATGAACTGGGTCTGACCATAGATGAGGCCGAGTTTGAACAAGCTCAGGCGGATTCGAAGGAGGCCAGTAAAGCTCAGAAGAAGGCGAACAAGGAGACTGTCAAGCTCGATGTACACGATATCGCCGCGCTTGAGAAGAATCCTGATGTACCCAAGACGGACGACTCCGCCAAGTTTTGTACGTACATCATCCTCATACAGTATCTCACGAGACTGAGTACCAGTAGCTTTGGGAACCACACAGTCCAAGGTCGTCGCCGTCTATCATAACAGGTCATTCCTGCAATCAACTCAGGACATCTCGAAGGACGCTTTGTTTGGTCTTCTCCTAGACAAGACTCCATTCTACGCGGAGTCTGGAGGTCAAGAGCATGATACTGGCAGTATAGTGATCGACGGCGTTGCAGAGTTCGAGGTGTCGGATGTACAAGTCTTCAACGGCTATGTCCTTCACATAGGTCAGCTGAAGTACGGTTCGCTATCGGTCGGGGATGAAGTTGTATCATCTTATGATGAGGTAAGCTCTGCGCTGCATACGAAGTCCCTCAGCCTCACAAGCTCTGCAGCTTCGTCGCTGGCCATTACGAAACAACCATACAGCGACTCATATCCTCAACTTCGGCCTACGTGAAGTTCTCGGAGACCACATAGACCAGAAGGGCTCTCTGGTTGCACCTACGAAGCTTCGCTTCGATTTCTCACATAAGTCGCAAATCTCGACGGGTGAGCTAACGAAGATCGAAGAGATTAGCCAGGATTGGATCAAACGCAACGTCAAGGTGTACAGTAAGGAACTCACGTTGAAGGCCGCGCAACACATCCCCGGTCTCCGAGCTGTATTCGGGGAATCGTATCCCGACCCTGTGCGAGTGGTTGCTCTGGAGTACGACGTGGACGAGATCGCCAAGGACCTTGAGAACCCGAAGTGGAGAAAGACTAGCGTCGAGTTTTGTGGTGGAACGTGAGCGTAAATGCGGCTAAATAGGGCCTTCGCGTACTGACCTCCAATCAGGCATGTCAATAAGACGGGCGACATCAAGGACTTTGTCATTACAGAAGAGTCCGGCATTGCTAAGGGTATTCGGCGTATCGTAGCTGTAACAGGCCACGAAGCAGCCGAGGTAAGGCGTGTCGCAGACAGCCTGAAGGCAAGGTTAGACCACTTGGATGCGATAGATGGCAAGGAGAAGGACGCCGGGCTCAAAACATATCAGGTGGTAAGTGAATACAACAAATTCTTGCTTTTTCTTATGTTGAAGCGTTATGACCACAGGAACTCAACCAAGCCGATATCTCGTTAATCCATAAGACTCAGTTATTAGAGCGCTTGACGGCCATCCGTAAGACCTTTGACAAGCAGAGGAAGGATAAAGAGAATGCTGCGAACAAGGCTGTAGGTCGTTTTACTTTGCTTCGCAAGTTATAGAGGCTGAAGCACTGCCTCTATAGGCTGTCGACAGCATTGTTAGCTACTTCAAGGAACAGCCGAACTCTCAGGCGTTCTTCGCCAATATCGCTGACGCAGCTGGCAATGCAAAGGTGAGCACAGCCGCAACAACCAGAAAATGATATTAATGTTTCGTGGCAGATCCTACAAAGTGTCGTCATGCAGGGTCGCAAGCTCGGTAAATCCGTCTACGTGTTCAGCGTCGACCCAGAGCAAGGCAAGGTTGCACACGTCAACTTCGTCGCCGATGACGCCAAGGCCAAAGGGCTTGACGGACGCGAATGGGCCAATGCTGTTAGTGCGATTCTCGGAGGCAAGGTGAGTAGCTCGATTACTTCACGGTACCCTGAGGTCTCATTAGGTGATAGGCTGGAGGCAAGCAAGACGGGGCCCAGGGAGTTGGGATTCATGCTGACAAGGTTGAAGAGGCGCTGAAAGCTGCACAAGCCATCTACGCTGAGAAATTGGGGAATTGATTGGTTGAACGTAAATAATATGCATTCTGTACTATCATGCTAGACTACGATGAAAACGTCTTTACACCATCCGAATATCACCCTGCTCGAGAGTCCCAAGCTTCGGAGCTGAAGGAAGCCACTGGATGCGAGTTTCGCTGTCTCGGGCTCCCTATGAGCGTACTTAGAGAGTTTTTATATATATTTCGGAGTCGATTCCGCACAAGAATACGTGAGTTACATACTTGGTGGAAGTCAGCCAACTCAAGTCCGAGAGGGCTTCACGATAGACGCCTAAGCACGTGGCAACACGCTTACCTAATCGCCCAGAGCGGGAGGAGCATACTCACTGCTCACCGTGCGCGGCAGCACCGACACCCTCAAGATTCCGGTGAGTACGCCTTCATCTCGCGCGAAAGAAGCTCTAGGACGTCGGTATGCTATTAGAGGAGAGGTTGGAGGCAGTGGGGGCAGCGGTTTAGGCAGGGAAAGGGATGGATGCCGTGTCCGAGCTTTGGATGAGGTTGTGCAGGCGCAGTGGCTGATATCGGTCCTTTCACTCTACCAGGTTCACCCCCTCGACCCGCCACCATGTCGCTTGTCGTTCCGGAAGCCCACCAACAGTTCCAAGTATGCCCCTCCCAGTATGATGTCCCCGCGGCGAGAAACTCATTGGTTACTTGCAGCACATCTTGCGTCTCCTCAACACCAACGTCGATGGAAAGCGCAAGGTCATGTACGCCTTGACCGAGATCAAGGGTGTTGGTCGTCGTTACGCCAACATTGTCTGCAAGAAGGCCGATGTTGACCTCAACAAGCGGTGAGCAAGATCGGTGCAGTGTTCTCAAGTGCAGATTATAATGCCATTGTAGTGCTGGAGAGCTCAACTCTGATGAGCTTGAACGTCTTGTTACCATCATCCAAAACCCCACCCAGTTCAAGATCCCCACATGGTTCCTCAACAGACAGCGGGATATCGTCGACGGCAAGAACAGCCAGATTCTGTCGAACGCCGTTGACTCAAAACTTCGTGACGATCTTGAGCGATTGAAAAAGATCCGTGCTCACCGTGGTTTGAGGCACTACTGGGGTCTCCGTGTGCGTGGTCAGCACACCAAGACCACCGGTAAGTTTCAATCGTCATGTGTTACTCATGTTCACTCACTTACGATAAACGAACAGGCCGTCGCGGTAAGACTGTCGGTGTGTCCAAGAAGCGTGGCTAGATCATTATTTGGCTTTGGCTTTGGATGGTGTATTAGGTCTTCATATATTCAAAAGCTGTCCTACTCTGTATGTTTCCTATGCTCGACGCTCTCTATCATTTTCGCATGTTACGCACCGACTACCAATGCATACTCCCTGGGCTTTCCATGTTGCCAACTGTGTGAGATAATTGAGAGAAGAGTTTTCGACGAGGTCCCCGCTCGTTCGAGAAATTTCGCGCCGAAGTACCGAAGTTGGAAGGAGCGGCGGTGGGCGAGTATTTATCGTTGTTCGACTTTGCTCCCGACGCCCAAGACCCTTCGTCGACGATGACCAGTGCTTGGCAATACCCAGTTCACTCTCACCCCTGGTTCCGCATGCCCTCTCTCAAACGAAAAGCCTTCGAACGTGAAGACAGCAGCTCATCCGACTACTCAGACTACGAACGATATGGCCACCCCTCCAAACGACTCAGATGTGGCATCCTCGAGAGCGGGCTTGCGCAGCTCTCTCTCGGTGTGGCTGCCCAGTCTCCCATTGTCACAGAGCCCCCTCTGTCGTATACATCACCTCTCGACACCCTCTCGCACAATCCACGCTCTGTAACACAGGGGGCCTCCAATACTGCTTCATCTTCATTCGCTTCTGGCGGTATTGCATGGGACGGCACAACATACGACCCCACACAGACGGACCCACAACACACACAGCCGGTCGTTCTTCCTGGCTCCGTTGAAGAACCCACCTCTCCTGAAATATCAACGGTACAGGAGGACCCTCCGGATGTCACGATGAAGTCCAGGTCATGGTATGAGCCGGAAAAGGACCGTGAGTACTTCAGCCATGTCCCTGCGACGCCTCATGTCCGCTCAAGGTCTTCTCCAGGCATTGTAGTTGTGGATCTGGACGACTCTGACGTCGAAGACTCGACGGAGGACTCGTCTCCTCAGATAACCGTGAACTCTGCCCTTCTGAGGCAGATTAGCGGCAAGAGCGAACCTTTGCTCACATCGCAGAAGGATAACGGCTCGAGTATGGCCCTTGTACTTTTCAAGCCTTTACCTATACCCACGAGAGAAGTTCAGGAGGAGGATTCAGAAGGACAGCCTCCGAACACGAGGCTTGACACCACAGACGGAGGCCCTATAGACGTAGATGTGGACTTGGTAGATACTGCCGAGACAGAGAGCTCTGCTATGGACGTAGATGATGCAATGGATATTGAGTGATCTTTACATGGCTGACCGATGGTGTCGTATACTTGTTGAACATTCACGAGGTTACTTCGTCTAAGTGATATTCGTATACAATGCTAAAAATCAAGTGAAGAAGCGAAGAGCTACTGGTACAAGTTGTGTGCATTCCTCTTTGAACGTCACAACTATATCTAGGGTTAGTTTGTAGCTCGAATGCGGGATGGCTGTGATGGCGCGGAGTACGGTGGAGGAACGGGGTCGCATATAGGACGAGACACCTAGGGAAACAAAAACGTCGGATACATCATCCTATGGCGGCGGATTAGCTGGTGACATTTACAAGGAAGTGCTGCACGTGCCTAACAAGCTTTCAGCGAGGCATATTGGCACCTTGTCCGCTCGCATAAAGTTGTTCAGCACGATTTAAATAGGAATGGTGGTGTCTGGCATGTGCATGAGGATGAGGGACATGATGCATCATTTGGGGATAGGAATTCCTCATGGGCATACCCGTACTCGACGCTGGCCCCGGAGGAGGGTTGGCTACCGCTTGGTTGTTCCCGCTGTGGGCTATCGAGGCCGTGACATGGCGATGGTGGCCATGATGGGTGTGACCGTGGTGGCCATGACCAGAGTGGTCGTGCTTTCCGTGATCTTGAGTTTGCTGCATCATATTATTCATGGGAGGATGGGGCGAAACTGGGGCTGGCGTAGCAGGCTGCGAGGTTGCGTGATATGCTGAAAGCAGATCAGTGTGGCCCATTGACATCGGGTGATCAAAGGGCGAGTGAGCCTGGTGGTGAGATTGCTGAGCCTGAGGAGGAAGGAGGGTCTGTGGCTGAAGCAGATGTTGTTGTTGCTGCTGCTGCTGCTGCTGCTGCTGGGCTTGTATCTGCAGCTGAGGACGGGGTTGAAGGGACGGCTGCAGGGCGGGGTTAGGTCGGTGGAGTACTTGTTCGTGTTGCGGAGCAGCAGATGAGGATGGTGCCTTGTGTTCTTCGACGGGGCTGAGGACAGTCATTTCTGTATCCCCATCAACGCCATGGTCACCAGTGTCGGGATCGTCGTCATCGTCGCCGTCCTGGGAGGTGGAAGCGGAAGGTCCTGCGTCCACCCCTTGAGCAGCTTTCTGGGCAGCAATCTCCTCTGAAGTGAGGAAGCGACCTCCAGGGCCGCGAGGACGACGCATGGCGTGCTTGTGTCTCGACTCATGAAGGTATGGCTGGAGGACGAGATGAGTAACAGCTCTGTATTCTGTATCGCAACTACGGCGCACCTTTCTCTGCCTGGACAATCTGTGCACCTCCTCCAAACGAGCCCTGGCCACACGCCTCTTTAGGATTCGATAGTACTGTTTAGCGTTCACATAGAGGGGTTCCTCGTCAATCGGTGCGTCGTCTTGTATCTGATCTACGGGCAACTCGGGCTCGCGCTGGTCCTGAGTGGCCGAAGCGTCCTGGGGAACTTGTTGCTGCTGCTGTGGGAGAAAAAGGCCATGGGGAGAAGCAGGAATGGATGCGGGTGCTGGAGAGGGGTGAGGCGATGGATGTTTGGATACTGGGAGCTGCTGTTGAGGCTGTTGAGGGGGGAAGAACTGGTAGAGTTGCTGCTGGGGGTGGGCTGGGAATGAGGTGTGAGATATGTTTTTCTGAGAGACTGCGGTGGATTAAAACATACGGTAGGAGTGATGATAGCCTGAGGCGTTGAACAGCTGATCGACGTTCTCCATGATGATTGGTCGACGACGCAGAACGCAGACCGCCAATCCCATCCCCCCTCCCCGCCTTGCCCTTTTCAGGCGGAGTCCAAACTGACGCGCGCGTATTATCCAGTGTCGAAGTATAGCTAGCTACCACTCATGTATTTACATTCTGCACAGATACAGTATACAGCTGAGCTACTGTCCACGATGCGCTCTCCCTTCCCAGGGTTTGCCATCGTTCTCCTCTTTCTCCCATTTCCTCAATGCGTCCTCATCCCACGTCTTGTCTGACATGTCTCCTGCTGGCTTCAGAAACACACTCCCTTTCAGCTGTGGAGGGAGGTAATCATTGCTAACCGGATGTCTGTGATGACAGATATGAGAGTTTGAGCAAGCCCGACACATATACACACCCAGGTTAACGAGGTCAGACATTGCGATGGTACTTACATGTAATCCGGGTTATAGTGGTACTCGTCGCCATACCCCATCTCTTTCATCATGTTTGTGGGCGCATTTCTTACCATAAGTGGCACCGGCAGTGTCATGTCTCTTTTTGCGGCTTCTTCAGCACGATTGTACGCTCGGTATGCCCTGGTGTCCTTGGGTGCCTCTGCAAGGTAAGCAACGAGGTGCGCAAGGTTGATCCTACATTCAGGCATTCCAATGACCTGGCAGGCCTGCAGCGTCGCCATGGCCTCGATAATCGCAGTAATGTAAGTAAACGTATGTCTGATACCAGAAGAATCTTACCAAAGGTAGTGCGTGGTTGTCTGCAAGGCCTATATCTTCGCTCGCACATACAACCATGCGTCGGGCGATATAGAGGGGATCTTCACCTTGACTGAGCATCCGCGCAAGCCAGTACATGGCCGCATCTCCATTACTTCCACGTACACTTTTGTGAAGAGCAGAGATCATGTCATACCGGTCATCATCAGTTCGATCAAAGGATGTCGAAACAGAACTGCGCAGAGAAGAAATAAGATTGGAGGGTGATGTCGATGGTGGAGAGCTGATAATTAGCTCAAGGAGCGAAAGGGCTGCGCGGGCATCGCCGTTAGAGAGTGAAATTAGCGTGTCAAGGACAGTATGAGTGAGTTGAGGATATGCAGGGAACACAGGCTCCTCCTGAGTGTTGTGGTCTAAGATAAATGGTTGACTAGATGTAGTGTTATGATCAGGCGGAGAGCTAAAAATAGCAGATATTGGAGAGGAAGGTATTGGAGAGGAAGTGGGCGGAAGGGGTGCGGCGGGGATGGGCTGTTTCGATTCGCTCACGGCGTGATCACTTGCTACACGTTCTATAGCCTGAGTGACAATTTGTCGTATATCGCTGTCTGTAAGTCGCTCGAAGACAAATACTCTGGTGGATAGTAATTGGTACCAGGTCTTGACAGTGCTGACTTGACTTACCGGCAGCGACTCAACAAGGCACCGGTGACCTTGAAAGATGGGTTCTCTGTTGTTGCTCCTATGAGCTGATGAAAGTGAGCCAATGGCGAGAATACAGAGTCAAGGTATACATCCTTACTTACCTGGATAATACCCTGTTCTACAAAGGGTAGAAATATGTCCTATGATATCTGAGTGCTGAGTTCGTTGCGTTGTGAAATATCTGGCAGCTGCTTACTTGCTGTGCTTTGTTAAAGCGATGGACTTCGTCAAGGAATAGAATTGTGCGACTATAGATTTAAAATCAATTACATCCATAATGTCCTAGGTTGTACACTCACCGATCGGTCAGACTCAGGACTCCTCGGGCTTCTTCAGCCACAGTACGAACATCAGATATTCCGGCGTCGGTAGCGCTCAGCTCCTTAAACACGGCATTTGTCTGCTTTGCGAGGAGACGTGCCAGAGTCGTTTTGCCGCAGCTATAACTTCAGTTAGCACATCAAGTGATTATAGTAACTGTCGAAGCACTTGCCCCGGTGGGCCCCATAAAATCATGCTGCCCGCAGACCCGCTTCGTACCAGACCCATGAGCAGTGAGTCAGGCGCGGTCAACTGAGGTTGGCCGATGAAGTCGTCCAAGCTCTGTGGCCTTAAGCGTTCTGCAAGAGGTGCAGCAGCAGAGATCCGTGAGCCTGTTGTGGACGTCTTGGCTTTCTTGGCTGAGAGACCGGCATGGTCACTACTAGCTGCATTGTCCGCTGCTCGACGCTTCTGGGTAGAACTGCTGCCACTGGCAGGGGTGATCGAAGGTGGTGGATGTGGTGGTTTGTGGGTGGTATCTTTCCTGGCCGTGGAGATGCCTCCAAAAATCGGAGCTAATACGGTTTTGTTCTTCGGATTACTTGTGGGTATTGCGGAGGCAGTGGGCTTCGACTTTGAAGAGCTCACGTCCGAGCAGTTATTATCCAGATGCAGATTGATGCTTCTCTCGGGCACGTCTCGAGAGCATATGGGGCTTATTTAAAGTTGGCGTGAATGATTCTAGGCGTCGCTGCAAGCAGGAGCACCGCTTACCAGGTAACTATCGTGATGTTCGTTGGTCAGTGTTCCCACCTCGCTCAGCCTTACTATAACTCGCACAGAAACTCACCAGTCCTGTTCATCTTATGTTGAGCTAATAAGTAAGGTCAAACTTCAATTCCAGGCTTAGAGTAAGTCATGCGTGGTCCACCGGGGACTGATAGACATGTGCTGTAGGGAGAAAGGTGTGTTGGTTAAGACGCGTCAAGCCGGCGCTAATATGAATGTAAGTAATATAGGCAGATCGTGACATAAGTAGGTATGATCTCACGTACCATCAGCGCCAGTTCGCAAGTACTGCATGGTTATTTGGTAAGTAAGTATGTACATATAGCGTGCTGCTCTCCTCGAATACGTTGTCCGAATTGCCCGGCCAACCACTGGTAGGTGCAATCAGCTGCAGTACTAGAACCAATCGCAAGTGGACAATGTTATGAGCGTCCGACATAACGTGCTCTGTTACGACTCTTCCAGTGGATATTTCCTGGTATGAAGCCGGCCATGTGAGGTCATACGCTCGTCGGCCAACACAACGAGGCTTCAGCCGACGATGTCACGGCTTGCTTGGGGGCCCCTTGTGACCTACACCGTGACGCTCGTGACCGATGCTGTTACTTGAATAAATCGGGCGCGCGACGGAGGGTCGAATCCGACTGCCCTTCCTCCGTCTCACTCTCTCATCTACCACCACCTTCCTCTGTTTCTCGCTGCTGCAGGTGGGAAACTAAGCGACATGTGCGTGTTGTAGGACTGATTCGCAGCCCAGCGTTGCCCGTTGAGCCAGTGCAAGAATGCCGCCAGTCGAGCACCAGCCCGCGGGACCTGTGCTCGAGCCAAATGTCATCCATGTCCTCGTAACAGGCTTTGGGGTGAGTATTCAGCGTAACATCGGACTATTCTGAGCTAACGGACCACCTCATTCTCGGTATGAATTTTTACGCAATCGCTTACAAGGACAGCCGTTTTGGAAATACGAGGAGAACCCATCATGGCTCGCTGTGAAGCCTTTGCACAACACCGTCATCTACACTGAGCCGCAACCGCCTTCAGAACCGAATGGCCAGAATGATCCTTCCTCAGCATATGCCGAACCCATGCAGGAAGATGGCCCTGCATCACTTCAACAAATACATATCACCACCCTCATTATTCCTGTAGCCTACCAAGACGTCCTCGCCATCACGCCAGGACTCCATGCACGCCCACCTGTTCTTCCTACCCCCGCCGATTCCGCATTCGCTGCTACTCACTTACCCCCGAACGGCTTCGATTTCATCTTCCACATAGGCGTTGCAGGCCGAGGTCCTCTTCGAATCGAGCGATTAGGTCATAAACTGAATTACCGGATGAAGGACGTGGAGGGGCAATACGCGCCTGTCGTGCAGCTACCCAAGGATCCAGCGCCCCAGGAGCCTGCAGAAGCGGAACGTTTGGAGATGCAAAGATTGCTGGCTGTGTCTGCAGTGACGATCGATGGATTGCCGGGGCCGAATGGGTTCAGAGGGAGTATGGACATAGCGAACGGGGACCGTGCGATAGAACCCGCGCACCATGAGCATCAGCCTGCGCGGGGGTTTGGGAAAGGGTATGAAGGGTTTGCAGACGAGCTGTTCACCGAGATTGACGTAACGAGGCTAATATATCACCTGAAGAAAACGGGCATTGAGGTCAGTTCATGTCTTTCGGGGGAAGCATTATCTTTCTCACGTGCCATCTTTACAGCAAGTGTATTCGTCCATGGATGCAGGCCACTTCCTCTGCGACTTCCTCTTCTACTGCTCACTGGCTGAAGCCAAGCGGAATGCGAACAAGCAGGAGAAGGATAAAGCTAGGAGTACGCCGCCAAAGATAACGCCCGTGCTATTCATGCATTGCTGTCCGGTTGGCCAACCGATGGATACACCGGAGGTGACTCACGCTATCAAGCAAATCATAGTCTGGGTCTGTGCGCGGTTGTCGGTGTAAGGTTTGACTTATTTCGGAACGCGTGAGACGGCGGGCCAGCCCTACTCTATCTCATACCTTCTACTACCTAGTATACCAGATTGATCTGCATGATAGTGCACGGCGTCGGGAATGATTTTGCAGTAATTGCTCTGCCAGTTGTATTAGACACTATACATTAACTGTGACCCTCCACGCGGGTCCAAAGCTGCCACCCGCCAATCAGCGCTGGGACATAAGAGCGACTGGCAGGTCCCACTCTGCCACGACCCTATCGTGGATTGCCCAATTGGCTGCCTTCTCACGAAACGCACAGTTACATCCTATCGTCGACATTCTGTACATAACTTTATGGAATTATGCCAAGACGCTGTGCCGCATTTATGGAATTGTGCTCGAGCTGAATCATCGACTGCTTGTCTGCTGCATTCCGACCCCTCCCATTCGCCATCGCCGACAAACGCATCACGTGTAGGCCCTTGCTCAGTTACTTATATATGTGCTCACCATAACGGTGAATTCTCCAGCTCAACCCGACTTCATATCTTCTCCCTTCTCTCTTCACCTACCCTCTATAGCAAAGTCATTCGCCATGTCCACCAATATCACATTCCACGCCGGTAAACGTCGTCGGTATCGGTCTCTGTCATAAGTGTTAATCTCTCATTTTACAGGCTCTGTCGACGGTCCTGAGCGGGCTCGTCTGCTCTCGCAGAAGGGAATCACGATCTGGTTCACAGGTCTTAGTGCCAGTGGAAAGGCATGTTGAGGTTCGCGTCTCATCGCACGAGCAATTATACTGATCAGAATTTTTAACTCGTGCAGTCCACTATCGCGTGTGCGCTTGAGCAGCACCTCCTCCATCTGAAAAAGTTCTGTTACCGTCTGGACGGCGATAATATTCGCTTCGGCCTTAACAAGGACCTCGGGTTCGACGAAAAGTCGCGGAATGAAAATATTCGCAGAATTGGAGAGGTATGATATGATATAAAGTCATTGACAGTGAAAACGTTCTGGTTGAGCTGATGCAATATCGTACTGCATAGGTCTCGAAGCTCTTTGCGGACTCTTGCTGCATATGCGCGACCGCTTTCATTTCGCCATACCGAGCAGATCGTGCTGTCGCCCGTGAGCTGCACGAGCAGGCCGGCCTTGGCTTTATCGAGGTGTTTGTTGATGCTCCTCTCTCGGTCGTTGAGCAACGGGATCCCAAGGGATTGTATAAGAAGGCTAGGGCGGGCGAGATCAAAGGTCAGGCTACGTCTATATACGTACTGGTTCTATGTGACTAACATGGTGCACAGATTTCACTGGTATCTCTGCTCCTTACGAAGCCCCTGAGAAGCCCGAAGTTCATATCAAGACAGACGAATGCGATGTAACCGAGGCCGTTCGTCGTATCACTGCCTACCTTGGAGACAACGGGTATATCTGAACACTAGATACCGAAGTAGAGTAAATTATCTGTCGATGTATTTTAGGCCTCGTGGTTTTATTTTTTCCGGACTAGAGCTCCAGAACAGCCTTCGCAATTGTCCGGCTGGATAGCTAAGGGAGATAGTATACATGCATGAAAATAGGCTACTCAATACACTAAACAAGATCATGAAGAAGTCCTGGAGAGATGAAGATTACAAAGCTGAGACAACAACTGAACCTACAACAAACGACAGAAACATACCAGAGAGACAAATGTGCTAACTATTCTGCGACCAGCGCGGACGGAGAAGTGGACGTGTCATTGGAGATAGACGAAGCAAGAGCACTGTCCGCAGGCCCGTGACGCTCAGCCGTGTCATCTTGTTCTTGCTCCTCCTCAATTGTGTGTTCGGCAGCCTTATCTAAGATCGAGGACAATCCTATTTCGACTACGGACAACCACTGCGCTAAATCCTCCACTGTTCTTGCCAGCTCTAAATGAGTACCTTCATGCGAGGAGATGAACGTGCCAAAATCCAGAGGCCGTATCGGCGGTCCTGATAAGGGATCAGTTGCAGATGACGTAAAAGCCGCATGTAGTGCACTGTATGAGTACGACCGCATGTGGGAAGCATCTACAGACGAAGACGCAGGATCGTTGCCGAGAGCGGAATTCTGCAGCGAAGACAGAGAATTGAGCGATGTAGATGACGATGAAGCTGCAATGTTGGTGTACGGCATGGCGTGTGGGCTGTACTGTGCCACATCCGCTGGTGTCGACGAACCTAAAGGACTAGGTGAGGGTGATGCTCTAGGAAATGGAATCGCCGAAGGGGATGGTGGCAATAAATCTGACATGCCAAGCCTATGCTCGGATGTTACTGAAGGAATCTGCACTCACGCCCCAGTCAGTGAGAATAATCAGAGGTATACAACGGGGCATTACCTTGAGAACATCCTTTAGACCAGGCAACGGCGGCTCAATATCACTTAAACTGCCATTTAGACCCTCTCTCTGTCGTGGGTACGGTCTCGAGGGAGTTTGGACGGTCTCCATAACTGCAACGGAGGCCAGACGAGTCATACTTGGTTTCTTCGGGACGGGTTTGGGCAGCGCGGATAGCGCATTGGAATTAGGTCTGACTTCGGAAGATGTTTCGCCAAATGGTATTGCTGAACGTGAGCGGCTCATATTTGGTGGAGTAGGCATTAGGCTCGTGGGGGACGGCAGACGGCGCGGTAAGACTGACGCATCCAACGACTGAGTAAACTGATGGGAGCTGCGTGACGAATTGGCCGTTGACGATACTGTCGATGCGCTTGCGTGTGTAGGCGAGATGCGGTTATGGGTCTTCATTCTTGAGGGAGCCGGTAGGGCTGAGTCAGAGGTGAATCCAGGGGGAGGAAATTGGAATTCCTTTGAAGGGAAGTCCCATTCGTGCCGCGAAGGGGGCGGGTCCGGCGGTTCGATGCCATTACTTTTCGACCTTTGACGCGTTGCGGTAGGCCGGCTTGGCCGAGCCGACAGCTTGTCAAGTGGATGCGAGAAATCTACGGATGACGCAGCATCTGCAAGGATACTGGCCGCCACACTACCACCTTCAAGTCGTGGTTTTTCGGTATCTGATGTACCAAACAAACCAACGGTTGCCGATATTTCGTGTGGCGACTCAGAGTTGACCATAGGGCCTTGAGCACGCGGAATTCCGACACCCAGAGGGGGCAGCCGCTCTCTCTTGGGAGCATCCACATCCGTAAAAGGGTCGGAATCACCACCCTGCCTAGAAACACTACGAGGAGTCGACGCTCTTGGGGGAAACTCGAATGTGGGTTGCTTGGCAGTCAGTACTTCTTCTTCTTGTTCGCTGTGCTGAGGAGAAGTGCCGCTCTTCGATCTCCCTCTGCCCCGAGGGGGTGCCAGTAATGGTAGAGGAAGGAAGGAGGATGCCGGGGCAGGCCCATTAAATCCTGGGACTTGGTACGTATCACTACTTTCCGCTTGATCTTGAAAGAGCATTCTAAGCGCGGGAGGGACTTTAGACTGATTGGGACGTATTGTTGGGTTAGGAGAAGCCTGATTCTCGTCCATAGACAGCGCAGGACCCGACTCGTCTACTCTCAGTATGTCCAGAGAAGGATGTCCACGAACTGTGTCATCGAACTCCCATGGAGCAGAATCACTATCCGCACTGAAGTCCTCGGGGCTGTATCTGATTAGAATGTGATGAAAGGCCGAAGATATTGACCTACTCTTGTCTTTCTTCTTGCTCCCACGGCATAGGATCCGCCACGCTTGCTCGCGTGCCTCCGCTCTTTAGCCAAGCATCGTATCTTACAAGTAGCTCCTTGAGAGTCGTTACAGGTATCTTGAACGTTGACTTGATATACTTTGTTTTCAGCAGATCTTCGGCGGATAGCCTCTGTAACAAACGTTAGCCCGTGGTACTTAAATGACAAGAATAGTACACACATCACTGGGTGACTCGCGTAAGCAGTTGGCGACAAACTCCCGCAGCTCCTTACTCCCCTCGCCTTCTATTAACCGTGGCGGCTTCATGCGAGGAATCATCTGAATGAGCTTCACCTGGTCCATGATATGTGAGTTGGGTACGTTGCCCTTAATCATCTCGTATATCATGATCCCCAGACTCCAGATGTCTGCTTTTGTGTCGTACGCAGAGGCATGAGCGACTTCAGGGGCCATCCAGTGCGGCGTTCCGACAAGAGTGTTTCGTTTGCTAGAGGCGGTGGCAAGTAAAGCGGAGACTCCGAAATCGCATATCTTCACGCTGCCTGAGGCGGTAATGAGAACATTGGCCGCCTTTAGATCCCGATGTATGATAGAGGACTTGTGCAGATAGCTAAGCCCGTAAAGGACCTCTCGAATGATAGTAGCCACATATTTCTCCTCTATAGTGCCATCCTTCGAGGCTTTCATCAGGGTGCGAACGCTGCCCCCCTCAGCGTACTCCATGACTATCCACACGCGGGGACCGTCCATGAAGCAGCCGTAGTACTGGGTAACATTGGGAGCATCTCGGAGCTGAGTGAGGAGAGCAACTTCTCGTTGAATGTCGCCGACGTCGTCGTCCTCGGTGTCTAGATTAATGATCTTCAAAGCAACGACTTTGTCCGTAGAAATCTCGAGTCCTTTGTGAACCGAGCCATAGGCTCCCTTGCCTATAGTTTCGAGCCTGCGGTAGAGAGAATGAACGGAGACTTGGCTTGCCATCGAGAGCAGCGTAGTCGTTTACAGGTGACCCCGAAGAGACAAGGAAAGGTAAGAATATGCGGCGAAGGAGCAGAGAAAGTCATCTAATCGTTCAAAAGGCGGTCGTCATCGCGAAAGCGTCGTTGAGGGCTGGGCTGGTTGTGCTGGTCGTCGTTGAAGCGCATGATGGCATTATTTTTTGGTTAAGTTCCATATCGAGATTCCAGCATTGCTTGCGCGCTAGAATTGATCTCGAAATAAAAGTAACTCAGCCATGGACTTCGACGAGGCAGGCAGCAGGCTACTCACCCAAGAGTTCATTGCAGTTGTACTCGCTGGCTTCGGTGACGAGTAATAAATCTAATGTGTCTGTATGATATTTGCGCTTATCTTCTGTACTATTAGATTAACACCGCTCACGAACAATCATGGCGAGGAATCGTGCCCCAAGGCCCTTCTGCCCATAGCGAACAAGCCCATGCTACATTATCCGCTTAGCTGGCTCGAAGCATCTGGCATAAGAGGTTGGTGACATACACTGTTGGAATTTGCAGCGTACCAATCTTCTTATAGATGTCTTGCTGATCTGCCCCACGGTGCAGAAAGCGGCTGTAACCCACTACATCCGGTCGGATGCGTCTACAACAGCGTTCCCCTCTCTGCGTATTGACCTGCAAGTTTATGGGGACACACAAGACATGAAGGGCGGAACTTCTGCTGTTCTCAGGAATTTCGCGCACAAAATCAAGCAGGACTTTGTCGTGCTACCATGCGATTTCGTCCCTTCGCCGACATTCCCTCTTACACGAGTACTGGATAAATTCAGAATAGAAGCTCCATACGACGGCTCAATTGCCACGACCTGTTTCTATGAATGGCAGAAGCCAGAGAAAGGTAGCAGTACCGAAGAATGGAACAGCATTCCTATACCTATGCCAATCGTTTGGGACGAGCCTTCAGGAACTCTCCTGTACATCGATACACCAGATGATGTCGACCGTGATGATGCATACATTGAGCTCAACGGGAGTCTCTTGTCGAGGTGATGCTATTGGCGCAATTTCGATCATCGTTTTACTGATATCGTACAGTTACCCGAAGGTCCGGATGTCGGCAGGTTTCTTGGACTCTCATGTGTATGTCTGTCGACGGTCTGTACTTGAGGTTCTCCAAGAGAAGTCAAGACTGGATTCACTGCGGGAAGAGTTCATACCATGGCTTTGCAAGCCGCAGTACTCCAGCACGAAACGCAGAAGTATGGCTCAGGTGGGCAATGTGAACTCTAGCTCTAAGTGTTCTTTTCTAATCGAGGTCCAGTTCTCGGCCCTTCTCCTAATTCTCCGTCTCAGAGGTTAGCAATCCAGCACGCTACCTTGCACACGCGATCAACACAACTGTCTCTACACATTTCGAGTCCAAGCTCTGTCCGCGAACCCCGGACAGCACAATCCTCCCCAGTAGATTCAGACCACGATTCGGAAGATAGGGCTAGCCTCCGTGTAGGCATAGTGGTCCATAGATTAGAAGACGGATATGCCTCTCGTGCTAATACCCTACACTCATATCTCGAACTCAATCGACATGTAAGTCCCGAATTCCGGCCATATTAGAACGGATAGACTAAGGGGATTGCTCTAGTTCCTGGCGCAAACGAGTTGGACATTACCCACTGACCCCGAGAGTCGGGCGATGATTGACCCCCGAGCACAGATTTCGACCGACTCGATGGTCGGTCACACGACGAAAGTCGAAGAAAGGACAAGTATCAAGAAATCTGTCATCGGAAAACATTGTATAATCGGGAAAATGGTCAAGATAGTCGGATGTGTGATTCTTGACCATTGCGTTATCTCAGATGGGTATGTATTCTAATCAACCGCGTGAACGACCTACCTATAAACCATATTTCGCAGAGCTAAGCTGGATGGCTGCATCCTCGGGAAGAACACTAAAATCGGCACGAAAGCTGAACTGGTCAGATGTGTAACCCAAGCAGGCTTCGAAGTCGATGCCGGAGGTAAGTCTCAAAGTCTCATTGAGCGTCCAATGCTCACTGGTTCTGTATGTAGAAACTTTCCGAAACGACAAGCTGGAAGTGGCGGATTGGACTGCGACTCGGGGATCGAGCGAGGACGATGAAGACTCTGACGATGATAATACCGACAGTGAAGCATAACTCAGATTTAGTGACCCTATATGACAAAAGTAGACAGTCGATAGTCACTATTAGCGATCAACATAAGCACATCACCCGAACAAACATAGCAATCTCGCATCCGAGCGTTACCAATGAGACTACAGGTACGATAACACTGGTTACAATCATGATACATGAACGATAAACATAAAAAGACTGAAAGAAAGACATCATCCACGACTTCTCTGTGCACCCGGCACTTGGCCGCCCAAGCCTTGTGCAAAACGGGCACCCCTGCCTCCGCGAGCACCACCTGGAAAGGTATGTCAGTTGCATCGGTAAACGAGTATAACCTATGTTGCGTACCACGCATTCCACCACGTCTCTCGCCCCCTCTCCGACGCTCTTGTGTCTGCTCTCCGCGTTTGTCGCCTTTCTGACCGTCTCCACGATCATTCCATGGTGTGGCATTACCGAGTTTCTGGTCAAGGGATTTCTCGTTCTGCTCAACCATAGCGCTGAGTTTGTCGGCCAAAACCTGTGCAAGCTGGTGCGAGCGGGTGACCTCCACACGGTGGAAGACGACAACACCTGTCGCATGGTCTAGAGAAGCGGACAGCTCTTCGTTCCAGATCATCTTCGACACGATCGACGTAACCGCTCGAAGCGGTAGAGAGAATGTTCGTGAGAGTAACGATAATGAGAGGGTCTTGTAGTGTGGTGCGTAGGTGAACAAGTACGTGCGAAGGCCTTCCTCCTGGATTCGTCTATCAGGAGTGTCAGGTTTTTATGGTATCTCGAGGTAAGAAAAGTTTTGGCTTACTTCGTAAGCATTTCCTTCACCGAGATGGCCTCAGGCATGAGACTCCAGATCTTGATACTCTGAACAAGATCACGGCACTTCTCCCATTCACCGTCCTGCAAGGCGCGACTGGCCTGCATGATGTGATCTCTTGTACTCTCCGGCGGTCCCGTGAAGACCTGACGGTCTGCGAAGTCGAGCAAACGTCGGAACGACTTCGAGATCAGTTTGCGTTTCTGTTCTTCATTGTCGATGCTAGCAAGCAGAGGAATCTCGACGAGCATACTGGAGACGAGGAACGCAGCTTCGAGGAGTTCAGTATTGATGTGCATATGGAAAGGAAGCTGTCGTTGACGCTCTGCTTTCTCCTGCTCCGGAGTCAGAACCTGGTATCGTTGGTGAACGCCTTGCGCTAGGAGCTCCTTGACTCGCTGCGTGGCAAATATGTCTTGGAGAATTTGTTGAGACTCCTTGATGAGGCCGACACGGAATGCGCTGAGACCAACCTGTACAACCGTGCGGTTATACAGAATTTGAGTGGCAACGTCGGCGGAATGGACTGATTCTGCAGATGCGACATAAGCAGCATGTCGCGAGCCGTGTGAAACTCATTGTGCAGCGCGTAGTGATAGATATGGCTGAGCATCGCGCGAGTACGAAGGAGTGAGTTGCCGGATTTATAAAGATGGATACAAAGGGAGTGAATGAGTTGCTTGGTGGCGGATGTCGATAGAGTGATTTTGGGCTTGATATCTGAAGCAGCGACAGCGGACTCCAGGGCTTGGACGACGGCATCGGGCTACGCGCTGTGTTAGAGGGTAATGGGCTATATGCGTTCAAACTTACCTTCGAGTAAATATGCTCGAGCCTGCGCATGATGACACGGCCAAGGGGATCATCTTGCTTTGTCTGCTCGTAGAACGCTTGGGCACGACATATCGTACAGTAGAGGCTCTTCTCATCTTTGAGGCGATCCACGTACTCCGTGCCATGCGGGTCGATGTGTTGCAAGCTCTTGGTGAATTCATCGTCGAGGCGGTCGATGAAGCTGATAATACTTCCGCGAATGAGGACAGTGTTGTTCTTCTCTGTGTCAGGCGATCTTTCCACAAGTTCATCGTAGTCTTCGGTTATCTCCTGAACAGCATACTTCGGATTGTGAACCAGGGTACCGACGAGCAGATCGACCTCCTTCTGCGCAGAGGTCCACATTTCCACCGGCATATACGAGGAGACGGAGGAGTTGTAATCGAAACGCGCAGAGATAAGAGCTAGAAGAACGCGAAGTTGTTGGTACGGCGTTGCTGCGACTTCGAGCAGTTTCTCCAAGATACGTATTTGCTCCGCTCGATCCGTGTTCTACACACATTATCAGCATATGTAATGTGCGTCCTATGTGCATACAAACCTTCTTTCCACGAGCCTCTTGCACCGCCTGGAGATTTTTGAGGATGGTTTCTGGCGTGAACTGGTAGGATTTACCACCTTTTCCGACGGTAGTAAACTCGTCATCTCCCTCATCTTCTTCATCGGCAGCCTTCTTTTTCTTGGGCTTCGGTGCAGTAGGAGCATCAGTCGCCACTGAGGCGCTGTACTCACGCTCAAACGCTTCGGGATCCTACGACAAATGAACACGAATTCGGCTGATCATAGCTGTACACACACCTCTGAATACTTTTTGAGATCGGCCTCATATTCCTTCGTCACTTTCTTCACCTTTTGCTTCATGGCTGTGAGGGCGCGGGCATTACTGGCGTTCATCTTCTTTTTGGCTTCCTTCTCCTTTGCAACAGCCGCAGTGAGCGAGGCCTCAAGGTTCTGGAGTTGGCGAAGATAAAATGGTGGGACTGGCTCTGAAAGGTTCTGCTGCCGTTGTACCATCCGTACGAGCTTATCGAATTCTGGGCCCAAGATGAGACGGCAGAGGATACAGAAAGTGGATAGGCAAACATACCATTGGAGATCGCAACCCAGTCATTGATCTTGAGAGCATTATCCATCTGCTTCCCCGAGGCCTCCATCTCTTCCAGTCTCTTGTCGCGCGCACTCTTGACCACCCTCTTGCCCTCGTCTTCATCGCTATCTTCGTCGGAATCCTCAGTCCTCAAGAATCGAGACTTCTTCTTCCCCTTCCCCTCTTCCTCTGACATACTCTCCTCATCGCTCTCGCTGTCAGATTCACTCTCACTCTCAGAGTCATCATCAGAGGTGCGAAGGAAACGGGATTTCGCCGGTTTTGCGGTTGATGCCGCGGCCTTGGGTGCTTCATCGTCGCTGGACATGAGCTCCTCCTCAGAGGAAGACTCAGTGTCGCTGTCCGAGTCGTCTGCTTTTCTGAAGAATCGAGACATAATGCGCTTGTGATCGTTGGCTTGTATGAGACGTAAAGGAGACAAGGGCGACTGTCTGTGAAGACTTTGTCGTCGAGGACGTGAGGAACGATGAGCACAGCGTCCACAAAAATTAAAGTTCTCGGTGTTTGCCGTAATCGAAGCGCCCAATAACGATTATCTCGCTAGCGCTGGCAATCAACTAGGTACATATCTCGGGCTCGTCGCAGATCTAGACATACAAATAACAAGTACAGATTCCAACATCGCCAAGTTGCAGCAATTGGTGTGTGAGCTGACTATAACCTCAAGAGGCGAAATGCTCAGCGGACTTGAGCTTGTTCAGGTACTCGATCCTGTGTTGGTTGTGATCCGTCTCTGCATTGCGATAATGTGCGATCCATGTTGGTTCCTCCTGGTTGTTATTGTTCAAAGGTGCTCTCGGGTATTAACTCTAATTTGTTTGAAAGGGGCGTACCTTGAACAGCCGCTTTGTCTGGATATACTCGCCAGAATCCAGTGCGAAACGATGGTATATGCCAGCGGGGAGGATGAGCAGATCGCCTGCTTCTACGTGGATACGTATCCACTTGTCGGTGGGCAGCTCTGCGTTCGAGCGCGACAAGATTACGATCATACCAATGATTAGCTTCCGCCCTCAGCCGTGCCCCTGATATTGACAAGCCAGTTACCTCGTATGTCAAAATAGCCACCTCCAGCCAAAGGGTAACGAATCTCTTCATCTTCGTGCATATGTCTGCCAGGCGTTGCAAAGATTAGATGACATATATTTGTCTAAGCTGTCAAAGTCGATTTCACTTACTCTCGCCAGACCTTGTCCATGGTTTCGTCATACGTCTCCCCTAGCAGCTTCCTACTCGTTTCCACGACATCTGAATATCTATATCCCCTGCTGGTGGCAATACGCTGTACCTGCGCCTCCCACTTTCCTTCAGAATCAATGGGAATATGGCTGAACAGTACGCCCAACGCTGCGAGGACAGCAGGATCGACTGGATCACCTTCATGAGGCAAAGTTGAATCTCCTGGGGAACTGTCATAGTAGTAAGAACGCATATCGAATTCACTGAAATATCAGTTAGCGTGATGAAGGTGGAAGTCAGAGTCGAAGGCGACCTACCAAGCAAGCGCCTACATCATCCGATTACTAAGTACAGAGTGTAGTCGATGGTTTGGGACAGTTCCTGGCAGTCGGCTGTACACGTATGTACCAATCATGGTCAACTTGTCGTAGTGGACAAGTTTTAATCAATACAATTTGTCACGTAACAGAGAGAGTAGTATGTGTCTTTGGACTGGTGCTACTCACGGTCATTCGATGTATTAGCAACGAGCTCAAGCTACTGAGCAGATCTCGAGCAGATCCAATATTCATATGTTTATCTCTGACATACAGGTTTACTTAATTTATGGATTAGTGGGGAACGCCGATCAGACATCCAATGGTAGTGCTGAGGGGAATGCAGGCTGTAAGAATACAAACGAGTGAAAGGACATGCGGTGGTATCGAGATGATTGGGAGTAGATAAAAGTTATGGAAACAAGAAACTAAGAAAAGCAATAATGATAGGAATGAATGGCTGGGTACCGGCTGGGACTAACTACTACGTGGCTGTAAGCAAGGATGGCGGAGAGAAGCTAGATAAACTCAGAAAACGTCCATGGAATGGGGGCAGTTGGCAGCTGTATGACCCCTTTCCTCACAATCCTCACAAAGCAGCTCCTCGTCGCTATTGAGGTTCTTGGTATCGCCTAGACTGGTAACGCTAAGAGGCCTCTCATCCTTCAATAGATCGCAGGTGAATATGTCGTGTCCCGGCCGTTCACAGATCTCGCAGACATCTTCGCCTGTCGCACTATCTGTCTTGTCAGAGTCGGAGAACTTTTGGGCACGTGTGGGGAATGGCTGCATGGGAAATGGCTGCATAGATGTCGACGAGGTGAATGTGGAGGCTGAGGACACTGAAGACCTGATATCGTCTGGGGGACTCGTCTTGGAGACCTTCTTCTGAGATTTTGCGAGGCGCTCTTTCAGGCGTTCGATTTCGGATTCAAGCTCGTCCTATGGACTTATTAGGTTGACAAATATCACCTAGAATGAGGGTACATACCTCACGGTATATCTGTTTGGTTGAATAAAAGGTGAGTGTGAGCTCGTGATGAAAATTCCCGCGAACTCTGACCTTCGTCTCTATGAGATTTTCTAACTCCCCGATCTCCTTGTTCAGCTGAGGAAAAGGTTTGAGATGATCAAATAAGAGACAACGCATTTCGATGGACTCACATCGTGTACGGTTCGAGCATTCTTCATCTCTGCTTCAGATATACTCCTTCGCAACTGTTCGATCTCCGCCTGTCGTGACGACGTTGAGACGTGATAGCAGGAGTGACGGTGTGTGCCATACCTCGTATCTCGCCTTCAAATCTTTCATAGATTTCTGCGACGTTATACCATCTTCTTCCACCTCTCCGTCCAAGTCTGTAGCAAGCTCCTGCTCTTCGCGCATCAAGGTCTGCTCAAAGGTGTCTTCAAGCTTTTTCATGTCCTGAAAAGCGTTGTCAGCATCTGCTGAGAAGTCATTTCCCAGACATACCTCGCGAAGTTGGGCAATTTCTGTAAGGAGTAGTTTGTTCTCGGACTCCAACACTTTATTACGCTGATTCTCCTGCGTAAGCTCCTTTTGCAGCTCTTGAATGATGTGCCTAGAATATGATGAGTATTCGACCAACATGAGTAACTGTTCGTAATTTTACTTGTGACCCTTAATCTCCTCCTTGTGGCTTTTAAGATCATCCTTGAGTGCAGTTAGTTCTTTGGATAGTGAAGAATTGGGTATCGATGAGTCTGAACCACTGTTAATAGCAACTTCGCGATTGAGCTTCTTGCGTGCAGCATCCAGTTCAGAGCTCTGCTCTTCGATGGTCTGGCGTAACGTCGCGCATGCTTCCTGAAGCTTTGCGAGTTCAACTTCCTGGTCCTTCCGAGCTTGTTCAATCTATTGCGTAAGCGTCAGCACAGAACTGATGAGACAGCAAAGGGATGAACCTCGTGCTTCTCGGCCTTAAGCAACTCATAATCGCCTGTAAGTTGTGCTGACCGAAAACATTTAGAGGGCATACGGCGTTACAATTTTTGGAAATACCTACCAGTGGACCGGTTTGGTACCTTTGGGGGACTCCCTGCGACGGCAGTAATACCGTCCAAATCCTGCGTCGGCATATCAGCTTTGACACTAATTAGTCGCTTGGGAAAGTAACATACGGCGATCTCTGCGCGAAGACCTTCGATCTCTGCTCTGGCGTTTTCCAACGCAACCGTGTTTTCGCGCAAGGCCTCTTCGATCTCTGTAGTGCGCATCCGAGCACTCTCCTCCAATCTGGAAATTCGCTCGACTTCCTTCTGACTTTCCACCAGCTCCTTTCTGATAGTATCTTCGCGTTCTTTGTATCGTAATATACGCTCACGTACGGCGAGTTCCTCTTTCTCCGCAGAGACTTGAGCATCCTCGAGAGCATCTTCAAGTGAAGCAAGCTTCTTCTGCAGATGCTGAACCTGCTCCTTGAGCGCTTCATTGTCGATTTCTGCGGCCGAAACGGCATGTCGTGCAACGGTGGCCGGTGATACTGGCCGTGCTTGGACACGTAGCTGTTCTTCGAGGGAAGCAACATGATCCTCTAACTCAAAACGCCTAGCGTCTGCGACACTCAATCTTTCCTCGTACAAGGCGATCGTTTCCTGTGGGTATGCACCAATGCGTGTTAGCGCATTCACGAGACCTCTTTTCAGAGTCACATACCTGACCGGCTTTCCTTAGCTCATCGACCTGGCATCCTAGGTCACGTCGCTCCTCTTCTAGCTCGGCGTATGCCTTCTGCACTCGACTCTCCAGCAACATGATTTCGGCATCCTTGGCAGCCAAAACCGCGGCATTCTCGCTCTGAAGGCCGTCCTTGGTCTCGATCAGCTCCTTCAGCTGAATAATTAGTTGCTCTTTGTCATCGAGTTTCGACTGTATATCGCGTAAACGTGCCTCTCCATCGAGCTTGACTTTTTCGACATCCGTACATGCTTCTTTCGTGGATCGTTCAAGGGCCTCGATCGTGGAATCCCGCTCGCCGAGGGTCCTTTCCACTGCGCGCAACGAAGACTCTAGTTCTACAATCCTCGAGGCTGACTTCTCGCCAGCTTCGCTGGCTGCCATGAGACGGGTTGTCATTGTCGCTATAGATGACTCTGCTGTATCTGCACTAGCACGCAGACGCTTATTCTCGTCTTGCAAAGCGTCGAACCTCGCCTGCAGACGTTCATTCTGTAGTTGCAATTGTTGTTCGGCGAATAATGAGGAGGTGATAGAGGCTGAAGAAGGTGGGCGTGAAGACGGAGATCGACCGGACATGAGATTTCCAATCATATCTTGAATGGTCCTGCCGCTCACAGCCAGGTCAATATCTGTTTTAGCGGAAGGGTCATTGAGCGAGACAGCTCTACCAGTCAACGAAGCGGAGGGAGAGGGGGGAGGGGGCATGGAAACTGAGCTGGGGAGACGTGCACGAGGTGTACCCGGGCCATTCCTCGCTCGGGTTGGCGTTCCGTGAGTGCCTCCGGCCAAAGTGCCTTGAGAACGAGTTCCTCGAGGTGTGAAAGGCCCGCTGATGGTGCGAGCGCGAGTCGGTGAAGTTGCATTGGGATGTATATGAGGAGGCGAAGCAAGACCAAAAGACGTAGGGCTGCCAACGGACTTCCTACTTGGACTGACCGCATCGGCACGGCTGGTACTGAGCTGCTTGGCCGTCATACCGACATACTTTGATGCGCGAGAACCGGGTGTGATTATGGATTCTGGGGCTTTGTTCTTGGCGGGGGTGATATTGTTTCTTGTGAGGGTGGTTGTCCTCGTTCTAGCTGAAGGCACGACTGTAGCTGGTGTGTTTCTGTTGGAATATACAACTGGTGTAATTCGCCCCGCAGGAGTAACGCGGCCAGTAGTGACGGAGTGAGAAGGCGTCTTGCGACCATTAGAAACATTGGAAGGTAAGGAGGGTGTTGCACGTCCACTGCGCATTGACGCGACAGATGCTGATCGCGAGTGGCTGCCGTGTCCTATCGTGGGGGGAGAAAGCTTGGAAGATAAAATGAAGATACCACAACCGGGTGGACATAAGAAATATCGCTTCCTGCAGTATCCTTCGTTATGGAGTACAAACATGGCAGATGGGCGTAGTTCACTAACCCATTGACTGAGCCATCGTTTTTGCCTTTGCCCGCAAATCCTCCGCTAAGTTCAACGCCCGCAAAAATTCCAGCTTTTCCGTCTATCTCTCCTAAGAAGCGCAGGATACCTTCGAATCCGAGAGACTCTACGCGTACGTAGTCTCCAATATCAAAGGTCTTGGCAGCCCGACTGGAGCTTCTAGTGAAGACATCGGAAGTACGACTTGCTGGACGAGGAGGAGGCTTCCCGTAGCGCGATGCAGGAACGCTGGCAATGGATGATGAGGAAGCGACCGAAGATGGCCTACCTGCCACGGAGCGTCGACCTGAGTGAGCGGGAAACTGGGGAGAAGACGGAGGAAAAGATGAATCGTGAGAGGCACGATGGTTTGCAGGATCGTTCGCCTTGAGTGCATCTGCGAATGCCCTGGACACATACTCGTCCTCTGCCCCCGAGCCTACCGCAGAATTACTGTGGATGCTGGATGCTGAGCGCGGTCTGCCTGGCGTAGGAATCCCGCTGGTCCTGCCAGGAGCGGGTAGTGCTGAGGAGGATGCACGGCTTTTGCCTGGCATTATCGGCATCGCTTCGACGCCGCCAACAACGTCTGCAAGTCTTCCAGCTGAAATATAACACGAGTAGAAAGCAGAGAACCGACCGAAACAGAATTGAAACAGACAGAGTCAAAACAGACACATAACTTGCGCAGATCGCCAGCGCTAGCACATAGCAGAGGCCGTGACGTGCTGTGACAATAGTCACAACACGCCCCGTCACACCCTTTTGCAGCCCACCCAGCGACCACCATCGCCGCCGGACAGATCCACCTCTTCGTCGTCAGCGACGATGCCCAGAATACCCCATCAACTTGCCGCCGTCCTCAGGCAAGGACCCTCTGCCCTTCGTGCGGTGACGCTACCCAAAGCCGTGCCCCCGTCGACGGCGTCATGGAGAACTACTTTTGCAGACTTCGCTCGAAGCTCAATGTCTTTCGTGTGCACAATTCGTAACCCACTCGCCGTCTCGCCGTCAACTATGCTTGGTGGCAGCACACCGTCTCCGGTACTGACTATGGTCCAACAAGTCCGGCACGCCTCGCGGGGTGCAGAGTACCAACCCTCGCAGCGGAAGCGGAAGCGCAAACACGGGTTCCTTGCAAGGAAGCGCAGCGTAAATGGGAGGAAAATACTACTACGGAGGGCCGCAAAGTCTCGGAAGTACCTCTCCCATTAGATGCGAGAATCAGAGGAGCTGGTACGTGGTTTCGACGTTTGTGAGGGGCAATCTACTCACTCACTGTTAGTCACCCTCACATGGCGGAGCAGCGAAACGTTGCGGTGGAATCATAGCATATCATTGCAGGCTGTCAGTATCTCAGGAATAATGTATACATGCGTTCTAATATCGCGATACAACGTTCTCGCATGCCACTGCTACGGCGTATCAGCCTTACGTGCCCAGTTTAGCGGGGAGACGTGCCAACGCGGCAGGTTGTCAGCTCTGAAGGTGACATCCGCCTCCTCGTCGTAATCATCGGCAAAGTTGTCATTAGCCTGCCGCGGTGTGAAGATGAACCCGTCCCTGATTGAATCCACCAAAGCGGTGATGGGTGTTTGTTCCACGGAAGGTATTGGTGGTAGCGTTCTGGCAGCCACCGGTGTTACGGGATCGACAGAAGAGCGTGCTTCTGAAGATGTGATGCGTCGCGGGGTTAGTTCATTATCCTGAGTAGCTGGAACTGCGTTGCCTTTAGTGTGGTCCGTTGAAGCCACTGACAATGATGAAGGCTCTGTAGGGGATGGAGGTAAAGGAATCTCCGCAGGCTGGGTGATCTTTGAAATGAGGGGGTCGACGACATTGTCCCGCTGGACTCGCGAGGTAGATGGCGGCTTCGATCTCGTAAGTAAGGCGGGACCTTGTTTTGCTGCCTTGGATGGTGGGTGACTTTTTGCTTTCATGGCGGCCTCGACTCGTGGTTGATGCAAAACAGTCGTGGTGCTTTGGCGCGCGAGCTGGGACATAGTAGGTTTCGTAAGACGGCTGCCCTCTTTTCTGTGTTGGGGGTTGCCAGCTGGCTTGTCAGCTTTGGGATGTGGTTTAGACACAGGTGGCTGGGGCTTAGATTTCCCTGGTCGCTTGTCCGATGAACTTGCGGTGTGGTCTGCTCGTGGTGCGGTTGTTACGCCGGATGAGGGCTGACTTATCCTCTCAGTTCCCGCGAGGGTCAGAGCGGCTACAGAGGATGCGTTGGTCGGCATGGGGTTGGGCACGCTCTGAGAAGACGGCCGAACCGGTCCCTTCGAATGAGTCATTAGCTCAGCCTCTGGCAGTTGCTCCGGACGCAGCACACGTCTTGCGCCTCTGGCACGCCCATGCACTATGTCGTCGTGAACTTGAATGGCAGTCATCGGGACTGCTTGATGCTGGGTTAGGCCGGGCCTGAGAGGGCCATGCTTCGGCTTCTGTAGCTGCATATCACCATCATGTCTTGAACGAGGCTGCGATTCGACACGCTTTACGCCAAGGGACTTGGAGTATGATGCTGTGACCATGCTTTCCGCAGAGGTAGTACTACTGTACGATTCTGCGGGACTACGAGATCGTTCCGGAGCTTGGGCTATGTCTCGTGAATGCAAGGTTGACGACGGCAGAGCAGTATTTATCCCAGACACACTCAGTTGAGAGCCCGAGCGAGACCGAGCCGACGCGACGGGATTGCCAGATCGATATGTGCTAGTCGAGCGGACGACCTCCGGCTGACTTCGTTTATTGTCATTGCCTGAGCCTGTAGACAGGGAGGACGTAGGGCGTGAGGTGGGCTGAGACGATAGACCAGAAGTAGCCCCTATATTAAGATACTTCCGAATAGTAGGAGTCATGGGTGCTGTGAAACTAACTGGATGTAAGCCGTTGGATTCACGCGACTCACACGTACATCGCACCTGTTGATTCTTTCAGGGAGCAATACTTTGTAGGCATCAAACATCTGGCGACCGTATTTTCGAACGTCTGCGTTGGCATCCACCGCAGCGGTTTTGATGAGCAATTCCACCTCTTTGGCGCGAGCTTCCTTCTGTACGTCTGGTGGGTTTGCACAGTTGAGATACGTTAACGCCGCTTCAACTACCGTCAGGCGTACTGATACCGCTTTATCGTGCGCATGCTGCGCGAGAAACGGCAGGAGCCACGGAGACTGAGTGGAAGAGATAATGGTTTTGAGACAAGTTCGTGCACGGTTCACGAAAACTTTGTTCGGTCTTGATGAGAGTGTTAGAAGAGTCGGCACAAACAGTGGGAGCAATGGATTGAAGGCATTTCCGAGCTCCATAACAGATGTTGACAGAAGATCAATCGCATGGCCAGACAGGCGAGATCGCTCGGAAGAGACGGCGCTGTTGATAGCTTGCTCTTGAGAACGTAGAGCAAGTATGAGTTCGTCGGGAAGAACTGAAGAGTTCCGTTCTACAATCCGTTTCAGCGTTTCAAGCCCTTTCGCAATGGTATTCCACGTGTCTTCCGATTCTTTCAATATAAGAGCGTCCTTTACTTGCCGAAGCTGTGGCTCTAAAGTCATCTGAAGACTCCTGTAAATCGGGGACAGCGGTTTGTTACTACAAGACTGTCTTACCTTCGGGATTGTGTAACAACTTGAGTGCACTAATTCAACACGCACGATGAGACGCGTGACATAACGCGCACAAGTGTTTCCCACGGTTGCATCGTGATTCAATACATTCCGAAACGGGTGACTCTACGCCCGGGCCGCTCCATAGAGTCGACTCTACGTGACTTGCTACCATATAGGGCAGTCATATGTGACAGCGCTGCCACGCTTCGACTCTACGCTGCAACGAGGCTCGCAGCCTCAATTTGGGTGTGGGCCTATGTCGGAAATGGCGAAAGCGCCTTTGGAGGCCAGGATGCACCTGGATGGACCGGGACCGACCTAAGGCACTACAGAGGATGATGATTTGCACGGAGGAAGGCACCACACATTTGGATAGTCTCCAGAGTCTCCGGCTGCCCACCAGAGGCTGAGGACCAATCCGGAGGGTTGATGCACCTTCCGAGGCGCTGACTGAATTTAGATAGAATCCGGAGGCACTGCCTACATCCAGATTTTGATGGTCCATACTGGACAAAACTATGAAATTTATGCGCGCTTAACGTCTTTCCTTCAAGATCTCGAGAGATCCTTTAAATTTTGTGATTATCTTACAGGATCTGGCAAGATGATCTTAGATTATGGTATATAAATTTTTTTGGGCGGGGAGATATCATAAGATCTTCAGAGAACTGGCCTCATCAGGAAACACACTAAATCCAGGTAGTTAGCCACTATCTACGGAGTGCTCTCAGCATTGTTCTCCAGTCACCGAAGCAAAGTGGTGCACTGTAGAAAGACGTAGATAATCAACATGTCTTCGTAGCATGTGGTAGACAGAGATGCCTGGCTGTAGACTGACAACCAGAATTCTATATACAACTCAAGTTCAATGCTATAGTAGCATAGTATTGCCATTAATATCATTGTTTTCACTGCTAAGTCATAGCCATTGGTCTGCTTGTATTACGAGATAGAATCCATAATGACCCTCAAGCTAGAGCTCCCGCGTACAACAGTAACCGTACGTATATATGCTATGTACATTTGGTTGAACTTCAAGTTGCGTGAAGTGCAAAACACTGAAGGGCTCGAGAGCGCTAGACTGAAGTAGGGCCCATCAGCGGACTTTGATTTCTTCTACTTATTCGCTGGCACACCGCGCGTCGTCTTGCGTTGTCTCATCCTTTCACGTCCGTTGAGACACCTAGCCGCGCCCAGAAGACAACCAACTAACCACCTAACCCCTAGGAGGAGCGATAACGTGGCTAGTACAATGGGGGGGAGTGTGTAGTGATGCGAGGGGTCTCTGAGTCCCAAATCTGACTCTAAAGGCTCTACAGAAGAACAGAATGCAAGGAATGGATGGAACGCACGGAACAACAAGAGCGGAACAGAACGGAACACGCAAAACGGACGGAGCGGAGCGGAACGGAACGGAATGAAGAGAGCGGAACTGCAACACAACTAGAAGGGTGGAATGTAACGGATGGAACACAGTATAAACTCAACACAACGAATTGGAGCTGCAATGGGGCAGAAGATATGAAGTAGAAGCTCTAGGGGAAGGGTGGAATGGGCACAACGCCAAAGGAACGCAAGACAATCGCAATGGAACGCAGGGGAGAAGCAGGGGAACCAAGGGGGGCTAAGAAACACAAAGTCCGGACACACCGGGACGCAGTGGACACAGTCGCAGTCGCAAACACAATGGCTGAGTGGCTTGCCAATGACCACAAAGTCGCCGGAAACGCAGTGGAAGCTCAAGAAGACACAAGGGAGCGCAGAATTGAGGTGGTGACAGTCTGGGGGAGAGGTCTATTGGGTTGCTATCAATGGGTACATGCAGTATATGTGTAAACTCGTGTTCTACACCTAAAAGGAAAGTGTCCGGTATCATGGAAAGGAAAGAGATCCAGAACATAAAGGAGCATATGGAAAGGTACAAAACCAGCCAATGGGGGTTGAACTTGATAGAGGCGAGGGAGGAGCTGGTTCCGGATGCAATAACATTGGCCAAAACGTCAATCCGAGGTTCCCGAAAGCGGATGCATGCTGGATGGAGTGGATTGGGGTGAGAGGGGCCAGACTTGATCCATAAGACTCCTGTACACGTGGAAGAAGGTGCACCAAGGAGTTGCTGCAGCAGGGACGGGCGGAAAGGCGACGGGAACGGAACGGAACCAATGTGAGGACGGAACGGAACACTCGAGCGGAACGGAACGGAATGGAACGAGCGGATGCCCTGCAGAGTCCAGAGGAGGGCTCAGATGGTTGGCCTGGGCGGAAAAGGGATCCATGCAGCTGCAGCGCGTTTTTGGGCGTATCACCGTCCATGGCCTCTTTCTGAATCTCCACAAAACACTTCCCAGATCTCCAGCTGCGCTCAAGAACAATATGGAACAATGCATGACCCGCTAATAGTAACGTCTGCCGGTGAAATGCTTACCGCGGTCAGGATTGTATTGTCCAAGGTTCGACTCTTCGGGTTGCATACGTCGCTCGCGGCCCCAGCTGCGACAACAAAAACCTTTAGCCGCCAGTCTTTAGCGTGATTCAAGCTAACATTGTCGTTTTGAATGGTGGTGAGTCGATCGAGCTACTGTCAGCCTATTGGTGTGCGCTCCGCAGCTACGTTGAGACACCAAGCCGCGCTCGGATAAGAGACAAGAACCTACAGACCACCTAACCCCGGAACGGAGCGATAACGTGGCCTGCGATGAGCGAGGGAGTGTGTAGTAGTGCGAGGGTCTCTGAGTCCCAAGACTGACTAACCAACAACCAACACCGCAACGCAGAGGTAGTCAATCCGAACTCAACACTAGGTCAAGTGTGGCTGCTAGAGACGGAACCGGAACAACGATCGTGACACACACAGCAGGGCCTCCCGTCCGTAGACAGAAGTATACGTCCTACTAAGACTGGTCGAAACCACGCACAAGCACCAAGAAACCACGGAAGACTCTAGCACAATCCGTTGATACAACGGAACTACAGGATCCGGGGGAGAAGAGGGGACGGAACGCAAACCGTACGCACGGATCGGACGCACGGGAACGGAACACGCAAAGTCGCAAAGGGAACACAGTAACGCAGTCGCAGTCGCAGTCGCAAACACAGTATAACGCAATCGCAGTGAACGCAGAGTCGCAAAGTCGCAATAAGGAGTTTTTGGTAGAGAGAGTTTAGAGGTTGTGAAGGAGTTCCGGACGCGGGTTTGAGGGGTAAACTGTAGCGGGTGGATTCCTTGTCTCTATCCTACGCGTACAGGCCTCTTTATATACGGTAGAGCGTCCATAAGCAAAACCGAACTTAGAGAAACATTGTCCGTGGGTGACTAAGCGAGTGTAAAGAGACATGACACGATCCGTGCCAAGAAAAGAGTCAGAGGATAAAATATAGCATGAAACAGGTACGTCGGGGAGAGACGGAAAGGATAGTGCAGCGCGGAACGCGGACATGGACGAATGGGAAGTGGGGAAAATAAAGAATCAGGCGAGGGAGAGGGTAACAGCGAATGGGAAGACAAGAGTAGCGGGCGCCAAGACAGGAGGTGGAGCGGTGGTCATATGGTCCAAAGGGGCAGTCGTCGGAGTTGCGAACACGAGGCTAGGGGCGCTAGCAACCAATTTGACAAGCAGCTATTCTGGTCCGTCCGATAACGCCGAAGAGAGTCGTCCGTCGATCAAACGGGGGCGAGGCGTCGGTCGTCCGAGGGGAAAGCACATGGTCGTCCGTGGTTGCCAGAGTCCCGTCGTTAATTTGAAGATCCGCGACGAGTAGAGCGATCCGAGAGTTCACGAGAAAGGGATGAGGGTACAGGCAGACGTTCCGTGACGACAGAGTTCCGTGGTTCGAAGGGTTCCGCGACGGACGTATGCGAGGTTCCGTGATGGCGACGGATCAAGCGGAAAATGCCGATTTCAGGAGTCTGGAACGTGCAGCCGTTCAGCCACGTGTCATCCTCCTCCCTACTGAAATTCGAAGCCGTCCCCGGCTTCCTGATGGGGATAAGTGACTCGTTCCGCGCGCCTGCCTCATTGTCGAGAAAGCCGTCCTTCTGAAAATTTCGCCAAAGTCCCCATCCTGCACTCAACACTTCTTTTCCCAACCACCACCACCAACTCAAACCAAGCTCAACATGTCCCCCCTCGCCGTCGACATTGCTATCCAGCGTCTTCGTTGCTTCACGGAACGCAAGACCACCAGCCTGGAGAGTGCCCAGTGGCAAGTGAAGTTCCGTTCCGTGCTGGTAAGTGGACGGATCGCTCCTGCAGACGGGTGGGCTGACTGGTCACGGTGCAGGCGTCCGCAGTCGAAGAGCTAGAGACCGTGGGCGACGAAGGTCTCAGGGAGGGGATCCTGGGTGCTGCTGAGGCCCTTTGGGATCTTCGTCACGAGATGTCGTTGTCCGTCATGGAGTCCCTGGTGGATGCGTTGTCCGTGGCCTCCCCTTTCGTCCAGGAGTACCATCGCCAAGGCCTCATCAGCCCGGAACGTCAGGCTGCCTTGCGCAATTTGCGCTTCCTTCGACAGGTCTCCGTGACGCCCGCCAACCAGGCCATCCATGGTGGTCCCACTCCCATCCAACTCGACGAGGGGGTCGCTCCAGGCCTCGCCACGTCTCAGACCCAGCCCACGCCCGCTGCTGGCTCCAGTTCCGTTCCGCTCGACACGGGTTCCGGGGACCAGACGGGTCCCACGGACGACGATACTGTGGTGGGCGCGGAAACGGGTGCAGGTGCTGAGGACGTCGACACTGCTATGGGCGACGTTGGGGGTGCGGGTGAGGAGGATGCAGACGCAGAGGGGGATGCAGATGCGGCGGGAGAGGTCGACAAGGACGGAGAGGCCTCGTCGCAGGCCGAGGATGAGGAGGAGAAGGAGGAGGAGGAGGAGGAGGAGAGCTCCCCACGGACTGGGCGTACTCGCGATCGTTCCGCGACGCTGGTGCAAGGTGCGTCCGGGCCCAAGCCTAAGCGGGCTCGCAAGACGGCTGCTCCTGCGGAGGAGCAGGTCGTTCATCGCGACGGATCCATGGTGAGTGGCCTATTTGATGGTCGCCCGGATCAAGAGGTGTACACTTATGGGTCCTATCAGTGTCCCCAGTGCCAGTCCCGCTCGAAGGCAGAGTGCATCGTTCCGGTCAAGGATGGTGTGACGCATGCCTGCGTGAACTGTGCCGTCCGGAAGATTACTTGCGCGTTTTCGTCGTCGGGTAAGGCTGCGCGTCGGGGTGGCTCCAATGTGCACGGGAAGTCGAGGGCCGCGGACCAAGAGGACGAACAAGCGATGGCAGAGACCTCTGCCCCAACGCCCGCGCCACGACGTCGTCCCCAGCCCGTTCCTAGGGGTGCAGCGGCCAGGGATCCGCAATTGGCTCAGGGCGGATCGTCGACCCAGCCTGCTCCAGCGGGTACAAACGTTCCGGAACGCCAGGCTGTTCCTCGTCGTGCACCCGCTTCCCGTCCTCGTGCTCCTCCCGTGGCTGCTACTCGCTCCCTTCCCTCTTCGTCGACTGCGCAGGAACCCTTTGGTAAGTTTGCCTTCTCGATCCGCGGTTCCGTGGTCTGATCCGTGTGCAGCTATTCCGCCCAACACGTTCCCTCACACGGCGCTGGCTTCTTTCTTGGCGCACGGAACGCGCCGCTCTTTCCTCTCCTATACGCCGGAGGAACTTCATCGTGCCTATCTCCTAGGCTACTTGGCGGAGATGCGTGCCTACCGGATGGTGCACGCCGCGGAGCTTCAGTCTCTCGACCACAAGATCGCGGTGCTGGAGGCGCAGGTCGCTAGTTCGTCTTCCGCGCCGCGTTCCGTGATGTCTCCTCCGTCTCCAACGGAACCGGAAGTCGTCGACGTCGACGCTGAGGGCGAAGAGGATGCTGAGATGGAGGTCGATGAAGTCGTCGTCGGGAAGGGGAAGGCTCCAGCGAAGAAGTAGCTTGAGTCTTGAGGCCTTGTGAGTTGCTCGTGTCCGTCGTCCGTGTTCCGCTTGTCTCGTGTTCCGCGTTTTTGAATCCTGTAAAGTATCCGCTCGTGTATGTACTATAAAGTGTCCGTGTTTCTGAAAGATGAAAGGGAGTGATGCGAAAGAGAATAATAAGTAAGTATTTTCTGGGTGATGTAAGTAGGAAAAAGGTATGAAAATGAGTGAATACGGGGCGTAAAAAGTCGAAAAATGGTCCAAAATTTCGAGTTCCGTGCCTGAGCGCACGGGTCCGTTTTTCGTTGGGCGGATTTGGGCATTTCTGCCTTCCTCCTCCCTACTGAAACAAAGAAGCCCTGTCCCCAGGGCACGAGGGAAAGTCGAAGTGGGTGGTCATCAGAGCTGGCTCATCATCGACCTAAAAGGGGACTCCTTTAAAGGAGATCCGGGCGAAACGGAACGGGTGAGTCCATGGGTCAGTATAATAATAACGGAACAGAATGAGTGAGGAAGAGATAAGACGGAACAGAAAATAGACGGAAAGAAGTGTGTCTAAGGTTGAGGGAGATCCTCCGTGTCATCGTCGAGCGGATCGACGGCATCCGTGGGCTCGTCCGGGTCGTCATCGCCTAGTGAGGTGCTGTCCGTGAGTTCCTTCAGACGTTCTGGGGTAATGTCCGCAAAACCATCTGGTAGGGGGATGGAACGGCGGGCAAGGTAGGGAACGACACGGAACGCGGCCACGGGACGATCGAGGACGGAACCATCAAGTTCACACAGTACATAGGCCCCTCCTCTGTTGCGAGAGACGACGACGAGAGGGCCAAGGTACCGCGGACGCATCTTGCGGTTGAGTGCTTTCTCGATGGCTGTGTTCCGGATGAGCACGAGTGATCCGCGGGTAAAGTTGAAGTCCTTGATGGTGTGTGCGTTGTCCTGCTCGAATCGACGGGCTGCTTGTTTCCGGGACTCGACGACGTTGTCACGGAGCCTTTGAAGGTCCTCTCGACGCTTCTGAAGGGCTATGGCTCGACGGGCAATGAGATCCGTGGTCGATATGATAGATTCCGGAGGGGGTTGCAGGTAAGTTGCCTCGACGATATCGAGCGGAATGACGGGATGAGTACCAGTGACAGCGAAGTAAGGGGAGCACCCCATCCGTTTGCGGACGGTGATCCGCTCTGACCAGAAGACGGATGCTGCCACGGAAGCCCACTTAGACGCGTCTCCATCCGCTGCCTTGTAGACTGACTGGCGGACGTCGAAGTGAGACCGCTCGACCTGTCCGTTAGCACGGGAGTTGTACCCGCTGATACGGATGTGAGAGATGTGGAACTTCTTGGAAAGGTACTCGATAGCAGCGACGAATGGAGCCGAGGGATAAGTACTGAAGCTTCATACCCACCAGCTAGCCTAAATGATCTGATACTTCAGACCAAGGCTAATTGCTGGCAGTGAGAGGGAGAGTGATTAGTAAGCATGACAACTGATGTGGCAACGCTTTATTGGGTAGTTCCATCAAAGAGTGACCCAAAGGGGTGGGTAGCATGGGCTCCTATTTTATTAAAAGCTGAAAAAGCGGCCACATCAATAAAATAATGATCTCTGACCCATCAAATGACTAATAGACACATGCTTTCGCTTCAGATTGCCTAAAAGGGTAATGGAGTGCTCTCACCGCCTTCCTGGGCGCTTGGGCGCTTATTTTGTCGTTTTACTCCTTTAGGATGGTATCACATGACACAAACATATGCTGATGTCAGAAATAAAAATATGTTTTCTGAACCGGATTTTCCCCAGGATTCCGAATCTAATCTCAGAATGTCGATAGCTGCCCTGGTTCAGGAGTTATTTGAGGAACATTGAATATATTTCGCATTTTTGGATTTTCCCAGGCTTTGATCAGCTTGGTATAGGGGTAGCAGTAGGGGTATGAATTAGTAACTTTAGAGTCATGATTCTATAATGTATGGCCTGTGTCTATTAACTTTTTAGGTCATCAGGACATCATGTCACTTGGGAAAACATATAAATCAGACATATAATAATTTGCTTCCCTATTCATGACATGGGGTATTATGAGAGGTTTAGGGTCTCAAGTAGCTTCATTCCTACTACTATGATATGTATGCGAGAGGGTTTTATGATTGCATCAATGTGCATTACTGTGTAAGGGATGTTCTCCTCCTCCCCTTGGTACCAAAAAATGCGCCCTATATAGGCCTCTATACACATCTCCTTGCATATCTATTGCTTGCAGCATTTACCCTATGGTATAAACATATATTCTAAATACTTTTAAGGCTCAAAAACACGTCCTGAACCTTCTCAGAATGCTTCAAAGCGAATTTCATCGAAAAATACAATTATATTCAATTTACCCTCTCCTATGAGCCTCCTAACGTGTTTCCCTTCAGGCACAGCGCTTCAGGACGTGTCATCGTACTATATGAACCCCCATAAATATTTGTAGGCCCTCCCCTCTACCTCCCACCCTTTCATCAACTCAGAAATGTTGAAAAATGCGCAAAACACCCAAATCTGACATAGACTTGACATGTACTGCCTGCTACATAGCCTATAAATATCACAAAAAGTCATAATAGATACCCATACACTGTCCCTACATACTCCAGGGAAGATCTCTCCAGTAGCATGACATGCAGGTATGATATAGAAGGAATACAGCATAAGTGAGAAGTGAAGTCATTGCACTGTACATGCACATACCTTCATCCATGCTTCTTAGCCTGTTTCCATATAATAGTGTCTCAAGCTATTACTTAGGAGCCCAAGTATTGTACTAGATATGTTACAGAACCTTAATAGAGTATGATATCATTATTTGATAGCCCTCATGATGTGTCAGAGGATGTCAAATGTCAAATATATGTTCAAAAGCCTGTACAGAACGCATTTTTCAGCACTTCTGAGCTGATGGGAGAATGAGGGGTAGAGGGGAGGGCCTACAAATATTTGTGGGGGTTCATATAGTACGATGACACGTCCTGACGTGCTGTGCCTGAAGGGAAACACGTTAGGAGGCTCATAGGAGAGGGTAAATTGAATATAATTGTATTTTTCGATGAAATTCGCTTTGAAGCATTCTGAGAAGGTTCAGGACGTGTTTTTGAGCCTTAAAAGTATTTAGAATATATGTTTATACCATAGGGTAAATGCTGCAAGCAATAGATATGCAAGGAGATGTGTATAGAGGCCTATATAGGGCGCATTTTTTGGTACCAAGGGGAGGAGGAGAACATCCCTTACACAGTAATGCACATTGATGCAATCATAAAACCCTCTCGCATACATATCATAGTAGTAGGAATGAAGCTACTTGAGACCCTAAACCTCTCATAATACCCCATGTCATGAATAGGGAAGCAAATTATTATATGTCTGATTTATATGTTTTCCCAAGTGACATGATGTCCTGATGACCTAAAAAGTTAATAGACACAGGCCATACATTATAGAATCATGACTCTAAAGTTACTAATTCATACCCCTACTGCTACCCCTATACCAAGCTGATCAAAGCCTGGGAAAATCCAAAAATGCGAAATATATTCAATGTTCCTCAAATAACTCCTGAACCAGGGCAGCTATCGACATTCTGAGATTAGATTCGGAATCCTGGGGAAAATCCGGTTCAGAAAACATATTTTTATTTCTGACATCAGCATATGTTTGTGTCATGTGATACCATCCTAAAGGAGTAAAACGACAAAATAAGCGCCCAAGCGCCCAGGAAGGCGGTGAGAGCACTCCATTACCCTTTTAGGCAATCTGAAGCGAAAGCATGTGTCTATTAGTCATTTGATGGGTCAGAGATCATTATTTTATTGATGTGGCCGCTTTTTCAGCTTTTAATAAAATAGGAGCCCATGCCACCCACCCCTTTGGGTCACTCTTTGATGGAACTACCCAATAAAGTGTTGCCACATCAGTTGTCATGCTTACTAATCACTCTCCCTCTCACTGCCAGCAATTAGCCTTGGTCTGAAGTATCAGGTCACTAGGCTAGGTACATGGTATGAAGCATCAGTACTTGCCCATAAGGTGACGAATGGACCACCGTTATCCGAGACGATCTCGGACAAACCACCCCAACGGCAGAGTACGTCTTCGAAGAGCCAGTCGCCAATCGTCTTTCCGGTTTCCGTCCTGAGTAAACGGAACTCTGGCCAGTGCGTGATGGAACAACGGCCTTGGACGATGTACTTGTAACCGGACGACTTGGGCATGTGCATGGTATCGACGTAGATCTTGGCGAAGAGAGGGGCGGGTTGCGCAACAGTGGGTGGGATGAGGATCTGGCGTTTCTGACGCAGCTGACAGATGTGGCAAGTCCGGACGTACCAGGCTGCGTCCGCGATATGGAAGGGCCACCAGAAACGTTCCGAAATCATTACTGTAGTCGCATAAACTCCTCTATGAGCAGCACGGTCGTGACATTCGCGCAGGATACGGATCCGGTCTTCCGGAGGGATAACGAGCTTGTGAGCTCCAGACAGATCACGCTTCCAGAGTCGTCCGCTGTCGAGGAAGAACTGGGTAGCAAAACGGACGAATGCTTGCAAGGCTTTCTCAGAGAGATCCGTTGGCGGAACGAAGGTCTCGAGGAAAGACGGAACCTGCGCGAGCTTGTTGTCCGCGTCCGTTGCTTTTCGTGTTCGCGGAACGTCGTGGTACTCGAGAGGAGGTTGGTCCTCAGCTTCCACGTTAGCGAAAGAAGATGTAAGAGAAGTGGAGGGACGGAGCTGAGACCAGAAGTGCATGGTTAGGAAACAGGGACCAAGGGGATTTTCGTCTTCGTCGTCGTCAGGAGGATCCGGGTCACCAGGCTGAGGCGGGCGACGCGAGAGTCCGTCCGGACCATGACGTTCCCCCGGAACGTGTACCAGTGTAAAGTGGAAAGTGAGGATGGCAGCAATCCATCGGTTGATCGACGCGGAAGGGGCCAGATCAGGGTTCTGGATCATCCCTTTGATATGTTGCGCATTGACCTCGACGATGAGGTTGCGGACACCGATGATGTAGAGTTTGAGAGCTTTGAGAGAGCGGTAGAGTCCGTAGAGTTCCAGCTTTGGTTGAGAGAACCGTGCTTCCCGCTCGTTGAGAGTGATGGATCCGAAGCGGCTGTAGTAACGAACCTTGGGGTTATCCGGATCGCACTGAGCAAGGAAGTGACCTATCGCGAGGTATGAGGTGTCGACAGCGAGGATGACGGGTGCTCCGGAACGGTAGTCGATTGCACGGAGAGCGGGCGATTCAAGTACAGCCTTCTTCAGGTCTGCCTGCGCGGCTTCTTGTTCCGGCCCCCACTCGAAAGGTGCGTCCTTGCGGGTGAGCTTCACAAGATGGTGGGCTCGGTGCGCAAAGTTACGAATGAAAATCCGGATCACGCCAACGGTTCCGAGGAAGGCTCGAACCTCAGAGAGATTCTTGCACGGACCCCAGTTCCGGATGACGCGAACCTTATCTTCTTCCGGTATACGACCTTCCGGGGTGCAGCAGGATCCAACGACGGAGTACTTGCGAGCGATGCAGACGGATTTTGGGCCAGAGAACGTTCCGCCGCAGTAGAAGACACGGGTGACCACGCGATTGAGGTTCTCAAAGTGTTCGAAGACAAAACGACGGATCCCCGGATTGGACGGAATACGTTCCCAGTCACCGTTAGGCAACCGGTACTCGCTCGCTGGACCACGGACGGGGACATCGTCGATGTACGGAATGGTGACGTGAGGGATTTCGGGTTGGCAGGGGACCTTGTACCATTTGAGCCAAAATGGCCTGATCACGAGGGCAAGTTTATTCAACTACATACTCATCATGAGGCCCCCTACCAAAGCCTAGGAGCTTTTCAGAAAAGCCTGCTCGTCGATATTGTGTGTACTGCCTATATTGGGAGGGTACCTGTGGCCACATATTGATGGGATCAATAAAGAGATCAAAAAAAGCGCCCAAAAGCGTAAAAGGCTGAAAAGTGGCCACATCAAAAAAATACCACTTCCAGGGCCTAGGGGGGGTATATCAGATCCCATCTGGATGCCTAATATGGAGTGTGGCCAGGTGGTAGTGTCCCAATAAGGCTACGATTGTGGGCGCTTATTTTGGCGATTTTGATCGTGGCCACAGAATTGATGGGGCATGGTATTGGTGCAGCCCCCTGGTTGTTTTAGGGAAACTTTAGGTAGAAATGTTCTCTAAACTTGTGGGATTCAGAATATATAATTACTTTGGCCAGGGGATGTCTAGAAAGTGTACAAAATGCGATTCAATATCAGATCTAGCCAGATCTGGATCTGATGCACACAGATCCTTTTCCAGCACCTGAACCGGTTGGGGGATCCTCTAGTAAATTTAGGATAGTGATATTTGGTATATAGAGCATGTCTGGGCGAAGTTCTGGGCTTATCAGACGGTGGCTTGATATGGATCTGCATGGGGGTGCCTGAAAATGTGGCCAGGTTGATCCAGGGTGAATGGGGGGCCCTAATAATGATCAGAGACGTTTATCCTAATCCTATATGGTGTACTGACAAGGTTAAAAAGGAATTTTGACGATATCTTCACTGGTGGGGGAGATATGACCCATGTGCTCCTCCTCCCCTCCCCCTCCCAAAAAGGCGCCTACAGCAGCTTGCAGCTTTGATGGGGGGCTTTAGCAAATATTCATAATTATATTTGGGTGTGTTATACACGTCCTGATGTAGTTTTCAGGCCTCAATGACGTGTCTGGATGGAGATCTGCAGGGGTGTGCCTGACACTGTGGCCAGGCTGATCAGGGAGAAAGGAATGGTTCAAATAATGATCTGGAGCGTGTTTTCTAATATCCCATACTATATCTATAGTATACAAAAGGAACTGGGACGATAGCTTCACTGGTGGGTGAGATCTGGACCATGTGCTCCTCCTCCCCTGGACCCCTCCCAAAAGTCGCGTTATTTTAGGCAGAGGATTGATGGGGGGCCTTAGATATTTTAGGACATTGTTCTAGAGTATATATGACACGTCTCTATCATTTTTTGAGTCTCCCAGAGCGTGTCTTCATATTGCAATCAACTGGTCACATGACACTGTGGCCAGCTCTCTACAGGCAGGATGGGGGACTCTGGCAATAAACTAAGCCGCAGATATATGTTCCCTATATTCCCCCAACACGATCCAAAATGAATTTTGATGTTAGCTACTCTGGGGGTGGCTCAGTGAGGATGTCTTCCTCCTCCTCCCCCTCCCCTCCAAAAAGCGTCCTCCCATGGATCACACACTCAGGGAAGGGCCCAAATAACACTTGGACAATATTACCTGACATATAGGGCATATGTGTGCCAAGTTTCAGCCCTCCCCCATCATTATTACCCCCCCTAGAGCGTTCACAGCACTGATATACACTGGCAGAGACACAAGTGAGACAATGCATCCAAGTACATGACTGTGACATATGTAACCTAACCCTGTGTTCTGCACTGTATGATGCATGGGGGAAGAAGTATTCATAGGGGGAACCTGAAACTTGGTATATACATTGTCCATATGTCAGGTAATATTGTCCAAGTGTTATTTGGGCCCTTCCCTGAGTGTGTGATCCATGGGAGGACGCTTTTTGGAGGGGAGGGGGAGGAGGAGGAAGACATCCTCACTGAGCCACCCCCAGAGTAGCTAACATCAAAATTCATTTTGGATCGTGTTGGGGGAATATAGGGAACATATATCTGCGGCTTAGTTTATTGCCAGAGTCCCCCATCCTGCCTGTAGAGAGCTGGCCACAGTGTCATGTGACCAGTTGATTGCAATATGAAGACACGCTCTGGGAGACTCAAAAAATGATAGAGACGTGTCATATATACTCTAGAACAATGTCCTAAAATATCTAATGCCCCCCATCAATCCTCTGCCTAAAATAACGCGACTTTTGGGAGGGGTCCAGGGGAGGAGGAGCACATGGTCCAGATCTCACCCACCAGTGAAGCTATCGTCCCAGTTCCTTTTGTATACTATAGATATAGTATGGGATATTAGAAAACACGCTCCAGATCATTATTTGAACCATTCCTTTCTCCCTGATCAGCCTGGCCACAGTGTCAGGCACACCCCTGCAGATCTCCATCCAGACACGTCATTGAGGCCTGAAAACTACATCAGGACGTGTATAACACACCCAAATATAATTATGAATATTTGCTAAAGCCCCCCATCAAAGCTGCAAGCTGCTGTAGGCGCCTTTTTGGGAGGGGGAGGGGAGGAGGAGCACATGGGTCATATCTCCCCCACCAGTGAAGATATCGTCAAAATTCCTTTTTAACCTTGTCAGTACACCATATAGGATTAGGATAAACGTCTCTGATCATTATTAGGGCCCCCCATTCACCCTGGATCAACCTGGCCACATTTTCAGGCACCCCCATGCAGATCCATATCAAGCCACCGTCTGATAAGCCCAGAACTTCGCCCAGACATGCTCTATATACCAAATATCACTATCCTAAATTTACTAGAGGATCCCCCAACCGGTTCAGGTGCTGGAAAAGGATCTGTGTGCATCAGATCCAGATCTGGCTAGATCTGATATTGAATCGCATTTTGTACACTTTCTAGACATCCCCTGGCCAAAGTAATTATATATTCTGAATCCCACAAGTTTAGAGAACATTTCTACCTAAAGTTTCCCTAAAACAACCAGGGGGCTGCACCAATACCATGCCCCATCAATTCTGTGGCCACGATCAAAATCGCCAAAATAAGCGCCCACAATCGTAGCCTTATTGGGACACTACCACCTGGCCACACTCCATATTAGGCATCCAGATGGGATCTGATATACCCCCCCTAGGCCCTGGAAGTGGTATTTTTTTGATGTGGCCACTTTTCAGCCTTTTACGCTTTTGGGCGCTTTTTTTGATCTCTTTATTGATCCCATCAATATGTGGCCACAGGTACCCTCCCAATATAGGCAGTACACACAATATCGACGAGCAGGCTTTTCTGAAAAGGCCCTGCCTTTAGTAGGGGGCCTCATGAAGAGCAGTAGTTGAATAAAGATTTACTAATGATGAGGGCTTTTGTAATAAAATGGTACATGGTCTGGTGGGGTTGGAGGATCGAGGTGACGTCGTCGTGGAAGATCGGAACACTGTTAGTCCAACCCATGGGGAGAGTGGTGATCCTCATGGCGCCAAAAGGTGTCTGGAAGGTCGTCATGTCGCGCGACGACTCTGCAAGCGGACGGTTGTCATATCCAACGAAGAGATCCAGGATTCCGCCGCACGCCCGTCCTCCAAAGGTCTCTGCAAGGTGTTCCGGGATGGGCGGAACGCCGGAATGCTGGATAGTGACGCGGTTGAGAGGCTCTAAGGAGTGGACGATACGGAGCTTGCCATTCTTCTTGGCGACGGGGAACCATCGACTACGATAGGCGGCATTTGAGGGTTTGTAGACACCAGCTTTGATCTTCTCCAGTATGATCCGGCAGCATTCGTCGTAGATTCCGGGCGGGATAGGCATGTTCCGTTCTACCCACGGAACGTGAGGGACGACGGGAAATTCGACGGGTGGGAAGAAGTCGGTGCGGAAGCTTCCTCTTTCCTCGTCCGTCCATGCGAAGGCTTGATTATGGAGACACATGAAGTAGTGGAGCAGGCGTCGCTCTTCCGGTAAAAGAAAAGGATCAAGCCGTGCATCCGTCTCTTGCATGCGTTCGAGGGTATAGCGTCCGGACGGAACGAAGTCAGGGATGTGAGCATAGTTGATGACGGGCATAATCGACAACGGATCGCCGGATATGTTGCGTACGATGCGGTACTCCTTGGGCAGTTCCGTTTTCACGGGACGGACCTTCAGGTGCACGGGCTTGTACTTTTTCTTCGCGCCAAGGAAGATTTGACGCAGGGTATCGGGAGTGGCGCCTAGCTGATGCCACACGGAAGCGGAGAAAGAAGAGACGAGATCAAAAAGGAGAAGGGAAGAGATTTGAGTAGAGAGACGATCGTCCGTGAGCTTAGAGAGACAGAAGGAAAGAAAATCAGGGCCGGAACTGTCGATAGACGGGGGTATATGCTTGGTGAGATCTCCTCGGCCTGAGCGCGACTCCTCGACCCCTAAAAACCCTGTTCCGGGAGACGGAACTTGGGCTTTCCGCGAGGTAAGGTGGGGATGGTGACGCAGCGGCCGGTGTTGGGACACGTGAGAGTGATAGTTTGGTCTTCATTCTTGTAGTTCCGGACGACGGTAGACGCGAGGATATCGAACGGACGGCCTAACAGGATGTCATACGCAGCCTCTCGGATGACGTGGACCTGGAGATAGAAGACCATGTCCCCTATAGCGAAAGGGATGTTCCGTGCGAGGCCCAGGGAACGGTCGACGCCTCCATTCGCGCTTTGCATGTGTAATACGACGGTCGGATCGTAGGAGAGGCCAAGCTCATGACAGACGGCCTCGGAGCACGCGACGATTTGACAGCCCGGATCGAGAATGCAGTCCACCTCCTCGCTGTTAGCTACTAGAGCACGGATCGTACGAAGTGACCCGGACTCGTTAGCGACTTTGACGGGACGAGGTTCTTCACCCGGGGGAAGTGCACGGAGGTACGCTTCATAAGGATCCGCGATCCGGTACACTCCTCGAGGAAGGTCGCCCTGGGAAGTGAGGACTTCCGGGCTAGGCAGACAGACTTCTTCTTGCTCATGAAGGTAGGTAGCGGACGGAGCAGTAGGTTGAGCAGCCGGTAGACGTTTGGGTGTGATGAGGGAGCGCAGGTTATAACGGACGTCGGGTGAGATAGCGAGAAGCTCCTCGGGAGTGATCATGAGGCTGCCCTCCTTCAGGGCGCGGTTGAGTACCTTCACCGCGGTTTCCGTGCTTTCAACGGGAGCTGCCGTACGGAACGCCGGATCACGAGTTGAGGCTTTAGGTGGCGCTCCAACGTTCTTAGAGGTAGGCGGAATGTACGTTGCGTCACGGACCCCAGCTAGGGGGTGTTCCGCGGGCTCCTTGCTTGGTTCCTCCCTGGTAGGCTCCGGCGCAGTAGCAGGTTGCTGGGAAGCGGAGGCTGCCTTGGATGACGAAGGTTCCGTGTGTTCCGTCTGAGACGTTGGCTCCGGGGCAGGCGTACGATTGGTGGGAGCAGGTGTCCGTTGCCGACGATACTTGTCTGACATGGGCGGAACACGGACGGAGTCGAAACGGGTCTTATTGCGCAGGTTGAAGAGTTCCTGTTCTAGCGCGAAGATCCGTTCTTCATCGTCGCGGTGGTAGACGTAAGAGGCAGCTTGTCCGTCGTAGGAGGTTCCGTTGACGAGCTCCACCAACATCGAACCCGCTGGATCCGGGACGGCCGTGTACGAAAGACTACCCGCAGCAAGTTGTCCAGGGTTTCGTCTGTGCCATTCGAAGACACGGTCGCGCATGGTTTCTCCAGGGAGGTTCCGTGGAACAAATGTTCCGTTTGGCAGGACGATCTTGTTCTCCGCGTTGCGACGGATTCGACCAGCTGCTAAGTCTTCCGCGGCCGCGGGGCAGTTGTGGGTACGACAGTCTGGTTTTCCGTCGTAGTGACAGCCCATGTTCGCGGAAGATGGTGTGGGTGGACGCGGAACGGGTGCGTTAGCAGCGGAACTCGAGGCCATGCGTCCGAGGTACTCGAACAGCTTGGCCACATCCTCGATTTTGATGGTCGTTTCCGTGGTGGACGAAGTGGACGGAATAGGAGTCGCTAGAGTTACTGGGGCAGCGGCGGGAGCGGATAGGACGGTGGGAGTTCCTTGAAGATGAAACCGCATAGCTTCGTCGAGTGCGTCCATTCCGTATCCGTCACCCGGATGGGTGTCAGGGTGTTTGACTTGCAAACGCGTCGAGATAGCGGACATCTGGGTCCCAATGGCGTCCTCACACCATCGGTTCCGGTCGATGTCTGAGATCTTTCCGTTGGTGACTAACCACGCAGCCTGAGTACGATAGTTCCGGAAGAACTCAGCCCAGTCGCCAAGTGTCTTGAAGCCACGGGCCCTCCACTGCTGTACGTAGTCGAGAAGACCCTGACGGGTGTAACGGACAGTGGCATCCGCGCCTGGATAGAGCGCAAATACCTGTGTCTTCCAGGCGTCGTGGGTTCCGTTCGCGTACCCGGACAGCGTGTCCCATTGGTCTGAGACTTCTATCGGAACGTAACGGGTGGCGTAAGACTTTTTGTCCGCGTCCGCTGCAATAGCAGCACGGGTGAAGAGCTCTTCTAGGTTTTGGAAGTAACGGGACAAGGTACGGGGCTGCGCCGGATCAAAGGTAGGGGCATGACGGTCGCTGGAGAGGGGCATAGGAGTGGTGGCCATGGCTAGTTGCTGTTGTAGGTGAGAGACTTGGGCGTCGTACTGGTCGATGACTTCGAAGAGGCGATTGGTATGGGATTCGCGGGCAAGGAGATAATGGATTGGTTGGGGTTCTGAGGGTTCCGCAGACAAGGATGGATCAAAAGAAACGGGTGGAGTATCGGGTTCCTCTTCCGGAACGAGTTGGTTTTCTACTTCTTGGAATTCGTCCGCGGACGCGTAAGGGGATTCTTCCGCGGGCACGGAACGCTTCCTGGATTTGCGAGGCTTGTGTAGGAGAGTGTCGGGATCGGGTAGTGGTTCGAACTCTGAAGTTCCGCGACTACGGGTATGCTTCGAGGAACTCACCGCGGAACTCGATGATTGGCGTGGAATTTTTAACGAAAGTCAGATCTCGGAGATGTCAAGAGAGACCCCTCGCGGTGGGCTCCAAAATGAGACACCAAGCCGCGCTCGGATAAGAGACAAGAACCTACAGACCACCTAACCCCGGAACGGAGCGATAACGTGGCCTGCGATGAGCGAGGGAGTGTGTAGTAGTGCGAGGGTCTCTGAGTCCCAAGACTGACTAACCAACAACCAACACCGCAACGCAGAGGTAGTCAATCCGAACTCAACACTAGGTCAAGTGTGGCTGCTAGAGACGGAACCGGAACAACGATCGTGACACACACAGCAGGGCCTCCCGTCCGTAGACAGAAGTATACGTCCTACTAAGACTGGTCGAAACCACGCACAAGCACCAAGAAACCACGGAAGACTCTAGCACAATCCGTTGATACAACGGAACTACAGGATCCGGGGGAGAAGAGGGGACGGAACGCAAACCGTACGCACGGATCGGACGCACGGGAACGGAACACGCAAAGTCGCAAAGGGAACGCAGTAACGCAGTCGCAGTCGCAGTCGCAAACGCAGTATAACGCAATCGCAGTGAACGCAGAGTCGCAAAGTCGCAATAAGGAGTTTTTGGTAGAGAGAGTTTAGAGGTTGTGAAGGAGTTCCGGACGCGGGTTTGAGGGGTAAACTGTAGCGGGTGGATTCCTTGTCTCTATCCTACGCGTACAGGCCTCTTTATATACGGTAGAGCGTCCATAAGCAAAACCGAACTTAGAGAAACATTGTCCGTGGGTGACTAAGCGAGTGTAAAGAGACATGACACGATCCGTGCCAAGAAATGAGTCAGAGGATAAAATATAGCATGAAACAGGTACGTCGGGGAGAGACGGAAAGGATAGTGCAGCGCGGAACGCGGACATGGACGAATGGGAAGTGGGGAAAATAAAGAATCAGGCGAGGGAGAGGGTAACAGCGAATGGGAAGACAAGAGTAGCGGGCGCCAAGACAGGAGGTGGAGCGGTGGTCATATGGTCCAAAGGGGCAGTCGTCGGGAGTTGCGAACACGAGGCTAGGGGCGCTAGCAACCAATTTGACAAGCAGCTATTCTGGTCCGTCCGATAACGCCGAAGAGAGTCGTCCGTCGATCAAACGGGGGCGAGGCGTCGGTCGTCCGAGGGGAAAGCACATGGTCGTCCGTGGTTGCCAGAGTCCCGTCGTTAATTTGAAGATCCGCGACGAGTAGAGCGATCCGAGAGTTCACGAGAAAGGGATGAGGGTACAGGCAGACGTTCCGTGACGACAGAGTTCCGTGGTTCGAAGGGTTCCGCGACGGACGTATGCGAGGTTCCGTGATGGCGACGGATCAAGCGGAAAATGCCGATTTCAGGAGTCTGGAACGTGCAGCCGTTCAGCCACGTGTCAACGTTGATCTTTACCGTTGAAGTCCAACAATAGGTCAGTGCACACTTGTTTCCATATTGGGTGTATGGCTCATCGATGTCCGTCCATGTGCTCGTTAGGTGGGTCAGCGGGTTGACGAAGCACATTAATTGGCACTCGTATCATGCACAATTCATAAGTACATATGTTTTACGAGGTACGTAGAAGACTGTCTTCACAGAGCGTACACTAATATCTTCACTAGATTTGAGATCTGCAACACGTAGGCACTGTACTCGTCATATATAATTGAGCATACAGACAAGTTGCAACAATTGGTGGGGAAAAATGTAGTGGTTCAGCGTACATAGTTTATGTATAGCACCCTGTATCATGTATTTAGGCTTGGCTTGCAATGCAATTATTAGTCTCCCTATCGCGAGTGGTATAAAAATTGAGTAAATGCTATAAGTCTACGGATCTGTGCTGTTACTACCACGATCTACGAGGCCGCCACTCTATGCTACGGGGTGCTACAGAATTGCGTGCTTAGCGAGCCGTTGCTACACGTAGGGGATACTTGTCTATGGACAGTACAAGCGATACAGTGTCAACGTAGCTCTTGGTTGCGTCTGTGCTGTTTCCTGATGCTGCCTGAGGACAGACAATTTTGATGAGATCTTCTGAGATCCCTTTGAACAAGAAGTAATAGGTCTCTCAATAACCCCATTCTTGTCGTTGCATTATCAAAAGATCTTAGAAGATCTACTCTTCCAGATAGTGCTTAAGATTTTCTCTCTGCTCATGCTCAGACAATCTCTAGATATCTCGGTCATGTCATTACCACTACATCGTTGTAGTTTGCCATGTGTTGCTGCCAGCCCGAAGAAATCCTTTTCACATGTTTGCATCGTCGCCACATATGTTGTGTGGTAGACATTCGTTTTACCTCACACCTCTGTATAGTCTGCGCAGGTACATGTACAACTCTCTCATTCTATGAAGAGATTCTGATTCTGCAGCACCGACAATAGACTTGTCAGACCATATTTGCTCAATCATTACGGTAACCACTTCCCCTTAAGTTCTTTGTTGTTCCTGACATTGGTATGCTTTTTATCACAATATATAGCTCTTGTAGCATTTTGATTGTCCATAAACGTTAAACCCGTGAGCCCATGTCAGACTTCATTTATAATGTCTGGAGTGCAACATGCTAACACATATCCTGATTCGCGTTGTTTAAGTTGCATATTATAATTTATAAACCTACAGTCCAACCGTTCTACCATGCACCATTGCCCTTTGGATACACCATCTTCTGCTAACACCATCACAGGTTCTTCATCCTTATTGTTAAGTGATGATACTTGTGGGAGTGAGGCCATCAAGTGGCAGTTTACGATTCCTGAGGTTTTCAGTAACTTTAAACAACAGAAAAATACCTACTACATCAGAATAAACACATGATATACAAAAGCTACTCTATATAGCCATATAATTTATTATTACATGGAGTCTCAAAAATCATCAGATGCAGTATTGCTATGTATTGTATAATGCATTTTAGCTAAAGTAATCTATTTCAGAAAGGATAGGTGATGTTTGGCCTGTATTTGATGAACAGTGAGCCTTACCTAGTTTTGGAGCTTGGATTCAGAATCCTAGAAGAAATCTGAGCTGGAAAACATATACTTGTATCTTTCATCAAAAAATCTTGATGTCATGTGATCTAGCTCAAAACGTACAAAAAGCAAAAATAAGCGCCCAAAATGATCTATTGATCTATATTGCCTTTTTAGGCAATTTTCATACATCAATATACTGCAAGCGAATATTTGAATGTGATTGAATCTAAACGTCAAGACTCAATAACAATTTTGGACACACGTCCAATATTATGTAAAAGCAGTCATATGCATTTTATCCTTCCTTTTTTTGTTATAGTTATGTACATCAATAACACTTCAAAACTTGTCTTATAGATTATTTGAACAAAGGTAATTTTTATATTTGAAAGTTCAAGTTAACAAACTTTTGTTACTGTTATTATACACATAAGTAATATTGTTACCCTTCTTACTATAGTAACTAATGTTAGTTATCATCATAATACCTCTTACACATAGTCAGAAAGTGACACAACGACTAGTTCACCAAAATCTATTTTTATTCTCCGACTACTTGAGATTTGAATTGAACTGACGGTATTCTTGCCTCTTTTGCCATTTTAGGAAGTCCATTTGATGGCATCAATCACATCAAAATTGATGGCAGTACCAGTTTGACATGACACTTACGACAATGACATGAATTGCACTTAAGATATGCAAGAAACAAAGTGCAGTCCATTCGAAGTCCATCTGTACTTGTTTCTGAGCTATGTAAGCGTGCTTATGTGTAATTCCACTCAGGCGCTGACCGGTCAGCGCCTGAGTGGAAATCCAGGTAAGCAGTCTTAGGTCATATCTATAAGCTCTTGGTGTCATTTCATGTTATTTCCCTCATATCTCCATGAGTTTTCATCCAATTTGCACGGTTTTTATATCAAACGAAAGCTACAGTTTGTGGGCATCTTTTGATGGCATCATCACTGCACATGTTCAAAGCAAATAGAGCGTCAAACGTATATCTCTACAAGAACAGTTAAAATTATATTATCAGTAGCTTTCTATAGCAACAAAAGATAACTACAACACAATTGATGAGCCAATGTATTATTTCTGCAACTACATATTGTTCTTGAGCATCATACAAATCAAATTGAGCAAGTTAAGAAAATGACTCAAAGAGGAGTCGAACTCGCAACCTTTCGAATTCAAGTCTCGCGCGTTCACTTTTGTCCACCTCCACATGTCTGAAGCCGGAGTCTGTCTGAGTTTGAAAACTCAGGTCGTCATCTCATACTGTCCAGCCCATATATACTTCAATTTTAGTCCAAATCTTATGATAGTTATGTCAAACGAAAGCTCTTGTTTTCAGCTATCTATCTGTATATACATTATATATCTTTATCTGAAGTAGTCATACATGAGAGTCCAAATATATATCTCACCTACAAGCGCCCACATACAAGTCTTTCTTACGCTGTAGCAAGAGCAGTAACAAATAGAATTCCCACGGTTTGCCAACGAAATGCGTTACTTACAAGCGCCGTAAATGCACCACTCCGGATTGGAACGATTCTCTTTCGTTTCACTCAGGAATCGTAACTCACATTACAACATGCAGACCACCAGTAATTGCAACACCATCGCCAACCTCAAACTATGGCCATCATACACTGCATGGCACATTCTTTGCCCATACCTCATATTCAAATCTAGAGATACAAGTTGAAATCCAGCGCACAGAATACAGAATCATCGTGCATCTTCCCGGGTATGAATCAAATTGGATGTAAGTATTGGCAAACTATTGCGTGTACTCTTTCTCCCTCACTAGCCATGTTTACTCATGTTTTTTCTACAGAACACTTGTGGTTAGCAAGGCCGGCAAGCGGCAGATCACGATTCCTGAGGCTACTAAGATGCACCAATATTTATAATAAGTTACGGTGATCATATGAGTTGTTATCTATCAGATAGACATTTAAAACCACTATTTTGAAACAAGACACACTTGATCTAAATACAATAGTATACATTAACATTAGAAATTAGTCGAGATCATATTCAGAAGGTACGTATTGATTTTGACATCAAAATACATTGATGTCATGTTATGCTATTCAAAAGAAGCAAAATATTGAAATAAGCACGCAAGAAGAATAGGAAATGAGAGAATTGCCTTTTTAGGCAATATAATAATGTATATTAGCTATAATAATCATTCAAGCAATAGAAAACTATCAATATGAAAGTGTTTCTTATTTGCAGCAAGTCAAAGTTTGTTACTCTAGTTACACAGTTATTTTAGTGTTTTATTTGGAATTTGAGTAAGCAAAGTTTTCTTACTTTTGTTATTGCAGTAAGTAAACTCTGTTACCACTGTAGTGTCTTTCAAAACACTCCAGATATTACTGAAAATATTTAAACTCCCAACTTTTACGCATACTTTCTTCATATCTTTTGAAATACTCTGCCTATGAAAGTTCTGAGCTCAAATTCAGAATCCTGGGGAAAATTCAGTCCAGATGACATATATATCCATTTTACATCAAAATATATTGATGTCATGTGATCTGCATCCAAAACGGTCCAATTGTCAAGATAAGCACCCATAAACGCAAACAACACACTGTGTTACCCCTTTAGGCCATTTAGTAACAACTATCCAATCTACTCTTGATCTTCTATGAACTGATGCAATTTTTTTTTGATTTTTCAACTATCAGTAAGTATCAGGTTTGTTAATTGTGTTACTGACATAAATAAACTTACTTACCTCTTGACTATTTCTATTCATCTCATATACACTCAAATTTGCACAGTAAACACATTCACTCACTTATCAAGTACCTACCAGTTATGTCATCAAGTTTCTTTACTTACTGGCATAGAGCCTATACAATGTATAGTAAGAACCACATGTTACATGTCGCAGTTGTCCAAAGCACTATTCACGATTCCTGAGGTACGAAGAAGAATCGTTCCAGTGCGACCTAGCACTTTGGACAACTGCGAGATGTAACGCGAGTGGTCCGTCAGCGTCTAATTCTGCCAATACAGTGGGTAACAAATTCATTAGCATTTGCTTGTAGTTGGGCGCTTTTTTGATGTCAAACAGTTTTCGATTTTTACAGAAGCCATCACACAATCAACCTGCACAAAACTACATCAGATTATAGCCCTTGAGAAGACCTTTCAAATGATCTAACTTTCATATCAAAAGGTGGAGATTTGAGGAAGTTATGAGCTGGATGGCTTTGGATGACGACCTGAGATTTCAAACTCCGCTTCAAAGTATCATAGGCACTTTGTAATCATCTCAAGCACGTAGTATTACATACTGTACATGTATTTGAAGTAAACCCATACTATAAGACGTAGTGTTGGACATGGTGTCATGCGTGACATGATGCATGGCATGATTCCTGGCATGATTCCTGACATGATTCCTTGAAAGACGAGGATGACATATGAATTAAAAATTAGCCAACTGGCTATATACTTAATGCTCCAAACATGTCAGCAGGTATGTAGATGGCCAAGAATTGATGAGATCAATAGAACAGTTCTGGTTAAACTACGGTTTGATACAAGTACACAGAGAGGAACTGAAAATATGATCGAACCAGTTTAGAACAAGTAATAGGCTTTGATTACAATGATCAGAGCCATATATCCTGGCCCTATGGAGTGTACCAATAAACTGGAAAAGAAATTGTGATGATATGTTTGGTAGCAAACAAGATATGACTTTTCCCCTCTTACTCCTGACCAAATATGTGTATAATTCGATGTTATTACCTATTTATGGCTTCATATATGTAACTCATGAGCATCATGATATATCAGAGGGTATGAAGTAATATATTCTGATTTTTCCGAATTTTATTGATGCACTTTCAGTCTTGAAAGAAGGATGCAAAAGTGGCACCTACAGGATTGGAACCGGTGACCTTTGGATTTCCATATTTGAAACATAGTAAACATGCACAAATAGAGCCCGGTCCACCTACTAAGAGGATATCACGAGAATTTGGAAACTGGCGCTGACCGGTCAGCGCCAGTTTCCAAAATGGCATCATTAGCAGTGTGTCAGCACATTCATAACCTATGATATAAAAATATTTAAATACATGAAAATATATTTGAAAATGGGTGTTGGGGGGCTTTCTAGCGTAAGAATGAATGCCGGGAGACTCATTAGAGTATGTAAGGGATGGGTAAGACTTACTTACTATACTTTGTATAGGCTCTGGGCCAGTAAGTAAAGAAACTTGATGATGTAACTGGTAGGTGCTTGATGGGTAAATAGATGTGTTTACTGTGTAAGTATGAGTATATATGAGATGAATAGGAGTAACAAAGCGGTAAGTAAGTTTGCTTACTTCAGTAACAACAGTAACAAACTTTATACTTACTAATAGTTGAAAAATTGAAAAATTGCATCAGTTCAGAGAACATCAAGAGTAGGTGTTACTAAATTGCCTAAACGAGTAACATAGCATGTTGATTACGTTTATGGGCGCTTATTTTGACAATTGGACCGTTTTTGATGCAGATCACATGACATCAATATATTTTGATGTAAAATAGATATATATGTCATCTGGACCGGATTTTCCCCAGGATTCTGAATTTGACCTCAGAATTTTGATAGGAGAAATATTTCAAAAGATATGAAGAGAATGTTCACAAAAGTTGGAAGTTTGAACAGTTTCAGTAATATGTGAAGTGTTTGGAAAGACATTACAATGGTAATAGAGGTTACTTACTACAATAACAAAAGTAAGAAAACTTTGCTTACTCATATTTCAAAATTCAAAAACTTTGATGAATAAAACATCATAATAATTGTGTCAATGTGTTGATTAAAGTTACTTGATTGTTCACAATCCCTGAGGTACGAAGAAGAATTGTTTCAGTGCGTGATAGTGCTTTGGACAACTGCGACATGTAACATGTGATTCTTACTATACATTATATAGGCTCTATGCCAGTAAGTAAAGAAACTTGATGACGTAACTGGTAGGTGCTTGATAAGTGAGTGAATGTGTTTACTGTGCAAATATGAGTGTATATGAGATGAATAGGAGTAACCCAGAGGTTAATAAGTTTACTTACTTCAGTAACAACAGTAACAATGAAAAATTGAAAAATTGCATCAGTTCGTAGAACATCAAGAGTAGATTGGATAGTTGTTACTAAATGGCCTAAAGGAGTAACACAATGTGTTGTTTGCGTTCATGGGCGCTTATTTTGACAAATGACCCGTTTTTCATGCAGATCACATGACATCAACATATTTTGATGCCAAATGGATATATATGTCATCTGGACTGGATTTTCCCCAGGATTCCGAATTTGAACTCAGAATTTTGATAGGCAGAGTATTTTAAAAGATATGAAGAAAATCCTCACAAAAAGTGAGAAGTTTGAACAATCTCGTTAATATCTGAAATGTTGTGAAAGACATTACAGTGGTGATAAAGGTTACTTACTGCAATAACAAAAATAAGAAAATTTTGCTTACTCAAATTTCAAAATTCAAAAACTTTGATATATAAAATACTATAATAATTGTGTCAATGTGTTGATTAAAGTTACTTAATTGTGTAACTAGAGTAGCAAACTTTGACTTGCTGCAAATGAAAAAGACTTTCACATTTACAGTCTTCTATTGCTTCAATGATTGTTATAACTAATAGACATTATTAAATTGCCTAAAAAGGTAATTCTCTTATTTCTTAATCTTTTTAAGCACTTATTTTTATATTTTGCTTCTTTTGAATAACATAACATGACATCAATATATTTTAACCAGGGTTCTGAATATGATCTGAAAATTTCATCATCTTCTCTGGTATAGAGAAAATATGAGTTCTGTTGTACAGATTGAATAATTTGTGAACTTTGCTTTGTATCACATCATGACATAAGTATGAGTTGAGCTTCATTCTGTTCATGATATTACTTTGTGAAATCAAATATCTTCTACAGTAACAAAAATGATTTTGTGATGTGACTGATTTCTAATGTTAACGTGTTATGTTTTATTGACATCAAGTGTGTATTGTTTCAAAATAGTTTTACTAAATGTCTATTCGATAAGTAGCAACCCATGTGATCATCATAACTTATTATATATATATTGATACATCTCAGTAGCCTCAGGAATCGTGATCTGCCACTTGCCGGCCTTGCTAACCACAAGTCACGCACTGAAACAATTCTTCTCTGTACCTCAGGAATTGTGAACAATCAAGTAACTTTAATCAACACATTGACACAATTATTATGATGTTTTATTCATCAAAGTTTTTGAATTTTGAAATATGAGTAAGCAAAGTTTTCTTACTTTTGTTATTGCAGTAAGTAACCTCTATTACCACTGTAATGTCTTTCAAAACACTCCAGATATTACTGAAACTGTTCAAACTTCCAACTTTTATGAACATTCTCTTCATATCTTTTGAAATATTCCTCCTATCAAAATTCTGAGGTCAAATTCAGAATCCTGGGGAAAATTCGGTCCAGATGACATATATATCCATTTTACATCAAAATATATTGATGTCATGTGATCTGCATCAAAAACGGGCCAATTGTCAAAATAAGCGCCCATGAACATAAACAACATGCTGTGTTACTCCTTTAGGCAATTTAGTAACACCTATCAAACCTACTCTTGATGTTCACTGAACTGATGCAATTTTTCAATTTTTCAACTATCAGTAAGTATAAAGTTTGTTACTGTTGTTACCAAAGTAAGCAAACTTATTTACCGCTTTGTTACCCCTATTCATCTCATATATACCCATATTTACACAGTAAACACATCTACTTACTCATCAAGCACCTACCAGTTACGTCATCAAGTTTCTTTACTTACTGGCCCAGAGCCTATACAAAGTGTAGTAAGTAAGTCTTACCCATCATTACATACTCTAATGAGCCTCCTAGCACTCATTCTTACGCTATAAAGCCCCCCAACATCCATTTTCAAATATATTTTCATGTATTTAAATATTTTTATATCATAGGTTATGAATGTGCTGACACATTGCTAATGATGCCATTTTGGAAACTGGCGCTGACCGGTCAGCGCCAGTTTCCAAATTCTCGTGATATCCTCTTAGTAGGTGGACCGGGCTCTATTTGTGCATGTTTACTATGTTTCAAATATGCAAATCCAAAGGTCACCGGTTCCAATCCTGTAGGTGCCACTTTTGCATCCTTCTTTCAAGGCTGAAAGTGCATCAATAAAATTCGGAAAAATCAGAATATATTATGTCATACCCTCTGATATATCATGATGCTTGTGCATTACATATATGAGGCCATAAATAGGTACCAACCTCGAATTATACACTTATTTGGTCAAGGGTAAGAGGGAAAAAAGTCATATCTTGTTTGCTACCAAACATATCATCACAATTTCTTTTCCAGCTTATTGGTATACTCCATAGGGCCAGGATATATGGCTCTGATCATTGTAATCAAAGCCTATTACTTGTTCTAAACTGGTTTGGTCATATTTTCAGTTTCTCTCCGTGTACTTGTATCAAACCGTAGTTTAACCAGAACTGTTCTATTGATCTCATCAATTCTTGGACACCTACATACCTGCTGACATGTTTAGAGCATTAAGTATATAGCCAGTGGGCTAATTTTGAATTCATATGTCATTCTCGTCTTTCAAGGAATCATGCCAGGAATCATGCCAGGAATCATGCCGGGAATCATGCCATGCATCATGCCATGCATAACGCCATATCCAATACTACGTCTTATAGTATGGGCTTACTTCAAATACATGTACAGTATGTAATACTACACGCTTGAGATGCTTACAAAGTGCCTATAACACTTTGAAGCGGAGTTTGAAATCTCAGGTCGTCATCCAAAGCCATCCAGCTCATAACTCTGTCAAATCTTCACCTTTTGGGATGAAAGTTGGACAGTTGGATAGGTCTTCTCAAGAGCTATAATCTGATGTAGTTTTTGTATAGATTGAATGTGTAATGACTCCTACAAAAATCGAAATTTGTTTGACATCAAAAAAGCGCCCAACTACAAGCAAAAGCTAATGAATTTGTGACCCACTGTATTGGTACAATTAGACGCTGACGGACCACTCGCGTTACATCTCGCAGTTGTCCAAAGTGCTAGGTCGCACTGGAACGATTCTTCTTCGTACCTCAGGAATCGTGAACTGTGTACTAGACACAATCAGATACTGCACATTATTGCTGACTCCTGGCAACCAAACGGGGGTAAATTCACGTCTCCCTGTTTGATCCTCATTGAACTAATTGCTTGCCTATATTTTTCCCAGGGCATTTTGAACGATATGTCTCATTCAACCATGATGCTGATCTCACCAGAGTCCATGCCTGATTGGATGGTGAATCTTTAAGAATACTTGTGCCTCGAACGACACATTTTGCAATGTAGATGTTCACATGGTGCTTATAATCTAGTCAGCGGTGACTAACAGAGATGTGATGAGCTAGCTTTGAATATTCTAGCTATCGCTCTTAGATCAGAATCGTCTTCTCGCACATGCTTACTTATGTGCCCTCCATCCTCATTCTCATTCTCATCCTTATCCTCAACTTCAACTTCAACCTCATCTTCATCCTCATCCTCGACATCTCCCTTGCCATGATCATTTTCCTTATCCTCATCCTCTGTGTCACTTTTGTACTGAGGGAATACACGGAACAGATCTCTCAAAACAGGAAGACTGATTGTCACAGTGCCAGGATCGTTCCACAGGATTGCCTGATCATCGGCCAGCCACCGTCCCTTATTAAATGCTTTTGGCTTGATTTTGCTGAGACGTATGTTGTTATGATACAAAATCAGCCATATGACGGTTTGTGCGGCTGCTAACTCAGCTTTGAATTTCTCACTACGAGGGGCCATTGAGCTTTCTGCATCCATGTCGCTCGCTTCGTAGAGCTTCGGCCAAAGGATCATACATGCTAGCAAGATGAACAGTTTTCGCAGAACTGTACGTGAATTGTCAATTCTACAATTCTACTCATCACAAAACAAAGAAACCTACCAGGTGTTTTGGGTGTGTACACTAAAGTTGAAGCCATTCAAGAGAGTAGACACAACACCCCACTATGTGATGCATTGGTGGCACTCTGATTTGTGAGAGTAGCGCAAACACGTGTGATCTCCGTGAGATGTAAAGCTTCAAATAGTAAAAAATGGCCTCCTGTGAAGATACTCTTGGAAAGAGTATAAACTTGGTGTATTGCACCAGGAGGTTGAATCCTAGTATCACCGAGTTAGATATAACATTGTTAATTTCCCTATATCACGTACACAATAGTTCCAGAGCTCAACACAATATCATGTGGTACGGCTTGAGACTTTAATTCCTCCGTATCATTCACCGATTCCAGCAATTTTCTCCTAGTCTTCATAGCTTCCTGAACATCGACGTCCTCAGATTATTGTGCTCCTGCGTCAGACTCGACAAAGCTCCATAGCTTCAGGCCTTTACGACAAATGACATATGTGCACAGGCCACCACCATCGTGGTGTGATTTACTTAATGCCCCTCCAGTTGCAAACAAAGCCCAGGCCATCAAAAGCGATACGCCTGTCTCAATTGTACAAGCACCGAAAGAGTTGTTGGATCTTTTCAAAGAGGCTTTCAATATCTCCCAGAATTCATTGAATGCCTTGCCTTTCTTTGCTGGATCTTCATATTTGTCTCTCTTATCATCCATGTGCTTTCTCTTGTTACTGGCTGAAGCTTTTCCAAACTTAGTGTGATGTGGCTGCTCTTCAGAATATTTGAATCCCATACACCTGGTCTTTGCCAATGCTTTCAGTGAGCTCACAATGCGTCTGTTTGGAAATAAGAAAACAATGTGAAACCTCTATAGTAAAGAACATCACCATATCAAGGGAGGAATTGTGTCTGAGGGAAGCGAAATGTCTAAACAATTCAGACAGTCGTTGGGATCCATCAATGCTGCGTAGAAATCCCGAATGGTACTCTTCACGGTCTCCAGAATCTGTTCAACTAGGCTGTTGGCTATGAAATCACGGAATCATGTCATGTCAGGTAAACTAGGTGTATTCTCACTCACCTGAATCTGGCGCTCCCCCACTCTTAGCTTGACTCTCGGCATGTCACAAGTTTGCAAGCAAAGCTAAACAAAAATCAATTTCCACACTATGGAAAGAAAACCTCATCTGCCCACATTGCCACTGTATGCCGCGGTCATCAAAATCTAGACAGGCAGTCTCGGCCAGACGCTTCTCCGTCCACTCATAGGCATGTTCACCGTCGCTATAGGCAGTGAAAGCGACCTTGTGTCCAGTTGACAGCAGCTTTGTGACTGTCTCGGCGTGAGCTCGGCTTTCAGTGGGTGAGCATCTAGGTTTTGCTGCATTGAACACCGTTATCATGCACTCACGTTGGCCATTTGATGCAGTAGTGTCAAGTCCTTTCTCAAGCATCCATGCAGCAGTTTCAGCCATGTCATCCTATGTAATGTAGAATAAGCTTGTTTTCTTTTACCAAATCGACTCAATACTGCAAAGAGATTACACTCACATCCACTGGGAGAAAAGCCTCCATTCCATTTATTCCACAGGTAACATAGCCAGAGCTTTGCCATTCATCTTCAGGATATTTGTAGCGATCACAAGGAAAAGGCTCGTAAGTTGGTTGGCAGGTCGGTCTTGTCATCGGAGTGGTCTCTACTATATCTCAGGCTCAATACTTGCAAGAAGATTGAGTTGAGTCAAGTGTTGACTGCATCTTACCTTCATCATCTTAATTGTCTATATTGTTCCTTTGTTTATCTATTTAAAGATCGTCTGCATCTCCTAGAAATCAATTAGTCATCATCAATTCAGAAAGTACACTACGTATCTGTCGCAACATTCTCATCCAGACTCTGTCCTTCGCCACCTCTTGCCAGACTTGTGTCATTGTCGCTAGCTTCTCTAAGACTTGTGGTTAGCAAGGCCGGCAAGCGGCAGATCACAATTCCTGAGGCTGTTGAGATGTACCAATATATATAGTAAGTTATGATAGTCATATGAGTTGTTATTTATCAAATGAACATTTAGTAACACTCTTTTGAAATAAGACACACAGAATCTAAATAAAAATATAATACATTAACATTAGAAATTAGTCACACTACAAAATCATTTTTGTTGCTGTAGAAGGTATTTGATTCGACAAAGCAATATTTTGAACAGAACAAAGTCCAACTCATACTTATGTTACTTTGTGATACAAACCAAAGTTCAAAGATTATTTAACCTGTACAACAGCACTAATATTTTCTCCATATCTTTTAAATGACAGAAGATATTGGATTTTTGAGATCATATTCAGAACTCTAGTTAAAAATACAATCCCAGCAAGGCATGGATTAATTTTAACATAAAAATATATTAATGTCATGTTATGTTATTTAAAGAAAGCAAAATATCAAAATCAGCGCTCAAAAAAAAAAGAAATGAGAGAATTGCCTTTTTAGGCAATTTAATAATGTTTACTAGCTTTAACAGTCATTGAAGCAATGGAAAACTATAAAGATGGAAGTGTTTTTTATTTGCAGCAAGTCAAAGTTTGTTACTGTAGTTACACAATTAAGTAACTTTAATAAACACAGTGACATAGTTATTATAGTGTTTTACCAAAGTTTTTGAAATTTGAAATTTGAGTAAGCAAACTTTTCTTACTTTTTTTATTGCAGTAAGTCACATTTATTACCGCTGTAACGGCTTTTAAAACACTCCAGATATTACTGAAAGCATTCAAACTTTCAACTTTTGTGAATACTTCCTTCATATCTTTTGAAATGCTCTGCCTATCAAAATTCTGAGCTCAGATTCAGAATCCTGGGGAAAATCCGGTCCAGATGACATATATATCCATTTTACATCAAAATATATTGATGTCATGTGATCTGCATCAAAAACGGGCCAATTGTCAAAATAAGCGCCCATGAACATAAACAACAGGCTGTGTTACTCCTCTAGGCAATTTAGTAACACCTATCAAACCTACTCTTGACGTTCTATGAACCGATGCAATTTTTCAATTTTTCAACTATCATTAAGTATAAAGTTTGTTACTATTGTTACTGAAGTAAGCAGACTTACTTACCTCTTGGTTACTCCTATTCATCTCCCATATACTCATATTTACACAGTAAACACATCTACTTACCCATTAAGCACTTACCAGTTATGTTATCAAATTCCTCTACTTACCGGCATACAACCTATACAAAGTATAGTAAGTAAGTCTTACCCATCCTTACATACTCTAATGAGCCTCCTAGCACTCATTGTTACGCTAGAAAGCCCCCCAACATCCATCTTCAAATATATTTTCATGTATTTTATATCATAGGTTATAAATGTGCTGACACATTGCTAATGATGCCATTTTGGAAACTGGCGCTGTCCGGTCAGCGCCAGTTTCCCAAATTCTCGTGATATCCTCTTAGTAGGTGGGCCGGGCTCTATTTATGCATGTTTACTATGTTTTAAAGGTCACCGGTTCCAATCCTGTAGGTGCCACTTTTTGCATCTTTCTTTCAAGGCTGAAAGTGGATCAATAAAATTCAGAAAGATCAGAATATATTATGGCATGCCCTCTGATATACTATGCTGCTCGTGAGTTACATATATGAAGCCATAAATAGGTACCAACCTCGAATTATACACATATTTGGTCAGAAGTAAGAGGGGAAAAAGTCATATCTTGTTTGCTACCAAACATATCATCACAATTTCTTTTCCAGCTTATTGGTATACTCTATAGGGCCAGGATATATGGCTCTGATCATTGTCATCAAAGTCTATTACTTGTTCTAAACTGGTTCGGTCATATTTTCAGTTCTTCTCCGTGTACTTGTATTAAATCGTAGTTTAACTAGAACTGTTCTATTGATCTCATCAATTCTTGTCCACCTACATACCTGCTGACATGTTTAGAGCATTAAGCATATAGCCAGTGGGCTAATTTTGAATTCATATGTCATCCTCGTCTTTCAAGGGAATCATGTCAGTAGTGTTCACCAGGGGTCCTACCCCCCCATTCAGACTTGATACCCCTACCCCTACTTCCCAAAGTACCCCTACCCTCCGAAAAGGGTAAGGGTATATCAAGGGTCAGTGCGGGTACGGAGGGTACCAACGGGTACAAGGGTTTTTCGAAGGGTATCCGCTTAGTAATAGCATTTTTATTTGTAGAACTAGCAATCACCCGTGCACTGCACGGGAATTAGAATTGGAAGATGCAGCGTCGACGTTGCATGACAGAGGAGAATAAATACCGCGCCCATCCCTGCTGGCCTCCGCGCCGTCGGCGCTTCGGCCAGCAGTGACAGGCGCGCCCTATTCTCGACGGTGTGTAAGTATGTCGGAAGCTAAAGATTTTCTGAATTTGAAGAGGCAGTGGTAGCCAATATTAAATAAGAAATATATTTCCATGTAGTGGAAGCCGACGATGTCGATGAAGCGGCGTGAAGGTGAAGTGAAGCTCGAAGGCAAAGGCGAAAGAATATTCTGGAAGCACGATATCCAATCGGAATGTGTGTTTGTCTCTATCCAATCAGAAGACGTGTTTATCTCGACGTGTCAGCCAATGAAGAAGCCGAAATGTCGACGCGGTGGAGCGACCGCGTTTCTCTTTATAATAAAGAGGATGTAAACATCGTAATTTTAAAGTGTCGAGCGTGGCCACATCTGCTGTCTACTTGAAGCTGTATGCAACACACTATTGAAATGGCTCAACAGGCACAGGGTCCCACCAATGACGCCCTCAAAAACTTGTGGGAGTGAGGCCATCAAGTGGCAGTTTACGATTCCTGAGGTTTTCAGTAACTTTAAACAACAGAAAAATACCTACTACATCAGAATAAACACATGATATACAAAAGCTACTCTATATAGCCATATAATTTATTATTACATGGAGTCTCAAAAATCATCAGATGCAGTATTGCTATGTATTGTATAATGCATTTTAGCTAAAGTAATCTATTTCAGAAAGGATAGGTGATGTTTGGCCTGTATTTGATGAACAGTGAGCCTTACCTAGTTTTGGAGCTTGGATTCAGAATCCTAGAAGAAATCTGAGCTGGAAAACATATACTTGTATCTTTCATCAAAAAATCTTGATGTCATGTGATCTAGCTCAAAACGTACAAAAAGCAAAAATAAGCGCCCAAAATGATCTATTGATCTATATTGCCTTTTTAGGCAATTTTCATACATCAATATACTGCAAGCGAATATTTGAATGTGATTGAATCTAAACGTCAAGACTCAATAACAATTTTGGACACACGTCCAATATTATGTAAAAGCAGTCATATGCATTTTATCCTTCCTTTTTTTGTTATAGTTATGTACATCAATAACACTTCAAAACTTGTCTTATAGATTATTTGAACAAAGGTAATTTTTATATTTGAAAGTTCAAGTTAACAAACTTTTGTTACTGTTATTATACACATAAGTAATATTGTTACCCTTCTTACTATAGTAACTAATGTTAGTTATCATCATAATACCTCTTACACATAGTCAGAAAGTGACACAACGACTAGTTCACCAAAATCTATTTTTATTCTCCGACTACTTGAGATTTGAATTGAACTGACGGTATTCTTGCCTCTTTTGCCATTTTAGGAAGTCCATTTGATGGCATCAATCACATCAAAATTGATGGCAGTACCAGTTTGACATGACACTTACGACAATGACATGAATTGCACTTAAGATATGCAAGAAACAAAGTGCAGTCCATTCGAAGTCCATCTGTACTTGTTTCTGAGCTATGTAAGCGTGCTTATGTGTAATTCCACTCAGGCGCTGACCGGTCAGCGCCTGAGTGGAAATCCAGGTAAGCAGTCTTAGGTCATATCTATAAGCTCTTGGTGTCATTTCATGTTATTTCCCTCATATCTCCATGAGTTTTCATCCAATTTGCACGGTTTTTATATCAAACGAAAGCTACAGTTTGTGGGCATCTTTTGATGGCATCATCACTGCACATATTCAAAGCAAATAGAGCGTCAAACGTATATCTCTACAAGAACAGTTAAAATTATATTATCAGTAGCTTTCTATAGCAACAAAAGATAACTACAACACAATTGATGAGCCAATGTATTATTTCTGCAACTACATATTGTTCTTGAGCATCATACAAATCAAATTGAGCAAGTTAAGAAAATGACTCAAAGAGGAGTCGAACTCGCAACCTTTCGAATTCAAGTCTCGCGCGTTCACTTTTGTCCACCTCCACATGTCTGAAGCCGGAGTCTGTCTGAGTTTGAAAACTCAGGTCGTCATCTCATACTGTCCAGCCCATATATACTTCAATTTTAGTCCAAATCTTATGATAGTTATGTCAAACGAAAGCTCTTGTTTTCAGCTATCTATCTGTATATACATTATATATCTTTATCTGAAGTAGTCATACATGAGAGTCCAAATATATATCTCACCTACAAGCGCCCACATACAAGTCTTTCTTACGCTGTAGCAAGAGCAGTAACAAATAGAATTCCCACGGTTTGCCAACGAAATGCGTTACTTACAAGCGCCGTAAATGCACCACTCCGGATTGGAACGATTCTCTTTCGTTTCACTCAGGAATCGTAACAAGCCCGAAAGAAGGGATCTTGTTGTAGAAACCAGTATCAACGAGCTATCAGCTATCCAAGCGCAAGTGAACAACTTGCTCACCAAGTTAGAGGATTACCAAGCCTCAGAAGACCAGGTTCGCTTTGTGGTCCGCGGTTTCAATTTACTACCGTACTGATATAATATACTTATCAACCGCAGACTCTACCAAATGCGCACCGTGTATCCTCTCGCCACGGTTCTCCTGCGGTTACGGACATCAAAATGCCTACGTGCGAAGCTCTCGCAGCTGGAATGGAGTTGGAAGATCATTCTTACGACACAATATATGAATGCGTCGAGAAAAAGCACCACACCGAATGGTATTGGATACTCTATGAGGACGGAGGCCTCAGTCACGAGAACGCGTACGCGATATCGCTCGCTATGCACGTAGATTTACGGATACCCTTCCATGACGTGAAATGTACTGTCACACCAGACTCACCAGATTTCTAATATCATTATAGTACATTCACTGCGTTCTCGGACACTATATACTCATGATACCGCATCATTAACACTATATACATTGTCATACAACAGCTCTACTACTAGATCAATCGTCGACGGGGATGACGAAGTCATCCCATCCCAGTGAAACCTCGTCGCTTGTCTCCGGTCCTTTAACTTCTGCCTTCTCCGTGGCCTCATGGATGTCTTTGTCCTTCACCAAACCAATGCGTGCCCACTCACTGAGACAGAGAATCGCACGGACGGACTGCCCAGTGAGACGATTGCGAACATGAGGAAGCAGGATGCGCCCCTTCGAGAACATCCTCTCGACGTCGACAGTGGTTGCTGTGAGTGACAGGCGAGTAAGTATATATACGTCCACAACCATGCTAACAACGCTTACCTGGAATAGTCAAGTAGTCCAAGGCCATGCGAGATACTCGCGGATACCTTGCTCGATTGTTGTGCCACCATTTTAGGGGATCGGGACAGCTTCTCTTCGTCTCGACCGGTTGCGACCAGAAGTCTTCCAGCTCGTCGTCAGCGGTGACCTCCACATGACTATCTTCTTCGTCTTCTGACATGTCGTCGAACATGTTTATTGGCTATCGAGAGGAATTAGTTTCGTCGTTAATAGATCTACACAGGTATGCGACGCACCTTGGCTTTCTCCTTCACAGCCCCTGCCCCAACACCGTGTCCTTCGTCATCGAAGTCATCGGCTATCTCTACCTCTTCGTTTTCATCCAAACCGACCTTGCGATGAGCGTAGTTGCGCATGAACTCGTCTCGTGTAATCTCCTTAGCGGTTTCAACCCAGGTAGATGGCCATTTAGCCTGTTTGAAGTAGTTCAGCTTGTATCTGGGGTTCAGCGCTGATAGGATTGGTTAGTACTGGTATAACGAAGCAAGATACTATATAAAGACTTACCCATCGCAATCCGATATGACTCGGAACGATCACTGAGATCGTAATATCTATTGATAGTTTTCTTGCCCAATGACGCCGCAGCTCGAATACTTGGTGAATACTTCTTGTCGACGGATGCCGTGGCCAGATACTCGTCGATTCGATCCATGGCGGGGATCACAGCGGCTAGACTGGGCCGCTTGCGCGAGAAGAATTGGGTTGCGTCATAAAATACCTAATCAATCATATTAGCAACATGCGAGGATGCCGCAGTCATAATCAGAGTGGCGCACCTTGAGAACATCCCGCAACTGCTCCGCAAGCTCCCACTCGTCTCTAGCTAGCTCGTACTGCCGTAGTTGCATCGAACGATCCTCGGTAATCTTGTTGATAGCTTCCTTGTACTTGATAGCGAAATCGATCATGACGTACGTCGAATTCCAACGTGTACGCACGTCTCGAGGGATGTTGCGGTCTGGGAGCTCGAGTTCTTTGGTGATTCTGCGCCATGCGGGGAGTAAGATGGTAGATGAATTGATGACCGCAAATGCGATCTTCCGTAGCTAAGAATGGGCACCAGGGCATAAGTATAGTAAGTTACACAAACAAAGCGATTGACGTACCTTTACAAGGACGGTTCGCACAGGAACTGCCTCACTATGCAGTTCTTCCCGCTCCTCCTCTGACATAGCCTGAACCTCGTCGATCCACCCATCCAGGTTGTCGTCGCCAGTGTCGTCGTCTTCTCCCGCAAGTATTCTGCTGGTTTCTTCTTCGAGTTCCAAGCCATCCGCGAGGTCAAGCAGGCTTTGCGCGGCGTCGTCGAGTGGATCATGGCTGTTGCGTTTGGGAATGTCGAAAGGAGAGACAACGGACTTGCCCCCAAGAGCGAGGACATGGTCGAAGCATCGAACATGGTTGACGAGTCCTGGGAAAGTTAAGATGCGGGCGCCCAACTTTCCCACCATTGCACCATTAGCCGATGCGCTGTCGGTTGTAAGATGGTGCAACTTTGAATTTTACGGTGAGTAAATACGCCAGTATTGCCTGATTATTTGAACTAACATACCTTTTCAACGATTGCGAATTGAATCAGCATCTCTTCGAATTCGCGCGCAAGCGTGTCGGCGGTGTGCGACTCCGGTACTTCAACAATATCCAATGGGAACGAAAGCGGCTGACCTTCGTATTCAAGATGGACAAAGACCGCGGAGAATGCGCGGTGGTTAGGAGACGTCCAGCAGTCCGTTGTGAAATTAAGCTTTCCATCGTAGTCCTATCAAATTCTCGTAAGTACTACAATTCATTTTATGTTGCAGCAGTGGTTTATTACCTGGAGTAGCTTCGCGATACGAGCTCGCACGTTTTTGAAAACGTTCTTGATATCTCGGGATACAGTGCTTTGCGACGGAAGCCAGTAGTGAGGGCGCCCAGTCTTCATAAGACAGTGAAAGCTGTCGTCATCGACGATACCAATTGGGCGCAAATACTTGCATACCCAGCGGACAATTTCCGCTCTATTCGGCGGGAAAGACATGTGAGTCCTTTATGTTATCCTGAGCAGCAGTACACTTACCGTGTCTCTTCTCGAGTATGTTGCCGTGTAGAAAACGTTACCCGCCCTTTACCTTGGCGTTCAAACGCTTTCGCAATGGACCCTGAGCGCATAACGTCGTTCAGCCGTTTGCGGGTTTCAGTCGCATCAAACCCAGCGTCCTCGGCAACGTCTAGTGCTTCGGGTCCCCATGACTTGCAGACACGGGCATGCTTACGGAGATTGCTCGTCGAAGTTGCGTCCTTTCCATCAAGGTATCGGTGAACTGACGATGTGCATGTCAGACCTGCACAAGTGAACTTATGGGCCCTGCGCCCGTCTTTATTAACTATTTCAACCTCCGGCTTATAGAACGCATAGACTACCGCCGTCCATTTCGCCTGCAAGCGAGCTTGTGGATGGGTAGTATATCAGCAGTGAGCACAACGTTAATATTTATGCAGTTCAATCGGAATTAACTCACCAAGTTCTGCTTTCGCGTCCTCTTTAGGCTCTTCCGGTACACGTTCTCCGTTATCAACTTCTTCGTCGTCAACATCTTCGACCCTGGCTCTTCTGTCCCTGACACTCGGCGTAGTCTCCGTAGTTTCGGTGCTTGATCCACGGGTGTCTGTCAGTTTCGCCTGCTTCTTCGCCTTCGATTTACTGGAAGAGTTCTTTCGTTTCATGCCAGCCATTAAAAGGGATAGGATGTAGCGAGACTTCAGAGAGCCTGAAATTTTGAGAAAATCATTTGTTTATGTCCCGACCGCGGCATAAACGGGCGGCAGTAGATGAGCCGAGTTACTGGTTCTACCAAATATGGTTTCCGCATCAAATTTAGAGTGTAAACTTTATAGTTTAATGTCCGGCAGCATGCAGGCTGCTTTCCCGGTGAGATAAGATCATTACTGAGTGGAGGGTAACTAAAGGGTCCAAGGGTATCAATATCCGTACCCCTACCCCTACCCTCACAGTACCCCTACTCTCTACCCTTAAGGGTCTACCGGACCCCTGGTGAACACTACATGTCAGGAATCATGTCAGGAATCATGCCGGGAATCATGCCATGAATCATGCCACGCATGACACCATGTCTGATACTACAACTTATAGTATGGGCTTACTTCAAATACATGTACAGTATGTAATACTACATGCTTGAGATGCTTACAAAGTGTCTATAACACTTTGAAGCGGAGTTTGAAATCTCAGGTCGTCATCCAAAGCCATCCAGCTCATAATTTCCTCAAATCTCCACTTTTTGATATGAAGGTTGGATCATTTGAAAGGTCTTCTCAAGGGCTATAATATGATATAATTTTTGTGCAGAATGAATGTGTGATGGCTCCTACAAAAATCAAAAACAGTTTGACATCAAAAATGCGCCCAACTACACACAAAAGCTAATGAATTTGTTACCCACTGTATTGGTAGAATTAGACGCTGAGGGACCACTCACGTTACATCTCGCAGTTGTCCAAAGTGCTAGGTCGCACTGGAACGATTCTTCTTTGTACCTCAGGAATCGTGAACTTTGAAATCAAGCATTCAACACGCATAGGATGTCCGCTTCTGAAGGAGATTCCCAGGAAGTGTTGAGAATACGTTGTAATTGAGGTGTGGTGCTTCGCACAGTTTCAGTGAGAAGGTTGACAGGTACCTGACCTGTAGCCCACCAAACCATGTCATGCAAATTCCAGAAAATATCCAGTTCAATGTAGCTAACTAAATACCTTTGTAATTTTTCCAGTCTTTCTTGTCATTTCGCCGTGATCCATGGCGCATATATTTTGGATGTAACCCAGAGAATATAAAGTCAAACTGATTTTATTGGGTATACATATGCAACTGGTTTGAAAGATAAATGCCATAAAACGAAGTGATTTTGTATTGTATTGAAATGCAATCAAAGTCTGATAAAATTCAAAATGCAAATATACATCAAGTAAATATTGAATATATCACGAATGATGATAGCTATGAGAATTCTGAGGCCGGATTTGAGATCTTGAGTAAAATTCGGCCAAAAAACATATTATATGTTTTTTGACATTTGCATATGTCTCTGACATATGACACTATTTTAAAACAACAAACAGTTGAAAACAAGTGCACAAACACTTGAAAGATGGTGAATCTATACAATTACCCTCTTAGGTAATTATGAACAGATCATAATATGTCTATTACCTATTTGATAGGTCAAAACTCACACTGTGTGCATCATCCAATGTTCCAGGGCGGAAATGAATAAATGTTGGCGAGGGAGAGTTTTGAATGTTTCCAAGCTGTTGGCCGAAGAATCATTATTAAATTATATTTTTGGTTACAGGGTTAACATGTCTTAATGAGGCAATCAGGAATGTTTCAAATGTTGGCGGCCGGAAAAGTTCACCCAGAGATTAACAAGATTCGCTGGGCTCCTTTTGTAAAGCTATTTTGTGCAACATGGAGGTAGAATATTTATTTTTAGCTGTATGTTATCTTGAGCACCATATGAGATATAGTCAGAAAGCTATCCGAGTGGTGATTATTGGACATGATCTTGAGATCAAAACTGTTTCATTCCGCATCATGCACATGCTTTACTTCGAGAAACATATCTACTATATCTTGAAAGTTGACTCAGAGTCAACACATATTTCCCTGGCATAAAATGAGAATAAAATAATAGATGTCATGTTATGCATTAGGCTGGCTGGTTCTGGGTATAGCAAGCTTGTTGTTATCTCTGGGGACAATTGGATAATAACAATAATGTTGACATGGTAGTATCGGGAAACATTGTTACTTCTACGCTGGGCGGCAAGATGGAGAAATGTGAAACTAGTCTTGAGGGGAACATTATTATTGGTGCATCAGGCACCAGTATGAGTGGAATATAGTGAACGGTACATGGGGCAACATGAGGAAACCATACAAGTAACATTCAAAATGATCCTAGCGTGGAACATGCTTACCAAATGCTAGGACCCCTGACACTACAAATCCTGAGAAATCATCCTCTATCCTTTTGTGGTACAGTAAGTTTCTACGCAGTTTATATGTTTGTATTCTTGTATACGCAAGCTTTCATATACACACAACTTGGTTGTGTATATATTAAGAAGTGTCTAACCTGTCAAATTCTTTCATTGTGAAGCTGGAGTGTCCGGGGTATCGCCTCATGTCAAACATAAGGTTTGCAATAATCCATAATGTTGCAGCAAGGAAAGATCAAGATTATACTTCATTGCTGCACACGATGCTGCCTCCGGAACCTATTGTACTGTTAACTCAGGGAATATTGTGGAGCATTCTGCACGGGGGATCATCTTAAAAATTCCCCATCTGCTGTTCAGCATCATTTTGGTTTTATCCTTCCAATGCATTGTCGGAGGTTTTCGTTTTATCTCCGACCAATGTCCGTCAGCAGCATCTTCAATGTAGCATTGCTATCTTGGAAGACTACCCCCAGGTGCAACAATATGGACTCATTATTAATTATATATCGTGGTAAATTGTTGTTGCATTTTGGGCGGTTCTTTGAAAGTCTCGCTATGATAAAATTATAATATCTTCTGAATGCTACTGAGGGTAGCTTGTATTCTTTTTCGAACTGCAACATCGTGGACAAAACGTGATGACATTAGACAGGTTTCCTGGTATGCTGAATACTTGTCCAGTATATAACTTGTAGTTAGCAAGGCCGGCAAGCGGCAGATCACGATTCCTGAGGCTATTGAAATGTACCAATACATATAATAAGTTATGATGATCATATGAGTTATTATTTATCAAATGAACATTTAGTAACACTCTTTTGAAATAATACACACTTGATCTAAATAGGAACGTAACACATTAACATTAGAAATTAGTCACACTACAAAATCATTTTTGTTGCTGTAAAAGGTATTTGATTTGACAAAGCAGTATTTTGAATAGAACAAAGTCGAACTCATACTTATGTTGCTTTGTGATACAAACCAAAGTTCAAAGATTATTTAACCTGTACAACAGTGCTAATATTTTCTCCATATCTTTTAAATGACAGAAGATACTGAAATTTTGAGATCATATTCAGAACTCAAGTTAAAATACAATTCCAGCAAGATATGGATTAATTTCAACATCAAAATGCATTGGTGTCATGTTATGTTATTCAAAGAAAGCAAAATATCAAATCAGCACTCAAAAAAATAAGAAATGAGAGAATTGCCTTTTTAGGCAATTTAATAATGTTTACTAGCTTTAACAGTCATTGAAGCAATGGAAAACTATAAAGATGGAAGTGTTTTTTATTTGTAGCAAGTCAAAGTTTGTTACTCTAGTTACCCAATTAAGTAACTTTAATAATCACATTGACATGGTTATTATAGTGTTTTACCAAAGTTTTGAAATTTGAAATTTGAGTAAGCAAACTTTTCTTACTTGTTTTATCACAGTAAGTAACATTTATTACCACTGTAACGGCTTTTAAAACACTCCAGATATTACTGAAAGCATTCAAACTTCCAACTTTTGTGAATACTTCCTTCATATCTCTTGAAATACTCAGCCTATCAAAATTCTGAGCTCAGATTCAGAATCCTGGGGAAAATCCGGTCCAGATGACATATATATCCATTTTCCATCAAAGTATATTAATGTCATGTGATCTGGATCAAAAACAAACCAATTGTCAAAATAAGCGCCCAAAAACGTAAACAACATGCTGTGTTACTCCTTTAGGCAATTTAGTAACACCTACTCTTGATGTTCTCTGAACTGATGCAATTTTTCAATTTTTCAACTATCAGTAAGTAAACTTACTTACCGCTTTATTACCCCTATTCATCTCACATATACTCATATTTACGTCGACCACTACCGACCCACGCTGTCATGCGGTGTTTGCCGCAGGGAGTCCAGTGGCGCTCATTGATGGTCGATGGCCGCCGATGTTCTGCACTGAACACCACTGACCCTCGCACTCTCTCAGTCATTGTCGGCCACTGTCCCCCGATGGACCCTCATGGCTCCCAGTGGCGATCACTAGACGTCACTACACCTGGTTCGGCCGTGCAATGATGTTCACCGGAGGTCGGTGAGTGCCATCGTAAGTAGTGTGAAGTTCAGTGACGACCGCTGACACTCATCGTCTCTCGAAGGTTAGGTTCGCTGGTGCCCAATGAACATCAGCAGACATCGTTGTACAAGACTGTATAACGGGCAGTGAGTCGATTTCAGTACATCTTTTTGGTTACGCCCACTGACAGTCATTGGGTGTCAGTGTCCCCTGGCGTCCATCAATGGACCGCCATCCACTGTCGATCAGTGTCTGCTATTCACGTATGTTCGTGTCAGTGCTATGCTTGATATTTCCAGTGTAACGATAGGCTTAATCTAATCTGTAGGACAGTGGCTACCACTGGATACCACTGGCTATCACTAGCTCGAGTGCTATCATCGTCCGGTAGAAGGCACCGTTGTCAGTCCGTTGTCTGATGAGCGTTGTCGGGTGCACAGAACCCACGATCGGTACGATCTATGTCTCGCCATGAGATCTGAGATTGTTGTGCGAGCTCCTGACGTTGTAAGTCTTGTGGACTGTTGTGTATAGACATCTCTACTAATGATACATATATGTAGTCTTCAAACTATATATGAGGTTTCATTATAGGCTTCGAAGATGTCAAAAGCTCAAGGTCCGCCGTGTGCCTACGTACTATCGTGGCAGACATGTGAGCAGACGCTTACAACGTATGGTGTGTAGGATTTACTTCCGCACATATATCCTATTCGATCTTAGAGCCCAGACTGTCTTTAAAAGGCCTGAAATTTGCGACACCTGCTCCCTCCCCATCTGTACAACGCACACCTTCCCTTGTCCTTCCCTCTCCCACCAAAATGGCAGAGACATCGGTCCCTCCGGTGGCTCCACCTTCAGACAAAGTCGAGGAAGAGCTTACCGGTCCTGTCAGCATGTTGCGTCCGAAGGATGTCCTTATTTCGATTGCGAAGGCAGTCGAGATTCCTCACTACAACACCCTGGACTTCAACTCGCTGACGAAGGCCAAAATTCTGCCACTCATCCAGCGGCATTTGAAGGCTCAGTCTGCTACGCTGTCGATCGACCCACGGTTCCAGAAACTGTATAGCTACGGCAGCTGCTCCAACGCAAGAGAACCTCGTGCACCAGCCAAGAATAGTGCACACAAATCCGCTGAAGATGCCACTGAGAAGGTAAAACCACAGAAGGATGTTGGAGGGTAAGTGCGTTTCATCATTGCATGTACTACTATTACTTATCGCTCTGATAGAGCACATGAAGTGCTTCTCGAAGGGAAGCATACTACGGATCCCCCGGGCCAAAAGCGTCAGTATCAGACTTTGGTTACAAAGCCGGGTAAAGATGAGTTAATGTGCGAGTTCACTTGCTGCATAGTGTTGCTCATTAATCCTTATGCACGCAGTGCAAAGCGATACTGTGAAGGCGTCACTCACACTTTCTCATCGCTGCTCGGGATCGCTATCCCCACTTAGTTCACCGTCATCACCGGTGGGACTTGGAGGCGACAGAGATGAGGGATTTAGGGGGCCAGAGGGCCTCCGGGCTCAGTCCCCAGATCTTGTTGTCAATCATCTTGATGAACACAGTGTCGGGGCAGAGGCACAAGACCATCCCTCCCCCGAACTTCGGTTGAACCGCGAGCCAAGCCCACCTCCTATGCCCTCTACGCCTCAGAAACCGAAACGACCCAAGTATGAGCGTAAGTAACTAGTATTGCTGTATGCCGTGTTTCATCTGACAGCATCTTGCTCTTTAGTTTGTGTTACCCTTCGCGATTTCGACGCGCGTTGTGATCCACAGCAGGTGTGGCTTGCCGCAGGAGGCTCGGACTCGGATGTGCCCATTGATGTGCGGCCGAGTCCGAATGGAGAGAACTCTATGTTCTATGCTCGTCTATCTGACGTCATTCCTGCTGCACTCAAACAAGACACTCTGCCTAAAAGTAAGTAATGACCTCGTTGATTTGGTGGTATGAAATACTGATGTACAGACTTGGTTATAGAAAAGGGTGGCCGCGTTTGGCGCGATGCTGCCATTGGTGATCATGCGAAGACGAACATCGGATTAGTTAAGGATCTCATCACAGAGACACAGACAAAGCCCTTGAAGCTTCCTCGTGTCAATGAGTATCTGCTTACCCAGCTTCCAGGCGGTGCTTTGGGGTGCGACTTACTCATTCAACATGAGGTATGTCCGTCTTCGTCATTGCCATGCATTGCTATACAACTCATATGTGCTGTTCATCTGATAGTCTGACCTGGAAGGACATGACCGTGACTCTAATGTCCTACCAGCACCAAAAGGTCCTAGCTGTTTTTTCCGATTCACCATCGCCCTCGCCAGTACCAAAGACTCGGAAGGTCAAGTCGAAGAAGAGTACAAGCCGCGCAGAAGTCTCAGAGAAGTCTACTATCGAACCCAGTCGTGCTGACATACTCAACTGGCTCGGTCGAACATTGAAACCACCAACGGAATGGGTACGCGCTGAGACAGCGGGGCATTGTCTGACTCGATTTCTGGCAGTACAGAACACATTGACACACATTCGCGAGCTTGGTGCAATCCAACCGTCAAGCGGTGGGTGGAAACTCCCCGATGGTGAGTATCTTGTCTCGAACATACAATCATTTATCATCAATTGTGTCCATTACTAGCTAACGTGCGACTCACAGATTTTGACGAGTTACCAGGCGGCAAATTCGTCAAGGACGACGTGCTCAAGGCACTCAATATCAAGAAGGGCACTGCCAGCGCGGATGCGAATCTTTTCAAAATAGAATGCACCGACCAGAAGCTCCTCGAGAAGTGGATCAAGAACCCCGAGAGTAAGGGACTGAAAGAGAAGTTCTCGGACATGTCTATCAACATGCTCAAGGAATGGAAGGTGTCCCACAGCGGAGCATCGTCTTCCGGTTCAAAGAAACTTCCAGCTCCAAGCAAGGGGAAGGGTAAGGAACGCCAGAAGGACAGTCGAAAGCGTGGTCGCAACGACTCGGAGGAGTCTGGCGATAGCGACGTGAGTAGTACCTCTGACTCTAACTCTGAGTCCGAGGAGTCTCACAAAGGGCGGCGTGGAGGGAAGATGCACAAAAGGCAAAAGCGCACAGATGAATATGATTCAGATGATCTTGATAACTAGCTACACATGTTGTTTCCGTTCCCAAATTCATGTTCTATTGCACGTTTTTGCTGTGCATATGAATTTATTATGAAATTACATTGACTCTCGCTCAAAGAAGATAAACTGAGTTTTTCCAATAGGTTGTACACATCCGAGGCATGTGTAACTTTGTACATTATATCTATACATGTAGAAGGCAAGGCTAAATTTGCTCTTCAAGCAAAATCAGGTTTCATTGCGCTGTTATGAGTGGAACAACCCGCAGGTAGTCTTGTACTCTAATCAAGTTTTCACTTGTCGTGCAACTTTGCTATAGGTACCTAGTTCATAGAATATCAAATGGTATGGATATAATGAACCATTCAAAGCCAATAGTCAGCAGTGAAGTCACTTCATCGAGCTTGAGCTCTAGTACACAGGCGTTGTGCTCGGATGATTGCCTTTTATAGTAACCCGCACTGTAGAACCTAATTTCAACGATTTGTTTGCCTCTCGTGTCTTCTCTATCTTAACCCCCATTTACCATGGCTCAAGTACCTACAGTACATGACTTTATCCTCGTACTACAAACCTACTTTCCTCCAGACCTTCCAATGTCACACGCAATGCACATTCTCTCTACTATGGAAGTGTCAGCCGCACTACTACATCTACATCATAATCAACACCACGATCCACGCCAACCATTGCAAACTGCCTGGATAAAGCACTTTCAGACATCCTAAAACGTACCTTTCGAGGGTTATCAGACATAGAACAGTTCCAACCTGAGAGTGTCGAGGAACTGGCTGCTGGACAAAATGAAGTTATTGAACATATCTATAGAGACGTACCGCAGCTGTTCGATTTCCTTGGAATGGCGGTGGGCGAACCTGATTCCACAACCTCATTATTCCCTCCAGCATATCCACTCCTTGTCACTACCCGAATGAACTGCTGTCTTTGCGGTGAAGACATTCAGCGGCGTACATTACGCTTGGACAAAGATCAGGGGCTACAAATCGTCACATTATTAGATGAAAACCTACGATGGACTCGCGCCGAATTATGCATAGCGAACTGCAGTCGGTGCAAAGCCTTGTTTTACCCAGACAAGATTGTCTACAGTCATCAAAATGATCGACACCAGCAACTTGAAGACAAACCCACGTATATATGCATATCCAAACAGGGAGTTTGGGCTCATCGGAGAGTGGCGTTGATGTAGGAGCATGTCATGCAGTGCCTTGCAGGGGGTTGGTCGATTTTCGCAGAGTGGATCAATTCTGTTGCACAAGCCAGAGGAGAATATACCTATACTATGACTGCTCGACAATCGAAACGGCTTTTCATCGAGCACTTCTCACGCAGGCTCCTATTAGTCCACGCCCCCGACACTCCTTTCTTTTCCCCGGCGCATGCAGCAACGGACAACCTCGCAGCTGCAGTACGCAATGTGATTGGGGAAAATAGAGGTGTCCTTCCAGGCGCATTAGTGCATGGATGTAAAGATTGCACTCACCAGAAGCGCTACCAAGCGGACTTGGTTGCTGAAGGTATTCCGCTTGTGGCGGGCCATGTTGCTGAAGTTGTTGGTTTACTGGGCGGAGCTGAATTTGATAATGTGAGTCGTTTAACTCTGCATCATGATACTGGCATGTACTAACAAATGATGCTGCAGATACCGGCAGAAAACAATATTATTCTGCCTCAAGTTCCTGTACAACAGGTGATGCCTCCAGACGGAGACCGCGGTATGGTTCGCTTAGCGGTCATGGACGGTAAAACTATTGAACATAGGGTGAGCCTGAATTAACATGTTGCAGTGATAGTATAGTTCACTTACAGTATAGAGAGATATGCGCACTTATAGACTGCACCAAGCCTTTGAACAACTACAAGAATAGAGTATTTTGGTTGGGTTTTTAAAACACTTTTTTCTAAATCGTTGGAGCTCTCGGATTTCCCCATTGTTGCGCCAACGCTACCTATCTGCCATTATGATTGGTGGGAAACCATAGATTCGCGAGATTTACGCTCCAAGCGCTGCTCGGAACACGGCTGGTGGAGCTCAAATATTTCGCAGAAAACGTTTCAAATCGCCCAACCAAAATACTCTGATGGGCAATTTTGCAAGGACCATCTTCAACATTATGATATCTGCGGCATCATACCCTGTGGTCGTCCTGTCACTGCAGGTAGCCCAACTTGTGATACACCTTCGCACCGTGACTGGTATAAGGCCTGGGCCAATCATTTTAAACGTCTGTCATTCCCAGGCGTCCAGCGAGTAATCCGACGCCGTCAAGTACAGCAGGACAAGAATGCACCAGCACCCACCGGTCCTAACTATAAAATTAAGCTTCCACCACTTGGAGACTTACCTGGTCGAGAAGTGGTTCACACTTTTCGAGCAGCATCTGTGTACTGCTTAGAGACAGTACAATGGGCGTGCGGAATGCCTATTGGGTGGGGGAAATGCTATCGGGCAGAGAGTCAGCCTCAGGTGCTCGGAATCCTGGACAGGATCTGGGACAACGCACCAGAGGATCTACCCAGCTTTGTGGCATACAATGATGCTTGTGACCTCCTCCAGCATATCGTAACCACTGTTCCAGACAGTCCTTGGCTCACATCAGCAAAGTTTATCGTCGATGCTTGGCACTATACAGGTCATCGCGCGACTGATGTGCTTTGTCGGGTATGGTGTGACCCTGCGCCTACAGATGGAAGCCAACCAGATCTAGTACGGGTAAATACAGATGATGACGAGACAAAACACCTTACTCGTGCCTTCAACACCAAGACTACAGAGCAGCTAAACTCATGGCTTGCAGACTATGAAGCTCAGCTTTGGCAAATGACTGATGTTAGCTATGATTTCTTTGTTCATGTGCTTATATTACTATTTACGGAGAGGATCGAGAAGCAGATCCTGTGGAAGAATAGAGGATTGATTGACGAGGAGGATCTTGACGGAGACGAGGGCGAGGATGCAGACTCGGAGTGATTCTATTATTGTATTCAGTTGTGTACTTGATTCCCAATATATCAAGGTGTATACCATCGACAACCAGTGTGGTACAATGCCCGCCGTTGTATACCAATGACCGCTACTGACCAGCATACCAGTAGGTCAGCGACCACCATCAGAGTACACCGAGAGGCAATATACGTCGATGACGATTGGCGATGCACGATGGCGCTCGTTGGACCACGAGGCAATGTTCAGTGGAGATCATCGGCATCTGTCGGAGTGTAATGCCCTTCCCCTGTCGGAGTTCACGATTCCTGAGGTATGAAGAAGAATCGTTCCAGTGCGACCTAGCACGTTGGACAACTGCGAGATGTAACGCGAGTGGTCCGTCAGCGTCTAATTGTACCAATACAGTGGGTCACAAATTCATTAGCATTTGCTTGTAGTTGGGCGCTTTTTTGATGTCAAACAGATTTCGATTTTTGCAGGAGCCATCGCACATTCAATCTACACAAAAACTACATCAGATTATAGGTAAGACCTTTCGAATGGTCCAACTTTCATATCAAAAGGTGGAGATTTGAGGAAGTTATGAGCTGGATGGCTTTGGATAACGACCTGAGATTTCAAACTCCGCTTCAAAGTGTTATAGGCACTTTGTATGCATCTCAAGCACGTAGTATTACATACTGTACATGTATTTGAAGTAAGCCCATACTATAAGACCATACTATAAGACGTAGTATTGGACATGGTGTCATGCGTGGCATGATTCCCGGCATGATTCCTGGCATGATTCCTGACATGATTCCTTGAAAGACGAGGATAACAGACAAATTCAAAATTAGCCCAATGGCTATATATTTAATGCTCTAGCCATGTCAGCAGGTATGTAGGTGGCCAAGAATTGATGAGATCAATAGAACAGTTCTAGTTAAACTACGGTTTAATACAAGTACACGGAGAGAAACTGAAAATATGACCAAACCAGTTTAGAACAAGTGATAGGCTTTGATTACAATGATCAGAGCCATATATCCTGGCCCTATGGGGTGTACCAATAAGCTGGAAAATAAATTGTGATGCTATGTTTGGTAGCAAACAAGATATGACTTTTTCCCCTTTTACTCCTGACCAAATATGTGTATAATTCGAGGTTGGTGCCTATTTATGGCTTTATATATGTACCTCATGAGTGTCACAGTATATCAGAGGGCATGACGTAATATATTCTGATTTTTCCGAATTTTATTGATCCACTTTCAGCCTTGAAAGAAGATGCAAAAAGTGGCACCTACAGGATTGGAACCGGTGACCTTTGGATTTCCATACTTGAAACATAGTAAACATGCACAAATAGAGCCCGGTCCACCTAAGAGGATATCACGAGAATTTGGAAACTGGCATCATTAGCAATGTGTCAGCACATTCATAACCCATGATATAAAAATATTTAAATATATGAAAATATATTTGAAAATGGATGTTGGGGGGCTTTCTAGCGTAAGAATGAGTGCGTAGGGACTCATTAGAGTATGTAATGATGTGTAAGACTTACTTACTTTACTTTGTATAGGTTGTATGCCGGTAAGTAGAGGAATTTGATAACATAACTGGTAAGTGTGTAATGGGTAAGTAGATGTGTTTACTGTGTAAATATGAGTATATATCCGATGAATAGGGGTAACAAAGCGGTAAGTAAGCTTGCTTACTTCAGTAACAATAGTAACAAACTTTATACTTACTGATAGTCGAAAATTTGAAAAATTGCATCAGTTCATAGAACATCAAGAGTAGGTTTGATAGGTGTTACTACATGGCCTAAAGGAGTAACACAGCATGTTGTTTACGTCTATGGGCGCTTATTTTGACAATTGGTTCGTTTTTGATGCAGATCACATGACATCAGTGTATTTTGATGTAAAATGGATATATATGTCATCTGGACCGGATTTTCACCAGGATTCTGAATCTGAGCTCAGAATTTTGATAGGCAAAGTATCTCAGAAGATATGAAGAAAATCTTTCCACAAACTGAGAAGTTTGAGCACTTTCATTAATATTTAGAGTGTTTTGAGAGATATTACAGTGGTAACAAAAGTTGCTTACTGTAATAATAATAGTAAGAAAAGTTTGCTTACCAAAATTTCAAAATTCAAAAACTTTGATGAATAAAACATTATAATAATTGTATCAACATATTTATTAAAGTTACTTAATTGCTTAACTAGAGTAACAAACTTTGACTTGCTGCAAATGAAAAACACTTTTACGTTTACAGTTTTCTATTGCTTCAGTGATTGCTATAGCTAATCGACATTACTAAATTGCCTAAAAAGGCAATTCTCTCATTTCTTATTCTTTTTGAGCGCTTATTTTTATATTTTGCTTCTTTTGAATAACACAACATGACATCGATGTATTTTGACGTCAAAATTGATACATACCTTGCTGGGCATGTATTTTAATCAGAGTTCTGAATATGATCTGAAAAATTCAATATTTCCTCTGGTTCAAAATATACAGAGAAAATATTCTTTCTCTTGTACAGATTGAATAATCTGTGAACTTTGCTTTGTATTACATAGTGACATAAGTATGAGTTAAGCTTTATCTTATTTATAATATTGCTTTGTCAAATCAAATACCTTCTACAGCAACAAAAATGATTTTGTGATATGACTGATTTCTAATTTTAATATGTTATGTTTTATTTAGATCAAGTGTGTATTATTTCAAAGTTTTTACTAAATCTCTATTTAATCAATAACAATTCATAGAATCATCATAATTTATTATATATACTGATACATCTCAGTAGCCTCAGGAATCGTGATTTGCCGCTTGCCGGCCTTGCTAACCACAAGTATATTACAGCCTTGATCATGCAGGGACGACACCACCTACGGCTCAACTTGTCAAGACCATATAATTCGCACACGCATTGCTGTATTTGCAGAGTGCAGGAGTGAGTGCTGTACGCCGTAATCCTTGAGGTAGGCAGCGTACAATTTAGTCACCACCTGAGAAAGTTACCGGCAAACGCATCAAGAATGTTGAGTGACGTGTTTAGTGGTTGGCTCGTTGCTACTGTTCAGACACGTGACCGTGCACGAATCTTACATGAGGATCATGAAAACGATGAACTGATCGTCAACAAAAGTCGGGTCTTGACATCATCAGTAGTTGCCAACACAATGTGAGTAATAAAATATAACACCCAAGATCCTCTGATGCTACTTGAAGGTGGCTAGGCATGCGCAAAAACCTGGGCTGAAGTCGTCGTCGAGCAAGCGGTAGGGTGATTCGATGACAGATCAGGAAGCAGCATGAACGAGAGTTCAGAACACGAATTACAGGCCCGGTGACTTCTGTGTATGCTGTTAATCTTAATCATTTCGGGCCGTCGGATCAAGAAATTTCCGCGGTGTATCCCTGTGGGTGTCCCCGATCGCATCCTCCCATTGGCTGCTTCACTTGACTATACTTGTGGGAGTGTGGCCATCAAGTGGCAGGTAACGATTTCTGAGTGTCTTTTTGCTAAATATCTCCTGAAATACTGCAGCTACTGACATTTGGAGCTCATATTCGGAATCCTGAGCAAAATCCGGTCCAGAAATCATATTTTCATTTTTCACACTTGCACATAACTGTGTCATGTTACGATTCCTGAGAAACGAAGTTGAATCGTTTCCAGTGCAGGATTGCACGCTGGTCTCGCGACATGTAACTTTCATGTTCCGTGGGAACTTGTTGCCTTTTATGATAACACAAAATAGCGCCCAAGTGACAGAGAGAGAACTTAGCCCAGGTCATGCAATTACATAAACACAATTGCATGAGAGGTTGGCTTGAGGCTCATTCAGCTCAACTACATGCGTAAAACTGCTGATGTAACAGAATAAAAAGAGCCAGCTACCTACCATAATAGGGAATGCAATCAAACATCTATCACGGGCGCTTATTTGAGCGCTTATGTAATCATTTGTGTAGCTGTGATGGAGCATCAGATTGATGGTGGCCTCTGATTGGCTAATGACAAGTTTGTTTAGATATGATCTATGGAGTTGTGGGATCATGAATATATAAGAATTATGTCATACTGATGGCTAGATCTTGCACAAAATGGCAATCAATGTCAGATCTGGCCAGATCTAGCATAGATCTCCAGATATCTCTTGAACCTCTGCATGGATTCATACAAAATTTGAGCATAGCAATCCACTATATGAAAGGCATGTTTGGGTGAAATTTGATGTCAATCAAACAATATCTAAATATGGTAATATAGGAAAATGTCTCAAAATATAGCTAGGAGATTTATTGATAATTACTCAAGTGCCATGCAATTTCATGGGCCAACATATATCGAATTTGTCAATCAGTGGTTTGTAATATATTTTGATTTTCTGGTTATTGTTTTGAACCAAAACAAGCATCATTTGATCTCAAAAGAATTTTTCTTTGGAGTCATTTGAATTTGACACCTTAGAGATGAGATGAGGCGGATTTATCAACAGGTGATGTTTTCAGGTGCATGTCTATGTTTTAACCTTATCATGCTTACATTAGCTGAAATCATTCTAGATTCAATAGCAAACTTGTTGACATGAATGAATAGCTTTTGTATACAATTAATATAAGTTTATTGAAGTAGTCTCAAGAATGTACTTAAACAGTAAGTTAAGTAAATTTGAAAGTGTTGCATGAGTATATATCAAACTGTAGCTTATTAATAGTAAGTTGTTTATTAATTTCATTAATACTTCCAATAAAAAGAAGTATTACATAGGATAAGTGTAGAATTGTGCTGAAGATAAATGGTTTTACTTAATTAAGCAATAAGATATATTAACAACATTTGACTTTGTAAAGATCTCGCTTCTCGCTCGCACAGACGTGAGTTAGACCGATATGTATTCGGTATCGACGTGAGTACAAGTAAGAATAAAGATAACTAGATCGTGATCCCGTCAGGGATCTTTTGAGTGTCCATCAATAACTGTACAGTATCTATATAAGGAAATGAGTCCATAATAGGAAACCGGCGGCGCGCCTGATGCGCCGTTCAACAAGCGCCAAGGTATCGCTGCTGTGCATTACCGATCCCTTACACACGCCCCCTAGACGGGGACACCGGGTGAAACACACAGGTGACGCCGTCTACCGTTAAGCCGTACTCGATTGGTTATGTGCCTCAGAGGCAAATTACCCAATCGTCATCCCGTCGTTAGGCCCCATGCCGTCGACGTCCTCCAACTCCCCAAGCGGTTGTTCCTCTAAGTTGCTTGGTGCACCCATCTGAGTAGTATTCATCGGACCTTGGTCTACTGAAGTTACCTCCGGGGTGTTATGAGTTTCCCCGGTCTCTCCTGCGCCCCCTTGCTCGCTAGGGCGTGCTGTCCTACGCCCCCTAGCCTTGGCCTTCGAGCCACGAGACTTCGGGGCCCTGAATGGAGCCCACAGTGGGCGTGCGCCGATTGACCTCGCAATCGTCCACTGAATTGGGGTGCGCGCATCGGCCGCCACGCTATTCGCTCGCTGTACCAGTTCACCCCAGAACTCGAACGCCAGCATGTTGCAGGGGTGCTGGGCCACTCGCCTAACGAGTTGGACTTCCTGCTCGTTGGTCGGGTGACGCCATGGCTTTCGTCCCTTGTGTCGGGGTATCGCCAAGGCCTGTAGACCCAGCGTGGACCTGTCCAGCGCCTTCACCACTTCCTCGTTTATGGGAAGTGTCACTTCGGGCATTGTACCATCTGGCATCACCGCCGGGGGGAAGCACGTGTTGGGATACCCAGGTATCCCCCGCGGGAAAGCTTCAATCTCGCTCGGCGTCCACCTGAATGTGGTGAGCGGGTTGCGATCGAAGGTCGTCGGAGCCACCAGTGGGAACTCCTTGCCTAGGTCAATGACCGTGTTGTATAGGATGTAGAACATCCCGGGGTATTGTTGCGTGATCGGGAATATATTACGATTCCTGAGTGAAACGAAAGAGAATCGTTCCAATCTGGAGTGGTGCTTTAACGGTGCTTGTCCGTCACGGATTTCGTTGCCAAACCGTGGGAATTCTGCTTGTTATTGTTGTTACTGCAGTAACACTTTCATACTAACAACTGTAATTTGTGAATTAAGAAGTCAAATCTTGCTCATTTTACATGTTTAATACACCAAATTGTAGCTATCGAGGAGATCTATCAGATGATAATACAATCTTGAAGAAATATGGTCTATAGGAAAAGATATGAGCTGGATGGCTTTGGATGAGGACTTGCCATTCAAACTCAGTCAAACTCCGATTTAAGCGCTCAAGCGCGCAAACAACTTGCAACTGCTGGCTTCAGAAGGTTGTGGGCTCAATCCCCCCTTGGGTCACATTTCATAACTTGCTTGTTTCGGACTATACAACCTTGAAAAAATGCCCTAAATTGCATAAAATAATCACTGAACGAGTTGATATATTTCCAAAACTCAAAATCACGTTCACACCTATTGATCTACAGCATGTGATTAGTGGACAACAAAATTGCATGTAATCTCAATGCCACCAGTTGTATGCTTTATGTTCAGCAGTAATAAAATGACCAATGTACTCACGGATTATATTATCATTTTATCACATTTTTGTATTATGTTGGGATAGAGCTTTAGGCCGAAGGAAAAAGTGGCACCCAGGGGATTGGAACTTGCAACCTTTTGAGCTGAGGAAGTACATAATCAGATTTGACTAAAAAGAGCCAAAACTGCGGAAGCAAATCAAATGACCTCTGTTTTTGGCTAATATCATACTAGTAAGCAGATCACAACCCAAAAGGGTAGGTACATGGGCTCCTATTTTATTAAAAGCCTGAAAAGTGGCCACATCAATAAAATAAGAGTTTCTAGGCCATCAAATGACTGACAGACAAGTGCTTTCGCTTCAGATTGCCTAAAAGGGTAATGGAGTGCTCTCACCGCCTTCCCGGGCGCTTGGGCGCTTATTTTGTCGTTTTACTCCTTTGGGATGGTGTCTCATGACACAAACATATGCAGGTGTCAGAAATAAAAAATATGTTTTCTGGACCGGATTTTGCCCAGGATTCCGAATCTGATCTCAGAAATTCGATAGCTGCACTGGTTCAGAAGATATTCGAGGAACATTGAATATATTTCGCATTTTTTAATTTTCCCAAATTTGATGCACTGGATATAGGGGTAGCAGTAGTGGCATGGCTTGGAAAGGTTAGGATCATGATTCTAACATATATGGCCTGTCTCTACGTCAGCAATTATATGCGTATTTCTGAACATTTTTCCGACTCAAAATGAGCTTGCAGCAAAATTGTGATGAAAAATACATTAAAAGCCCTAGATCTTGTGCCAATTATGTAAGCAGTATTGCGAGGAGTTCAGAACAAGCGTCATTTTGTGGGTGCTTGCTCTGAACTCCTCGTAATACTGCTTACATGAGCACAAAAGAATATATTCATGCGGTAAAATGAAAGTTCAAACATTTTTTTACAAGTTTGCAGTGTCATACAGCCAGAACATGATATTATAATGCAACATGTCTGATGTCATCAAAACATGACCCAATTAAGTAGTAGCTACAGACTTTTCTTGTAATAAAATACAAATAATCACAGTATCATAAAAATAATTGTTTTTGCCTATTAAATAAGGAATAGATGTACTGTGCTTTGTCCATGAATATCAAAACAGATAACTGTACATACTCACTGTCTTTTGAAGTGTATAGGCACTTTCACGATTCCTGAGGTACGAAGAAGAATCGTTCCAGTGCGAGCTAGCGCTTTGGACAACTGCGAGATGTAACGCGAGTGGTCCGTCAGCGTCTAATTCTGTCAATACAGTGGGTAACAAATTCATTAGCTTTTGCTTGTAGTTGGGCGCTTTTTTGATGTCAAACAGTTTTCGATTTTTGCAGGAGCCATCACACATTCAATCTACACAAAAACTACATCAGATTATAGCTCTAGGGAAGACCTTTCTAACTGTCCAACTTTCATCCCAAAAGGTGAAGATTTGAGGAAGTTATGAGCTGGATGGCTTTGGATGACGACCTGAAATTTCAAACTCCGCTTCAAAATATTATAGGCACTTTGTAAGCATCTCAAGCACGTGGTACTACATACTGTACATGTATTTAAAGTAAGCCCATACTATAAGACATAGTATCGGACATGGTATCATGCGTGGCATGATGCATGGCATGATTCCTGGTATGATTCCTGGCATGATTCCTGACATGATTCCTTGAAAGACGAGGATGACAAATGAATTCAAAATTAGCCTACTGGCTATATACTTCATGCTCTAAACATGTCAGCAAGTATGCAGGTGGCCAAGAATTGATGAGATCAATAGAACAGTTCTGGTTAAACTACGGTTTGATACAAGTACATGGAGAGGAACTGAAAATATGACTGAACCAGTTTAGAACAAGTAATAGGCTTTGATTACAATGCTCAGAGCCATATATACTGGCCCTATAGAGTATACCAATAAGCTGGAAAAGAAATTGTGATGATATGTTTGGTAGCAAACAAGATATGATTTTTTTCCCTTTTCCTCCTGACCAAATATGTGGATAATTCAAGGTTGGTACCTATTTATGGCTTTGTATATGTAACTCATGAGTATCATAGTATATCAGAGGGCATGACGTAATATATTCTGATTTTTTCGAATTTTATTGATCCACTTTCAGCCTTGAAAGAAAGATGCAAAAAGTGGCACCTACAGGATTGGAACCAGTGACCTTTGGATTTCCATACTTGAAACATAGTAAACATGCACAAATAGAGCCCGGCCCACCTAGTAAGAGGATATCACGAGAATTTGGAAACTGGCGCTGACCGGTCAGCGCCAGTTTCCAAAATGGCATCATTAGCAATGTGTCAGCACAGTCATAACCTATGATATAAAAATATTTAAATACATGAAAATATATTTGAAATGGATGTTGGGGGGCTTTCTAACGTAAGAATGAGTGCTAGGAGGCTTGTTAGAGTATGTAAGGATGGGTAAGACTTACTTACTATATTTTGTATAGGGTCTATACGGGTAAGTAGAGAAATTTGATAACATAACTGGTAAGTGCTTGATGGGTAAGTAGATGTGTTTACTGTGTAAATATGAGTATATATGAGATGAATAGGGGTAACAAAGCGGTAAGTAAGTTTACTTACTTCAGTAACAACAGTAACAAACTTTATACTTACTGATAGTTGAAAAATTGAAAAATTGCATTAGTTCAGAGAACATCAAGAGTAGGTGTTACTAAATTGCCTAAAGGAGTAACACAGCATGTTGTTTACGTTTATGAGCGCTTATTTTGACAATTGACACGTTTTTGATGCAGATCACATGACATCAATATATTTTGATGTAAAATGGATATATATGTCATCTGGACTGAATTTTCCCCAGGATTCTGAATTTGAGCTCAGAATTTCAATAGAAGGAATATTTCAAAAGATATGAAGAAAATTGTCACAAAAAGTGCGAAGTTTGAACACTTTTATTAATATCTGAAGTGTTTTGAAGTCATTACAGTGGCAATAAAAGTTACTTACTACAATAACAACAGTAAGAAAAGTTTGCTTACCCAAATTTCAAAATTCAAAAACTTTGATGAACAGAACACTGTAATAATTGTGTCAAGGTGTTGATTAAAGTTACTTAATTGTGTAACTAGAGTAACAAACTTTGACTTGCTGCAAATGAAAAACACTTTCAAGTCTACAGTTTTCTATTGCTTCAATGATTGTTATAACTAATAGGTCTTCTTAAATTGCCTAAAAAGGCAATTCTTTCATTTCTTCTTCTTCTTGAGCACTTATTCTTACATTTTGCTTTTTTTAAATAACATCACATGACACCCTTGTAGTTTGATGTCAGAATCAATACATACCTTACTGGGATTGTATTTTAACTAGAGTTCTGAATATGATCTAAAAAATTCAATATCTTCTCTGGTCCAAAAGATATAGAGAAAATATCAGTCCTGTTTTACAGGTTGAATGATCTTTGATAGTGACATAAGTATGAATTAAACTTTATTTTATTCATGATATCGCTGTGTCAAATCAAATGCATTCTACAGCAACAAAACTGATTTGATGATATGACTAATTTCTAATGTTAACGTGTTATGTTTTACTTAAAGCAAGTGTGTATTATTTCAACATAGTTTTACTAAATTTCTATTTGATAAGTAACAACTCATATGATCATTATAACTTATTATATATTAGTACATCTCAGTAGTCTCAGGAATCGTGATCTGCCGCTTGCCGGCCTTGCTAACCACAAGTTACCCTCAGCATCACGTTCCGCTACGCAGTGATTGGCGATCCATTCAACGCTCACCGTACTGTGAGCGCCGTTGGGATCGTGCACGAGGGTGGTGTTCTTGTACACTCCTTCTGGTACTGGAGATACTAGGGGCGGCGTCCTCTGAGGCATTGCTGCGAGCCCGTCTGCGTGCCCTAGTCGGTCACCGAGGGGTCGTGCGGGTTCCTTAGCCTTCGCCTCGTCCGTGTCCATACGGTCGTATGAGGGGTCGCGGCTCGTACGTTTGACCCACGTGCCTCGCCGCAGTCCCTCCTTTCGTCTCTTGGATAGCTGCTTCTCACTATCCACCTCGAATTCCGCCTCGTCGTCACTATCCGACCCGTAGAACTGGTCGTGGATCTCTTGCGTGTTGATGGACGTCGTGAGTTCTTCGTCCGTCAATCCCGCTGCGCGTATCGACCAGGTGTTGTCCACCGTCTCTCCGTGCTTCTCGAGTCGTCGCCTCAATGACTCGGTCAATTCCTCCAGGTACTTGACCTTTTGGTTGCGCTCTGCGATCGTATCTTCTAACGCCTTGATAGGTTCGGCATCGGGGGTAGGCCGTGCGTCTGGGACCGAAATACGCTCGCTTAGACTGTCTGTCGTCTTTGCTGGCGGCATTGGTACGTCCTCGTCTTCGACTTCTTCTACGGTTGCCTTCTGCGACCGCTTTCCCTTGTTATCTGAGGTAGGGCCCTTACTCCTCCCCCCCTTTGAGTCCTCACCACCGGTTGGAGATGACTCACTCGTATTTTCTGCGACGTAATCCGACACGTCGTCCCGACTCATCCACCCGTCCTTCCGCAGGGTGTCCTGCCAATATCCGGCCTCGTCATCCTTCGCCGCGTTGAACGTGTCGTCTCGCGGTGCCGTTACCCGGTGAACGATCCACCGGCAGCAATCGTTGCAGCGGTCGTCGTGCGTGACAGCCGCCACGTCCTGAGAAAAGATCCAGGGCGGCCCCCTGCTCTCCTGCCTCCGTCGTTTCGACGGTCCCGTCCCACGCGAACGCGACCTCGACTCACTGCTCGACGACCGCGACCGTCGTCGTCTTCGTGCGGGCGGGGAACGATCTCGCGACCGTCCACGCGAGTCTGCTCTCGGAGGTCGCTCTGAGGCCAACCTCCGTCCGTCTGTGGACGTATGCGAAGGCATACGGCAAGGTGTGTGGCGGGGAACTAGGGAAGTGGTGTAATAGAGGGGAGTGGTGGGTTGGGAAAACACGAACGCACGCAGGTGGTCGTCGTAGTAGGAGGGAGAGAGACGAAATGGAAATAGAGATTGAAAAGAAAAAGAAATGAAAATTTGCGGTCCTCGATCGCTTGAGAGGCGGGAGGACATATGCGGCCATTCCCCGCAGTTGGTTGGTCCAGCTGCCGGTGATTGGATCTGAGATCAGTCACGCCGGCGTCCCGGGCCCTGGGCGCCCAGATTACCGTTTAGCTTTGTTATCTAATCTACACTACACTACAGGTGCACGGGAGCGTTATTAGGACCATCTCAGATCCTTGACTGTTTTCGCCCCCTGCACCACTAGATATTCGTCCAGCGCTGTGAGGTCGCTTACGCGGGACAACGGCTCCCATGTTTCATCGCCTAAGTTCCATCGTACTAGGAACTTCATCGTCCGCCCCACCTTTCCGTGGTTTATGATACTATCTACGTTCCACAGTTTATCCTTAGGGTTTCCCAGGTCGTAGTACACGTTGACCTCTCGCGATGGGAAACGCGTATCGTCGTTTGGTTCGTGTCGACGTAGTCGACTGACGTGGAATACAGGGTGTATTCGTCGCTTTTTTAGATCTTCAGGCAGATCAATCGTATAGTTTGAAGTGGTTGCATTCGCTTTCACTACCGTATACGGCCCAATGAATTTGGGTACCAGTTTACGCGCTCTGCCCTTCGGCAGGTTCAAATTAGCCGTGGCTAAGTAGACCTTGTCGCCCACCTCGATCGGCTTCACCTTTCCTTCATCGACGTTCTCGTCCCGTCGTCGTTTGTTCGCGTGGTGTGTCTGTATCACTCGACTCTCGATGATTGAGTCGTGCGCAGCCTCCAATGTTTCCATCACTGCGTCTGCAAACTGACCCACCCCCGGGAGCTCAGTTTGCCCAACCTGCTGCACCATGCGTGGCATGTAGCTCCTCGTTAGCTCGAAGGGTGCAAACCCAGTGGTGCTGCTCGCTGTGGAGTTCAGTGCGAACTCCACCATCGGTAGCTTTCGCCTCCAGTCTCTTTGGTCAGGACTGATCATCGACCTCAGTACCTGCCCAATCGAGCGGTTAACCCGTTCAGTTGCCCTGTCGGTCTGAGGGTGAAACGCGGTGGACATCAGTAGTCTGGTGCCCAGAAGTCGATGCACTTCCTTCCAAAATGCAGACGTGAACTTGGAATCCCGGTCAGACACAATGGATTCCGCAACACCATGAAGTCGTACAATGTCTCGTACGTATATCCAAGCCAACTCTGATGCAGTTACCGTGGTAGTAACCGGGGACAGGGGACAGGTGCACCTCCGACGTTAGTCGACACAGTACCACCCACACATAGTCGTACTCATCGGATCGCGGGAATGGTCCTATAAAGTCCATTGCTATGGACGTCCATGGCTGCTTTGGGACCGGCAGTGAGTGCAGTAGTCCTGCTGGTCTTAACGGCGACGTTTTCGTCGTCTGACATACCCCGCAGCTTTTACAGAACGCTGCGACGTCCTTGGTCAAGGACGGCCACCAGTACCATCTCCTGACGTAGTCAGCCGTCTTTCGATTCCCGAAGTGACCAATGGTAGAGTGAGCGTTGTCGATGACAACGTGAATCAGGGACATCTTTCCCATCATTCCCCGTGGTACGCACAATACCTCACGGTCCGCCCTGTTCTTAGTGAACAGTAGCCCGTCACGCATCTTGAACGCGGCGTGGTGTTCCACGTTCTCCAACACCTTTGAGAACATCACGTCCTCTCCGTATCCAACCTTCACCGCCTCTATGAATCCCTCATATCGTGCGATACGATCAGGCAGAGGGTTCACCGCTTCCTCCGGGATGATGGGGGAGGGATCCTCACGGTTCTCCCAAAGCTCCTGGGCCTCTTTCGTGCGATCCTCCTCGTCAGTGATTTGCCGTGCTTCGAACCTCAATGGGATCGACGCCATCCCTTCCTTCATCTTTTGGACTTCCTCCAGCCTGCCCCTTGGCAGGTCCTCTCCCGTTGGGTCCAGTACGAAGTCCGCGATGACGTATTCATCGAACGTATGCGCCTCACCGTCCAGGTCCGATTCGTAGTAGCGGGACATGACGTCCGCCACTTTATTGCGTACCCCCTGTACGTACGTGATCTCGTATGAATACCGTTCGAAGTATTCCATCCACCTAGTCTGCCTGGGAGACAGCTTCTGCGTCTTGAAGAATTGCAGCGCCTCGTGGTCAGAGATAATATGAATGGGATATCCCATCAGCTTATCCTCCCATTTCAGCAACGCCTCCAGGATTGCCAATGTCTCCGTCTCCGACACCCTATACGCATGCTGCGCAGTGGTGAACTTTTTTGACATGAGACCAGCGGGGCGACATGACTCCCAGTTCGGTCCCTGCCCATACAATGCTCCCACGCCATGCAGCGAGGCATCACATATCACCCAGATTGTCTCGCCAGCTGCAGGACTGATTGGCCGTAGAATCGGCACCTTACACGCTAGGTTCTTTATTGATTCAAAGCACTTCTCGTGAAGTGGTCGCCACTCGAACGAGTGCCCGTTGCGTGTAATCTCGCACCAGACCATGTACCATTTTATTACAAAAGCCCTCATCATTAGTAAATCTTTATTCAACTACTGCTTTTCATGAGGCCCCCTACTAAAGGCAGGGCCTTTTCAGAAAAGCCTGCTCGTCGATATTGTGTGTACTGCCTATATTGGGAGGGTACCTGTGGCCACATATTGATGGGATCAATAAAGAGATCAAAAAAGCGCCCAAAAGCGTAAAAGGCTGAAAAGTGGCCACATCAAAAAAATACCGCTTCCAGGGCCTAGGGGGGGTATATCAGATCCCATCTGGATGCCTAATATGGAGTGTGGCCAGGTGGTAGTGTCCCAATAAGGCTACGATTGCGGGCGCTTATTTTGGCGATTTTGATCGTGGCTACAGAATTGATGGGGCATGGTATTGGTGCAGCCCCCTGGTTGTTTTAGGGAAACTTTATGTAGAAATGTTCTATAGACTTGTGGGATTCAGAATATATAATTACTTTGGCCAGGGGATGTCTAGAAAGTGTACAAAATGCGATTCAATATCAGATCTAGCCAGATCTGGATCTGATGCACACAGATCCTTTTCCAGCACCTGAACCGGTTGGGGGATCCTCTAGTAAATTTAGGATAGTGACATTGGGTATATAGAGCATGTCTGGGCAAGTTTTGGGGCTTATCAGACGGCGGCTTGATATGGATCTGCATGGGGGTGCCTGAAAATGTGGCCAGGTTGATCCAGGGTGAATGGGGGGGCCTAATAATAATCAGAGACGTTTATCCTAATTCTACATAGTGTAATAACAAGTATCAGAAGGAATTTTGACGATAGCTTCACTGGTGGGGGAGATATGACCCATGTGCTCCTCCTCCCCTCCCCCTCCCAAAAAAGCGCCTACAGCAGCTTGCAGCTTTAATGGGGGGCTTTAGCAAATATTCATAATTATATTTGGGTGTGTTATACACGTCCTGATGTAGTTTTCAGGCCTCAATCACGTGTCTAGATGGAGATCTGTAGGGGTGTGCCTGACACTGTGGCCAGGCTGATCAGGGAGAAAGGAATGGTTCAAATAATGATCTGGAGCGTGTTTTCTAATATCCCATACAATATCTATAGTATACAAAAAGAACTGGGACGATAGCTTTACTGGTGGGTGAGATCTGGACCATGTGCTCCTCCTCCCCTGGACCCCTCCCAAAAGTCGCGCTATTTTAGGGGAGGGATTGATGGGGGGCCTTAGATATTTTAGGACATTGTTGTAGAGTATATATGACACGTCTGTATCATTTTCTGAGTCCCCCAGAGCGTGTCTTCATATTGCAATCAACTGGTCACATGACACTGTGGCCAGCTCTCTACAGACAGGATGGGGGACTCTGGCAATCAACTAAGCCTCAGATATACGTGCCCTGTATTCCCCTAACATGATCCAAAATGAATTTTGATGTTAGCTACTCTGGGGGTGGCTCATTGAGGATGTCTTCCTCCTTCTCCTCCTCCCCTCCAAAAAGCGTCCTCCCATGGATCACATACTCAGAGGAGGGTCCAAATAACACTTGTACAATATTACCTGACATAAAGGGCATATGTGTGCCAAGTTTCAGCCCTCCCCCATCATTATTACCCCCCCTAGAGCGTTCACAGCACTGATATACACTGGCAGAGACACAAGTGAGACAATGCATCCAAGTACATGACTGTGACATATGTAACCTAACCCTGTGTTCTGCACTGTATGATGCATGGGGGAAGAAGTACTGATAGGGGGAACCTGAAACTTGGTATATACATTGTTCATATGTTTCGTCATAATGTCCAAGTGTTATTGTCGCCCTCCCCTGAGTGTGTGATCCATGGGAGGACACTTTTTGGAGGGGAGGAGAAGAAGGAGGAAGACATCCTCAATGAGCCACCCCCAGAGTAGCTAACATCAAAATTCATTTTGGATCATGTTAGGGGAATACAGGGCACGTATATCTGAGGCTTAGTTGATTGCCAGAGTCCCCCATCCTGTCTGTAGAGAGCTGGCCACAGTGTCATGTGACCAGTTGATTGCAATATGAAGACACGCTCTGGGGGACTCAGAAAATGATACAGACGTGTCATATATACTCTACAACAATGTCCTAAAATATCTAAGGCCCCCCATCAATCCCTCCCCTAAAATAGCGCGACTTTTGGGAGGGGTCCAGGGGAGGAGGAGCACATGGTCCAGATCTCACCCACCAGTAAAGCTATCGTCCCAGTTCTTTTTGTATACTATAGATATTGTATGGGATATTAGAAAACACGCTCCAGATCATTATTTGAACCATTCCTTTCTCCCTGATCAGCCTGGCCACAGTGTCAGGCACACCCCTACAGATCTCCATCTAGACACGTGATTGAGGCCTGAAAACTACATCAGGACGTGTATAACACACCCAAATATAATTATGAATATTTGCTAAAGCCCCCCATTAAAGCTGCAAGCTGCTGTAGGCGCTTTTTTGGGAGGGGGAGGGGAGGAGGAGCACATGGGTCATATCTCCCCCACCAGTGAAGCTATCGTCAAAATTCCTTCTGATACTTGTTATTACACTATGTAGAATTAGGATAAACGTCTCTGATTATTATTAGGCCCCCCCATTCACCCTGGATCAACCTGGCCACATTTTCAGGCACCCCCATGCAGATCCATATCAAGCCGCCGTCTGATAAGCCCCAAAACTTGCCCAGACATGCTCTATATACCCAATGTCACTATCCTAAATTTACTAGAGGATCCCCCAACCGGTTCAGGTGCTGGAAAAGGATCTGTGTGCATCAGATCCAGATCTGGCTAGATCTGATATTGAATCGCATTTTGTACACTTTCTAGACATCCCCTGGCCAAAGTAATTATATATTCTGAATCCCACAAGTCTATAGAACATTTCTACATAAAGTTTCCCTAAAACAACCAGGGGGCTGCACCAATACCATGCCCCATCAATTCTGTAGCCACGATCAAAATCGCCAAAATAAGCGCCCGCAATCGTAGCCTTATTGGGACACTACCACCTGGCCACACTCCATATTAGCACCTGTAACTCCTGGCAACCCAGCCTAATTAGGCTGTGATGCGGGTATACGCTTCCACGCCTAATTAGCCTGCTCCTTGCTGAATCGCTGCACTGCCAGTTTACTGCGAAATGTACGCCTTTTACAGTAAGAAGTACAGTCTTTACTCAACTAAGTAATTAGTACTGTCGACGCAGGTCGACGCCTGTGCCAACGCCCATCAAGCATTCATCAACGTCCATCAATCGTGAGTCCGCCCGTGCGCTCGTCGTCGGTTACCATCAGTAAGTGATCCTCGCTGCTCCGCTTATCTCCCTCGACGTCTTCCGACCCGTGCTCACTGTCCCCGACGATGAGCACGTCCTGTGAGTATCTCCCTTGGTTCCCCTTCGTTTTTCTTGATTCTTTTGTGCATTATGGGGTAATGCTAGCTGTAGAATACGATTATGACGTCCGATTAATATAATATCCGCTAGATCTTGTATGAGAGGCTGATCTATGAGTGGCCATAGGGGTACCCACCCCCATGGAAGTCTGGTTCTTCAAGCTACCATCTACTAAGCTTAGTATATTGTTTATGGGTGTATATGTGACTGTATGGGATTGTAGGTGAGTGCATTAAGTGACTGGTAACAGTGCAGTAGACTGACCAGTTTGTGCTATAGAGGGTAGTGTTCACAACATCATCCTGGCTTGGGAGACTGTATATACATACTCTATACTGTCTACCCAACCATATATGAATATTGTACGATTTTAGCTGAGTTTTATACGGGCTAGATCATGTGTGGAGCCTTTGATCTCCTCCTCCTCCCCCTGGTACTGAAGCGCCCTCCCCTACCTCGTACAGACGCGGCGGCCTCAGGGCGATAGTACGAATACATAGAATACATACTTAATCAACCATTTACGAGTTTCCACGCCCCCGCCGTGGCTACTTACGATGCTATGGGGTCAACAGTGTGAGAAGAAGCGAAATTGACAGATTTACCACCTACCTGAGTGCAATACAGGGTTCTACATGAATGGGGGACAAGAAGTAAGCTCAGAATCATAATCAGCGCACTCAAAAACCCTTACCAGAGACCATAAATCGATGGGAGGCGAGCTCTACAGCTGCAGGTACATAGAAGATAGTCAGAGGTGCATGAGATCACATAGGATTGACTGTGAATACTGCTGCACCGGCCTAACCTAGCAATGTCCGCTCATTCCTGGAGCTGTACAGCTCGTCTCCCCTCACTGTAGGGTCTCTGGTAGGGGTTTTTGAGTGCGCTGATTACGATTCTGAGCTTACTTCTTGTCCCCCATTCATGTAGAACCCTGTATTGCACTCAGGTAGGTGGTAAATCTGTCAATTTCGCTTCTTCTCACACTGTTGACCCCATAGCATCGTAAGTAGCCACGGCGGGGGCGTGGAAACTCGTAAATGGTTGATTAAGTATGTATTCTATGTATTCGTACTATCGCCCTGAGGCCGCCGCGTCTGTACGAGGTAGGGGAGGGCGCTTCAGTACCAGGGGGAGGAGGAGGAGATCAAAGGCTCCACACATGATCTAGCCCGTATAAAACTCAGCTAAAATCGTACAATATTCATATATGGTTGGGTAGACAGTATAGAGTATGTATATACAGTCTCCCAAGCCAGGATGATGTTGTGAACACTACCCTCTATAGCACAAACTGGTCAGTCTACTGCACTGTTACCAGTCACTTAATGCACTCACCTACAATCCCATACAGTCACATATACACCCATAAACAATATACTAAGCTTAGTAGATGGTAGCTTGAAGAACCAGACTTCCATGGGGGTGGGTACCCCTATGGCCACTCATAGATCAGCCTCTCATACAAGATCTAGCGGATATTATATTAATCGGACGTCATAATCGTATTCTACAGCTAGCATTACCCCATAATGCACAAAAGAATCAAGAAAAACGAAGGGGAACCAAGGGAGATACTCACAGGACGTGCTCATCGTCGGGGACAGTGAGCACGGGTCGGAAGACGTCGAGGGAGATAAGCGGAGCAGCGAGGATCACTTACTGATGGTAACCGACGACGAGCGCACGGGCGGACTCACGATTGATGGACGTTGATGAATGCTTGATGGGCGTTGGCACAGGCGTCGACCTGCGTCGACAGTACTAATTACTTAGTTGAGTAAAGACTGTACTTCTTACTGTAAAAGGCGTACATTTCGCAGTAAACTGGCAGTGCAGCGATTCAGCAAGGAGCAGGCTAATTAGGCGTGGAAGCGTATACCCGCATCACAGCCTAATTAGGCTGGGTTGCCAGGAGTTACAGGTGCATATTAGGCATCCAGATGGGATCTGATATACCCCCCCTAGGCCCTGGAAGCGGTATTTTTTTGATGTGGCCACTTTTCAGCCTTTTACGCTTTTGGGCGCTTTTTTGATCTCTTTATTGATCCCATCAATATGTGGCCACAGGTACCCTCCCAATATAGGCAGTACACACAATATCGACGAGCAGGCTTTTCTGAAAAGCTCCTAGGCTTTGGTAGGAGGCCTCATGATGAGTATGTAGTTGAATAAACTTGCCCTCGTGATCAGGCCATTTTGGCTCAAATGGTACAAGGTCCCCTGAATCTCGGCCAGGGGCCCCGTGTACATCGACACGTCCGGCATAAAGTTGGACAAGTAGTTCACCATCCCCAGGAACTTCTGCACATCGTTGTAGTTCCTCGGGGTACGCCAATTGCGTATCTTCGACATCTTATCAGAGTCGGCGTGCAGTCCGTCATCGTCTATGACGTGCCCTAAACAGTCCATCGAGGGTGCGTACAACAGCACCTTCGCGGCCTTCAAATATAGTTCCGCCTTCTTCAACGTCTCGAAGACGATACCGAGGTGTTCCTCGTGCTCCTCAATAGTCATGGAGAAAATGAATACATCGTCCAAATAGACATGCACGAATTTCCCCAGGTGATTGCGGAATATGTATACCATCAGTCTTTGGAATGTGGACGGCGCATTGCAGTCCCCTTGCTGCATCACCTTGCTTTGCATGGTTCCATATACCGTCGAGAACGATGTCTTCCACACGTCCTCGTCCACTATGCGTATCTGCTCGTACGCGTCCGACAAATCGATCTTCGATCGAAACGGGGCCCGAGCCACGTCCAGTCGTATCTGTTCCTGATCCGGGAACGGGGATACGTCATGTATAGTGTTATCGTTCCTCTGTCTGCAGTCGAAGACAGTGCGCAGTCCTCCATCTCTTTTCGGCAAACACATCATCGGCATCGCTTGCGGTACGTTGGTGCGTATCCACCATCCAGCTTCCTCATATCGATTAATCTTCTCGATGAGTTTAGGCTTAAGGGCATCGGGGCATTTGGGAAGGTGGTATTTATACACCTTTGACTCGTCGATGAGGGGGATACTATGATTAATTTCTCGAAACGGTGGTAGTTTCGCCGGTACCCCGCCAAGTATGTCCGCATACTTTCGTAACCATTCCTCACGTAGGTGGGGAATATCGTCTCTATTCAAGATGCTCGATGCCTCCCGATTATTCGGGTGAGTACCCGCCGTTTTCAACGCTTTATCATCCTCCTTCCGAACCCGTTCGTGACTTTGGTTCGTTCTGGCGTGCGATGACTGCACCGCCCCTAGTCACTCCTGACTCTTTGGAGCCTCTCGTCGCGGCTCTGCCATCGCTCTCTTAGTGCGATGCTCCTTCCTAGCCTCGGCTTCGGCTGGAGCCACCGTGGTTACTGATCTCCCCTCGACCCGAAGGTCGTTCGATCCGAAGTCAATCACTACTGCGTGCCTGCGCATGAATGGTACCCCTATGACCATGTCGTAGTGGTCCAGATTGACGACGTCAAAGTAGGCCTGTAGTGTGGCACCACCGAGTTTGACTGACGTCTCTAGTCCGAAGTTTATTTTGGATCGACTGCCTACGCACCCAAGTTGCAGCCCTACGGGGTTCTCTAGTGGGAATGCTGTTAGCTTTGCAACCACCGCAAAGGCCGGGCTTATCGCATTGATAGACGATCCTGAGTCGAATAGGATCTTCCCTTTGAGCCCATTCACTTCCCCGTATGCTACCATACAGTGAGCCGGAAGTCTGGGCCGAGGCTTCGCCTGAGACGTTACTTGGGGGAGTGAGGCCATCAAGTGGCAAGTAACGATTCCTGAAAATAAGTGCCTATACACTTCAAAAGACAGTGAGTATGTACAATTATCCGTTTTGATATTCATAGACAAAGCACAGTACATCTATTACTTATTTGATAGGTAAAAACAATCATTTTTATGATACTGTGATTATTTGTATTTTATTACAAGAAAAGTCCGTAGCTACTACTTAATTGGGTTATGTTTTGATGACATCAGACATGTTGCATTATGATATCATGTTCTGGCTGTATGATACAGCAAACTTGGAAAGAAATGTTCGAACTTTCATTTTACCGCATGAATATATTTTTTGTGCTCATGTAAGCAGTATTACGAGGAGTTCAGAGCAAACACCCACAAAACGGCGCTTGTTCTGAACTCCTTGTAATACTGCTTAGATAATTGGCACAAGGTCCAGGGCTTTTAATGTATTTTTCATCACAATTTTGCTGCAAGTTCATTTTGAGTCGGAAACATGTTCAGAAATACATGTATAATTGCTGACGTAGAGACAGGCCATATATGCTAGAATCATGATCCTAACCTTTCCAAGCCATGCCACTACTGCTACTCCTATATCCGGTGCATTGAATTTGGGAAAGTTAAAATGCGAAATATATTCAATGTTCCTCAAATATCTGCTGAACCGGTGCCGCTATCGAAATTCTGAGATCAGATTCGGAATCCTGGGCAAAATCCGGTCCAGAAAACATATCTTTTATTTCTGACACCTGCATATGTTTGTGTCATGTGACACCATCCCAAAGGAGTAAAACGACAAAATAAGCGCCCGTGCGCCCGGAAAGACGGTGAGAGCACTCCATTACCCTTTTAGGCAATCTGAAGCGAAAGCATTTGTCTGTCAGTCATTTGATAGCCTAGAAACTCTTATTTTATTGATGTGGCCACTTTTCAGGCTTTTAATAAAATAGGAGCCCATGTACCTACCCTTTTGGGTTGTGATCTGCTTACTAGTATGATATTAGCCAAAAACAGAGGTCATTTGATTTGCTTCCGCAGTTTTGGCTCTTTTTAGTCAAATCTGATTATGTACTTCCTCAGCTCAAAAGGTTGCAAGTTCCAATCCCCTGGGTGCCACTTTTTCCTTCGGCCTAAAGCTCTATCCCAACATAATACAAAAATGTGATAAAATGATAATATAATCCGTGAGTACATTGGTCATTTTATTACTGCTGAACATAAAGCATACAACTGGTGGCATTGAGATTACATGCAATTTTGTTGTCCACTAATCACATGCTGTAGATCAATAGGTGTGAACGTGATTTTGAGTTTTGGAAATATATCAACTCGTTCAGTGATTATTTTATGCAATTTAGGGCATTTTTTCAAGGTTGTATAGTCCGAAACAAGCAAGTTATGAAATGTGACCCAAGGAGGATTGAACCCACAACCTTCTGAAGCCAGCAGTTGCAAGTTGTTTGCGCGCTTGAGCGCTTAAATCGGAGTTTGACTGAGTTTGAATGGCAAGTCCTCATCCAAAGCCATCCAGCTCATATCTTTTCATATAGACCATATTTCCTCAAGATTGTATTATCATCTGATAGATCTTCTCGATAGCTACAATTTGGTGTATTAAACATGTAAAATGAGCAAGATTTGACTTCTTAATTCACAAATTATAGTTGTTACTACAAAAGTGTTACTGTAGTAACAACAATAACAAGCAGAATTCCCACGGTTTGGCAACGAAATCCGTGACGGACAAGCGCCGTTAATGCACCACTCCGGATTGGAACGATTCTCTTTCGTTTCACTCAGGAATCGTAACCCTCATCGCTACGCGCTGCCCCGTCGACTCTGCAATGGCTGCGAGTCGTTCTTTATGGTCACTTTCGTTAGTGACCGACATCCCATAGAGTTGTGGTGACGGCTCACTCGACTCGGACACTGATTCCTCCGGGTCGTTAACCTCTTCGTCTACATCCACCTGGATGCTCCTGAGCGCGGTGTCCTCTTCCGAGTCCAAGTATTCATCGAACACTTCCGTGGGGTAGTCATAATCGAACTGTTCCCCCTCGAGGGGTTGTTCGTCCTCTGAACCTCTTGTTTCGTACTCAGGCACGTTCGTGTCCGCGTGTTCTTCGCCTCGCGTCGCATCCTCCGACTCCATCCTACGGAGGTTCTGATTGACGTTCAGTGGGCAGAGCGGAGACGTCTTCACGTGCCCGATGCCCCCGCACCCGTAACACGTTATATGGCTATGGTCCGGGTCGTTCCTACTACTGGGACTCCTAGTCTCTGACTGGACCCTCTGCCCCGCCCTGCTGGCACTGCTTGCAGGCCTCGATACAACGGTTGGCCCTGCGCTAGTACCGGCCGTGCCCATGGAGGTGCTACTTCTCCTGGGCGGCGGGCTGCTTCTACGGGCACTCCCTACGGTCGGCGTGACCGTGGTGTTACGTGCGAATGACACCTGTCGCGTGGTCGTCGTTGGCTGTGAGGCCTTCGTCGTTCTGGACGACGTCAATTCTTGTTTCCGTTGATGGTACTCCAACGCCTTATTGGCGTTTTCAATCTCTAACGCTTCCTTAACCATCCTATGGAATGTCGAATTTTCGGCGTTGACCTTCTGGTTCCTGAGCAGTGGAACCACGATCGCGTTGGGTAGTTCCTTCTGGAACTTCTTCCGTAGTGAGTAATTGTCAGGTCGTTCGACCATCCTCGCAGCGAACTTGAGTAGTTCGTTGGCCAGGCCCGCTACTCCCGTGCTACTGCTAAACCGCACATCGTCAAATCTTTGCGATGCTTGTTGTGCGGTAGCCTGGTGTACAAAGCGATCCTGCAAGGCGTAGATCACCTCCAGGAACGTCCAATGGCGCTGCAATCGCTCAGGCGATCGTACTTCGGATTTGTACCACTTGAGGGCCTCGCCTTTCAGCATATCCCCCAGTAGTATCACTCTCTGGCCATCCAGCCCTCTCCCTACCACGCGGGTAAGGTGGCAGAACCGGGTGACATCCTGTACCCAGTCCCCGTAGAACTCTACGTCGTCTTCCCCACTGTAAGGAGTGGGCATGTTCAGTCGGACGTTCCTGTTAAGAACGGGCAAATCCTCCGGGTCGTGGTCGAGGTCTTGTCTTACCACCTCTCGAATCCACTCCCGTGTATTGTTCTCGTAAGCGACGATCTCGTCGTCGTTCTCTCGATTGGGCCGTCGCGCGTACGCATTCGAGCCTCTGCCTTCGTTTCGCATGCGTCGGTCGTTCCCTTGCGACACTGGGACTATGTACCTGCGATTGATGCCTCGAGGCGGTGCTGATTGTGGCCCCGCTCGATACACTATCGAGTTGTTGGTCGAGTCCCTTGACTCGCTCTCCTCGTCTGTGTCTCGGCGTCTCCGCCCCCCTCGACCACCGTAGTGATCACTTCCAGACCCACGTCCCTCGTCGCTGCTGCTACCGTCGTCGTCTGGAGGGCCCCCTGGAGGCACGGCAACCTGCCTGCGACGTTCCTGCCCAACGTCCGGGCGCCGTTCCTGGCGTCGTTGATGTCGTTGCTCAGGCTGCGCGTACCTTGTATGGTCTTGCCTGAACCTCGATGCTGACGACGTCGCCAGCAGCCCTGCCTCCCGTAGCCGTGTAGCCTCGTCCTTCCCCATTGCGGTGTTGCGGGGAGCTTCTTTTTCCCTCCTTCGGTCAGGCTTTGGAGCCTGCCTTTCCGGTTGCGGGGTGCTATCCTTGGACGACGGTTCCCTTGAGGAACCCTGTGCTTGACTACGCTTGGACGACTCCACGTTGGAGTCGGACGGACTGTCCTGCACGTCTGGTTTCACCGAACCCTCCATGGGTTCGTTCGACTTGTCCGAGGGAGCAGATGACAATTGGAAGTCATCCACGCCTGGTACTTCATATCCCCTTGTCGACGCGAAAGTGATCAGCTTTCGCTGTGCTTCGATCAGGTTTTGCGTAAACGACTGGTATCGTCGTTCGTCTTCGCGGTGGCGGGTGCACTGACGCTCCAGCTCAGCGGCCTGAGTGGTCCTCATTTCGACCATCTCGTCATGTTGCGTCCTCAGCGTGTCCCACACCCCATTAAGGACGTCCTGCAGAATGTCCACGTTGCGGACGCGGTCGCGATGAGAGTTGCCCTCATCGTCCTCGGGGATGGTGCTCACCGGGTGGTCCTGACTCTCACCCTCTTCCTCCATCTCCGTCAGTGGGCTTCCTTGCCCTTCCTCTTCGTCCTCCGACTCTGCCTGGTCCCGCTGGTGCCTCGTGGTACCCGCCGTGATGTACCGTTCTTCCTCAGGGTCCGCGTACATCTCGTCGAAGTCAACTTCGTTAGTCCCTTGGTACGGGGTCGTGTCCTCCGAAACCTGCTCGGTTTCGGCTGTCACACCTCGAGACCTTGGGTCTCCTGTGGTCGACGCACTCTCTGGCTCTTGTCTAGAGAGTGTCTTTCGTTCGCCCTCATCTGGCTGCGAGGAAGTCGAGCGTGTACGTTGTAAGGCGTTCATTCTCGTTCGACTTCGCGTCCTCGGACCGGGGGCGTCTGGGGTATTCTCAGGGTCGCGTTGATCGTCGACCTCTGGCGACAGATCCCTGGGATCTGGTGGTTCCACCGGTCTATTCGACCGTATGTCTCCATTACCACGGGCATTAGACTTTTTCTTCTTCTGTGCCATAGTCTCGGTACCGTAGTTTTTAGTCTACTGATAGCGTTATCCCGCGGTTTTTAATAAACACGCTCAAGTGCAATCACGTCGGTTTCGAATTATCGAAACTCAAAAAAGTGTAAAGATCTCGCTTCTCGCTCGCACAGACGTGAGTTAGACCGATATGTATTCGGTATCGACGTGAGTACAAGTAAGAATAAAGATAACTAGATCGTGATCCCGTCAGGGATCTTTTGAGTGTCCATCAATAACTGTACAGTATCTATATAAGGAAATGAGTCCATAATAGGAAACCGGCGGCGCGCCTGATGCGCCGTTCAACAAGCGCCAAGGTATCGCTGCTGTGCATTACCGATCCCTTACAGACTTATTGAGAATTTGAGAGATAATATCTTCTGTTCTTGTGAAGTCATTGTAGCACATACATAAATATCATAATTTATTTTATTATATTTAGAAATATATAATAGATTAGATACTCAGAAATGATATTTTTGCTACCTGCTGGTCTACAAGTTATAGTCTCACATTGTTAGTTTCAGGAATCGTATCTTGCCACTTGTCGGCCTGCTTCACACAAGTGACAACATCTGGAAACAGCAAAATAAGCGCCAAAAGAAGCAGTGAGTCTATACCACTGCCCTCTTGAGCTATCTGAAAGAATGCATGTGATCATTGAGCATAACATCCTTTAGGAACCAGTTTATTCACAAAAGTATACGATTTATATGATTTGTCTACTTGATTAGCTTCAAATTGCTTACTAAACAGTATTGACCAATCTAGCTACCTCAAATATTTTGCTTTCGCTAACTTTGCTTAGATTGGCTAAGCATGATTACATACATCTTCAGAAGGTTGCGAGTTCCAATCCCTCACAGGCCACTTTTTTGTTTCACCCATTCTCTTATCCTATAATGCTTCATAAAATACCATTAAATGCAAAAATAATCCATTGCCACATCTGTGATTTTTATATCACTTAATATGGCACATAATATGATGGCACTCAGGTCGGTTACTATTTTACTATGCCTAACCACATATCGTGAATTTAAACATATATACACTATATGAATTATATTTAACGCACACCCATGTCAATAGATTATTTTCCCCATTTTACAGTATTTTTTGGACACTACATGATCAAAAGTGAGCAATTTATAAAATATGACCCAAGGGGGAATTGAACCCACAACCTTCTGAAGCAGTTGGTGCGAGTTGCTTGCACACTTGGGCGCTTCTGTCGGAGTTTGGCTGAGTTTGAACCTCAAGTCCTCATCCAATACCATCCAGCTCATATCTCTCCTCATAGATGAGATTACTTCATGGTAGTTTTACCATCTGGTAGGCCTACTCCGTAGCTATAATCTGGTGCAACAATCATATCAAATGACTTATTTTTGGGCTCTCTATCCATCAAATACAGATTCCCATAAAAAAGCGCCCAACTATAAATGTTTCTAATGGAACTTGTTATTCAGTAACAGAAGGCACATTCCCACGCATTGACAGCAGGTCGCGTTACTGACAAAACCTGGCAGATCCTGACCGAACTGAAGACGATTATCTTCGTTACACTCAGAAATCGTAATTGGATCATTGGATCGACGGTGTATCCCTGTGGGTGTTCACGATCGGGTCCTCCCATTGGCTGCCCCAGCGCTCACCAGTGGCCCGGTGGGTTTTTCCAAGTTTCCCTCGTGCTGGCCCCCTCTAAGTACAGGATTTACCTGGTCCTTGAAAGCAGACCATTCCTTGAAAGGGCTCGATAACGTTCGGTTTTGAGACAAAATAACTTGGGAAACCTTGTGTAAGGATAGCCGCAGCATCTACGTACTTGTCCCGAGTCATAGTAATGCAGTCTGGTGTCGCTGTCGCGACTCCGATATATGAGGGCGGGAGGCCATAATAAATTTGGGCGCCTGGAGCGTGAAAACGGTGATGGCATACTATATATGGCAGCTCACCTGCCGTATATAGCCCTTTCGACGAGCGGGTGAGCCCGTTTCGACCCACCGTCCATGACTCGTTGGTCACACATCCGTAGCTCAAAAAATGCCGGTGTTAGTCTGCATGTAATGTGAATGTGCCATATAAATATCTTGAACATCTAATGTTAATGAAATCCAGCTAGAATGCCGTAGTGCTACCTCTATCCTCCCAAGCATAAACTCAACCCGGAGAAGAAGAGAGTCAGCACATCTTTCGCAATGCGCACCCATCTCTCCGACCTGCTGCGCCTTGCTTCAGAAGAGCCCTCATTTTCTTCCTCCTGAACGGAAGGCTCGCGTCGATAGTTGTAGTTGTTGATAGTAATCGAGGGCGCGTTCACAGTCGTGAACATTACGGATGGTGCGGGAGGATATGTGTAATGGCCGAGACCATGAGCTGGGTCGATGCGAGGGTGGTAGTATTCTCCTGGCTGGAGTCTGAACGCGACATCGGTGTTCAAGTGATTCACCTCCAAGCGAGGTTGATGACGAAGAACATCGTGAGGCTGACGACGAGGCTGCAAATATCCATTAGTGAGTTTGAGCGTAAAACACGCGCGGAAACATACCTGGTTGGTGTAGGATGCCTGCAGATACTGCAGCATAACGCCTGGGTTTTGATAACTCATTCTGCAAAGTAAATGAAGCTTCAACTAGGAGCAAAGCAGTGGAGAGAATCTCACCTTGGGTGTAGTCAACGACTTGCTCGTGGTGGCCTGATGAACAACATCTATCGCACATCCTAAGCCCTTATATAATGTCTTGACGTAGGCAATGTATTACTGAGCTCACCGTGTCCGCTTGAGGCTCTAAAGAAAATTGTTTATTCGAGCGTGCTATGTATTTCAGGGTGAATGCAATGATTGACACTGCAGTCGCTGGTCACTTCACACGAGAAGTCAAACTTAACGTCGGATATCAAATCAGATTGCATTGCGCCTCGAGCTAGCGAATATATGTAGACCATATCTCTTGGCGGTACCGTGCAAATGAGCCTTTGCCGTCGACATAATTACGAGTGTACATTGCGCGTACTGTCTATTTGTACCGTTGTTCATCGACTGCCTGCAGGGCATTCACCAAGATTGGTCTAAATTGAATATGTCGTGATGGAGTGTTGGCTATTCCGTGAGTGCAAGACGTATGTAGGGTTGAGACTGCTTTGTAACTAATGCATGCCGTATTGACGATTAACCGTGTTCGCGTATGGGTTTGCCGTGCTCGTATTGTCCGTTTCCGCCTTCGTTTTACCACCTTGATTGCCTGCAAGGCGTCCGCCATGGTCAGTCTAGATTGAAGATGTCGTGATTGAGTGCTGCGTACGTGACTTCGAAGTTACACGGAAATCTGCGCATGGCGTATTCACTATCAAATGAGCTCACAGGCCAAGGGCGTGATGAGTTTACCGAGATCGTATTGTCTATTTTGGCGGCTATGAGAGCACAGCCCACACCTGTCAATCGCGGCGGGGGTAATCGAGGTTTGAATCTCGCTTCATAAACCGTACTAGTCTGCAATGAACTGTATTGAGATGCAGTATTGATTTGACAGTAAACCCATCTACTTACTCATCAAGCACTTACCAGTTATGTTATAAAATTCCTCTACTTACCAGCATACAACCTATACAAAGCTCACGATTCCTGAGGTACGAAGAAGAATCGTTCCAGTGCGACCTAGCACTTTGGACAACTGCGAGATGTAACGCGAGTGGTCCGTCAGCGTCTAATTGTACCAATACAGTGGGTCACAAATTCATTAGCTTTTGCTTGTAGTTGGGCGCTTTTTTGATGTCAAACAAATTTCGATTTTTGTAGGAGTCATCACACATTCAATCTATACAAAAACTACATCAGATTATAGCTCTTGAGAAGACCTATCCAACTGTCCAACTTTCATCCCAAAAGGTGAAGATTTGACAGAGTTATGAGCTGGATGGCTTTGGATGACGACCTGAGATTTCAAACTCCGCTTCAAAGTGTTATAGGCACTTTGTAAGCATCTCAAGCGTGTAGTATTACATACTGTACATGTATTTGAAGTAAGCCCATACTATAAGACGTAGTATTGGATATGGCGTTATGCATGGCATGATGCATGGCATGATTCCCGGCATGATTCCTGGCATGATTCCTGGCATGATTCCTTGAAAGACGAGAATGACATATGAATTCAAAATTAGCCCACTGGCTATATACTTAATGCTCTAAACATGTCAGCAGGTATGTAGGTGTCCAAGAATTGATGAGATCAATAGAACAGTTCTGGTTAAACTACGGTTTGATACAAGTACACGGAGAGAAACTGAAAATATGACCAAACCAGTTTAGAACAAGTAATAGGCTTTGATTACAATGATCAGAGCCATATATCCTGGCCCTATGGAGTATACCAATAAGCTGGAAAAGAAATTGTGATGATATGTTTGGTAGCAAACAAGATATGACTTTTTTCCCTCTTACCCTTGACCAAATAAGTGTATAATTCGAGGTTGGTACCTATTTATGGCCTCATATATGTAATGCACAAGCATCATGATATATCAGAGGGTATGACGTAATATATTCTGATTTTTCCGAATTTTATTGATGCACTTTCAGCCTTGAAAGAAGGATGCAAAAGTGGCACCTACAGGATTGGAACCGGTGACCTTTGGATTTCCATATTTGAAACATAGTAAACATGCACAAATAGAGCCCGGTCCACCTACTAAGAGGATATCACGAGAATTTGGAAACTGGCGCTGACCGGTCAGCGCCAGTTTCCAAAATGGCATCATTAGCAATGTGTCAGCACATTCATAACCTATGATATAAAAATATTTAAATACATGAAAATATATTTGAAAATGGATGTTGGGGGGCTTTATAGCGTAAGAATGAGTGCTAGGAGGCTCATTAGAGTATGTAATGATGGGTAAGACTTACTTACTACACTTTGTATAGGCTCTGGGCCAGTAAGTAAAGAAACTTGATGACGTAACTGGTAGGTGCTTGATGAGTAAGTAGATGTGTTTACTGTGTAAATATGGGTATATGAGATGAATAGGGGTAACAAAGCGGTAAATAAGTTTGCTTACTTTGGTAACAACAGTAACAAACTTTATACTTACTGATAGTTGAAAAATTGAAAAATTGCATCAGTTCAGTGAACATCAAGAGTAGGTTTGATAGGTGTTACTAAATTGCCTAAAGGAGTAACACAGCATGTTGTTTATGTTCATGGGCGCTTATTTTGACAATTGGCCCGTTTTTGATGCAGATCACATGACATCAATATATTTTGATGTAAAATGGATATATATGTCATCTGGACCGAATTTTCCCCAGGATTCTGAATTTGACCTCAGAATTTTGATAAAAGGAATATTTCAAAAGATATGAAGAGAATGTTCATAAAAGTTGGAAGTTTGAACAGTTTCAGTAATATCTGGAGTGTTTTGAAAGACATTACAGTGGTAATAGAGGTTACTTACTGCAATAACAAAAGTAAGAAAACTTTGCTTACTCATATTTCAAAATTCAAAAACTTTGATGAATAAAACATCATAATAATTGTGTTAATGTGTTGATTAAAGTTACTTGATTGTTCACAATTCCTGAGGTACAGAGAAGAATTGTTTCAGTGCGTGATAGTGCTTTGGACAACTGCGACATGTAACATGTGGTTCTTACTATACATTGTATAGGCTCTATGCCAGTAAGTAAAGAAACTTGATGACATAACTGGTAGGTACTTGATAAGTGAGTGAATGTGTTTACTGTGCAAATTTGAGTGTATATGAGATGAATAGAAATAGTCAAGAGGTAAGTAAGTTTATTTATGTCAGTAACACAATTAACAAACCTGATACTTACTGATAGTTGAAAAATCAAAAAAAAATTGCATCAGTTCATAGAAGATCAAGAGTAGATTGGATAGTTGTTACTAAATGGCCTAAAGGGGTAACACAGTGTGTTGTTTGCGTTTATGGGTGCTTATCTTGACAATTGGACCGTTTTGGATGCAGATCACATGACATCAATATATTTTGATGTAAAATGGATATATATGTCATCTGGACTGAATTTTCCCCAGGATTCTGAATTTGAGCTCAGAACTTTCATAGGCAGAGTATTTCAAAAGATATGAAGAAAGTATGCGTAAAAGTTGGGAGTTTAAATATTTTCAGTAATATCTGGAGTGTTTTGAAAGACACTACAGTGGTAACAGAGTTTACTTACTGCAATAACAAAAGTAAGAAAACTTTGCTTACTCAAATTCCAAATAAAACACTAAAATAACTGTGTAACTAGAGTAACAAACTTTGACTTGCTGCAAATAAGAAACACTTTCATATTGATAGTTTTCTATTGCTTGAATGATTATTATAGCTAATATACATTATTATATTGCCTAAAAAGGCAATTCTCTCATTTCCTATTCTTCTTGCGTGCTTATTTCAATATTTTGCTTCTTTTGAATAGCATAACATGACATCAATGTATTTTGATGTCAAAATCAATACGTACCTTCTGAATATGATCTCGACTAATTTCTAATGTTAATGTATACTATTGTATTTAGATCAAGTGTGTCTTGTTTCAAAATAGTGGTTTTAAATGTCTATCTGATAGATAACAACTCATATGATCACCGTAACTTATTATAAATATTGGTGCATCTTAGTAGCCTCAGGAATCGTGATCTGCCGCTTGCCGGCCTTGCTAACCACAAGTATAGTAAGTAAGCCTTACCCATCAATACATACTCTAATGAGCCTCCTAGCGCTCATTCTTACTCTAGAAAGCCCCCAACATCCATTTTCAAATATATTTTCATGTATTTAAATATTTTTATATCATAGGTTATGAATGTGCTGACACATTGCTAATGATGCCATTTTGGAAACTGGTGCTGACCGGTCAGCGCCAGTTTCCAAATTCTCGTGATATCCTCTTACTAGGTGGGCCGGGCTCTATTTGTGCATGTTTACTATGTTTCAAGTATGGAAATCCAAAGGTCACTGGTTCCAATCCTGTAGGTGCCACTTTTTGCATCTCTCTTTCAAGGCTGAAAGTGCATCAATAAAATTCGGAAAAATCAGAATATATTACGTCATGCCCTCTGATATACTGTGACACTCATGAGGTACATATATAAAGCCATAAATAGGCACCAACCTCGAATTATACACATATTTGGTCAGCAGTAAAAGGGGAAAAAGTCATATCTTGTTTGCTACCAAACATATCATCACAATTTCTTTTCCAGCTTATTGGTATACTCTATAGGGCCAGGATATATGGCTCTGATCATTGTAATAAAAGCCTATTACTTGTTCTAAACTGGTTCAGTCATATTTTCAGTTCCTCTCTGTGTACTTGTATCAAACCGTAGTTTAACCAGAACTGTTCTATTGATCTCATCAATTCTTGGCCACCTACATACCTGCTGACATGTTTAGAGCATTAATTATATAGCCAGTGGGCTAATTTTGAATTCATATGTCATTCTCGTCTTTCAAGGAATCATGTCAGGAATCATGTCAGGAATCATGCCAGGAATCATGCCGGGAATCATGCTATGCATCATGCCACACATGACATAATGTCCGATACTATGTCTTATAGTATGGGCTTACTTTAAATACATGTACAGTATGTAATACTACGTGCTTGAGATGCTTACAAAGTGTTTATAACATTTTGAAGCGGAGTTTGAAATTTCAAGTCGTCATCCAAAGCCATCCAGCTCATAACTTCCTCAAATCTCCACCTTTTGATATAAAAGTTGGATCACTTGAAAGGTCTTCTCAAGGGCTACAATCTGAGGTAGTTTTTGTGTAGATTGAGTGTGTGATGACCCCTACAAAAATCGAAATCTGTTTGACATCAAAAAAGCGCCCAACTACAAGCAAAAGCTAATGAATTTGTTACCGACTGTATTGGCAGAATTAGACGCTGAAGGACCACTCGGGTCACATCTCGCAGTTATCCAAAGTGCTAGGTCGCACTAGAACGATTCTTCTTCGTACCTCAGGAATCGTGAATTCTGGCGGCAAGTACAAATCAATGCCTCGCGTATCGTGAAATGTCCTCACTCCACAACTCCGTTGACTCGTGTAGGGAGTAATTTTAGTCTGTGGGAGCCCGTAACGATTCATGAGTAATGCAAAGGCACCTTGTACTTTGCTGCCGTTGTCGGTGGTTACTTCTTGAATGGCTCCGTATCGGCAAAACAAACATTCCCAGAAGAAGTCTCTTAAAGACTCCGAATCTATGGATTTCAACGCTCTTCCCTCAGCTGCTCCTGATAACTAAACTGGTGTATTCACCGCGTCCTTGCGGCATTCTCATTACGTCAATATAAATTCGGGAAAAGAGTGTGGTAGGTATTGAAATTTGTAACGGAATCTGGGGTTTGATAGTGCTTCTAAGTTGACATGGCAGGCACGAACTGACATGCTTTCACACATTGTTCCACATGTTCGGCCAATAGAATCACTTGTGTAGAGTCTGAAATACGGCGTGTTCACCTTTATGGCCTAGTTGCTCATGTGCTTGCTCAAGAAGCTCATATCGAGTGGGAAGATTAGTGATGGCACGTAACAGTGGATTGATTCCATTTCGCTTGTATAATTGTTCATGCCGGACAAAGAATTTTGTAGCACGCTTGATGAATCGCTTCCGCTGTTGTAAGTCCTTGACAGCTGAAACTTCCAAGGTAACCAGGAAATGGTGAATTTGATTCAACACCTGATCTTCCTTGCTTATTGGAGCTGTCAATGATATTACAATTGAAGTAAATGCTTGGCAAGGCGGTAGGCCGGCAAAAAGTGCAATATTGTCCAGCCATGAGTTATCATTGTCTACATAATCTTCATCATCTGCCAGACGATGCCTAGATAATGTGTCTGGTCTTTTGTGCTTGTCAGCGGGAATATGAACTAATTGAAAGTCAAATAATAGAATTCCCTGTATCCATCTATTAATGGTAGTGTTTGGCTGAAGATCTGGTTCGTTGAGCATACCCTTGATATACTTGGCATCAACTTCTACCTTAAGCTTCATTGCTCCAATCAAGTATAGTCTGTACGCTCGTAATGCTCGGAAAAGTCTGTACAACTTCAACTTCGGCTGCGAATATTGGGCTTCGCGTTCATTCATAGGTATAGATCCGTATCGGGCTGGTCGTTTGCGACCGTTGTCATCTTCCTGGGCCAAGACGACGTTCTGACTTGAATCGACTGATAATACAATTGCATTGTCTGATGTGTAGTCAATTGGTTTCAGAGCGGGTGCTGTAGTGATCACTTGTTTCAGTGTTTGAAATGCTTCTTCACGACGGTCATCCCAAACAAACTCCTCATCCTTACGTACTAGCTCAGTTAAGGGTCTGGCGATTAAAGAATAGTTCTTGATCCAGATTCTAACTCTTCCGCACAATCCTAGAAATCCGCGGACTTCTTTTACGAAAGTGAGTGGGGGCCACTTCAGAATCTTGTCCACTTTCTGATCGTCAGCCACACGTCCTTCTGTAGTGCACTTGTGACCCAGGATTAACGTGGCACACTTAGCTAACTGGACTTTACTAGGAGAGAAAGTTCGGCCTGGATGTGCTACACGATGCAGGATTCGATATACATCCAGGGCGTGTTCCCAGATGAATTGTCTAATTTTCAGGTTCTCTTGCAGTACTTCCGGATTTCCGTTCTCAGTAGGATACATAGTTGCTGATCCTCGGATTGCTAGATCGTTAATGAAGATGTCAGCTACATGCAACATTTCGTCTTGTAAAATAAATGCCATGCAGGCCTGGAATTCTGCAGGTGAGTTGGTAAATCCGGTTGGTAATGAAGTGATCTGTAATAGGCCTAGTGGAGTTTGAAAGGCGGTCAGATCTCTGCTCTGAACATGTACTTTCCGAGCATCGAATTCCCAATATAAATCCATGACAGTGTAACATTGCCTGCCTGCAAACGGTTCCACAAAACTATCGAGATTTGATAGTAGTCCTGCTTCTTTAATAGTAACCGCATTGAGAGGCTGTAAGTCATGTACTAGTCTGAGTTTACCACTTTTCTTTAACACACAAAACCATTGGGACCTATATGAAGACTGACTTGGTTTGTATACTCCTGCCGCAATCTTTTCTTGAAGTAGTTCAATGACCTTCTCACGTATTCCCGGTGGAATTGGAATATTTCCATGAACCCATGAAACATGAGGTACTACTGGAATAATGTATGGTGAGAAGTAATCTTCACGGAACGAACCACACTGGCTGTCTTCAAATACCAGTGCATTTTGATGAAACTGCATGATATAAGTAAATAACTTCTTCTCTTCGGGCTAGAGAAAATTGTCTTCAAACAGTTTCATTTCTGCAAGTCGCTCACTTGATAATCTTCCATTAGGAACAAAGTCTGAAGGGTTTACAGGTAATGGCGGGAGTGAATCTAGCGGATTCTCCGGAAAACGACGGATGACTTTAGATTCTTCGAGGATTGTAGCCGGAACTGGCTTCACTTTCTTATCTATTCTCTTATACACAGTATATGCCTGGGGGTCACTGAAAAAATGATGTCCTCATCATTATCCTCAATGTCAGGATGAATTAATACTGGTAAAGATTCATCAGAAGTAGATAACATGATACGGGTGGGTGGGTGGGTATCTGAATTGGTAGAAGAAGTGTCTACTTCTGTCGCTGATTGCGCTGAGTAATATGAAGTACTGTTTGGTTCAAGTAATCGCATTTCATCTGTATTCTGTAAGTTGTACTTTATATTTGATATTAGGGGGGTGTTTTGAGACTACAACAAAGTAGACTCGGAGTTAGTTGCGATGCGATGTACAAGTACAGTAGCGGCAAAAAGTCCTACAACATCCTTATATGGAAGGTGCACTTTGTACGCTTTCGTTGTGATTTTGGGCAGCGTCGATGTACGTAAAATTACCAAAATATTTACTGTAGGAGTAGTTGATATATACTGTAATGCTGCGTAAAAACTACCCGAGATGAGTGAGGATACATTGAGATAGACAACACATACAAAAACTACCATCAATCCTGTAGTTGGACAAATATTACCCTCTGAATCACGCAGGGAACAATAGTTCTATAGCATATCGCAAGGATAAAATGCTTCTATACATGGTGGAAGAGCACCTGCACAATTTCATTCCGAAATCAATGTCTTAGGTGGATTAATTTGTGCATCTGTGGTTGGCCTGAAAGCTCTCTTGTGTCTAGAAATTGTACATGGACATGCAGATTCTCAGTTTATATCTCATAATTATCTTGGCATCTATAGTAGCCTGTATTAATGTTTATGGATTCAATTTTCCTGGTTCCCAAATTTTAACGAGCATGTAGTGATTTGTAACGTAAAGACAGTATATTTTGAGCCAACCTCTCAAGCCACCTTCTCAGCAGAATCATCCAATCACATCAGGGTTGTGTCAAGGAGTACTTGAGCATTATTATCAGCTACAGACCTACTGTTTCCTGCTTGATTCAGAGGGTAATATTTGTCCAACTACAGGATTTATCGTAGTTGTTGTATGTGTTGTATATCTCAATGTACCCTCATTCATCTTGGGCGGGTTTTACGCAGCATTACAGTATATATCAACTACTCCTACAGTAAATATTTTGGTGATTTTACGTACATTGACGCTGCCCAAAATCACAACGAAAGCGTACAAAGTGCACCTTCCATATAAGGATTTTGCAGGACTTTTTGCCGCTACTGTACATCACATCTAAAGGTGTAAGTACCTTAAGGAAAAAATTATAAGTACAAAACCCAAAGCCTAATGCTGATGGCATAGGCATAAGATTTTATACTAAATGCATTTATATTATTCCTAAGAAGAGTTAGAGTGCCTTTGTGCTCAGAAAGTGCAAGGGACTCTGAATAAATTCCAGTGAATAAATAAACTATTATCTGCAGCTAAAGCGAAGAGTCTACATGTAGAAGGCTTGCTGAGATTTTATCATCACACTTAAGGGTCAGGCAATGATAATGTAAGATAACATCCCATTAAACTGTAGACCAGCTACTAGTACAAAGGAGCTAAGAAGTTATCTGTGAATACAAACAACTACTAAGCAGATATTAATGGGATGCGAATGAGAATGAAAATGGCAGGCATAGCGGTAAGCAAAGTATGTACAAGTACAAGTCCAGCGGACTGAAGATAAAGAGATGACATGGTAAGATGAAAAAGGGATAGCATAAGGCATAGGAGTAGGTAGCGAAGGAAAAGGGATAGCATGTGTGTAAGGATAGCGGCGAACAGTGATAGGTGGTATGAAATAAGGCGGATGCGAAGGAATCAATGTATAATGCGGACAGAACAGGTAAACATACTCGTTAGATGGGCGTGAGGTCATGTTCATGGGTGCAGGGGCATTGTGTACGGTGGGCCATAGTATCCAGCAAGCCGTTGACGGGCCATCATCTGCCAGTCCTGGACAGGGACCGTGACGTTGAGAACCTCCTCGATAAGCTCGCTAAGAGAGCTGAGGCGGCGGTTGTGGTGTTGAGGGTCGATGTCGTCGAAGAAACGAAGAATCTGGGCGAGCCGGAAGCATTCGATGGCGTAGAGGAAGGGGTTTCCGGTCCACTCGGAACGGACATGGTAGACATCATGGTATTGGTAGAGATTGGCCTCACTGAAGCTGGATCAGAGGTGTTTGAGGTAGAGGTTGAGTCCTTTGTCGAGAGCGATCAGCGCAGCGTACTCGAGAACATAGCAGAAATGGCGACGAAGTTGAAGGTGGTTGCGCAAAGGTTGAAGGACCGGGGCCATGAACGTTTCGGAGACCGCGACATCGCTCTGGCACATCCCAAAGGGTGGCTCAAACGACCTCTCGTTGACGGCGAGGTGTTCGACGACGGTGGAGACGGCAGGTAAGTGGAAATGATAGTCCTCGATCTCACAATCGACAACTCCATAAACCCGTGGTGGTGATGAAGGAGGTGGGGAACGGTGTGGGGGACATTGCGGTGGGTCTTCAAGAGGTTCAGGTGGGGTGGAAGGTTCGTGGCTCGATGCGAGAGTGCTGCCCGTGGAGACTGAGACGAGAGACGGTAGGTAGACTAGATGACAAATTCGTCATGTCTGAGTCCTCGTGCCCGACGTCTGCGGTGGTGCTAAGATGATCCAGTTCGTCGACGGGGGGAAGGTCGACAATGGCGCCGCCAAGACGTTCGTATGAAGGGTGCTCGGGCAGGTCAGTGTCTTCGATCAGAGAGGCCGGCTCTGTCTCGACGTAGGGGAACTCGTGAGTGAGGATGGGGTTGGTGGTGCCTATCTTCATGACAAAGAGAGTCGGAGGGTTGCCGAGCGCAAGCGACAAGGAGTTAGAGGTAGGATTAGCAGGCCGGGGAAGGTCGACTACAGGATAATTGGTCAAGTAGTGAGCAATAAATTGCTTTAGCCACTCGACGGATAGACTTGTACCTGCTAGAATGTGCAGTCTGCTCTGTAAGCTGGTGTCTGCGCGTGAGGCGTTCTCCACGAATGAGACGGCATTGGCTCGAGTGGCTGGTGTTCGAGGCAAGTCCGGAGGTGGTGTAGGTAGTCCGATGTCCACAGTGACGTCCTGCGAAGGGGCATCACCGACAAGGATGCTGACATCGCGTAAGTTGGTGGAGGTCGTAGATGGTGTGGAAGGGTAATAAAGTGATGAATCTACTGAACGAGTGGAGGGTGATGGACTTGAGGAACGTTCGTGGGCAACGACGTTGAGTGTACCGACGAATGTCGGATCGTAGGGTGCTTCACGAAGCTCTTGATTCACAACGGGATCGTTAGAGTCGTCAGTGAAGGAAGGAATGGTCAAGCTAACATGAAGAAGGATGAGATACTGACTGAGCCTATAGTAGTGGTATAGCCTGTTATCAAACAGATGAGTCAGTACACTATGTTTTAACAGCTGGAAAGAATAGAAATTAACTAACTTATATTTTGCTATACCCATCACCTAGTCAATGTTTCAGAACTTCTATATTCCATCAGTCATATTCTGTGAGTACGTTTTGGATCGCTCTGCCTCTCATTTATATTTCTCCAGCTATACACGAAGTGTCCAACAGGTTAGTAGCGAGAGTCTGTGTTGACTGGAATCAGTGTTTGATCGCTGTCTGGAGACACATATTCATGCGAGAAGCATTAAACTTGGGGGAGTGAGGCCATCAAGTGGCAAGTAACGATTCCTGATTTCTGAATGCTCTGTCACAGTTGACGCATCATAATCAATGAATATAACAGAAGAGGCCATAAACCAACGTCAAATCTAGTGAGGGCTAGGCCAAGCTTATGAACAAACATGACAATGCAAGCAAGCAAAACATAAAGAAGAAAGCTTAAAAACGATTGGGAGATCAAGAACACAAAGGGGTGCTTCTTTGGTTAGTGAAAGAGAATAATTTTAGTCAAGCACGTTGAAAAGATCACTTGAGTAGAAAGAAAGAAGTATGTGGAGATGAAATAAGAAAAAAACATATGTTTGTTTTTCTGCGAGAGATGGTCACTGAGACCTCGACAACGGTCACTGTCCTCTCCTCTCTCACTAACAACAAAGGGTAAAGGTGAAAGCAAATGACCTCAGGTAAGAAGTAGGACTCATTAGCATTAAATTATACTTCATGGCAATCTATGTGAAGAAAAGGTTGAAACGTCAAATATATCATGACTGACTTCAATTACGAAGATTCTGAGTCCACTTTCATAACTCTGAGCAAAATCTGGTCAAAAAACATATCATATGTTTTTTGACATTCACATATGTTTCTGATATATGATACCATTCTAAAGCAGTAAACAGTGGAGATAAGCACCCATATACTTCAAAAGATAGTGAGTATGTACGGTTACCCTTTTTAGTAATCACAGACAAAGCACAGTATGTCTATGACTTATTTGAGAGACGAAAACTATCATTTTCATAATACAGTGGTTATTTGTATTTTAATAAAAGAAAAGTCTATAGCTACTACTTAATTGGGTTATGTTTTGATGGCATCACACATGTTGTTATTATCTCATGTTCAAGCTGCATGATAATGCAAACTTGCGAAGGAATGTTCAAACTTTCATTTTACCCCATAGATACAGTCTTTTGTGCTCATGTAAGCACTATTACGAGGAGTTCAGAGCAAGCGCCCACAAGACGGCGCTAGTTCTGAACTCCTCGTAATAGTGCTTAGATAATGGGTACAAGATCTAGAGCTTTTAATGTATTTTTCATCACAATTTTGCTGCAAGTTCATTTTGAATCGGAAAATGTTCAAAACTCAGCACATAATTGCTGACATATAGATGGGCCATATATGTTAGAATGATAACCCTAAAGTTCCTAACCCATACCACCACTGCTACCCCATACCAAGCAGATTAAACCACGGGAAAATCCAAAAATGCGAAATATATTCATTGTTCCTCAAATATCTCCTGAAGCAGTGCAGCTATCAGAATTCTGAGATCAGATTCGGAATCCTGGGCAAAATCCGGTCCAGAAAACATATTTTTTACTTCTGACACCTGCATATGTTTGTGTCATGTGACACCATTCCAAAGAAGTAAAACGACAAATAAGCGCCCAAGTGCCCAGGAAGACGGTGAGAGCACTCCATTACCCTTTTAGGCAATCTAAAGCGAAAGCATTTGTCTGTCGGCCATTTGATGGCCTAGAAACTATTATTTTATTGATGTGGCCACTTTTCAGGCTTTTAATAAAATAGAAGCCCATGTACCTACCCTTTTGGGTTGTGATCTGCTTACTCGTATGATATTAGCCAATAATGGAGGTCAAATATTTTGCTTCCGCAGTTTTGGCTCTTTTTAGCTAAACTTGATTATGTATCTCCTCAGCTCAGAAGGCTGCAAGTTCCAATCCCCTAGGTGCCACTTTTTTATTCGGCCTAAAACACTATCACAACATAGTACAAAAAACATGATAAAATGACAATATAATCTGTAAATACATTGATCATTTTATTACTACTGAACATAGGATATAGAACCAGTGATATTGAGATTGGATGTGATTTTGTTGTCCACTAATGGTATGCTGTAGATCAACATGTATGAATGTGATTTTGAATTGTAGAAATATACAAACACGTTCAGTGATTATTTTACGCAATTTAGAGCATTTTTTGAATGTCACATAGTCAAAAACAAGCAAGTTGTAAAATGTGACCCAAGGGAGGATTGAACCCACAACCTTCTGAGGCAGCCGGTATAAGTTGCTTGCGCACTTGGGCGCTTTGGTCAGAATTTGGCTGAGTTTGAATCTCAAGTCCTCATCCAAAGCCATCCAGCCCATATCTTTTCTTACAGACCATATTAGTTCAGGATTGTATTATCATCTGGAAGATCTTCTCGATAGCTACAATTTGGTGTACTGAACTTGTGAAATGAGCAAGATTTGACTTCACAATCCACAAAATACAGTTGTTATTACAAAAGTATTACTGTAGTAACAAGGATAACAAGCAGGATTCCCACAGTTTGCCAACGAAATCCGTGACGAACAAGCGCCGTAAATGCAGCATCTTGGATTGAGACGATTCTCTTTCGTTTCACTCAGGAATCGTAACATAGACTGAGTCACTTATAGCTCGTGGTTGCTTTTGCATACAATTACTTACAAATTCATGAGGAAGAATACTTAACTCAAAAGATTTCCCTTTCATTGCTATGCACAATCTGAGACAATGAAATTCTAGTGATGTTCCACTAAGAATACTCACAATTTATATGTTCTCAAGCATCTTTCGGCAACTATCTGACAATAGTTTGATGTTCTCTTGTGTGTCAGCAATATCCTTGAAGAGGTATTTCTCGTCAGTTGACCTAGGTAAGAGATGAACACACTGGCAGTAGAACTATTCATCTGAACGAGGATATGTACACATCCATGTCCAGTATACATCTGTATGAGCAAGGTCATAATAGATGTTGGAGAACAACATTACATGGGATCTGCAAGGGAGTAAGCGTAGGACAGATACAATAGGTACACAAACATACTAGATCGTTCAATCCGATGCACCAATCATGCTCATTTTCTGTAGAGAGTACAACTTGGCATGACCCTTACGTCTGGAGGTAAGCTTAAGTATCAATTCTTTTTGATGACTCATGTTCCTCTGCTGTGTGGCTCAGTGGGCAGGGTGTTGGTAATAGTGCAACAGTTTGTCAGGAATAGTGCAACAGTTTGTCGGGAATAGTGCAACAGTTTGTCACCAGTAGATATTTCTGCCTGAGATATTCTGCCTAACATGTATACCTGATGCGAGGGAGAGAACTGCATCCTCTGACAGTACCTTCTTCTCTTGAAGTGGTGACAATGGGAAGGCACAAGAAATCTGAACCACACTTCGACAGGCTTCACTTATTACAATAGAAAATGGAAATAAAAGCAGACTTTTCTACGTTGTTACTATCGGACTGATAGTTGATAAGCTAAAGTATTAAAATTAAACCACTCCATCATCACCACTATCTCAAACTAGCCCTACGTCTCTCTTCATCACTCGCTTTCTGCCGTCAGCATGCTCTAGCTGGTGGTGAACACGAGTCATCTCAGCAGATATAACATTCAGCTGCACCTCAACAACATACTGCAGGGAGGTAACGAAGACAGCTTGGAAGGATTGAGTTGGCGGAAGCTTGTCTTTACAGGAGAAGTAGCCAACTATCATGCAAACACCCTCAATGAGGTTTTACGGATTATGAAGGCTGTACTGGAGATCAAAAACAAAGTCACACGTATCCGAACCAAAGTTTCAACTTGCAATTTGCACTACTACCCAGTGTATTGCCTGCGGTAAAGAAATTAACCTGTTCTTTGGAAGTAATGTCATGTACCATTGAAACAGTTTGGCCATGGAATCCAAACTGTGTAGAGAGATTGTGTAGAGAGGTCCGGCAGTGAGTGAGAATCTGAGCTGTGCCATTTACAAGTATTCCGATTGGATGATGTTGAAATATTACCACAGCGCGGAATTCTAATGCGGGAAAGATAGTAGAGAGCCAAGTGGGTACAAGATACTTCAAGTTCTGATAATCGATGTCAATTGTTCTGATATTAGTCCATGAGCAGTTTATCAAAAGAACATGTTTTTGTTGCTTACGTTCAGATATGCCAAGCAATAGATTTCTAAAGAACTCTTAGGTTATTCATAAGGTCTCGCACACTTAGATTGGGAGATTAACTCGACCAAACAAGGGCCTAGGACGTCAGGACTGCAGACTGAGGTGAGCAACTAGCATAATATTGAGGAATATACACAACAACATACCTGCAGACTGAGTTGCCTAGAGGCCTCAGGCTGCAGGATGAGCGACTCAGTGCGCTTAAATGCGGCAAATGCCGTAAAAAGCGCCCAGGAGCGCAGAAACTGCAAAGTCCAGGTCTACACTATAGTGGGGGCATAAATATGGCCACAGAGACTTGGGAAAAATCAGGACAAATGCGAAAAAAATACTAACACTACTGTGGAGTGGGATAGACCAAGTGTGAGTGATAAAAGGAGTGAAAATGACCATAATAAATGCAAAATAAGCGGAAAGCATGTGCTCACAGCACTATATTCAACACGCCCCCTTGATGTAGCACATCTTGGAGCTGTGTCAGACACTCCCCCTTACCCTAGCATCACTCTAGCCCCATAAGCTTGCGCAAATGAGAGACCTTGACAGGAGCTAAAGCCTTGGTCAAGAGATTTGCTGGCATCTCGCCTGTGGGACAGTACACAGGTTGAACCATGCCTTCACCAACCTTCTCCTTCAGCCAATACAACCGCAAATCGATGTGCTTCACCCTAGAGGACTTCTCCGGGTTTTTGGCAACAGCAATCGCAGAGTTGTTGCCCACAAAGATGGTAGAAGTCAACTTGAATTTGTAACCAAGCTCAGTGAGCAGATTTCGCATCCACAAGGCTTCCTTCGCAGCTTCCTTCGCAGCAACGTACTCTGCCTCAGTGGTAGACAGAGTTACCCAGGGCTGAAGCTTGCTACTCCAGTTGACTACGCCAGATCCCGTGCAGACAAGGTATCCACCTGTAGAGCGACGAGAATCCGGGTCCATACCAAAGTCTGCGTCTGAATAGGTGCAGAACAGCTCTGGTTTCGACGAGTCAGGACCATAAGTGAGTTTCAGGTCCATGGTTCCCTTCAAGTACCGGAACAGATGCTTTACAGCAGCCCAGTGCGCTTTGCCAGGATTGGAGTTGAAGCAGGCCAGCTTGGAAACAGTGTAGGCGATGTCTGGACGAGTGGAAGTGGCCAAGTACATGAGCTCACCCACAGCATTGATGTAGGGGAACTGCTGCATGTATGACTTAGATTGGGAGATTAACTCGACCAAACTAGGGCCTAGGACGTCAGGACTGCAGACTGAGATGAGCAACTAGCATAATATTGAGGAATATACACAAAAACATACCTGCAGACTGAGATGAGCAACTAGAGGTTGCCTAGAGGTCTCAGGCTGCAGGATGAGCGACTCAGGGCGCTTAAACGCGGCAAATGCCGTAGAAAGCGCCCAGGAGCGCAGAAACTGCAAAGTCCAAGTCTACACTATAGTGAGGGCATAAATATGGCCACAGAGACTTGGGAAAAATCAGGAAAAATGCGAGAAAAATACTAAGACTACTGTGAGGTGGGATAGACCATATATGAGTGATAAAAGGAGTGAAAATGACCATAATAGATGCAGAATAAGCGGAAAGCATGTGCTCACAGCACTATATTCAACACTCCCCCTTGATGTAGCACATCTTGGAGCTGTGTCAGATACTCCCCCTCAACCTAGCATCACTCAAGCCCCATGAGCTTGCGCAAATGAGAGACCTTGACAGGAGCCAAAGCCTTGGTCAAGAGATCTGCTGGCATCTCGGCTGTGGGACAGTACACAGGCTGAACCATGCCTTCACCAACCTTCTCCTTCAGCCAATACAACCGCAAATCGATGTGCTTTACCCTAGAGAACTTCTCCGGGTTTTTGGCAACAGCAATCGCAGAGTTGTTATCCACAAATATGGTAGAAGGCGATTTGAACTTGTAACCAAGCTCAGTGAGCAGATTACGCATCCACAAGGCCTCCTTCGCAGCTTCCACTGCAGCAACATACTCTGCCTCAGTGGTAGACAGAGTTACCCATGGCTGAAGCTTGCTACTCCAGTTGACTGCGCCAGATCCCATGCAGACAAGGTATCCACCTGTAGAGCGACGAGAATCCGGATCCATACCAAAGTCTGCATCCGAATAGGTGCAGAACAGCTCTGGTTTCGAAGAGTCAGGACCGTAAGTGAGTTTCAGGTCCATGGTTCCCTTCAAGTACCGGAACAGATGCTTTACAGCAGCCCAGTGCGCTTTGCCAGGATTAGAGTTGAAGCAGGCCAGCTTGGACACAGTGTAGGCAATGTCTGGGCGAGTGGAAGTGGCCAAGTACATGAGTGCGCCCACAGCATTGATGTAGGGGAACTGCTGCATGTATGCGCGCTCAGAGGGCGAGTTAGGGCAGTCAGCCGCACTCAGATGCGTGTTGGGTATCATAGGAGTCAACACAGAGGAGCAATCAGAGAAACCATACGTCTCAAGCATGTCCACAATGTATTGGCGTTGAGACAGCGAGATACGATGATTTAGAAGGTCCCTGGTGATTTCTATGCCAAGAAGCCACGAAGTGGGCCCTAGATCGCGCAGTTTGAAGTGCTTGGAGAGCCAGGCAACCACACGGTCGGATTCTGCCTTGGAAGGCGAGGCAATGGTTATGTCGTCTGTGAAGACAGGCATTATGATCCTGACATCACCTCTTCTCCAAATAAAGAGAGAGGCATCAGACTGGAGGCGCGTAAATCCCTCCTGCTTGAGCACCTTGCTCAGCTCGAGGTACCAAACCCGTCCAGCCTGCTTGAGTCCGTACAAGGACTTCACAAGACGAAGCACTTCACCAGGCTTGCCAAAATGGAATCCGTCAGGTTGCTGCATGTAGATCTCCTCCTCGAGGGTGCCATTGATATAGGCATGGGAGATGTCCACAGAGCGTAGGTCGAGGTCCTCGAGTGCAGCTAGTGCAAGGACTGTGCGAATAGAAGCCATGCGGACTGTGGGAGCAAAGGTCTCAACATAATCGAAGCCAGGACGTTGGGAGAAGCCCTTAGCAACAAGTCGAGCCTTGAGGCGTTCAACAGAGCCGTCTGCATTGTACTTCTTTGCAAACACCCAACGGCAAGGTATAGCCTTCTTGCCAGGAGGCAGAGGACTAGATACCCAAGTTCCATTCTCCAAGTGCGCATTAATCTCTTCTTGGGCAGCTGCTTGCCATAAATCCCTGTCATCTCGTTTCAATGCCTCGCTCATAGAGCGAGGGACAGCTTCTGAATCACCAGAGTGTGCCCTTGCAACATATTCACCGTCTGTATCATCGTTCTCTTCATCAGGATCAAGTGAACTGGTCACCTCGTCCTCAGAATCCTCCTCAGCATGACTAGGCTCAGCAGGAGCTGGCGAAGCAGAGGCTGGCTCAGGAGTAGATGACTCAGGAGCTGGAGATGACTCTGGACTAGGACTTGGCTGAACCTTCCACCATTCACCTGGAGGGTTTCTGGTACGTCTGGGATAGCGTGCAGCAATGAGATGCCCAGGAGCAGAATCACCTGCATCTGAGGAGGGGGCAGAAACAGCACCACGACGACGAGCGCGCTGAGGAGCAGCAGAGGGACCAGCCTGTGGCTCAGAGCGCACAGACTGGGGAGGTGCAGGAGGCGCAGGACGAGCCTGAGGAGCTGGTTGGACAGCAGGGCGCACAGAGGGCGCAGGAGTGGATGGTGGTAGAGGGGCTGGGACAGGATCGACTTGGACACCAAGAGGGAGTGCTGGAGGCGCATGTGGACGAGCAGGCGCATTATCGACAGCAGGAGCAGGTTCCTCCCCCTCAAGTCGAGGCTGTGGCAGCATAGGAAGTGTAGGAGGAGCTGGAAGAGCATCTTCATCGAGTCCAGAGTTCAAGATGAGAGGTGTGTCGGTTGTGGGAGGGACAGAGCGATAAGAAGGTACAGAGGACCAGTTCTTGAGCCCAGGGAAATACCTCTCGTCGAATACAGCACGTTCAGAGATAACAGTGCGTTTGGTGGCTGGATTGTAGAACTTCCAGCCTTTGTAGTCAGGAGGATAACCAATGAAGATGCACTTCTCCATATGAGAGCCCAGCTGGCCTCGTTTGTCCTTCTGCACGTGCACATAGGCCAAGCATCCCCAAATCCGAAGATTAGAGACATCTGGCTTGCGCTTGAACCACACTTCATAGGGAGTAGCGGTGGGCGCAGTAGAGGTGGGTACACGGTTCAGGACGTGAACAAGAGCAGCTAGAGCCTCCCCCCAGAACGACAGTGGCAGACCAGCTTCCTGGAGCATAGCAGTGATCCCTTCACCAAGAGTACGATTGTATCTCTCTGCTACACCATTCTGCTGAGGCCTATTGCGCGCTGTATGACGTCTGGCAATGCCATGGTCTATGCAGTACTGCTCAAACTCCTTCGACATGTATTCCCCACCCTTGTCGTCCTGCAGAGCGGCGATTTTCGCGCCTAGCTGAGTCTCTGCATAAGCTTTGAACCGTTTGAAGGCATCAAAGGTCTCAGACTTGGCTTTCATGGGAATCACCACCTTGAAGCGGCCATAGTCGTCGATCCAGGTGCTCCAGTAGCGGTAGCCAGAGTGTGTGCGGACAGGGAGAGGTCCATGGACGTCAGAGTGGATGAGGGCGAGAGGTCGAGCAGTTCTGGAGGTGGAGGAAGGGAATGGAGCTGCGTTGAGTTTGCCAGCAAGGCATGGCTCACAGATAGGATCTGCAGGAGCAGTCGAGTCGAGCTTCAGGCCCAGAACGACACCCTCAGAGATAAGCTTCTTGACACCAGCATGATGATGGTGGGCAAAGCGACGATGCCAGAGAGACTCATCCAGAGGTAGAGTCGAAGTTGCGCTAACTAGAGCGGATTCTGGAGCAGGGATGACGTTGCCAGCAAGGTGGGCAGTGTTGGACGCGTCGATGGGCGCGCAGAAGCGAGTGACAGAGTCCTGAATGAAGTCCATGCGCTCAGATGAGATATGGACGTTGAAGCGATGGTTTCTGGCAAGATAGAGCACAGAGAGTAGATTGGATCCCAATTCTGGTACATGCAAGACTCTAGAGAACTCGACATGGCGCACAGACTCCCCCTCAATTTCTGGAGCAAACACCACTGACCCTACACCTGCAGAATGGACGACTGTGTTGTTGGCAAGCCGGATGGGGATGGAGAGAGGCTTGTAGTTGCGCAACCAGTGTCTGTGGGGCGTCATATGAGAAGTGGCGCCTGTATCTGCGGTCCAGAGGTGGTCAGATGGGGTCTGAGGCGTGGAGGAGGTGGGAGAAGAAGGGGAACTTGCTTTGCCAGCGAACTCCGAGGTAGATGATGCATCAGAGGTGGTAGAAGTGACCTCTTGAGCTGCTTGGGCCTTGCCACCGCGTTTCTTCGCCTTCCTGCGCTCCTCCTGCTTCTGGGCAGCGTCCTTCGAGGCTGTAGCCTTGGCAGAGCGATATCGAGTGCAGGTGTCGACCACATGGCCAGGGAGGTCACAGAACGAGCACACAAGCTGAGAGGCCTGCATGATGACATGACTGGGGGACTGGGAAGTGGACAGGGACGACGACCTGAGCTGCTGCTCGTTGATGAAGGCGGCCTGGAGCTTGTCCTTCGAGATATGGTCGAGGAGTTGAAGGGAGGAGGCAAAGGACTGGTACTCAGCAGGTAGAGCTCGAATCATCGTCATACAGACAAGTTCTTCGTCCAAATCCTTGATGGTGTAGGTGTCTGGGCGAAGATTCTTCACCCTGAGCATGGCAGCATCGATCCTGGTCATGAGGTCGGACAGGGACTCCTCAGGACGCATCTGGATGGAGAAGAACGACTCCCAAGCGTTGAAACGCGCTCCAGGGACCTTTTGGAGGTGTACAGAGGCGAGTTTGGCCCAGATCTTGACAGGGTCGTCCTCAATGGCGTCCAGGTGTGTCTTCTGGTCGTCTGAGAGTGCCAAATAAAGCTCACCAGCTGCCTTGAGCGCCCTGTCCTGCCAATCCGACCTAGCCTTCCTCTCAGCCTCAGTAGGCTTCGAATCATCCACTGCAACAGGCTCCTTCTCATCTCCCTTGACCAACCTCCACAACCCCTTACTCATCAGCCAGGCCCTCATGTCTCCAGACCACTGGGGGTAGTTGCCAGTCTTCAGAGCTGGAAAGCGCGGTCCAGAGGACGTTTGAGAGTCCATAGAGGGCGATAGAGACGTCTAGGACGGGGTAGAATGCGAGTAGAGACGACAGGAGGCGAGGGAAATGGGCCAGAGGCGAAGAAATGGCTTCAGGGGGCGAAAATTTCAAGATAGGGGCCAGGAAAGACTGATAAGGCGATGGGGAACGGAGTTCTTGACGAATCGACCCGATTCTTGCACCAGTAGATAGCCACAGACGAGTAGAATCGAATGATATAAGATTTGGAGCGAAGGGACAATGGGAAGGGGCTGGATTGATGCGATGTAGTTTGGATGTAGTGGCCACAGAGGGGCCGGGGCTCATAACCACTTAGATTGGGAGATTAACTCGACCAAACTAGGGCCTAGGACGTCAGGACTGCAGACTGAGATGAGCAACTAGCATAATATTGAGGAATATACACAAAAACATACCTGCAGACTGAGATGAGCAACTAGAGGTTGCCTAGAGGTCTCAGGCTGCAGGATGAGCGACTCAGGGCGCTTAAACGCGGCAAATGCCGTAGAAAGCGCCCAGGAGCGCAGAAACTGCAAAGTCCAAGTCTACACTATAGTGAGGGCATAAATATGGCCACAGAGACTTGGGAAAAATCAGGAAAAATGCGAGAAAAATACTAAGACTACTGTGAGGTGGGATAGACCATATATGAGTGATAAAAGGAGTGAAAATGACCATAATAGATGCAGAATAAGCGGAAAGCATGTGCTCACAGCACTATATTCAACACTCCCCTTGATGTAGCACATCTTGGAGCTGTGTCAGATACTCCCCCTCAACCTAGCATCACTCAAGCCCCATGAGCTTGCGCAAATGAGAGACCTTGACAGGAGCCAAAGCCTTGGTCAAGAGATCTGCTGGCATCTCGGCTGTGGGACAGTACACAGGCTGAACCATGCCTTCACCAACCTTCTCCTTCAGCCAATACAACCGCAAATCGATGTGCTTTACCCTAGAGAACTTCTCCGGGTTTTTGGCAACAGCAATCGCAGAGTTGTTATCCACAAATATGGTAGAAGGCGATTTGAACTTGTAACCAAGCTCAGTGAGCAGATTACGCATCCACAAGGCCTCCTTCGCAGCTTCCACTGCAGCAACATACTCTGCCTCAGTGGTAGACAGAGTTACCCATGGCTGAAGCTTGCTACTCCAGTTGACTGCGCCAGATCCCATGCAGACAAGGTATCCACCTGTAGAGCGACGAGAATCCGGATCCATACCAAAGTCTGCATCCGAATAGGTGCAGAACAGCTCTGGTTTCGAAGAGTCAGGACCGTAAGTGAGTTTCAGGTCCATGGTTCCCTTCAAGTACCGGAACAGATGCTTTACAGCAGCCCAGTGCGCTTTGCCAGGATTAGAGTTGAAGCAGGCCAGCTTGGACACAGTGTAGGCAATGTCTGGGCGAGTGGAAGTGGCCAAGTACATGAGTGCACCCACAGCATTGATGTAGGGGAACTGCTGCATGTATGCGCGCTCAGAGGGCGAGTTAGGGCAGTCAGCCGCACTCAGATGCGTGTTGGGTATCATAGGAGTCAACACAGAGGAGCAATCAGAGAAACCATACGTCTCAAGCATGTCCACAATGTATTGGCGTTGAGACAGCGAGATACGATGATTTAGAAGGTCCCTGGTGATTTCTATGCCAAGAAGCCACGAAGTGGGCCCTAGATCGCGCAGTTTGAAGTGCTTGGAGAGCCAGGCAACCACACGGTCGGATTCTGCCTTGGAAGGCGAGGCAATGGTTATGTCGTCTGTGAAGACAGGCATTATGATCCTGACATCACCTCTTCTCCAAATAAAGAGAGAGGCATCAGACTGGAGGCGCGTAAATCCCTCCTGCTTGAGCACCTTGCTCAGCTCGAGGTACCAAACCCGTCCAGCCTGCTTGAGTCCGTACAAGGACTTCACAAGACGAAGCACTTCACCAGGCTTGCCAAAATGGAATCCGTCAGGTTGCTGCATGTAGATCTCCTCCTCGAGGGTGCCATTGATATAGGCATGGGAGATGTCCACAGAGCGTAGGTCGAGGTCCTCGAGTGCAGCTAGTGCAAGGACTGTGCGAATAGAAGCCATGCGGACTGTGGGAGCAAAGGTCTCAACATAATCGAAGCCAGGACGTTGGGAGAAGCCCTTAGCAACAAGTCGAGCCTTGAGGCGTTCAACAGAGCCGTCTGCATTGTACTTCTTTGCAAACACCCAACGGCAAGGTATAGCCTTCTTGCCAGGAGGCAGAGGACTAGATACCCAAGTTCCATTCTCCAAGTGCGCATTAATCTCTTCTTGGGCAGCTGCTTGCCATAAATCCCTGTCATCTCGTTTCAATGCCTCGCTCATAGAGCGAGGGACAGCTTCTGAATCACCAGAGTGTGCCCTTGCAACATATTCACCGTCTGTATCATCGTTCTCTTCATCAGGATCAAGTGAACTGGTCACCTCGTCCTCAGAATCCTCCTCAGCATGACTAGGCTCAGCAGGAGCTGGCGAAGCAGAGGCTGGCTCAGGAGTAGATGACTCAGGAGCTGGAGATGACTCTGGACTAGGACTTGGCTGAACCTTCCACCATTCACCTGGAGGGTTTCTGGTACGTCTGGGATAGCGTGCAGCAATGAGATGCCCAGGAGCAGAATCACCTGCATCTGAGGAGGGGCAGAAACAGCACCACGACGACGAGCGCGCTGAGGAGCAGCAGAGGACCAGCCTGTGGCTCAGAGCGCACAGACTGGGGAGGTGCAGGAGGCGCAGGACGAGCCTGAGGAGCTGGTTGGACAGCAGGGCGCACAGAGGGCGCAGGAGTGGATGGTGGTAGAGGGGCTGGGACAGGATCGACTTGGACACCAAGAGGGAGTGCTGGAGGCGCATCTGGACGAGCAGGCGCATTATCGACAGCAGGAGCAGGTTCCTCCCCCTCAAGTCGAGGCTGTGGCAGCATAGGAAGTGTAGGAGGAGCTGGAAGAGCATCTTCATCGAGTCCAGAGTTTAAGATGAGAGGTGTGTCGGTTGTGGGAGGGACAGAGCGATAAGAAGGTACAGAGGACCAGTTCTTGAGCCCAGGGAAATACCTCTCGTCAAATACAGCACGTTCAGAGATAACAGTGCGTTTGGTGGCTGGATTGTAGAATTTCCAGCCTTTGTAGTCTGGAGGATAACCAATGAAGATGCACTTCTCCATGTGAGAGCCCAGCTGGCCTCGTTTGTCCTTCTGCACGTGCACATAGGCCAAGCATCCCCAAATCCGAAGACCAGAGACATCTGGCTTGCGCTTGAACGACACTTCATAGAGAGTGGTGGTGGGCGCAGTAGAGGTGGGTACACGGTTCAGGACGTGAACAAGGGCAGCTAGAGCCTCCCCCCAGAACGACAGTGGCAGACCAGCTTCCTGGAGCATAGCAGTGATCCCTTCACCAAGAGTACGATTGTATCGCTCTGCTACACCATTCTGCTGGGGCCTGTTGCGCACTGTGTGACGTCTGGCAATGCCATGGTCGATGCAGTACTGCTCAAACTCCTTCGACATGTATTCCCCACCCTTGTCGTCCTGCAGAGCGGCGATTTTTGCGCCTAGCTGAGTCTCTGCATAGGCTTTGAACCGTTTGAAGGCATCAAAGGTCTCAGACTTGGCTTTCATGGGAATCACCACCTTGAAGCGGCCATAGTCGTCGATCCAGGTGCTCCAGTAGCGGTAGCCAGAGTGTGTGCGGACAGGGAGAGGTCCATGGACGTCAGAGTGGATGAGGGCAAGAGGTCGAGCAGTTCTGGAGGTGGAGGAAGGGAATGGAGCTGCGTTGAGTTTGCCTGCAAGGCACGGCTCACAGATGGGATCTGCAGGAGCAGTCGAGTCGAGCTTGAGGCCCAGAACAACACCCTCAGAGATAAGCTTCTTGACACCAGCATGATGGTGGTGGGCAAAGCGACGATGCCAGAGAGACTCATCTAGAGGTAGAGTGAAGTTGCGCTAACTAGAGCGGATTCTGGAGCAGGGACGACATTGCCAGCGAGGTGGGCAGTGTTGGACGCGTCGATGGGTGCACAGAAGCGAATGACAGAGTCCTGGATGAAGTCCATGCGCTCAGATGAGATGTGAACGCTGAAACGGTGGTTTCTGGCAAGATAGAGCACAGAGAGTAGATTGGATCCCAATTCTGGTACATGCAAGACTCTAGAGAACTCGACATGGCGCACAGACTCCCCCTCAACCTCTGGAGCAAACACCACCGACCCTACACCTGCAGAATGGACGACTGTGTTGTTGGCAAGCCGAATGGGGATGGAGAGAGGCTTGTAGTTGCGCAACCAGTGTCTGTGGGGCGTCATATGAGAAGTGGCGCCTGTATCTGCGGTCCAGAGGTGGTCAGATGGGGTCTGAGGCGTGGAGGAGGTGGGAGAAGAAGGGGAACTTGCTTTGCCAGCGAACTCCGAGGTAGATGACGCATCAGAGGTGGTAGAGGTGACCTCTTGAGCTGCTTGGGCCTTGCCACCGCGTTTCTTCGCCTTCCTGCGCTCCTCCTGCTTCTGCGCCGCGTCCTTCGAGGCTGTAGCCTTGGCAGAGCGATATCGAGTGCAGGTGTTGACCACATGGCCAGGGAAGGTCACAGAACGAGCACACAAGCTGAGAGGCCTGCATGATGACATGACTGGGGGACTGGGAAGTGGACAGGGACGACGACCTGAGCTGCTGCTCGTTGATAAAGGCAGCCTGGAGCTTGTCCTTCGAGATATGGTCGAGGAGTTGAAGGGAGGAGGCAAAGGACTGGTACTCAGCAGGTAGAGCTCGAATCATCGTCATACAGACGAGTTCTTCATCCAAATCCTTGATGGTGTAGGTGTCTGGGCGAAGGTTCTTGACTCTGAGCATGGCAGCATCGATCCTGGTCATGAGGTCGGACAGGGACTCCTCAGGACGCATCTGGATGGAGAAGAACGACTCCCAAGCGTTGAAACGCGCTCCAGGGACCTTTTGGAGGTGCACAGAGGCGAGCTTGGCCCAGATCTTGACAGGGTCGTCCTCAATGGCGTCCAGGTGTGTCTTCTGGTCGTCTGAGAGGGCCAAATAAAGCTCACCAGCTGCCTTGAGCGCCCTGTCCTGCCAATCCGACCTAGCCTTCCTCTCAGCCTCAGTAGGCTTCGAATCATCCACTGCAACAGGCTCCTTCTCATCTCCCTTGACCAATCTCCACAGCCCCTTACTCATCAGCCAGGCCCTCATGTCTCCAGACCACTGAGGGTAGTTGCCAGTTTTCAGAGCTGGAAAGCGCGGTCCAGAGGACGTTTGGGAGTCCATAGAGGGCGATAGAGACGTCTAGGAGGGGGTTAGAATGCGAGTAGAGACGACAGGAGGCGAGGGAAATGGGCCAGAGGCGAAGAAATGGCTTCAGGGGGCGAAAATTTCAAGATAGGGGCCAGGAAAGACTGATAAGGCGATGGAGAACGGAGTTCTTGACGAATCGGCCTGATTCTTGCACCAGTAGATAGCCACAGACGAGTAGAATCGAATGATATAAGATTTGGAGCGAAGGGACAATGGGAAGGGGCTGGATTGATGCGATGTAGTTTGGATGTAGTGGCCACAGAGGGACCGGGGCTCATAACCACTTAGATTGGGAGATTAACTCGACCAAACTAGGGCCTAGGACGTCAGGACTGCAGACTGAGGTGAGCAACTAACATAATATTGAGGAATATACACAGGAACATACCTGCAGACTGAGGTGAGCAACTAGAGGTTGCCTAGAGGCCTCAGGCTGCAGGATGAGCGACTCAGGGCGCTTAAACGCGGCAAATGCCGTACAAAGCGCCCAGGAGCGCAGAAACTGCAAAGTCCAAGTCTACACTATAGTGGGGCATAAATATGGCCACAGAGACTTGGGAAAAATCAGGAAAAATGCGAGAAAAATACTAACACTACTGTGAAGTGGGATAGACCATATATGAGTGATAAAAGGAGTGAAAATGACCATAATAAAAGCAAAATAAGCGGAAAGCATGTGCTCACAGCACTATATTCAACAGGCAATCCAACGATGTATGAAAAAATTGATTCTTGCAATAGTTCAGAGGAGGATTGATAATCAGCCACATGATGCAGAGTTTAAAAACTGAGCTCCAAAGAGAGATTCGCGATTCCTGAGGTATGAAAAAGAATCATTCCAGTGCAAGCTAGTGCTTTGGACAACTATGACATGTAATGCAAGTGATCTGTCAGTGTCTAATTCCACCAATACAGTGGATAAAAAATTCATTGGCTTTTGCTTGTAGTTGTGTGCTTTTTTGATGTCAAACAATTTTTGATTTTTGGAGGAGCCAGCACACATTCAATCTACACAAAAACTACATAAGATTATGGCTCTTGAGAAGACCTTTCAAATGATCCAACTTTCATATCAAAAGGTGGAGATTTGAGGAAGTTATGAGCTAGATGGCTTTGGATGACGACCTGAGATTTCAAACTCCGCTTCAAAGTGTTATAGGCACTTTGTAAGCAGCTCAAGTATATAGTATTGCACAGTGTATGTGTGTTTGAAGTACATCCATATTATATGACATGGTATTGGACATGGTGTCATGCGTGGCATAATGCATGGCATGATTCCTGACATGACTTGTGGTTAGCAAGGCCAGCAAGCAGTAGATCACGATTCCTGAGGCTATTGAGATGTACCAATACATATAATAAGTTATGATGATCATATGAGTTGTTATTTATCAAATGAACATTTAGTAACACTCTTTTGAAATAATACACACAGAATCTCAATAAAAACGTAACACATTAATATTAGAAATTAGTCACACTACAAAAGCATTTTTGTTGGTGTAGAAGGGATCTGATTTGACAAAGAAATATTTTGAATAGAACAAAGTCCAACTCATACTTATGTTACTTTGTGATACAAACCAAAGTTCAAAGACTATTTAACTTGTACAACAGCACTAATATTTTCTCCATATCTTCTAAATGACAGAAGATATTGAAATTTTGAGATCATGTTCAGAACTCCAGTTAAAATACAATCCCAGCAAGGCATGGATTAATTTTAACATCAAAATACATTGATGTCATGTTATGTTATTCAAAGGAAGCAAAATATCAAAATCAGCACTCAAAAAAAATAAGAAATGAGAGAATTGCCCTTTTAGGCAATTTAATAATGTTTATTGGCTTTAACAGTCATTGAAGCAATCAAAAACTATAAAGATGGAAGTGTTTTTTACTTGCAGCAAGTCAAAGTCTGTTACTCTAGTTACACAATTAAGTAACATTAATAAACACATTGACATAGTTATTATAGTGTTTTACCAAAGTTTTTGAAATTTGAAATTTGAGTAAGCAAACTTTTCTTACTTTTTTTATCGCAGTAGGTAACATTTATTACCACTGTAATGGCTTTTAAACACTTCAGATATTACTGAAAGCATTCAAACTTTTGACTTTTGTGAATACTTCCTCCATATCTTTCGAAATACTTAGCCTATCAAAATTCTGAGCTCAGATTCAGAATCCTGGGGAAAATCTGGTCCAGATGACATATATATCCATTTTACATCAAAATATATTGATGTCATGTGATCTGCATCAAAAACAAACCAATTGTCACAATAAGCGCCCATAAACGTAAACAACATGCTATGTTACTCCTTTAGGCATTTTAGTAACACCTATCAAACCTACTCTTGATGTTCTCTGAACTGATGCAATTTTTCAACTATCAGTAAGTGTATAGTTTGTTACTGTTGTTACTGAAGTAAGCAAACTTACTTACTGCTTTGTTACCCCTATTCATCTCATATATACTCATATTTACACAGTAAACACATCTACTTACCCATCAAGCACTTACCAGTTATGTTATCAAATTCCTCTACTTACCGGCATACAACCTATACAAAGTATAGTAAGTAAGTCTTACCCATCATCACATACTCTAATGAGCCTTCTAGCACTCATTCTTACGCTAAAAAGCTCTCCCACATCCATTTTCCATGAGCCCATCGAAGGTCTTCGCAGCACGCATGTGGTTGCGCATAGTGGTCGTATGCAACGTACCGTACCTTTACTATCGGTGTGCTGTTGTGCTTGAGCTCAGAAAGGTGTACTGGTCGTCAGACTCGGAATAGAAGTAGCGACACACGTCATGGAACGCACCGACCTCGTCCGCACACCATCTCCCAATGCTCTTCTACCGGTCACTGGTCCCGTACTACCGTTGAAGCTGTCATCGTAGCAGGCTCTCAATATTCAACGGCGGGCATCTCCAGGAGGATCGTTTGAACGCTTGCTATTGCTACCTTCGTCTCCACGGATGTCGTGAGGCTGGGGATCTGTTCTGTGGAAAGTGTGAGGTATAGTGTAGCTGTAGTATGAAGGGAAGAGAGTTCAGAAGAGACGTACTGTACGTGATGTGGTATGAAGGGGAGAAGAGAAGGAAAGTGATCAACAGGGACTTGGGGTGACAGGCAATGTTGAGGCATTCGGTGTAGGAAACGGTACAAATCGTGGCTTGAGGATATATACGACGTGGGGGAAACACGTGGATTCGCACACGCACCGCCGGATTTGCACAGAATGCGGGAGTGGTGAACGTCGGACCTAAGGCTTGAGGACCAGATAGTAATTCTCTGACGTAAGCAGCGTAAGATACAGTCACCACCTATATCCTTCTCAGCCTACGTCAATGAATCCCTGCAATATTCGACTATGCCTTGATCGAGATGCGCTGTGCGTGCAGATACGTAGGTGAATTGATAGCATATGTATGAGTCATGGCAACGACGCACCTTGGGACTAGCATCCTGCAGCAGTCGTACCAACTCTCACAGCCGGTGTCGTCAAAATCGTTGTTGCTCTCCGTGACGTGCACCTCTGTCTAAGTTGTGACACGTCGAGCTCGAGGGTATGGAGGTTACATTGAAGGACGGAGCAGGAGGAGTTTTCTCTGTGACGTGCACCACAAAGCGTCAAGCACACCGTCATTGAGAAGGGAGGGTGAGGAGCCCGTGACCTCACCCACAGAGCACCAAACCACGCATCGAGACATGCCACGGTGAGGACGAGGGATAGCAGGAGCGGTCAACAAGTGAAGGCGATCAATGGGGCTCCCAAGTACCAATGCCGAGCTATATATAGGCAGCCCGACGCGACGCGTGCGTGACTGTGATGTTTCGTGCATGTCACAGTGCGCTATGCAGACACTGGCTGGCTACCACGCCGTTGCTTCTAAGTTTGCGCCGTTTCAAGTCAATATAGCATGGTGCGTGACGAAGACAATGCCGGGATCAACTTGAAGCTTGAAGAGTTGAAGAGACGCGGCTGGATAAAGTAAAGAGTATACAGTACTGTGGTTTTCTCCGGTTGCATAGGTGCGTCTCCATCCAACTCTACTAGATTGCTGCTACATCTTAACTCTTTTAGACGACCACCTCTATCCTCTCATCTCGCACCACGAGCACTGTCTCAAAGGTCATCATTCTCATCATATATGTATACGCCCCCAGCGAAGAAGCCTTCTCCTGCTGCACGCAGGACAACAGATATGTGCGATTGACGGCTGATGCACCAAACTCCTACACGAATACGGATACAACTCGCATCTCTTGCACACTCACTGTCTGCTCGTGTCATCTCCCCTCGTGCTACACAATCCAAACCTACACGACTCCCACTATCAAATCCGATCAACCTCTCCTCCCCTCACTCTTCCTCTCTCTCCTGCTCCCGTCCCATCTTCGACAGAGCGAACACCGAACACACAGACCGCCACCCAGGTTACTCTTTGAAGTTGAGTTGGCCATCAGAACTACAGCCCAGCCTTCGAGACCAGCCCCGACTTCGACGTCATACCGGAGGTTCCACGTCAAGCCTGAGGTTTCAGGTGGTACGTCCATCCCTTTCTTCTTATCCGTCGTCCCTCATACCAACGTCTGTCCCCTCTCGTTTCACATTTCCGTGCTTTTACGATCTGTCACGAGCTTATCTTCCGATATGCCCTCATGTCTAGCCGCACCCGCCATCACATTCACCAGCAACAACACCTCCTTAGACTCTGGTAACTCTAGGGTCTCCTCTTCACTTTGCAGACGTACCGTGCGTGTGACGCTTTATACAAGACTACATGTATCTCAAGCCCTCGCCACCAGCCCCGACTTTCACATCAAGCCTGAGGTCCCAGGTGGTATGTCTATTCCCTCCTTTTCATTTGTCTTACTCCCTTCCAATACCTGCCCCCTTTTGTTTCATGTTTCCGTGCTTTGTGTTTTCCGTTTTCTTATGGTCTTCCACGAGCTTGTTCTCACACAACTCGATGTCTAGCCGCACCCACTGGCAAGTCCATCAGCAAGGGCATCTCGGCCTACGCTAGTGGCCGTACTTTGGATCCTGCGCCCCCTTACGCTAGCAACTCACTCAGTGCTTCCGTGACCAGTCCTCCTCACGATGAGACATATTATGTCATGTCCGTGTTTGGAGTACAGTATCTTCAGTGTCGTTACCACATATAGCGTTGCACGTATGGACTTGACAGGCACCACCAACATTCTCAGTAAGTACTCTACGCGTGTAGCACTTATTTTCACGATTCCTGAGGTACGAAGAAGAATCGTTCCAGTGCGACCTAGCACTTTGGACAACTGCAACATGTAACGCGAGTGGCTCCTCAGCGTCTAATTCTGCCAATACACTGGATAACAAATTCAATAGCTTTTGCTTGTAGTTGGGCGCTTTTTTGATGTCAAACAGTTTTTTGATTTTTGCAGGAGCCATCACATATTCAATCTACGAAAAAATCACATCAGATTATAGCCCTTGAGAAGACCTCTCGAATGATCTAACTTTCATATCAAAAGGTGGAGATTTGAGGAAGTTATGGGCTGGATGGCTTTGGATGACGACCTGAGATTTCAAACTCCGCTTCAAAATTTTATAGCCACCTTGTAAATATCTCAAGCACGTAGTATTACACTCGGTACATCTATTTGAAGTAAGCCCATACTATATGACATGGTGTCATGCGTGGCATGATTCCTGGCATGATTCCTGGCATGATTCCTGGCATGATTCCTAACATGATTTCTTAAAAAATGAAAATGACATATAAATTCAAAATTAGCCCACTGGCTATATACTTAATGCTATCAACATGTCAGCAGGTATGTAGGTGGCCAGAAATTGATGAGGTCAATAGAACAGTCCTGGTCAAACTACAGTTTGATACAAGTACACAGAGAGAAACTAAAAATACGACCAAACCAGTCTAGAACAAGTAATAGACTTTGATTACAATGATCAGGGCCATGTATCCTAGCCCTATAGAGTATATTGACAAGCTGGGAGAGAAATTGTGATGATATGTTTGGTAGAAAACAAGATATGATTTGTTTCTCTTTTCCTCCTAACCAAATGTGTGCATGATTCAAAGTTTTTACCTATTTATGTGTTTATAAATGTAATGCACAAGCATCATGATATATCAGAGGGTATGACGTAATATATTCTGATTTTTCCGAATTTTACTGATGCACTTTCAGCCTTGAAAGAAGGATGCAAAAGTGGCACCTACAGGATTGGAACCGGTGACCTTTGGATTTCCATATTTGAAACATAGTAAACATGCACAAATAGAGCCCGGTCCACCTACTAAGAGGATATCACGAGAATTTGGAAACTGGCACTGACCAGTCAGCGCCAGTTTCCAAAATGGCATCATTAGCAATGTGTCAGCACATTCATAACCTATGATATAAAAATATTTAAATACATGAAAATATATTTGAAAATGGATGTGAAATGTGAGCTCAGAATTTTGATAGGAGGAATATTTCAAAAGATATGAAGAAAAATCATCACAAAAGTTGGAAGTTTGAACACTTGTAGTAATATCTAAAGTGTTTTGAGAGCCATTACAGTGGTAATAAAGGTTACTTACTACAATAACAAAAGTAAGAAAAGTTTGTTTACTCAAATTTCAAAATTCAAAAACTTTGATGAATAAAACACTATAATAATTGGGTCAAGATGTTGATTAAAGTTACTTAATTGTGTAACTAGAGTAACAAACTTTGACTTGCTGCAAATAAGAAACACTTTCATATTGATAGTTTTCTATTGCTTGAATGATTGTTATAGCTAATATACATTATTATATTGCCTAAAAAGGCAATTCACTCATTTCCTATTCTTCTTGCGTGCTTATTTAAATATTTTGCTTCTTTTAAATAGCATAACATGACATCAATGTATTTTGATGTCAAAATCAATACGTACCTTCTGAATATGATCTCGACTAATTTCTAATGTTAATGTATACTATTGTATTTAGATCAAGTGTGTCTCGTTTCAAAATAGTGTTTTTAAATGTCTATCTGATAGATAACAACACATATGATCACCGTAACTTATTATATATATTGGTGCGTCGCATTAGCCTCAGGAATCGTGATCTGCCGCTTGCCGGCCTTGCTAACCACAAGTACGTTCTCCCCTCCACTTTGCGAATGTACCGTGCGCGTGATGCTTTATGTTCACAGTACCTTAAGTTCTATAGCTACTGTTATTGTAGCGCTATTGCCATGTAATCTATACGTGTACCTGTGCTATACGAAGCCTCTGGCATGCAGAACTGTCGAAGCTGACTGAATCATCCTACTCTCATGGCGAGTGAGACTTTGAGTCTAACAATGGAAAGCAAGAAGTTCGCATATTCTCCGTTACAAAATGACAAGCCCAGACACTAGTAATTCGGACGGTTGTACTGGCACATTCGAACTAGGTGCACACTCGTCACTGTCGTCCGTTCCATAAACATCCACTTTTCATCCAGCTCCATCGCCCATATTAGTACAAGCCTCAGTTTTCTACCTTACCGGCGACTGCTCCAGTGCCTACGGCGTGGACGTCCATCTTCAATTCTTTTGGTGGACTGAGTCGACAACATCCGTGGCCTGAAAGAGTCGACAGCTTGAAGGTCTGCGGCGTCGAAGTGAAAAGACGTCGTGTCGCCTATATTACCTCGCAAACTGCTCATTGTTGGGGTGCACCGCTATTAATCCAGTATCAGTCATTATAGGTTGTGAAAGTGGAGAAACGGGCGAAGAGAGGGAGGATAAGGGAAGTTTGGGATTTTAGAAGAAGAGACGACGTACTCATAGTGTGCTTTCCGGCTTAAGTTCGGTATGAGCCTGCAGAGCACGCACTAGAGGAGTCATGCGTGCTCATGATCGTATTCGTATTCGCCGCTTTGGGTTGGGCACTCGTAGTTCAATACTCATGGCATATCTGTGTTCGAGAGAGGCGTAAACGAGTGCCACACAACTGAGTACTCGGAGTCTGCTTACTAAAAAACCTGAAGTACTCGTTCAATCAGAGAGGCATTCAATGAACTTGTGGTTAGCAAGGCCGGCAAGCGGCAGATCACGATTCCTGAGGCTGTTGACATATACCAATATATATAATAAGTTATGATGATCATATGAGTTGTTATTTATCAAATGAGCATTTAGTAACACTCTTTTGAAATAATACACACAGAATCTAAATAAAAACATAATACATCAAGATTAGAAATTAGTCGCACTACAAAATTATTTTTGTTGCTCTAGAAGGTATTTGATTCGACAAAGCAATATTCTGAATAGAACTAAGTCCAACTCATACTTCTGTTACTTGGTGATACACCAAAGTTCAAAGATTATTTAACCTGTACAACACCACTAATATTTTCTCCATATCTTTTAAATGACAGAAGATATTGAAAATTTGAGACCATATTCAGAACTCTAGTTAAAATACAATCTCAGCAAGGCATGGATTAATTTTTACATCAAAATACATTGATGTCATGTTATGTTATTCAAAGGAAGCAAAATATCAAAATCAGCACTCAAAAAAAATAAGAAATGAGAGAATTGCCTTTTTAGGCAATTTAATAATGTTTACTAGCTTTAACAGTCATTGAAGCAATGGAAAACTATAAAGATGGAAGTGTTTTTTATTTGCAGCAAGTCAAAGTTTGTTACTCTAGCTACCCAATTAAGTAACTTTGATAAATACATTGACATAGTTATTATAGTGTTTTACCAAAGATATTGAAATTGGACATTTGAGTGAGCAAACTTTTCTTACTTTTTTTATTGCAGTAAGTAACATTTATTACCACTGTAACAGCTTTTAAAACGCTCCAGATATTACTGAAAGCATTCAAACTCTCAACTTTTGTGAGTACTTCCTCCATATCTTTTGAAATACTCTGCCTATCAAAATTCTGAGCTCAAATTCAGAATCCAGGTGAAAATCCGGTCCAGATGACATATATATCCATTTTACATCAAAATATATTGATGTCATGTGATCTACATCAAAAACGGGCCAATTGTCAAAATAAGCGCCCATAAACGTAAACAACATGCTGTGTTACTCCTTTAGGCAATTTAGTAACACCTACTCTTGATGTTCTCTGAACTGATGCAATTTTTCAATTTTTCAACTATCAGTAAGTATAAAGTTTGTTACTGTTGTTACTGAAGTAAGCAAACTTACTTACCGCTTTGTTACTCCTATTCATCTCATATATGCTCATATTTACACAGTAAACACATCTACTTACTTATCAAGCACCTACCAGTTACGTCATCAAATTTCTCTACTTACCGGTATACAACCCATACAAAGTATAGTAAGTAAGTCTTACCCATCCTTACATACTCTAATGAGCCTCCCAGCACTCATTCTTACGTTAGAAAGCTCCCCCAACACTCATTTTCAAATATATTTTCATGTATTTAAATATTTTTATATCATAGGTTATGAATGTGCTGATGTACAGCTCATTATGAGCTCCATGGAACAGGCGCCGTCCGGACGGCGCCTGCTCGACAGAACTCGTAATGGCACTGACCAGGCTCTATTTGTGCATGTTTACTATATTTCAAGTATGGAAATCCAAAGGTCACCGGTTCCAATCCTGTGGGTGCCACTTTTTGCATCTTGCTTTCAAGGCTGAAAGTGGATCAATAAAATTTGGAAAAATCAGAATATATTATGTAATGCCCTCTGATATACTATGATGCTCATGAGTTACATATATGAAGCCATAAATAGGTAACAACCTCGAATTATACGCATATTTGGTTAGGAGTAAGAGGGAAAAAAGTCATATCTTGTTTGCTACCAAACATATCATCACAATTTCTTTTCCAGCTTATTGGTATACTCTATCAGGTCAGGATATATGGCTCTGATCATTGTAATAAAAGCCTATTACTTGTTCTAAACTGGTTCGGTCATATTTTCAGTTTCTCTCCGTGAACTTGTATCAAACTGTAGTTTAACCAGAACTGTTCTGTTGATCTCATCAATTCTTGGCCACCTACATACCTGCTGACATGTTTAGAGCATTAATTATATAGCCAGTGGGCTAATTTTGAATTCATATGTCATCCTCGTCTTTCAAGGAATCATGCCAGGAATCATGCCAGGAATCATGCCGGGAATCATGCCATACATCATGCCATGCATGACACCATGTCCAATATTACGTCTTATAGTATGGGCTTACTTCAAATACATGTACGTTATGTAATACCACGTGCTTGAGATGCTTACAAAGTGCCTATAACACTTTGAAGCGGAGTTTGAAATCTCAGGTCGTCATCCAAAGCCATCCAGCTCATAACTTCCTCAAATCTTCACCTTTTGGGATGAAAGTTGGACAGTTGGAAAGGTCTTCTCTAGGGCTACAATCTGGTATACATCTTGTGTGGATTGAATGTGTGATGGCTCCTGCAAAAATCGAAAACTGTTTGACATCAAAAAAGCGCCCAACTACAGGCAAAAGCTAATGAATTTGTTACCCATTGTATTGGCAGAATTAGACGCTGAGGGACCACTCGCGTTACATCTCGCAGTTGTCCAAAGCGCTAGGTCGCACTGGAACGATTCTTCTTCGTACCTCAGGAATCGTGAACGGTTTGCGGTTCATGTTCACGTTTCCGAGTATGGTAGTCAAGCGGGCGAGCCACTAAGCGAGAGCGTGATAGACAGGCGAGGGTGAGCGGCAGGATCTTGTTGAGGACAATGATTGTGAGCATGAGGTGAGCGCGGTGAGGTGCGGTGCGCTGACTTCAAGCCCTAGCGATGGACGCTGACTAGTCAACGAAAATATATTTTCATGTATTTAAATATTTTTATATCATAGGTTATGAATGTGCTGACACATTGCTAATGATGCCAGTTTCCAAATTCTTGTGATATCCTCTTAGTAGGTGGGCCGGGCTCTATTTGTGCATGTTTGCTATGTTTCAAGTATGGAAATCCAAAGGTCACTGGTTCCAATCCTGTAGGTGCCACTTTTTGAATCTTTCTTTCAAGGCTGAAAGTGCATCAATAAAATTCGGAAAAATCAGAATATATTAAGTCATACCATCTAATATACTATGATTTTATGAGTTGCACTTACAAGGGAATAAATAGGTACAAACTTCGAATCCCACACATATTTGGTCAGGAGAAAGAGACAAAAAGTCATACCTTGTTTTCTACCCGACGTATCATCACAATTTCTTTTCCAGCTCATAAATATACTCTATAGGCCAGGATACATGACTCTAATCATTATAATCCAAGCATATTACTTGTTCTAGGCTGGTTTGGTCATATTTTCAGTTCATCTCTGTGTACTTGTATCAAACTGTAGCCTAACCAGAACTGTTCTGTTGATCTCATCAATTTCTAGCCACCTACATACCTGCTGACATGTTTAGAACATTAAGTATAAAGCCAGTGGGCTAATTTTGAATTCATACGTCATCCTTGTCTTTTAAGAAATTCACGATTCCTGGCATACGAAGAAGAATCGTTCCGGTGCGACCTAGCACTTTGGACAACTGCGACATGTAACACGAGTATATAGCCACTGGGCTAATTTTGAATTCATTTGTCATCCTCGTCTTTTAAGAAATCATGTCAGGAATCATGCCAGGAATCATGCCGGGAATCATGCCATGCATCATGCCACACATAACACCATGTCTGATACTATGTCTTATCATATGGACTTACTTCAAATACATGTACAGTATGTAATACTACACGCTTGAGATGCTGACAAAGTGCCTATAACACTTTGAAGCAGAGTTTGAAATCTCAGGTTGTCATCCAAAAGCCATCCAACTCATAACTTCCTCAAATTTCTACCTTTTGATATGAAAGTTGTATCATTTGAAAGGTCTTCTCAAGGGCTATAATCTGATGTAATTTTGTGTAGAATAAATGTGTGATGGCCCCTACAAAAATCGAAAACAGTTTGACCCCAAAAAAGCGCCCAACTACAAGCAAATGCTAATGAATTTGTTACCCACTGTATTGGCAGAATTAGATGCTGAGGGACCACTCGCATTACATGTTGCAGTTGTCCAAAGCGCTAGGTCGCACTGGAACAATTCTTCTTTGTACCTCAGGAATCATGAATACTATCTTCTTCAATAAATATATGAAATGTATATATCAATAGATAGCTAGAAACTAGAGCTTTCATTCTATGTCACTATCATAAAGTTTGGACGAGAACTGAAGGAAATATGAGCTGGATGGCATGAGATGACGATCAGCATATTTACACTCAGATAAACTCCGCAGTCAGGCGCTTCAGCATGGATACAAGTGAACGTGCAAGATTTGAGTTCAAAAGGTCGCAAGTTCAATTTGTCCTTCAGCCTTTTTCAACACCTTGCGTAATTCAGATCACATGATGTTCAGAAAGAAGGTAGACCTGCAATAAATGGTCATTTATTATATTCATGGCTCTACAATTGTTACGATTTCTGAGTGAAACAAAGAAGAATCGTCTCAATCCAGGGTGGTGCATTTACGGTGCTTGTAAGTGACAGATTTTGTTGCCAAACCGTGGGAGTTCTGCTTGTTACTGCTTCTGCTACAACGTAAGGAAGACTTGTATGTGAGTGCTTTGTAGGTGAGATATGTATTTGGACTCTCATGCATGACTGCTTCAGGTAAAGATATATAATGTATATATGGATAGATAGCTGAAAACAAGAGCTTTCATTTGACACAACTATTGTAAGGTTTGGACTAAAATTGAAGTATATATGGGCTGAATAGTATCAGATGACGACCTGAATTTTCAAACTCAGACAAACTCCGGCTTCAGACATGTGGAGATGGGCAAAAGTGAACGCACGAGGCTCAAGTTCGAAAGGTTGCAAGTTCGACTCCTCTTTGAGTCATTTTCTTAACTTGCTCGATTTGATTTGTATGATGCTCAAGAATAATTTGAAGTTGTATAAATAATACATTAGCTCATTAATTGTTTTATAGTTATTTTCTGTTGCTGTAGAAAGCTACTAATAGTATAATTTTATTGTTCTAGTAGAGATATGTGTCTGATGCTCTATTTGATATAGGCATGTGTAGTGATGATGTGATAAAAAGATGCCCACGAATGGTAGCTTTCGTTTGATATAAAAGTCGTGCAGATTAGATAAAAACTCATGAAGATATGAGGGAAATGACATGAAATGACACCAAGAGCTTATAGATATGACCTAAGACTGCTTACCTGGATTTCCACTCAGGCGCTGACTGGTCGGCGCCTGAGTGGAAATCCACATAAGCATGATTACATAGGTTAAAAACCAGTGCAGATTGGTTGCACTTTGTTTTCTACATATCGTGAGTGTAATTCATGGGATTTTTGTCAGTGTTATGTCAAACTAGCATTGTCATCAATAGTGATGTGATTGATGCCATCAAAGGGACTTCCTAAAATGGAAAAAAGAGTGAAAATGATATCAATTCAGATAAAACTGCCAGCAGTTGGAGAATAAAAATAGACTTTGTTGAGCCAGTTATTGCATCACTTTCTGGTGACTACAGTCATGTATAGAAGATATTATGGCAGTAAGTATTATTGTTTACTCCAGTAAGAAAGGTAACAATACTACTTATGTATATGACAACTGTAACCAAAGTTTGTTAACTGGAACTTCAAAATACAAAAAGTACCTTTATTTGAATGATCTTTAAGGTAAGTTTTGAAACTTTATTGGAGTAAAGAGTATCAATTGTGTTTGTAATGAGAGTAAGAAAAGTCAATATACAAAAAGTTGAAGCACGAAAATTGAAACACATTGGACGTGATCTGAAGTATGATTAAATGAAATGTAACATAAGTTTGAATGTGTCATTAGGGTACATAAAATTACTTACGCACAAAAGAATAATATGGAAAGTAGGGCACAAAATGCATGCAACTGCTTTTATACCATATCTAATATATGTTTAAAATTGTTATCAATGTTTAAGTTCAATCACATCAAAAAATTAGCTCGTAGTGTACTGATATATAAGAGTTGCCTAAAAAGGCAATAGGATCAGTAGATTATTTGGGCACTTATTTTGACATTTTATACATTTTGAGTCGACATCGATATTTTTTGATGAAAACCACCAGTATATGTTTTCTAGACCACATTTCTCCTAGGATTCTAAATTTATACTCAGAATTTGGTCATAGTTCACCATTCATTAAGTATCGGCTGTTATTATATACACTTTCTGAAACATGATATCATGGTTCAAAATATCAATCCCTATACCAGCATATAAATGTGTTGAGTTTATTCCTCTGCAGAATTTTGAATTCAAGCTAATCAAATCAGTAGTCAAATGTGACACAAATGACTTAAATAACTGTCAAAACTTTTATTTGGTTCCTTTGTTATGCCCAACTATTCCTCTTTGAAGTAATGCTTGACACTCATTTCTGGTTCAATTTACACCAGCTTTGTAAGTAACTTATATTTGTTAAAGTAATATATATTGATGTAGAAGGTGTTTTTCTGTTCTTGAAAGGAATCATTACTTGCCACTTGATGGCCTTACTCTCACAAGTCAGTCCTGTCATCCTGTCGATACGTGCAGAAGGCTCGTAGATACTGCTCAATCTCTTGGTTGAGTTGCTCAGTCTTGCCATCTGTTTGTGGGTGATAAGCCATTGACATGGAGGGCGTGACCCCGAGGGCTTCATAGATTGCCTTGAGGAATTTCGATGCAAATACAGAACCTCGATCTGAGATGATCTGCTTGGGGACTTCGTGGTGATGGAAGACCTGTGTGATGTAGTCATGCACATGGTCTGGAGCCTTCATTGTTTTTTTCGAGGGGTAGCAGTGTGCTTGCCCTGAGTGTCGATCAACTACTACCGTGATGGAGTCATACTCATTGCTTTGTGGGAGCCTGACAATGAAGTTGGTCATAACACTCTCCCAAGGGGTGTTGGGAGAATCAAGCGGTTGAAGCGGACCGTGAGCTGGTGCAGGGAAGATCTTTGTTTGTTGACAGATATTGCAGGTGTCCACGTATTTGTGTATGAATTTGGACATACTGGGCCACCAGTAGTTTCGTGAAAGGAGCTCCAGCGTCTTGTAGCGGTCCGGGTGTCCAGCTGCCGGCACGTTGTGGTGGAGTCGGGTAAGCTCCTTACGTAGTTCGAGGTCTTTGGGAACATAGACTTTTCCCCGGAAGAGAAGTAGACCACTCTCGGTGGTTCATTCTTCGATTCCTTTACGTAGCTTCCTAGATCCTAGGCTCTGGACCTTTGCAAGAGCATCTGCGACTCCAACATCCTTTTCTGAACATTCACGAATACGTTTCAACAGCTTTCTATCCAGTACTACCCTTGCATGTCCTCGTTGAGAGGCAGCTGCTCGGAACCTGTCCGGTGTCAGAATCACTTGGTTCTGATTGTCATCCTTGTCCTTGACCTCATGTTGGCTTTGCCGAGTGAGGACATCAGGTTTACCCATGGCTTTGCCTGGACGTGGTACAATTTCAAAGTTGAACCGTGATAGGAACAACACTCACTTGTGGGAGTAAGGCCATCAAGTGGCAGGAAACGATTCCTGAGTTTTGATAAATTTGAAACCATAGTAAAACAATCAAACATAGACCTTATATAATACTACAAGGAGTGTAGAAGCAATAACTTTGTAAAATAGTTCAAACTCCAAGGGGCAAGCATCTAAACTGTTCCACCAAAAGGTGATTTAAATCAGATGTATTTTCACTCAAACAAAGTATATACGTATATTCAAGCACTATGTCAGTTCTCTGTCAAAGCTGCAACGTTACTGTACTGCACAAATCAGATTTAACTCTGCAAAAATTTGAAAGAAGAATGAAATTGAGGATCTTTTGTGTATCTCAGGTGGTCAGATTATGGATCACTTGAGTAATTAAAAATGACAGTTTGAATTTGAAATTGTGAGCCAGAATGATATGCAAAACTATATATATTGATTTTATGTTTTCATATGTTTTTGTATATTTTCATATGTTTTCATATGTTTAAAACATGTGATTTTTCTAAAAATAGAAAAACAAACCTATATAAGCGCCCAAACATGTGCTTAGTTCATACTATTGCTTCTTTAGGTATTATAATGGGCTAGAAACTATTATTTTCATGATGCGGCCACTTTTAAAACTTTGACTCAAATTAAAGTCCTAGTAACAACATTGACTACCATTTTGGGCTATGTTATGATGGCACTATGTGTATATTGATCTATGTTCACGTATACAAGCTTTATAACATAGTGTAAGACAATAAAACACGTATATACCTCTTAAAAACATGCTTTCTGGCTCATATGCCTCTAGAAACAGAGTTTCTTGCTCATGTAATGGTGATTACACTTTTACATGGTTAGGCGCTGTCCTTCTGGCGCCTAACTATGCAAAAGTGTAATCATGCTTAGGTGAACACGTGAAGGTCACAGGATTTAATAATTTTTGGTCGTTTTGTCATTTATTTCACAGTTGGCCCGTTTCACTCTGTAAGATTCATATAAAATCACAATATAATTACTAACATGTTCTGAGACCTTTTTCATAACTATAAAGCTATCAATGATTGCCCTGCATCAATGGTTACTGTATTGAATTATCATTTTATACAGTTTATCTAGTATTTATACAATTTTAACTTAATCTGCATGATTTTGATGTCAACTAGGAGCTATTATAGATTACCATCTTCTCATTATATGTACCAGCCAAGATATATAATGTAAAAAGTATCAAACTTGTCTTTATTGGGAGAAGGAAGATTATATTCAATGTTAAATTCACGTACAATATTGTAGAGCCATGAATATAATAAATGACCATTTATTGCAGCTCTACCTTCTTTCTGAACATCATGTGATCTGAATTACACAAGACGTTGAAAAAGGCTGAAGGAGGAATTGAAATTGCGACCTTTTGAACTCAAATCTTGCGCGTTCACTTGTGTCCATGCTGAAACGCCTAACTGCGGAGTTTATCTGAGTGTGAATATGCTGGTCGTCATCTCATGCCATCCAGCTCATATTTCCTTCAGTTCTCGTCCAAACTTTATGATAGTGACATAGAATGAAAGCTCTAGTTTCTATCTATCTATTGATATATACATTTCATGTATTTATTGAAGGAGATAGTGTGGTAAAAGATGAATATATACTTCCACAGTCAAAGCGCCTGCATACAAGTAGTTGTTACTATCATAAAAACAGTAACAAGCAAGATTCCCACAGTTTGCCAACAAAACTCGTCACGGACAAGCGCCGTAAATGCAGCATCCTGGATTGAAACGATTCTCTTTCGTTTCACTCAGGAATCGTAATCACTGAATGAGTTCATATATTTCTACAACTGGGAATCACGTTCACACCATTGATCTACAGCATATGATTAGTGGACAACAAAATTGCATGTAATCTCAATGTCATCAGTTGTATGCTCTATGTTCAGTAGGAATAAAATGACCAATGTACTCATGGATTATATTATCATTTTATCATGTTTTTGTATTATGTTGGGATAAAGCTTTAGGTCGAATAAAAAAGTGGCACCTAGGGGATTGGAACTTGCAACCTTCTGAGCTGAGAAAGTACATAATCAAGCTTAGCTAAAAAGAGCCAAAACTGCGGAAGCAAAATATTTAACCTCTATTATTGGCTAATATCATACTAGTAAGCAGATCACAACCCAAAAGGGTAGGTACATGAGCTTCTATTTTATTAAAAGCCTGAAAATTGGCCACATCAATAAAATAATAGTTTCCAGGCCATCAAATGGCTGACAGACAAATGCTTTCCCTTAAGATTGCCTAAAAGGGTAACGGAGTGTAGTGTTGCTCATGGCGCAGCCCAGCTCAGCACGGTTCAGCTTTGATGGCTTTTGATGAGAAGTGATGAATCGAGCCACACCGAGCCGCCAAGTTACGGCTCGGTTCAAACGGCTACGGCTCAGCCGGTTATGGGCCATCAATACGGGTGCCTCGTCCTCACGTTCTATGGGCCGATACTAACCTTGCCTCTCTGGCTACCTACACTTCACAATTCTGCTGAAAAAACCTCGGAAATATGTCTGTGAGTACTGCAAACTCACCCTAATTGCATTCTGACTGATTTTATTCAAATGTGTAAAGGATCGGTAAATTTGTCCATTGCCAGGATGGATCACCGGCTTAAGCCGTCACAGCCGGTTTATGAGCCATGAGCCGTGACAAGCTGAACCGGCAAGAGCCGGTAACTGATGGCTCGGCTTAGCTCGGCTTCAAAACGGTTCAGCTACACGGCTCGTGGCTAAGGAGCTGAACCATGAGCAACACTAATGGAGTGCTCTCACCGCCTTCCTGGGCGCTTGGGCGCTTATTTTGTCGTTTTGCTCCTTTGGGATGGTGTCACATGATATAAACATATGCAGGTGTCAGAAATGAAAATATGTTTTCTGGACCGGATTTTTCCCACGATTCCGAATCTGATCTCAGAATCATGATAGCTGCACTGGTTCAGGAGATATTTGAGAAACACTGAATATATTTTGCATTTTTGGATTTTCCCAAATTTAATGTGCTGGGTATAGGAGTGGCAGTAGTGGTAAGGCTTAGGAAGTTTAAGATTATGATTCTAACATATATGGCCTGTCTCTATGTCAGCAATTATATGCTGATTTTTGAACATTTTTCCGACTCAAAATGAGCTTGCAGCAAAATGTGATGAAAAATACATTAAAAGCCCTAGATCTTGTGCCAATTATCTAAGCAGTATTACGAGGAGTTCAGAACAAGCGCCGTTTTGTGGGCGTTTGCTCTGAACTCCTCATAATACTGCTTACATGAGCACAAAAGAATATGTTTATGGGGTAAAATGAAAGTTTGAACATTCCTTTGCAAGTTTGCAGTGCCATGCAGCTAGAACATGATATCATAATGCAACGCGTGTGATGTCATCAAAACATAACCCAATTAAGTTGTAGCTACTGACTTTTCTTGTAATAAAATACACATAAACACTGTATCATAAAAATATTTGCTTTCGCCTTTCAAATAAGTAATAGACATACTGTGCTTTGTCTATGATTATCAAAACGGATAACTGTACATACTCACTGTCTTTTGAAGTGTATAGGCACTTATTTTCAGGAATAGTTACTTGCCACTTGATGGCCTCACTCCCCCAAGTCCTTCCAAACGGCTCTCTAATAAATACCGCCAGGGTTCCCTATGCGAACGTTGAAGGTCTATCCAACTTGGGGGAGTGAGGCCATAGTAACGATTCCTGCGTATTTTTTGATGAGAACTGTTTGTGCGTATGCATTAAAATTTTTATTACCCTCAACACATTATTCAATGAATATAACATAAGAGAACTTGAGTCGATTTCAATAATATGCATTTCCAATTGTTTTGAAATAGAAATACTATACAACAAAGTGATGTTGTATCATGTCTATGTGCAAAATGTATTATTATGCTTACCACAGTTTAAGGAAATGCAAAAATGCAAACATGCATTAAGTAAACAAGAGTAGTTATGCTTTGCTAAGCTCAAGAAAATTGGCAAAGAGATACAATGAGCAGCATGATGAAAAAGTCAATAAAAGAATGCAACTATGTACAAATTGATAATATAGAGCAGTTCAACAGAGCACAACCTGCTAGTGACAATGATCAAATTTTGAGTAAAGAGAGAAAAATCACTTGAGTTCTGTGTGAGCGCCAATCACGAGGTGATACTGATCATGTTAACAAGTACAGTCAATAGGCAAAGAAATAACATAAAAACAACAGGAGAAGTAGGCACAAGCACATTCTAGGTGCAAGATGCAGATTAAGTGAAGACCGGGTGAAGATAGTCACAAACAATATGATTGAAGGGAAGAAGTAGGACACAACACATAAGTGGCATAGACATCAAAGTTCTAGTGAAGTTCTATCAGTAATCAACCAAGACAGTTATAGTTGGGCACATTAAAAGGATTACTTGAATGGGAAGAAAGAAGCATGTTGAAATAGAATAAAGAAAGGATACAGGGAGGAGGGAAAAAGATAAGAGCAAATAAAGTCAGATAAGAAGCAAAAGAAAGGCAAGATCGAGAATGAAACAAAATTTGAAAGACATGACCATTAAATGCTAATTTCACTCAACCTACATGAAGGAAAGGGTCAAATGTTGAATACATCATGACTGACTACAGCAATGGGAATTCTAAACCCACATCTGAAATCCTGAGCAAAATCCGGACAAAAAAACATATAATATGTTTTTTAACATTTGCATATGTTTTTGACATATGATATCATGCTAAAATAAAAGACTCTGAAAATAAGCGCCTATACACTCCACAAGACAGTGAGTATATATAATTACCTTTTTAGGCAATTATAAGCAAAGCACAACATGTCTATTGCTGTTTTTAATAGATGAAAACTGTTATTTCCATGATACAGTGATTGTTTGTCTTTTAATAAAATAGACACCCAGAGCTACTACTCAATTGGGTTATGTTTTGATGGTGCTACACATGTTGCATTATCATCCCATGTTTAAACCACATAATGTTGCAAACTTGCAATGGAATGTTCAAACTATCATTCTCCTTGTAAATATAGTCTTTTTGCTCATGTAAGCAGTATTACGAGGAGTTCAGAACAAGCGCCGTCTCATGGGCGCTTGTTCTGAACTCCTCGTAATACTGCTTAGATAATGACTACAAGGTCAAGGGATTTTAATGTATTTTCAACCCAATTTTGTTGAAAACTCATTTTGAGCCGGAAAAATGTCCAGAAATCAGAATATAATCTCTGATACAGTATACAGATGTGTCACATGTCGAAATGCATGATAAAGAGAGCATAGATTACGTGAAGTCTATGTTTAGTATCATATTTTATTGCTCACTAAATATAAATATTGTGAGTTGGCAGATGTTTACATAATGCTAACTATATGAACTATACGGCTATATCAGGTAGTAATTCCAAATACTATTACACATTTTCAACATATTATTGAATCAAACACAAGCAAGTTTAAAAGTAATGCTAAAAGGATTCGAACTCACGACCTCTTGAACTGGGATATTTCAGATTTGCTTCTGCGCGTGGTCAAGCGCTTAAGTTCGGAGTTTCTCTGAGTTTGAAGCTCAGGTCGTCATCTCATACCATCCAACGCATATCTCCTTGAGTTCCTGTCCAAACTGTATGATAGTTACATAAAATGAAAGATCTAACTTTTAGCTATCTATTGGTGTATACATTGCATGGGCACATTGAAGAGTATAGTACATGAAAGCTTGAATATGTACTTCCACTACCAAAGCGCCCACGTACAAGCCTTTGCTAGTATAGTAAGAGACGTAACACAAGTAGAATTCTCATGCTTTGCCAACGAAATCCGTGACGAACAAGTGCTGTAAATGCAGCATCCTGGATTGAGACGATTCTCTTTTGTTTCACTCAGGAATCGTAACTAGGCTTAGCATGGTCAGGACAATTGTCTTCACAGATATCCATGTCCGGATTGTAGTCTTCTTCGTGCTGTACCGTGCAAGTCATGTAGCTCTTGACAGCTGTACCCATTGCAAAGCACCTGGGATAGAATACGAAGCGGGCTAGACACATAGTAAGCAAATGCGAATGTGTTCAGAGTATAACTATACCTTGTAAAGGTATATTTGAAGCCCTAATACGCCTGTTCATCCGATATGCCCAGGCTAGGAGAACAGGACCCTCGGGCATGACAACAGAATATGATATGATAACTAGATATTAACCTCATCAGTAATGACCAAAAAGCTAACAGAGACTATTTACACGTAAATAAGGGAGATTCGGAGGGCTTGCGTGCAATACTACCAGTAGAAACAAAGGAGCAATGGCTGAGACGTGTTCCGAAACACGTCTGAACACGACGTGTCACAGGTGTGACACAATCCGTAACGGCTCTTCCCAAGATAAATCTTTTGTTATTGGGGTTTTCTATCGCGCATCAGCCTATAATAATCTCAATTCATCGGTTTCTAACTCAGTCACAGGCCGGTAACGATATCTGAAAACCTCCATAAAGTGGGTGTCTGTATTGTCACGCAGGCTGGGAGCCTTAACAAGTGCCGGTTCCCACTCGCGTGTGCGCGGGAATTTTCTTGACGCGCGCGGAATTGATTTTTTGTACAGATTCAACAGCATAGTGGGCTAATTTTGAATTCATATGTCATCCTCGTCTTTCAAGGAATCATGCCGGGAATCATGCCATGCATCATGCCACACATAACACCATGTCTGATACTATGTCTTATAGTATGGGCTTACTTCAAATGCATGTACAGTATGTAATACTACGTGCTTGAGATGCTTACAAAGTGCCTATAACACTTTGAAGCGGAGTTTAAAATCTCAGGTCGTCATCCAAAGCCATCCAGCTCATAACTTCCTCAAATCTCCACCTTTTGATATGAAAGTTGTATCATTTGAAAGGTCTTCTCAAGGGCTATAATCTGACATAGTTTTTGTGTAGATTAAATGTGTGATGGCCCCTACAAAAATTGAAATCTGTTCGACATCAAAAAAGCGCCCAACTACAAGCAAATGCTAATGAATTTGTTGCCCACTGTATTGGTAAAATTAGACGCTGAGGAGGCACTCGCGTTACATGTTGCAGCTGTCCAAAATGCTAGGTCGCACTGGAACGATTCTTCTTCGTACCTCAGGAATTGTGAATAAGATCATATGATATTGCTATATTTTGATGGCAAAATGGATATATATGTTTTCTGACCAGAATTTTCCCAGAGTTCTGAATGTGAACTCAGAATTTTGATAAGTGCAGTATTGAAAAAGATATGAGAAATTGTGAGACATACTATACAATTTTGAATAATTTCCGAGTTTCAACTTTGCATGATATAGTTCTTCTAGTATATGACTCACTATGATACTCTGTAGTCAAGAGAGTGGCTCAAATTGGTGTTTTCAACAATAGTGTTACACTTTGGACATAAAATACATCAATCAATATACTGAAGAGTATAAAGATTATGAAAGTAAACAGATGCAAAATTGATAAGATATATACTTTATTTATCAAGGATGGGGCATCTAACAAAATCTCTAATATAATCTTGCTACTGTAGGACTATCAACAATCCTCTGAGTATTATTCAACTACTGAAGCTGTTTTTAATATTTGACCAGTTTGCCTCCTGTTAGCAAAGTGTGAATACAGTGTTTCCCTTGTAAGCACCACAGACGCACTTTTGACCCAATCTGAAGTGTGACATAATTTCATCATGGAGTGTGATGAAGATTGGTTGACTTCTCTTTATAGATGTTATGATGTTACATTGGCACTGATTTGATAAACTGGAATTACAGATCCTTGAATCTGAGAGATCCAGTGTCTCCAATGTTGTCCATGGTCCAAAATTTTGGTGGGTGGAGTTCATAAATATGCAGCAAAATGTTTCAAAACTTGTGTGAAGCAAGCCGACAAGCGGCAAAATACGATTCCTGAAACCAACAGCATGAAACTATAACCTGCAGGCTAGCAAGTAGCAAAAATACAATTTCTGAGTATGTAATCTGTTATATATATTTTAAATGTAATAAGATAAGTTATAGTATTCATTATATTTATGTATGTGCTAGGATTGACTCCACAAGAATAAAAAATATCATCTCTCAAATTTAGATAAGCTAAATGTCGTTAACATACTTATTGCTCAAGTAAGTAATACTGCTCATCTTCATTGTAATTTTGTATTTATCCTAGTTAAACACTTCTCTTTACTATATATATAAATTAAAGTAATAAACAACTTACTCTTAGTAAGCTACATTTTAGTAGATACTCATGTAACACTCTCAATTTACTTGGCTTATTGTCTAGGTAGATTCTTGAGACTGCTTCAATAAACTTATTTTAATTACTGTGCTGAAAATAAGTTTCGCAATTGCCATATATGGCAGGTGTGCAGTGGCCGCTTTCGTCGTGCATTCAGGCTGCAGCAGGACTCGTAAAATCATGAATATATTTGTAGTAGAAGTGGTCGATGTATGGTACAGAGCTGTATAGAAACTACACTTGATAAATGCGAGGTTGTTGCACTATTGAAGGATTACAAAAATTACCGCTGATTGTGTTTTCGGGCACGTACCGCACCCTGAATGGCTCTTGAATCGGCAGTAAGATAGTGTAGAATAATGTTATGATGCCTTTCAACATGAATATAATGTGTCTGAGTGATTTACCTTTAGATGTAGCTCACTAAACCACTCCGCAATGTACTGCTGCCATACGGTCTTAAGACCAATGGTTGCAGAATTTCCGTAGCTAAACAAATGGAACAAAGAGCTATCATTTTATGCTGCTCTAGTCATGATTACAATTCTAAAGTACCTATTCTGAGCTCGCAACGTAGTAATGAATTTCTATAAATTCTTCATTGTGTAGCGCAATTTTATATGAACTTGTTAGTGTTTTTAGCACTCCAATGTCGCAATCAGACCATACGAAACCTTTGTGATTGTATTGAGGAGCGTTACAGAATATTATACACTATAAACTACTATTCCTAACGTCTTTCATAGCATAGTATTCACCCAAGGACACGATCAGAGGTAATCTTGATAATCCTTGAATAGCGCAGCATGCTCGAATTTATCAGGTGAAGTTTTTATACAGTTATGTACTACATATCGGCTACCTTTACTACAAATATATTCATAATTTTACGAGTCCTGCTGCAGCCTGAATACACGATGAAAGTGGCCACTGCACATCTGCCATATATGGCAGTTGCGAAACTTATTTTCGGCACAGTATATACAAAAGTATTCATTCATGTCAAAGATTTTGCAATCAAATCTAGAGTGATTTCAGCTGATGCAAGCATGAACAAGCACCTAAGACATCACCTGTTCATCAATCACCCCTAATTTGTGTTGTGTTATTCTCAAGGTGTCAAATTCAAACTTTACTGAAGGAAAATTCTTTTCAGATCAAATAATGTCTATTTTGGTTCAAAATAATAGCTAGAAAGTCTAAGTACATGAGAAAATATTGCTCAGTAATTTAATGTACACTAGCTCATTAGATTGCGTAGCACTTTAGTGATTATCAACAAGTCTTCTAGCTATATTTTGAGCTATTTTCTATATTACCATATTTGGATATTGTTTGATTGACATCAAACTCCACCTAAGCATGCTTTTCATGTTATAGATTGCTATGCTCAAATTTTGTATGAATCTATGCAGAGGTTCAAGAGATATCTGAAGATCTATGCTAGATCTGGACAGATCTGACATTGATTGCCATTTTGTGCAAGATCTAGCCATCAGTATGACATGATTCTTATATATTCATGATCCCACAACTCTATAGATTATATCTAAACAAAGTTGTCATTAGCCAATCAGAGGCCACCATCAATTTGATCTCCCATCACAACTACACAAATGATCACATAAACGCTCAAATAAGCGCCCGTAATTGATGTTTGATCGCATTTCCTATTATGGTAGGTAGCTGGCTCTTTACATTCTATTACATCAGCAGTTTGACGCATGTAGTTGAGTTGAATGAGCCTCAAGCCAACCTCTCATGCAATTGTGTTTATGTAATTGCATGACCTGTCTCTGTCACTTGGGCGCTATTTTGTGTTATCATAAAAGGCAACAAGTTCCCACGGAACATGAAAGTTACATGTTGCGAGACCAGCGTGCGATCCCGCACTGGAAACGATTCAACTTCGTTCCTCAGGAATCGTAATCCCAATCAAAACACTCTAATATGCAGAAGATGCTGCAGTCCTGCTAAGACAGTGAAAAACTCTGGGAGGTGAAGGTAAATGCAGAGGTGGTGGTAAAGCAATGAACTGAGGTATTCACATCCCATAGCAGCATGGTACTGCAAATTGAGCAGTTTCATGAAAGAAGCATAGGAAGAGGGAACAGAGAAGCATGCCATTTCCTACACAACGTGGCACTCTACCAACTCTACATAACTACCAATAATGGCTATAGATATGTTGAGAATCATTCATGGGCCTGACCACCCAGCAAAGAAACAAACAACTCATCAATCTGCTCATCGTGCCATACACCCCTGGAAGTTGGAACAGGTACCATGAAGTTCTGCAACTTCTCATGCACCTGATATCGCAGCTTCCTGCCTTTGGTTGCCCTAGTATCCACCGTTTTCTTCTTCCTCGCTTTGCGCGCTTTCTGCCGACGGACCCACTCCTGTTCACCACCGTCGCCATCGACTCCGCGCGACTCTATAACGTCGCGCAGGAGCTGTTGGTAGAAATCCGTGTCATCGAATATAGCTGGGTTTACGGCGTTGCCGGGATTCTCGTCGTCAAGCGCCTCGTATTCGGTCGCTGCGCCCCGATGAGCTCTTGTTCGTGCGAGCAGCTTTTCTGAGTCAGACGTCAGTAGTGCATCGATAACCTCCACGACGCCAGGGTTCGCATCTATCTTCCCCCCGTTCATGGCGTTCTTGAACGAAGAACGGGTGGCCGGGAGGAGAACATTGGGAGCGACGGCCTGGATCTTGGCAGACCATTTTGCGAGAGTTTGGATGAGATGGGGATGATAGGCTGCTTCGAACGTAGAAGCATCCGCTGAGAGCGATCGCAATTCAGAGGCATAGTCACGTTCACCGTTGTGGGATATCTTTGCGCGTTTCCGAGGAGGGGATGACAGACTGGGGGTGCCGTCGATACGTAATAAGGCCTGCAGGTAGACGGCGTGTCAGCAGAGAGTGACAAGAGAGGGTGCGGACGACACATCTTACCTCTTGCAAGTTAGTGATGTCCTCTGATAGTGATGCTGCTTCGCCGAGCATTCGGTGGAGCAATTGGGAGACAGACGGTTCAGACGAGGCTGCCTCCAGCTGTGAAGACTGAACGCATGCGTCAGCACATCGATAATTGTAATCGAGGATTTACTTACAGGAATATCATTCAGCGACGCTGCGCCTTTTTGCAGACGGATACGCGCATCGAGCAGCGTGTCCCATAGTGTCTATCAATACGGATCAGTTGGCTACATGGTAAAGTACTGGTGTGCACGCGACCACTAACAATTTGTCGGACGACTGCCTTGCCTTTTCTTCGGTCCTGTTCCCGGGTGGCACGGAGAGCAGACGCAAGGTCAGACGTAGATGCTCCTTGGGATCGTTGCGTGTCTTCTTCTCCGGCGCCAACAGAAGTTGACGCATGTTGCACAACGTGGCGTCGGTGTTCTACTTCACCTCCGTCGTCGTCATTTTGCTCACTCTCCTGCGAAGCCAGATCGCTTTCGCTACTTTCAGCCTCATCGGCGCTGATGTTGTCCTCGCTGTCGCCTGGCTCACTATCGGCGTCCAAATCTGCACGCGAGACGCGAGTTCCGAGGTATTTTGGATCTGAGAGGGCCGCGTTTGCCTGGCGTATGGCAGAAGGTCTATCAGGAGAGGCAATGAATTGATGGCATCGATAGCAGGGGTAGAATAGTTACTGACCCAACCTGGAGGTAGTGTTCTTTTGCCGCAGCATTGTTTGCGTGTGAATCGCTGTCGGAGTGAGGGTGGATTTCCTCAGGATCTAGGTCTTGTGACAGAATTTCGTGAGTGTGTCGAAATTTGCGGGCGGTAGCACTGGAGCGTACCCGCTGGGGCTGCCTGCGAAAGCAGCGCAATTTGTTGCGCAAGAGATATGCCTATGGCGGGGGTCATTACTTGCATTTCTGAAACACTTGTCTGGACTTACGAGTGGACATGTTTTGTTTTAGAATGGGAGTAGTGGAGGACGAGCACGCGGAAGAGGGACGGCGAGAACCAGGTCTGTCCCAATTAGGCAGGCGACTTCGGAGGCGAAAATCATTTGAGTCGGGAATTTGTTTGGCGCCCGCCGTTGCTTGACCTGCACCCGCGACTGTCGACCTCCCCGTCGGCCCCTCCCTCTCTCCTCACCGCCGCCGACGACGACGACCGCCAGTTAGACAGTGGCCGACTTAGGCTACTTCAACCCACGCAGCCCTGGAACTCCCCGCCAAAAACAGATGTTCATACACCGCAGACCATGCCCAAAAAGACTTTCATGCAGAGTGCGTCTCGGTCTCCTTTCCCACAATCTTATCATCGTAGATGTAGATTTTAGCGGTAATTTTTATGTTTTTCACCCCTCAAGAACTCTTGTCGAAGTATTCTCTCGTGTGATGTGCATTGCCCACCAACAAACCGTCAACTAACGTCCACCTTCCCTCACAGACTCCCGCAACCCGCAGACTTCCCCAATGTCGCCTCCTCATCCCTATACCGTGAGCGCTCCTGCGCATCTGTCGTCTCTCGTAGAGGACGACGACGACGACATATGTCCCGTCTGCGAGAGCGAATGCACCTGTCACAACAGGGCAAGCCAGCCCAGTTCAAGCAAAAGTCTCGTTCCTACACCCACCTCTACCTCTACTTCCACCATCTTTTCTCAGCCAAGTCGACCGCCGCCCACAACAGCTCCCCACCTGCCGTCCCTCAAGATCAAGCTCACCGTTCCACCCAGTCTCAAGTTCCGCAAAGATTCTGCTCCCGCCGCACAATCAGGCCGTGCTGCCGCGCTCACTCATCATGCCCTCAATCCCCCTGCTCCCAAACGCCGCGGACGTCCTCCGAAGGCCGTGGTTGCTGCTCGCGAAGCCGCAAAAGCTGCCCTGGCAGCCAGCCATTCGGTCACGACAGACCGCGCACACGCCCCACCCCTTCGGAGCCCATTCTCCCTTGCATCAACCCCAGCCGTCGTCCTCAAGAGCAAACGTCCGCCTCTCAACAAGAAGGCTCTCTCGAAGCTCAACGGCAAGAAGAAGTCGCGTGGCAGAGGCGCTATCGTCCCAACCGTCAGCTCCCTCAGCTCTCTATCAGAAAGCGAGAACGATGCGCAATTCCCAACTTTCATGTCCGCAGCGTCGTCCTTGTCGCTGACGAGCTCCTCAGAGTCTTCAGAAATCGAATCAGACGACCTATCCTCGTCAGACTCAGACATGGAGGAAGAAGAACGATTCATTCTCCAGTCGGAGCGTGACAAGGCTCGGGTCAAGAAAGAGATCCTTGGAGACGAGACTGGACAGAAACGTCGCATGGATGTACCGAGTAACCGTTGGGAGATCAAGCCTCGACAGAAGAGTGTCGGTGCTGGAGAATCTGACTCGGAGGGTAACAGTGAAGAGTCCAGTGAAGAAGAGGAGGAGGAGGAGGCGGACGATGAAGATGATGGTGAAGCCGACGATGACGACGAAGCGATGGAGGCTGATGTGGAGGAGACTGGCTTGGTCGAGGAGGACGCATATATGGGGAAAGATGAGGATGAGAACGAGAATGATGGCAAACTCGGAGTCTCGTTCGACGGCCTTCCTTCTGGCTGGAGTGAGGATGAAGAGGAATCGTTCGATGCCGAGTTGTTCTTCGCTAATCTGGACGACTCCTCGGACTCGGACGTATCGCCTGCTTTTCAGAGCGGTGAGTTTGCCGCTGAGAAGGAACAGTTCTCTGCCGACGAGGAAGATGCCCTGCTGCTCATGGATGTCGATCCCTCTACTCGTGTTCGCAGAACGCCCGGTGAGTTCGAGGTTGGCGTTGATCTCGACGGACTATCTATCGGCCTCGACAGTGGTCTCCTTCCTTCACCCTTTGGACCTTTCGACACAGACATCAGCTTCGATGGTTCCACCGAATCCGACGTGGAAATGACCGTTGGCGATGACTCGACCTCTGAGGACTCTGACGAACTTGCACTTGTGGAAACTGACGGTGAAACAACTGAAGATGAACTTGTGGACTCGGATGGGCTACCCAACTCTCGCGCCATGATGATGTTCCGTTGGCCAACGTCTGTCTCGACTGTCTCGACCGTTGACCCTCAATCGACCATGAGTCCGGGCGGTGCACTCTCCGCGACTCCCGCGACGCCCATGAACACATCCCAAACTACCCGTATCGCGCTTGCATCCATGTCTGCTCAACGTGGGTCACCGGCTCCGACTCCCGCAGAGATCCTTGCAGGAAAGATATCGATGGACGACTTGGACGAGATTGAAATTTCAAACGATGGCCACGTTGACACCTCGAGGTCCAGCAGGAGTAGCTCTCGGCGAACAGGTGGGGCACCCGCCATGGGGCAGTTTGTCACGACGCCTACGAGTGGAGATAATGAGCGACATGCTATCATCGACGGAAGCGGTTCAGTCACCCCTAGTCCCTTTCCTCGCTCCCGTATGCTCCGTGCCAAGCACAGGAAGGCGTCCTCTCTGCACTATAATGTCACTAGTGGAGATCACAGCACTGTAAGTCCCCTCGTTCCCGTGTCTTATCGTTATGATCCATCTGAACGCTTATGTCCCAGGATGCCGAGCCTACTGTCTTCAGCGCTGCAAGCACCCCGCTGCCTCTCATCGCCATCAGCACGACCTCTTCAGATGAGCTTGCGCCTCAAACATTCCATCAGGGCGAGGACGAGCCGTCTTCTGTGAATGTGATCGACCTGGATGATGTCCTCGATGCTTCCATGCTGGACTTCGAACATGACGTTGACTCGGATGAGCCTAGTCAAGATCCATTGGCTTCCCCCAGAACACCCGTGACTGGTACGCATATGCGCAGCTTAACTCGTTGGGATCGCATCCCTGTTGCTACCTTCCGACGAACCCGCGAGGCCCCCATGCTGGATACGACGCCCGCATCCGATAATGGTATCAGCGGAAGATTCGCCAGCATCGGCGTGCTGAACAACGACATGCTGGGTACGCCGAAGCCAAGTGCAAAGTCCAAGTCCTCATCGAAGAAGCGTTCGAAAGGCAAGTCGAACGCTGATATGCTCGTTATCTCCCCTGTGCTCCTGCCCGTCCGAGATGGCGACCGCACGCCAACTAACGCAGGACCGTCCGTGTACAATCCCTTCCAGCACGACCCCCTCCACCAGCAAAAGTCCCGGCGGGATCAACGCCGAGAAAAGGCGATACTGAAGAAGAAAATGATGGGTAAATACGCTGCCAATGCGCCCAATCACTCAGTACAACGCCACCATCGTGCACACCACCCGAACATGAAGAGCCGAGGAAATAGCTCGATGCAGCGGAACCAATTCTCGTCCTCCGGTTCCTCTCATGTCCCGCACCTCAACTTGTGAACGGTGCTTCTCATTCATATTCCATGACGCCAATCTTTTCTTCCGTTCTTCAAAACCGCTCTTCGAGTTGGCATGCAGGTCCTCATCTCACTCAGGTTTTTTTGTCGATTCATTCCGTCCCGTCCTCAGCCTCACTTCTTGCCGATATGTATCTCCCGTCCTGCCCCCTATTTAACGAGGCCAGCACCAGTGTTTCCATACCATCCGCATCCTGAGTTTCTCTTTCGCACTGCATCATCACCAATCCACCGTCCATCCCACAACCTCATACCAGCTTGCTTCTTCATTGGTTTCCAAGTCTGTACATTGCCCATGTCGCATAACATCCCTCTTCTCCGTCCTTAATATTGTCGTCCATGCTGTACCTACTCTCAACGAATTTTGATGAATGTCAATGATTTTCATATTCCATGGGCTGCTTTCATTCTATTATTATATTACCGAATTCAACGCGCAGCTGGCGGTCTCATATATGGGCGCCTATAGCTTGGGATTGGCCGTCTGACGCACTCTCTTCGACCTCCACGACCACCTCTCCTTGTCAGCTCGCCGTACGTATTGTTGCTCTCGACATACACAGGACTGTGTAATTCCTCACTCACCATCTTATCAGCTTGCGTTGCTGCACGTTTGTGTCTCATTGCGACGACAGATACCCTCCGCGCAGTCACTTAGTCCCTGGTACCACAAATGGAGGTCTTTGAAGAGGAGAACCCATTCGACAACGAAGGATTACATTCAACACCATCATCGGAGTCTAGGGTAGACCTATCCGAGCCCTCTTCACCTCCCATAAACTACGACCAAACTCCATCTTCTCCCACATCAAACAACCGACCGCACTTCCCGTCTGCTGGCTCGCATAGGCTACCGCAAGCGTACAAGAATGATTACTGTTGCACGAGAGATCAATGGTTGCACTCAGGGGAGGACGTGGAGATTGTGGTGCGTCTCTGCTTAAAACACTTTGTCTCGCAAGTCATGCACTAATTAGCGCTACATGCAGATTGTAGATGCCCAGAAGACCTCTGTCAATGCTACGTCGCCGTATATCACATATATCATCAAGTCTGGGGTAGGTTCCATGTATGGATTTTGATGCACTATCCATGTTAGTTAACGCAGACGAGCAGAACGCCACGGCCCAACACCGGTACTCGGAATTTGAGTCCTTGAGACTCAACTTGACCAAACTCTACCCTACGCTCATAATCCCTCCTATTCCCTCGAAACAAACCATTGGCGATTATGCTATCAAGCAAGCGAAGGCGAAGGAAGATGCAGCTATGATAGCACGACGGAAACGAATGCTTCAGACGTTCTTGAATCGGATTGCACGACATCCGATTCTCTCTAATGAGCACGTATTTCATCGTTTCCTCGATGGAGAAGTCTCTTGGGTGAGTTAACCATGTTCCCTTTTTGCTCCAGTCACTCATCCCCATGTCGGCATTGCAGGCAGAAGTTCTACATGTTCCACCTATATCGCTGCTTCCGAAGAATATTCTCAAGGCGCCCTCACATAATCCTACAGATCAAGCCAGCGCGGCCGCTTATGCTGCTTTGCCCACACCCTCAGCCTCCCATCCTCTACGACGTCCAGATCAGCGCTTCTTAGACTCGGAGGTATTCACGAACAAGTTCGCCGCCCATCTGAGCGGTCCATTGGAGAAGGTGACACGAAGAACGATGAAGCGGTGGTCAGGTGTGACTTCTCTCTCCACTATACATTTACTACATGCGCTTATCACCCAATAGACTATGCTCAGGACCATGCGGAATTGGGTGCTGCATTGAACGGTTTCAGCTTGAATGAGTCAGGACAGTTGTCAACCGCAATTGAGAAGACAGGTCAAGCTGTAGACGCAACATACATGTCTACAACGCGGCTCGTACGCCATTTTATTTTACGACCCCCCGTTCGCTGACGTACAGTCCGTGTAGATTCAGGAGCTGGAACAAAACTGGGCCGAACCACTCAGCGAATATAGCCAGTTTGCTTCCATTATCAGGAAATTATTAGCTTACCGACATCAAAAGCATGGCCAATATGAGCTAACGCAGGACACCTTGGAGGCTAAACGCGAGCAGTTAGAGGAGCTAGAGAAGAGTGAACGAGAGGCTCGCAGATTAGAAGAGGCCCTTGGACGCAGTCGTGCTGTAGAAGACGAGCCTTCATCTCCACAGGAAGCCCATGCGGAAGGCCTGTCTGAAGACAACGAGGATTCGGACCCCCAGCGGCTAGCTGCAGAACAGTCGGCATACCTCCCACCCCATCCTGGTCCGAATCCGACACGGCGTCGAGTACCTGGAATGGGTCTTATCAGTGCACTCACCTATACCCTACACGGCATGATGGATGTTGATCCCGAAACTGCGCGAAGGAATTCCATTAGCAAGACACGTGAAACCATTTCTCAGGTAAGTTGTACAATTGGGCGAAGTCTAGGAACCAGTAGCTTACGCGGAGTATGACGACAGCTTGAGGACGCTTTACATTTGTCGGCGCAAGACTTGAAATATTCGAGTTCCACCATTCAAGCTGATCTAGATCGCTTCCAAAGGCAGAAGGTTGCAGATCTTCGAGAAATGGCCATCAGCATGGCGCGGAGTCATCGAGACTGGTGCAAGAAGGTTTTGTCTCCCTAATAGATGTTCTCGACATATTACTGAACTATGTTTGGGTAGAACCTTGAAGCTTGGGAAGAGGCGAAGAAAGAAATCGCACAGATACCCGATCACCCGAACAAGCAACCGGAGGGTGCACCTGCTTCTGCTACCAGTCCTGTCACCGCCAACGGTAGACGTGACTCGACTGCTACTGCTAATGGACGCTGAGCATCTTGTGACCTGTGGGCTTATTGTTCTCTCTACGCATTGCTTTGACGAACTAGCTGGATGTGAGCGATTCAAATGCGAGCATGGACGTTGCCTAACGTTTTATATTACGTACATACTGTACTGTATCATATCTTGGAATTACAACAGCTTGCTACTGTTTTGGTAATGTAGTTACGTTTTTGGCGTCCTACCAAGCGACCGCGCCGCAATCGCATTTGGCGAACGTTTGCTCTCGACCACAACGTCGACGAGACAAAATAACAAAGTCTAGCGCGATCAACACCCGAGCGGATTTCATAGCATGCAAGGTACCGCAGAAAACCTCTTGTCAATGGCAAGTGGAACTACTCAAGCTGCTGCGACCAGTCTTGGATTGCAGAGTCAGGTGGTTCTCGTCCTCGTGGGCCTCATTGGGTACGTGCGACACCTATACATATACAACATTACTGCTGACATGTCTGCTGGTCCTAACGTGATTGGTCAAACGTGGTCCCAGATCTGGCAAGGTCAGTCAAACTCTCATCTCACTTTCAGACACTGAGTGCAAACCTGCGTCACTGGCGCACAGTCGACTTTCGCACAGGCATTGCAAGAGCATTATCCCGATTTTCGGAGATGCAGTCAAGATGACCTTGGAGACAGACGAGCCGTCGAGAGTCTTGCCAGGCGGTCATTACGCGAAGGACATTCTGTTTGTATCGACCGGACGAATATCGATGCAAGGTTAGTAGCGTTAAATCATCGCGTGTGTCTAACTTTATAATAGCATCTTCGCATTGATGCACAACGCTCATAAAGTATCTTCTGTTCCATTACTATACTATGTTAGGCAAAGGTCAACATGGATATCAATTGCTCGCGAGATCCCTGGAACTGAAGTTTGGGTCCTCCACTTCAACACACCATTCGAAGTGAGAGGATACGGCTGTTCATCTTATACTAGTAATTCTCGCGGTGAACCACGGAACACTGCCTCTGATGCATTATTGTTTTCTGTCTTACAGGTCTGCGAAGATCGTTTGCGAACCAGTGAGTTTCGTTCCGTGCTGTCATCGCTCTGCCATGTTGGAGCGTATACTTCAGTAATGATTGAACGATTGCGCTTGCCGTAGGGCAAAACCATCCAACGATCACATCTCCTCAACAAGCGGTCGAGATTCTTCAGCGGTTCAGGTCACAATATCAGATTCCGCGAGAACACGAAGGGTATGACCGGGAGCTAAACTTAGCGGTCGACGAACAACAATTGGGCTATACGGCAGACGATATACGGGATATCTTGCATCGCTTACAGGAGTCTCCTAAAATAGAGCAGTCTGGCAGATGGAGAAATCGGCAAAACAACTCCTCGTATAGAGGCCAGTCAAATTATCGAGGCTACGCGGGTTCTCGTGGCTCCTCCGAGCACTCTCGTGGATCGTATAATCATCGTCGTGGATATTCCGGCTATCGTGGGTCAGGCAACTACCACGGTACCTCAAATTATCGTGGCCGCGGTCGCGGTGATAACTCCACCCCGTACCTTCGCGGCAATGGAAGCTTCAGTCACTCTGGAGCGGGGGGCTCCTATTCGTCAACATATTCAACCGGGGACAGTAGAGGAAATGGGGAGGGAAGTGTATGACGCAGAGGATCAGGCAAGTGGGTGCGGTAATCTACTGTGATTCTTCTGTTCGCTCGATGTTCCTGGATGATCAGGGGAGCAGAGCGCGGCACAATTAAGACGTAGAAGTTTAGAAAGATATCTCTCAATGAACGCTTCCATGAACTGTCAGGATCGTGAATTGCATCCAAAGCGATGCCGAGAACAATAAGTGAGACACAAGAGGTAGGTATATAGAGAGCAAGAAAGATGTGCAGAGCTCATATTCTGACATGTCGCCGTGACCGAGTGCGAAATGGGCGGAGAGAAGCTATGAGTCTGACTTCACGTCCTTCCCATCCTTTGCCATTCGACCGAGGATCTTGGCACCGACCTGATATCCGAGCGAGCATGAATAAGACAATTGTGTGGGTACCGAAAGCAGCTTACATTACGAATATGCATCTCAGCGCGTTGGATGCCGTGGTTTCTGCTGCGCTTATACTGCTCGAGAGCCTCCTCAAGCTTCCCGCCTAGCACGAAAGGTTCAGAGGGTTGACATCATGATCTCCATCATCCGGGAACTTACAAGATTCAAGCACAACGGCAAGATTAAACGCAATCTCGCCATCTTCGGGCGCGAGTGAGGCCGCAATACTATTGGAAAAGACACGAAGGTTTGTCAGATAAAGTGAGGCTATCCGATCTTCGCGCACATACTTGAGATGATGTATAGCAAGATCTGGTCGGCTCACTGGTAGCATTACGTACGCACTGGCCAAGTCTGAGTTTGGTCAGCCGGGTGGAACGTGAACCGACGCAGACGGTATGGGGACCTACTTGTGTGTGCATCGGGACTTGAAGGCTGTAGGGCAATAGAGTCCTTCCACGCAGCAATTGCTTCGTCAAATTCCTCTGAAAGAGGTCAAATTAGCACATGTTTTCTGGCAGCTGCGGAGAAGCCCTACTAAGGTGGTAGTGCGTCACGCCGAGGTTGAACAGCGAACTTGCGGTGCGCTTGATGTCAACGCTTCTCTGATACAGGTCCTGTGAAAGAAGAAAGTCAGGAGCGGATTTTGCGTGAGACGGGGAAAGATGACTTGCCTTGGCTGCCTTCACGTCACCCTCTTCGAGCTTGAGAGTACCCTGTTCGAGGCACTGCAGGGCTTCTACCTCGGCAGGGTCTGATGCAGTTGAATGGGGCGTCGTGGAAGTCGCCCATCCTGGGTGCAAAAGACAATTGAGCCACGGACTCTCATGGCTCCTGACAGACTAAACTTACGCTTGGTGGCAGACAAAAGTGCGGATGTCCTGGGCCGATGATGAGCTGTCCGGGCTGGACTTACTATGCGGGGCAGAGGCCATGCAGAATAGGCACGACGAGTAGCAGCACGCACTGCCGCACCTGTCGCTGCTTTTCCAATTCTGTTCTGGGCAAGTTTCGCGAGCATGGTGCTAATTGTTTTCGCCAGCGTAGGGCAGGCGTCTGCGATCCTAGCTCACTTTTTTAGACGACTGAGTCCCGGCAAGTTCCGTCCTGCCTAATTGGCGTGGCAAGGTGGGCGCCTACCAAAACTTGTCCTCTGGCGGACGACCTCACCTTGCTGCTCGCTGGCCACCGCAGCCCCGATAAAACAAACCGTGCAGGTTTATTATTTTCTGCATCTTGCTCACTATGGATCCCCAGAGCTCGTCTCAAGGCTCGGACACGTCTGCTGTCCTGCGCAATGCCACGTTCACGCACACAGACGGCCGAGCACCGTCGACGGAGGCGGTCACCTCTTCTGACCTTCTCCTCGGGGCGTATGATCCCACCAAACTACATCCATTGGCAGGCCTCGAGGACAAGCTAGACTACCTGCTATTGGAAGACGACAAAGTCAGTGATCTGCCCGGTGCGGGGACCGCCATTCCCTCGCGAGGCTGGAGTGATGACCTTTCATACGGTACCGGCACTATGTATCTCAGCGGTTCGTACCTCGTTCCATTCTCCACATATCAGTCTTTGCTCGCTCTGACGCTTTTCAATTTGATACCGCCGACTTGGTTCTCCCACACGTTATCGCCTGCTCTTGTCTTATTGTCTTTCGTCCATCACATGTTCCTCTTCGTCCTCACCAGGCCTCGCCCTCGGTGGACTTTGGGGGCTGCGTGAAGGCTCGCGAAAGCAGCTGGCTGTCTCCAATTCAAGACTGCGGATCAATGCAATCCTGAACTCAGTGACACGAAGAGGCACATTCGTTGGCAATTCGGCGGGTGTACTAGGTAAGCCTCACCAATCCGGCACCCGTCCTTTTTGTTCTCAACCTACTCGCCTCTTCTAGCGCTGGTGTATAACGGGATAAACTCCTCGATAGATGCCATGCGTGGCAGACATGACACGCTGGGTAGCGTAGCGGCAGGCGGATTGACGGGTTTGCTCTTCAAATCAACGGGTGCGTCATCTTACCACTTTTCTTCCTAGCATTAGGCTAATATGATCCACCGCATTCCCCGTTCGTCAGCGGGAGTCCGGCCTGCATTAGTAGCAGCCACACTTATGTCTGGGTTTGCGGGAGCTTGGAGTTATGTCAAGCGGAGTGTTTAGTACGTCAGCATGTAGATCCATATAATTCACCTTAATTCCCCACTCTTGTAAGTTTCGTTAGACTTCCGATCTTGTGCTAGATGCGATACCCATCAACATTTTGACAAGGTTGTGTATCAAATTACTTTCCGTTAAGATGGAGCCGACGGTTGGGAAATCCGACATCTGAAAGCCGGGATCTTTCCAGCTCACATTGCCCCATCAGCAAGCTACCAGCCATAAATTCAGGCCTGGTGTTTTCGTATAAAATTGGCCCGCTCCGCACTAGTAGCTTGCTGTACCTGAAGAATTTTCGCACCGAAGCTGTACCTCTCGTACAGTTTTGTTCTCCAGGATGACAATGGCAGGGGACGTCCTGCGCTGTCCTCAGCCGCTCTCCAACAGCCAGGCTGTAGTCGACGGGCAGCCTGCGGAGTACGGTAGCCTCGTGATCAAGAGACGAACACGCCGCCTTCCGACAGCTCGAGCTAAGTCAGTAAGTGCCGCGAAGGTTTATTTTAGCGTTCGATAAATCTTGAACTTAATTGTCCGCGTTGTCATAGCATCGCCCCGCGTATGCACTCTCCATTCCGTCGACTCGCCGGCTCGGGCTCAGTCCTCGTACACCACCGAGGGACCACCCTTTGTCATCATATGTCGTACGTGCTAGGTCCGCCGCTCAATTTCATGCCAGCGATCCCAGTAGCGGTGGTGGAAGTAAGGCTGAGTTTGGGTACCAACGGACGCGAAGCCCTCCAAGCCGCAGTGTACCGCAATGGCAAAACCCAGCGACGTCTCTGTTCTCCTCCGGCCTGCCTCGCTTGCATTTGCCCGCGGAGTTGCCCAAGACTGGAGACAGGTAAGGTTTATTTATTCCACTCAACGCACGCGACGTGTCCCTCAACATCGGCGATGGAGATTGTATCGTCTGGAGATCGTACAGCACCCACTGAAGGCCGCCGAGTTCGGGTCATCGCCACTTACCAGATTACCTTTGGCACCACCTCTGATCGCCCAGCTGCACTATCGGGATCGCAGCACTCCCGACGACATGGAGTGCGTCAACGTGCCTCCTTTCACCCAACCTTGAAATTGATCTAACTATCTGCTCACCTGCAAATTCTAGTGGAAACGATTTCCCGTTCCTGATCGCCCATATAGCCCTATACAACGACAACGGTTCCTCTCCGGTAGATATCATCGGGCCAGGTGGGCAAACCCCTTCCCAACAGAGACTGTATGGCAACCTTGTGGCCTCGCCGCAAACGTTGCGTAATCTTCAGGGGCGCCTTGGTGTTTATTTTCTATTCCCGGACGTGAGCATTCGATGGAGTGGCCGCTTTACACTCAGCGTCACACTCATGCGAATCCCCAGGTATGGCTCCAATGATGAGTGTACCTATACACGCTGACTACGCCCTTCGCACCCTGCCCTGCGCGCGCACGTACAGAATTGATCCGACTCGTAGTCCAGTGAATATCGCAGAACAAGGCGTCATCCTCGCCCAAGCGCGGACTCACGCGTTCGACGTGTACCCCCGTGAACAGTATGTTGCACCTGGTGAGTACTCAGTCTCTGGTTCTATTGAACACACCTCATAGTTCCTATTTCGCTGTATTTTTCGTTCCAGCCCAGACACCACTCACACAATACTTCCTGCAACAGGGAGTCCGAATGTACGCCTTTGCCTATAATTATTCCGCTCGGGAAGTGCGTCGCTGAGAACTGTACTGCCCTCAAGGACTAGCGCACGATTGCCGCATTCACATTCCTAGAGACGAGAGACCCTAATTCGTTTTTCTACCCCTTCGTCCTCGTCGATCACCACCACAACATTCGATCATTCCGTTTTTTTGCCTCCGCTGTTTGGCGGAAAGAACTGCTCCGTTATCCGTTATTCAACGTTAATCCTTCTTGTTTCATCTTGTTCGTGTCTGTGCTTGTAGACCTTTCACACTTTATCTCTTGATGTGTGTTCGAACCATTGTGTTTAGTTCTTCAGTTGGATGATTTCGATCTTGTATTTTTATTCGTATTCTTGTGCCGGTCCTCCTCGTTATCCCGTTCGAAGTACTAGTACATGGCAGATACTGTTTGACGACCTTGTAACGAGCCATTCACGCCTTTCGCCCTTTCTCATTAGCCGCACTTACTCTTGGAATTGATTGCTGCCTCTGGATATAATGAACGCTCGATCTGCGATCGGGCCGAGGACACATCGAACCCCACACATCCGGTATGAATTCTCATTTCATGAACGGAAGACATTTGCTCGATCATGCTACTCCGTGTCCGCAGCGGGTTGTCAGGGTTTACAAACTTACTATCCAACTTTCCAGCGAGATGTGCACGCATCGTCTTCGTGTACAGAAGTGTACAGACGAAGCATGGATTTATGGCATAGAAACGCGCGGAGAGTCACGGAAAATCAACAAACGGCATCCAAACGGCTGAGTAACTTCGAGACGTATCACAGCGATGCGCATGGTCCGACAAGCCTCGTGGCGATGTCTGTGCTCTCTACTTACTGCGCGACGTAGAGCTAATCTGAGGCTGTCCGAGCTTTGAGAACAATTTTTGCCTGTACGGCTGAGTACTGCGTAGAGGCACTGAGCTGCACAGCTTGGCGACGAACGACGGTTCTGGACTGAAGTTGGAGGCCACCGCCTGCCTAATCGGGATGCCCCGCGTCAACCACGTGCCGATGCCGGCTCGGCAGCACCCGTCATATAACCGCCTGCGGAGACCGTGCAGTCCTCTTCCTCCTCCTTCCCTCGTCTCTATCGTCCTTTATCTCATCCTCGTCGTCTTCGACATCTAGCTCACTATGAACAACGACTACTACGGTCACCAGCAGACTCAGCAGTACTATCCTCCCCAAGGTATGTCCCTCCCTTCCGAATTTGCACTCGTGAGACGCAGATTGAATGTATCTTCTGTTCTGCTTTATAGGACCTCCCCCTGGGCAGGGTGGCTACTACCCACAGCAGCCTCAACAGGCGTACGGTGGTCAACCATACGGCGGGCAGTACCAGGCTCAACCCCCTCCGCAAACTGTTTATGTGTATGTGTGATCCCCGTTTGATGCTTCTCAAATCTACTCACGCCCACCTCGCCGGTCGCATGCATACAGCCAACAACAACCACAGCAGGATAGCGGAGGAGGAGGATGCTGCGCATGTCTTGCCGGAGCCTGCTTGTGTTGCTGTGCAGAAGGTACGTAGTTATGGCCTGTCCTTCCCCTCCCACCCTTGTTTCCTACCTTCCATGAAACCATGATCGCATCTCGCATCTTGCTGACCTGTGTTCCCCGTGCCCTTTTCATATAGAAATCTGCTGTGACTGCCTATTCTAATATTATGCTCTCACGTCGATACCGTTCTGCCCCGACCACCCCATCTATCTAATGCCACCAAATCAAGCAAAGTGCAGCCTCTATAATTAGAAGACGGTCAGGGCAGCACGAGTTCGTTGCCACTAAGATGTAGGCCTCTCAGGACGGATCATTTCCCTTTTCTATCTCGCGTCTTCAGGGATACACTACATTTACTCTTTATGTACTCTTTCCTTACTTTTTCAATACCTCATTCTATTGTAACATCATTTTTGACATCTCGACGTGTGGTCGGCGACCGCTGGCATGGTGTCATCATAATCTGTCTCACCGAGCGGAGATAAGGTGTGTCTTGTCCATCATCGCAAACCACAAATTGCATTAGCAGTCCCCAGCAGGGCGCCATAAAGATATATAGAATCGTGTCGACAGAGCTATCTAGGACCATTACGTGCGCTCTACTAGTGCTTGGGGGTAGGAGGGTTGTACACTGCCGGCGCCAACGAATTAATAACGCGGATGAATGCATGAAGACTAAACCAAACCTACAAATCTTCCTGCTCTTAATGTACGACCACTTGTAACGCTTGACGTACAGGGAGATGGCAGTGAGAGCCGAGAACAGAATAACAGCCTTGATACCAGCCTTCTTGCGCTCGTCGTGCTCGGGTTCGGCCGCCCAGTTAAGGAAGGTAACCACGTCCTTGGCCATTTGGGAGGTTGTGGCGGGGGTGCCATCGTCAAACTCGACGAGACCGTCGAAGAGAACACGGGCCATGGAGATGGCGTTACCAGGGAAGTAAGCATTGTAGTTCATGCCCTCACGGATTTCGAAACCAGCCGGGGGGTCGGTGTAACCAGTGAGGAGGGAGAAGATGTAATCCTGCACAGTAAAAAAGGTGACGCCCACTTAGTCATTTCGAAACAAACTAAATGGACACGGAAGCACGTACAGGTCCACCATGGCGAGCCTTGACAATCAAGCTCAAGTCGGGAGGAAGGGCGCCTCCATTGCTGGCACGGGCAGCCTCTTCATTGGGGTAAGGAGGGGGCATATAATCCGAGAGCTTTCCAGGGCGCTGAAACATCTCTCCCTGATCGTTGGGACCATCCTCGTATTCGACCTCCTCGGCCAAAGCCTTGACCTCATCCACAGTGTGCGAGACGCCGACAAGGTTACGCCAAGCGATACGGTCAAGCGAGTGACAAGCAGCGCATACTTCACGGTATACTTGGTATCCACGACGGATGCTAAACGAGTGGGTAGATGCGGGAATTAGTTTATGGAGAATGACATGGCGCTCCGAGAGGGGCCTTAGGAGGAGACGCACCTGGCATGGTCGAAAGAGTCGAACCAGCCCTTGTGTGGCCAGGGGTATGCTGCGGGGTGGAGACCCTCTTCTGCGGGCGAGTTTGCGTGCACCTCTGGGAGGAAGGGCAAGGAGCCGTAGAGGTGGGCGTACCAAGCGACGGAACCGACGGTTGCGAGCGTCGCCGACGCAAGAGTTGCACGCGAGTTCAGGAACGTCTGTCGCGGTCGTGCAGACATGGTTAGTCGCATTTTCAGGTAACTAATTCAGCGACAAACGCACCTGGAAGCCCGACGAGGAGCCCGACGTTGTCGAGGCGAACCGCGCACGCTAGATATTAGAATTGTGAGCTGTGGGACGAGCAGGATGCGTCGGTCAGCGTCGTACTCACCACAGCGTTTGTCGGGCCACCGACGCTGCGTGCTGCGGTCTTCAGGGCAGCGGTGGGCAGCCTGGAGAGCATTTTGGACGAGGAGGAGGATACAACCGGATTTTGGTGGTAAAGAACGGAGGGTAAGTGTAACAAGTCACACCCGTCACACAAGCCTATGTCGGCGGGTGAACACGGAGGAACTCTCCAATCACAGCCCGCGCGTTACAAAAATGGCAAGTATAATCACTTGAATCCCAGAAAATTCACATAAATTCATGGACAGTATGAAAGGTATTCTGGTACTACTTCTGTAGCAATGTAATTATATTTAGTCTTTCTGAGCTGCGAAAAATGAAGAGTAAGAGTCCTTGTGACCGTTACGTGACCAGACGATCAAATGCGTGGGAACGTCTACTATATATGGCTGCATCAGGACCAGGTCGTCTTCGCTGCTCTCGCTCTCGTCCAGACCTCGCAACTCGACCAGTTTCCTATCACCTTCAAGTCAATAATATCGTAGAAGTACTCAAACACTACACAAAGCAGAAATGTCCTCCGAAAGTTGGCCCCCTCAGCTCAAGTACGTCTTACCAGCCATCTCATCTCACTCACGCAACAGCACAGAGATGCTGAATCTACCCCACTCTTGCGCAGGGAATGGGTAGCACGATGCCTGGGCCAGATGACTGATTCCAATAGAGAAGAGGCACAGGCAGAACTAAGGAAAGTAATATCTGACTCCTTCCTTCACAAGACTCTTTGGACCACGGATTGGAATGGTGTGCAGCTGCAAAGGTGCGTCAATCCATTTCTCGTCATCTGCGAGGTTAGTTTAACACGTTCGCGTTCAAGTCTATTACCGAAGCCCCCGCCTACGCTCAATAGCTTCAATACACTCAAGCGAAAGCAGTAAGTCCTTCGCTATTTATCTTTACGTCTTCTCAATTGTCGCTCCAAGCAATGATCCTACGGCTGCATGGGGCGCAAACAGCAACAATAACACAGTAAGCAAGAAGCAAAAGAAAATCTCAATCGGAAAACACACCGCGGCTCGTGTATTTGACCCGAATGACCAAGCCGCACTGAGCCGTAGGGCGGCACGTTTCCAGCGCGAACACGAGATTGAACGGCAAAAGCAGCTTCACTCTTCCTCGTCATTACAGTTTCATCCGCCATCGCAATATCAACATAGCAGGACAGCGACGCCAGGTGCATTTGGCGCTGACGACCCAGAAGCAAATCCTGTATGTCTGACACCAAGTTTATCCCGCTGATTTTTATTCTAATGCTGCCGCAGGATGTACCGAATTGGGATCGCTTCACGATTGTAGGGACATGTCAAGACAGATTTAAGGACTACCTGCGATTGACATCCGTACGCACATTCTGCCGAAATTATCATCCTCTCGACTAACTCCATGTTTAGGAGCCTAAACCAGAACAGATACGCCCCCTCGAAGTGCTTAAAGAGACACTTACAGAACTGAAGAAGCGATGGAGAGAGAAGGCTAACTACAGCTGGATCTGTTCGCAGTTCAAGAGTCTAAGACAAGATCTCACTGTGAGTGCTAGTTCTTCGTACGTTCACGGACAGCTGAGGTCGGTATTGCTGTCATTTGGTTCTGCTTGGTTGCCCATGACAAATAGGTACAGCGGATAAAGAATGATTTTACGGTTACCGTGTACGAAATCCATGCGCGGATGGCTCTGGAGGTCGTGAGTACCATCCTACGTAATCCGTGCGATGCATGATACTCAAGGAGTCACAGGGTGACCTCGTGGAGTACAACCAGTGCCAATCGATGCTGAAAGGCCTCTACGACCTTGGCATCCAAGGCAAAGAGGAGGAATTCACCGCATACCGCATCCTCATGCTCATCCACGGACGAAATAGATCCGGTACGTCGTCTATTGCTTGGCATAACCCATCTGACCATCGCTGCCCCAATCCCACGGCGCAACAGACTTGAATCTTTATGTAGGTCAGCTAACACCCAAACAGAAATCAGACTCCGCGGTGAAGCATGCTTTGGCGGTGCAACGTGCCCTCTCGACAGGCAATTACCATGCTCTGTTCGACCTGTATTTGAACGCGCCGAATATGGGGGCGTATATCATGGACCATTTCATTAATCGGGAGCGTGTTCGGGCTCTGTTGGTGATCACGAAGGCGTAAGTACTACCTGCTTCATCCTTGACCGGCCATCAAGTCTAACTCCATCTCTTCTTCTTTCGATAGATACAAAACTATCTCCCTAGCCTTTCTTGAGAAAGAACTCGGTTTCGACTCTCTCATTCAGGCCCGCGAGTTTCTACAGGAGCACAACGCCGCGTTCTTCCAAAACCCGAATAACCCTGATACGGAACTCGTTCTGGACTGTAGGCCTACACAAGGAACGCTTATGGCGACCTACGAGGAGAAGTACAGGAAGATACAGATCAAGGGCGCTGTCTAATCGCCACACTCCTCGAGAGGTTATCCGGATCATTGCCTTCAAGATCTACGCGTTTGGTTTGCCGGTGGAAGTCTCTGACTCATGCAACTCACCAGCGGCGTGGCCAATCTGTCCGGATAATATTCATGGGTGGACGTGAATCTTCCTAACACAATGCTCCCATTTTCCCTCGACCTAACTGCGTCTTGGTACCTACATGCATGTTCCCTCGTCGTGGTTTCCCTGGATTCCTTCCTCCATATAAACGACTCACCATCATTTACAGCCAAGTGGCGTCCATACCGATGTGGCGCCAAGGAGACGGGAGGGGACCAGCGAGGAGGTGACGGAGAGAGAGATGGGTACGTCGATGAGAGGTGCGGGTTGGCTTTCGTAAGTGCTTGGGAGTTGTGGGTGGTGTATCGATAGCAGTATCGTTTTATGTGTTGTGTCTTGAATAGAACCTTGTTTCACTGCAATATTGAGTTAGCAGTCAGCGAACTGATGATGAGTGTGGGAGATTAGTCGTGTTCAATCGGATGGCAATGAAAGTCTGCTACTTTGGAGCACTGGCTGGCCAGCTGTTACGTGTGCATATAACTTTCATTCAGTGTGCAGTCTCGTGCCTCTGCTTCAGACTTCATTGCAACCATGTCCACGATATCATACTTACACCTTGATGGACGATTTAGCCGCGCTCAGCCACCGATCTTAAAGGCGCTCTCTTATTCCTTTGACTCAAGTCGCTACTCGCATGCATCTCTACCTTGACCACTCAATCTCAAAATCTCACTGCGCATGTCTCTCATAATACCCAATAATAGGCCACGGGGAGGCGGCCAAGGAAAGGGCGGCCCACGACGTCAACAAAACAATAAATTGTACTCTCATCCCCTTCCTCTCCTCTTGGTCCCTCCACCTCGGACAAGGACTTCTCTGGTCACCTCTCGCGTCCTTGGACTCTGTGGCTTCTCAAGTATAACTGTGGAGAACCCGCACTGCGAAGGTGTACTTGATCGTGCCACGAAAAGCGTGTGGGTAACGAACAAGAAGGATGCGATGATACTCTGGCGGCGGGGATTCTTTGGCAAGGGAGACTTGTCAAGGAGTGAGCCGTCGTGGTATACACGTCAAGTGAACGCCCGTAAGGAGGCTGCTGCTTCGGGTGGAAAATGTGCGTCTGACGTCGTATTTAGCTGTGTTAGTACGATTGACCTCATGCTAGCTTTGACCTCTGAAGAGATACGCGAGAAACGTCGGGCGGAGAGGAAGCAGTTTAAGCTGGACCGTGCTCGAGCGTTGGCTCAGGCTGCTGAGGAAGCTGAGAATGCCTTTAAAGAGGGCCGACAGGCGAATGTGGTGGCTATTCCGTCTGGTGCAACTTGGAAGCCACAGCAGTCTTCTACGACGGAGCACGTTCAGGCCGTACCAGAGGCTTTTCCAGATGAAGAAGATGAGGAGCTTAAGGAGGAAGAACCACTGGAGGACGTCGAGCATCTCCAACTCACTCTTCAAGAAGCCTTCTTTCTGATATGGAACTTTGACTGTTTGACAGTCTTTGATCCTTCATTCGTGCGTCTTATTCCCCGTCCGTTTCCTCCTTTATACGGTTATCGTAGGCTATATTCTCACTATGCACTTCGCGTGTTTTCTTTTCAGGACGAAGCCCTTACCCTTGAACAAATATGGGACGCCTGCCAAGAGGCACATTGGCCCTCACTGCCTCCTTCCTCCCTTGATGCCCTATACGCATACGCCGGCCGCTTCGACAATCCTTTCCTCGTCAACTACGTTGCCTACCACCACTACCGCTCTCTCGGCTGGGTAGTCAAGGGCGGTATCAAGTTCTGCGTCGACCTGCTTCTCTACAAGAGAGGACCTGTATTCCAGCACGCCGAGTGAGTCCCCGTGCTTCCTCTTCCGCTCACTAGAAGACTAGAGTGCTTATTGCGTGACGTAGGTTTGCCATAGTAGTCATACCGGTCTACGAAGATCCTGAAGACAAGGCGTCCTCGCCCTATCAGCTAAATAACGCAGAGCCGTTCACCTGGTCTTGGTTGAGCACAATCAACCGTGTCAATGCGCAGGTCCAAAAGGCAGATCCCTCCATTTTCTTCGTCTTATCCATATGCTGACAGTAACCTCCACCTGTTGTGTAGACACTGATATTGACGTATGTCACTATCCCCGCACGCTCACGCGTCGACACAGCGTTGCTGGATTCGCCGGCGTGTTTGGCGCATTATTCGGTTCGGGACGTTGTCCTGAGGAGATTTATCCCTGCGAGGATGCGGGATTAGGGGGTGGTGTATGATATATGAAAGTTGGGCACAGAGTATGGGTTAGAAACGCATGAACGGAGTTCATTATACGCATATTATCTTGTATCTTAACTCTATATCGCAACCCGCAAAAGATTAATATAATCCGAGCACAGATCCTTGTTACTGTTAACAGTACATGCACTTGGTAAGAATACTCCTCTTAAGAGTTTACCGAATTAGAATTTTTCTTTCCGAGCAGACGAGCAGATTAAAAACATACTAAAGATTGAAGTTGATACTATACACCCAATTGCGTACTCGTGTAGTCTAATATATACATATGCATGCAGAGCCCCATAAATTCATTAAGCAGCCGTCTCCCTCCACTCACCCTCGCCACCTGCGCGATCCCACCAGGTCATGCCGGACTCTGTCGGCGCAATGTATCCCGCACGGATGACGAAGTCGCCGAAGTGCTCGCCATCTTGCCGTTCCAATGCGTATCGTTTGATCATAGGCTTGAGGATAGCGAGGATCTCGGGTTCGGTGACAGCATCTACGGACGGAGAGCAAGGTCGTCAGTACTGTTATCACGGAATGTTGCGCGAGTTGAGACTCACCCCGGTAGATTTTGTTCAGTCGTTGGCCGTGGTAGCCTCCGCCTAGAAGCATCATATAGGATCCTGGCGCCTTGCCAACGAATGCGATTTCTATAGAGAGGCGGTTAGACTGACTTAGATTGTATGTAAGGTGTAAGAAGGCAACGAACCTGCAAGGTACGGTCGCGCACAGCCATTCGGGCATCCGGTCATACGCATAACGATGGAGTCATTCCGTAGACCATTGTCCTCGCAGATCTTCTCAACCTTGTCGATGAGGATAGGCAGGTACTTTGAGGCCTTGTCAGAAGATGATGGCGGGCTAGCGCGTTTTAATGACTCACTCTCTCGGACTCCGCCATCGCCAACCCACACGTCGGGAACGCAACGCACGCCGAGCTCGACAATCTCAATGCGCTCTGGTTCAAGTTATCCAACTTGTACTTCTTCAAGAGCTCCTTGATCTGAGGAACGCCCTCTTCGGCAATATCGCTGATGATCAAGTGCTGGTTCGTCGTGAGTCGGAACTGGCCCTTGTGGATCTTAGCAATCTCGCGGATACCCGTCTTGAAGTCGCCGTTTGGCTCGTCTTGGACACGGCCGTTCTCAATAAAGCAGGAGAAATGGTGAAGGCCGTCATCGCCCTTGATCCAGCCGAAGTCGTCGATGTTACGGTCGAAGAAGTAGGGACGAGCAGGCGCGAGTTTGTAGCCAAGGAGCTTCTCGACTTCTCCCTTGAATACGTCGAGACCCATACGATCGATGGTGTACTTGAGACGAGCGTTCTAGATGATAAAGGCGGTCAGCTGGTATCCTAAGCAGATATCTTGAGAGCTTATGTACCTTGCGGCTAGAGAACGAAGCCGATGAGTCAATGGACGATTCACATAAATATGATCATGAACTTACTCAGCACGATTGCCGTTGTCTCTCTGTACCAACATGATCTTCTCAGTAACTTCGCAGCCTTGTGCCACAGTGCAGAAACCGATAACTGTGCCAGCGCGAGGGTACGTCTTCTTGTTACCATGAGTTACACCCATACCTCCACCGATAGAGACGTTGAACCCAGCGAGCTCGCCCTTCTCATCAGTGATGGCAATAAACCCGACGTCATTAGCGAAGACGTCGACGTCGTTGAGCGGTGGGACAGCGACAGCGACTTTGAACTGCAGATCATATCAGCAACGAAAATCGAAACAACATTCAAACGAATAGATTACGAACCTTTCTCGGCAAGTAAAACTCGCCGTAGAGGGGCTCCACATCCTTTACCGCCTCTCCCGCTACCAGCTTCTTGTCCAGCCAAATCTCATGGTACGCCGTCGTTCTCGGGATGAGATGTGCGCTGACGGCCTTCGCGAAGTCCCAGGTCTGCTGGTGAAGCTTTGAACGACTGGGCAATGCTGTCGCAATAACGTTCCGGTTGACATCACCACACGCTGCAAGGGTGTCTAAGAGTGCTCGGTTGATGTCCTGGATGGCCTTCTTCAGATGACGCTTGATGACACCGTGGAACTGGAAGGTCTGACGAGTGGTGATCTTCAGAGTACCGTTCCCGTGTTCATCGGCAATTTGGTCCATGACCAGCCACTGCTCTGGAGTACACACGCCTCCCGGCATACGAACACGGATCATGAACGAATACGCCGGCTCTACACCCTGCGTCTGCCTCTCGTCCCGGATATCGCGATCATCCTGCTGGTAGATGCCGTGGAACTTGGTGAGCTGAGTGTCGGATGCAGCCAGGGCACCTGTGGTCGTGTCTTCGAGACCTTCCGCGATTGTACCACGAAGATATCCAGAGGCAGCCTTAATGTGCTCGTTGGTGATAGGCTCCGGCTCGGCTTCGTGAACTTCAACAGCGTCGACACCCAGGACTTTCCAAACGAGAGGTTCCCAAACCTTATAGCCAGTCTCGGGTCCGTCGGCGTCCTGATCGTCTCCTAGACCAATGTCCGCGACACGTTCACCACCAAGCTGGACAAGACGGGCATCGAGATCTTTACCAGCCTTGTTGTAGTAGTGGGCGTCCTCAGCGCGAGGCCAGTAGTGGCTGTCTCCCATGCCGAAGACGGTGAACTTAAGCTTGTCGAAGAGTTTCTCGCCGCGAATGGCAGCAGCGTTGAGGGTCTTGAGGAACGTTCGTCCGTTCTGAGGGAACTCGCCCTGTCCCGCGACAGAAGTCACGAACACGACGTACTCCTCCTTCTGCAAGTCCTCGATCGAGATGCTATCCATGGTAGCCACCGTCGTCGACAGTCCGCGCATCTTTCCTCGTGTAGCGAGACGACGAGCAACCTTCTCCGCTTTGCCTCCGTCGGACGCGTACAAGACCAGAAGCGGAGGAGCGTCGATGGCAGTGAGCAACTCCTGGTACGCCTGCTGAGCCTTCTTCCTCCTGGCCTCCTTCACATTCTCACCAAGACTCCCAACGATCTCAGACGCCAACTGAGGTTTCGACCGGACCAACTGCGAAAGGTGATTCTGTCGATCGAGGAACTGTTGCAGGTCATTCTTCACGGCGTCCGAGTCCAGCACGAATGGTTCCTGCCCCTTCTCCTCCTTCGACGGATCCCAGCGGTAGAGAGGCCAGTACCCGGCGTCCACAGCCAACTTCGTCTCCTTCAACACCTCCAGAGCGGGCGCATCCTCGTTCTTGTAGGGCAAGTACGCGAGAACGACCGAGGGGCCATCGAACTTGTCCGCCTCCACGAGCGCCTGAAGCACCTGTGCGTAAGACGAGAAGACGGCGACACTAGCGACGTAAACGTCTCCATGGTTCATTGCATAGAGGCCAACATCTTGCTTGCGGCGTGAGGGGTCGGCAACGTTGCGGGTAGAGTAGGGGATCGTGTCCAGGACAAGGACATTCACGTTAAGGCGGGATGCGATGGCGTGATGTAGACCGGAAGCACCGAGGTCGTAGCTCCATGCGTCTGAGCCAACAATCCAACGCGAGAGGGAGGGGAAGTGAGTCTGGAGAGAAAGAATGCGTGCGACTAGAGGGTTTTTGTTATCCTCCGTCTTCAGTGCCTCGATGATCGATTCGCCGAGTTGGGAGCTCTTCGTAGCGTCGTCTTTAGCCAAAAGCCATTTGCTGAGGAGCTGATGCAGTTCAGGTGAGACACCATAACTCTGCAGCAAATCCTTCACGGCGTCAACGAGCTCGTTCCTGTGCTCAAGGTCCCCACGGATGCGTCCGAGCGCAAACTCAGGCGTTGTGGCCAGCTGACCCTGCGAGGGTACGAGATCCGGAGAGTTAGCAATCTCGAGCCGGTCGCCGAAGAGCTGAGAAAGGATCTTAAGATAAGATGACTCGTGCTTGGGAACATGAGGAGCCTCTGCAGCCGTCTTCGTGGGGGCGGGTGAGAGACCTCCTAGACGAAGTCGAGTTGAGGGAGGCTCAGACGCGGCACGCTCGAGAAGCTTCGTGATGTCCAGTGGTTGAATAGAGGTACCATCCTCGAGCACGGCACTGTGAATTATTGGAACATTCTCAGAGTCGCGCTGCTGCACCGCGCTGACGACCTCGAGGTACAACGGTGTCCACTTTGTAGACCACTTGCGCACTTGCTCAACGACGATTACTCTTGAGACGGAGTCGGGGATGTACCGAAGAAGTTCGGAGGAAGGGAGGGGGTTGAGAAGCGAGATGTCGACGAAGGATACGCCGTCAACCTTGAAGTCGATGTTGGCCCGGCCGAGCGTGAAGATGACTGTATGAGGGGAGGGTGCACCTTGTTCGATAAGAGGACGCACAGGCCGTCTGAAGAAAGCAGCGACCGTGATAGCAGCGCCAAGATAGGATTGGTAGAGAGCAGGGGTGTACTCTTCCGAGGGGAGAACAGAACCGTTGACGATGGCATGACTCTCCTTAAGAAGGAAGGGCAGGACCTGATCCTCCTTTACTTCATCAACGTCTTCCTCAACGTCTACAAAAGCGTGCACGACCGGCTTGCGCTCTAGACGTGCTAATCGCGAAGCGAGGAGGGCATTGTCGTGAGCTTGCTGGGCAGTGTGAGAATAGAGGACGAAAGGGACGGAGGAGCGGAGGACAAGGACGTCGGTGAGGTCGTCCTGCACAGCGACATGAATGACCAGAGGAGAGTTTGCAAGGTCGTTGAGGTGAACGACAAGTCTGCTCAGTAGCTGTGATTGAGCCGAGGTAGTATAAGAGACGAGGCCAGCCGAAGAGTGACGAGCGAGGGTTGATCCAGGGTCGGCACCAAATGGCAGAGAGAAGATTGGCTTAGAATCAGTGCTATGCTTCGTAAGAGTGTCATAGGAGGCGGCGAAGGAAGATGGAGCGGAGAGGGATGGCCTTGAGTCCACGAGGACGTCGGAGGCGAGGTAGGCGATCCTGGCAACCGCGGAGACAGACATCACTGCAGAATAAGGTCAGCTTTTTGGAACATACGAAGACTAAGATGAAGAGTCTTTGTGACAGGATCGTAATCCGCGCACTGCGATACGTCGACAGGGGCGGCACCCATAGGCACCCACAAGTGATATTTTAATCAAAAAGTCGAGATGCTTACCTAGTCGACCTCAGGTGTTGGGTGCAGGGGAACTCGGCGTGAGCAGAGGGTTGCATCCGCGCGAACGAGTATAAGAAATGATTTGGAATTCGGAATTCGGAGGTTCTCTCAGTGTTTTGCTCAGTCATGTCTCTGTAATTCTCCCAGATCACACACGAAACCGCAATCTGAACGCCATTTATTTGGCCCTGTTTGGTTCTTAAGTAATGCCATTGCCGCTTATGGCAACGAAGTCGCTAACGCACCGTGACCACCAGGCAGTAACCGGAACGCACAGTATACAGCTCAAATATACAGAACATGATGCAATAAGTAGGCCACAGCTCGTGCATTATCTCGATATACAGTGCTCGATTGATCTCGGTGGTAAGTATAACGTCTCGCTTGTTCGATCCGTGCACTCGGAATTGAGTCACTCTGCTTTAACTCCGGCTTTGGTTTCAAGCAATGAGATAATCCAAGGATTCACGTCATATTTTTGAAGTTCGCTGACGGAAAGAGTCTCAGCACCGGCAACGCGGCCAAGGCAGTCCTGGTATTCCCGAGTTACAAACTGTCGTCTTAATCGCTACAAATGTCGTGAGTACTCACAGGCGAAAGGCAGCGGCACTCGAACGGTTGATCCATACTCCACTCCGTGCTTGGATAGAAAAATGTAACTTCGATGTCCCCTATCAGTCGTATGCTAATGAACTCAATCGACGATCACGTACTTTCATCACCAACTTCAATGACTCTGAGGGCTCGGACATGCCATTCGGAGGGATCAGCTGACGTGAAATCCCAGAACGTATTCGGTTCGCACGAATGGTTGGCTAATACCCGTCTCCCGGTTGGTTCTTCTTGCATACGGCGAAGAACGGATGATGATGTGCTCACCGTAAACGAGGTCAGAGTCGAGTTGCAGGTTGTCCTCCTGCGCGGGTCCACATTGAACCGTTTGGTATGTGCGTTCCGCTGACCTGACACCCGTAATAGGAGCGAGAATATCGCCAGAATCGAAGCGCTGCGTGTGGGAATAGCTATCGTCAGAACTTTAGGAAGGGCACTGTTATTAGCAAGCTCATACCTTGGTTGCCCTCAGAGAAGTAGAGAATTCGCCAGTGCCGGTCACTGGCACGAAGAGATTTGGGTGGGTAGAAGCTTGCGCAGCCATGTTGTGCAGAGAATATCCAACAAATCTTGGAGGTCGTCCATTTTGTTCTCTATATTTCAGTCGGGCAGCGATGACTCCCGTCGGTGAGGACGAGCTACGCCAAGATTATCAGATAAACACATGCCAGCGCTCGCCCGCACATCTCCGGGCGGACTTCAATTCTGACCTCGAACCTTATTCCTGACCTATCCACGGCGCCTCTCTCGAAATTGTCGCAGCCATCCTCAAGACCCGCCACCGCCGCCGCCGTCCTCGTCGACCCCACTCTTTTCGACAACCCCCTCATCATCCGCAATGGCCCCCACCAAGAAGTCCAAGGCTGCCAAGTCCACCGAGTCCATCGCGTCTCGTCTCGCCCTCGTCGTCAAGTCTGGCAAGTACGAGTTGGGCTACAAGTCTGCCTTGAAGCAGATGCGCAACGGCAAGGGTGAGCACCTTTCCTGAGCACTCTAATCCTCCGGGGGCTGGAGCGTGAGGCTGAGAAGGTCCCTTGTGCTGACTATCATCTTCTCTCTCTCCTTTCTTCCCTTTTGTCAAACCACCCTGTACGGGATGTTTTGGAACTTTTTCTTGTCACTGTAGCCAAGCTGGTCTTGATCGCGGGCAACACCCCCCTCTGCGCAAGTCTGAGCTTGAGTACTACGCCATGCTCTCCAAGACCACCGTCCACCACTTTGCTGGTACCAACGTTGCCCTCGGTACCGCTGCCGGAAAGCTCTTCCGCGTCGGGTATGTACTTCCTTTAAACTTCATTCAACTTGGAACTAACATGAATGTCTCCTAGTGTCATGACCATCCTTGACCAGGGTGACAGTGATCTCCTCACCGTCGCTGAGGCTGCTGCCGCATAAAAGGATGTTGGGTGTCCATTACTTTGCTTTGCTACCGAGGGTATATATTTGCATTTGCGACGACATCTGTATGACCACTATGACCATGTACTATGGTCTATCCCGACTACTATATCCATATGACAAGAGTGGTCAGCAACTGAGTACTGTGCAAATCCCCATTAAATATATGAAAAGTACAAGATCACAGTAACGAAGGGGACATCTCGATTATTGCCTTTGGTCCCTTTTCTGTGTAGTCTGCTTTTGAAACAAAGTTCTTCCCACTCGAGTCGTTGACGAATATTATCTGTGTGCATGATATGAGCATCTCACTCAGGTAATTCGAAAATTGAGCGTACCTTCGCTATGATGCTCGCACCGAGGAAACCAGCCAATCCATCGCCCTTTTCTCTGTACTCTGCGAAATAATCCGCGATCTTGAGCACCCGCACGCCCTTCGGCTGCACCTCGTTCTGTTGGTCTGCGGTGCTCAGAATGAAAGGCGCAAGTCGCGCCTGCAATGCCGCGCCCAGTCCTACAAGTACATGCATTCAGCCACAGTACATCATACCGTGCAATATATGCTCACCTTTGATATGGCTTGTCAACTCGCCCGTGACGAACAGCCCCTGATAAATATACTGCCTCGCATCCACCTCCGTAAGACCAACCGCATGCCCCACCGCACTCTGCAACGGCAACACGCTCTGCTGTCCCCTCGTCTTCTTCGGAATCCCCGGTACACCCACTAACAAACCCGGATCGAAAAGCGGCTCACAGAACCGGTGCCTCTCCTTCCCAACGTCAGGCTCTTCCCTGGAACTCCATCGTCACTAGGTCGAGTGCCTCGATCTCCTTGGCGCGGGCCTGCTCCGCCGCGGACGCCTTTTGGTTCGCGCGTTTCTTGAGCGAGGACTCGATCACGGCTTTTTCTTTGCCGGCGACGACGACGGCGGCGATGTCTGTTATGCCCTCTTCGTCCAGGTCGGCTGCTTCGCCCTCTGCGAGGACTTTCACCAGGCCTTCTTTCCATATTTGTCGAGCGACTTCTACTAGTGTCTCGTGTAGCTTCTCGGGGTTAGAGGGTTCTCTGGCGGGGAGAGGGTTGATACTACGGAGGAGTTGGACAGGAGGAGGTGCGCGAGGTAGTGTTCGCAGTCTCTTATACCGTAGTCCACGACCACGTGTGCGTTGTGTACTAGCAAGTTATCGTGTATGGGGTATACGTCCGTGTGAGTGTCGTCGATGTCGACTACTAGCCCGGAGAGGTCTGTCCCGGATAGTGCCGCGTAGAATTGGGCGATGGGGCGTTCGAGAACGGAGAAGGCGGCGACGTTGAAGCGTTCGAAGAAGAGTTGGGAGAGCTGTTGGTAGGTGTCTCTGGAGAGTGAAGGGAAGAATGAGAGTAAGACGGGAGACTCCATCTGAATGCGACGGAGGTGTAGGAGGTGGAAGAGAACGTGCTTCCTATGAATTATTAGAAGTGACATTCAATGATTAGAAAGCATGGTGAAAAGAGCGTGCGCACCAGAGAGCCTCAGCCTGAATCCAGTTGCTCACATCTCCCTCCGAGAAAGGCCAGTAAACGTCGATGTCCTGACCAGCTGCGAGTGCGTCGTCCAACTGGGCACCCACGAGGTAATCGGTCACCTTCGCGTTTGGTTCCGGCAATTTTGAAGTTGACGCAGAGGTCTCCCCTACAGCATCCTCGTTCGTTTGTGCATCTGCGCTGGCCATTCTTCGCAGGCCAACGCGTGCAGTCAGTGTCTATTTGTCGAGTTCAGCCACCGAGTACATCTGGATATTGACATGGGGACTTACCACGGAGGGAGTGCGCAGGAGGTCGTGCAGACCATGTCCAGCTCGAATTAGAGTTCTCCCCGTGTCGATAATAACGACCAAGGAGTCGCGGAAAGAGGCTGAGCTCATTTCGATTCTGTGGTTTGGTCGACCAGTGACCGCAATTGCAAGACGCGTTTATATTTAGACGCCAGGAGAGCAAACCACTCAACTAGGACCCCCGATAATACGCTCAGAGCTTATATGCCGGAAGTGGCCAAATCCGGGACTTTTTGCGGGCGGCCTGGCGGCCGATCCGGGACTTTTGCACATAACCTCGCCGCCGAGTGCCCAAATCCGGGATTTTCATACATATAACATCAAATAAAATCGTAATTTTCCCACGATTTTTCTTCCCGCTCACGCGGGGTTCTATAAAGCCACCAGTACGCTCGCAAGTAAGTGCATATCATTAAGAATCAATTCGTTTGCTTGCTGAAATGTAATCTCATCACTAGGCAAGGGGCTTCTTGTCACAGTGGGCGGCCGAGCGTGAGCCTTCAATGTAGCGACAGCGATAAGTATACACAACTTCGAAGGTATCCACACCTTCAGCAAATATCGCTGTCCAAAGGCAGATGGCAATCGATGGTCATACCTCAAGTAACGCACTGGCATTGCATTCTGCGCCGGCATTGTTTGAGGGTGGGTTGTCTTGGTCAATGAGTTATGCCTGCTAGCAATACCCCGGTATGTACGCGCTGGCAGGCCATCGTTTATCTGAGGTCACGGCTGAGCTGAATATTTCGGATGCTTCGTAGCTGGTCTGCTGACAATACAAACGATCACGAGTTACGCGCGAAATTGAATTTCGGCGATAATCTGTGGTGCGCACAACTTGACAACTCGTAAGTTCATCTTGCCCAGATTGAGAATACTAACAAAGAAGTACACGTACGGTGACGTTAATACGAAGGTTGCTCGCTTAGTATGAAGCCACTCTTGCGAGAATGTCGAGCTAAGAACGAGAGGACTGTTAGGGAGAGGCAAGCCCGAAGGTAAGTCGACTAGAAGATTGAGCATGGTAAGCCACAGTGCTAACACGATTTTCTAGACACCTCGTTCAAAGTCACCAAAGCGACTGCGGTATCATCGACACATATTCTCAATCGCGCGCTGTTAGTGACCAGGTCCGCCAGGTGTATTCTTTAGGTATTAGTTCCCTACTCTAGCTGCAGATAACACCATACGGCAGCTCGTTTGCGCACCAGGGCTCACAGTGTTACGTGTTAAAGTAAGTAACAATCACAACCACCTATACAACCTAAACCCACAGATCTACTCCTACTAACAGGCAATGACTACTCATACGCAAGCTGCAATCAGGTTAGTAAAAGTAACCTAGTCGAGTGTGAAGCATAATCGGAGCTCTCTGATAAGGCTTATTCATGATCACAGCTTATATACAGCGGCCTCAATACAAAGAAGACTCGAGCTAGGATGAAGGTAGGCCCGCGCGAACATAGATGAGATGGTGATAATGCCAGTGAACTGTAGCAGGGGTATTGGATACTTAGTAGTATCAGGCTCTGAGCCTCGTAATGTAAGCATATAAACACATCGCACTTCGGAACTGATCTGACCGCTTCTTATCTTATCATTCTCAACGGGGCTCCCTCAGTGTGAGGCTATAGTAACACACATGTGCCGCCTCCGGAATATAATAGTGTCATCACTACGAGACTGATGAGCTGTAAGACAAGGAATAAATCAATGAAAATTTGAACTAATCAGGTTATTCTGTCATTTCGTCAAGTTCTTCATTGACAATGTCTATTCCGAGTCATGGGAGCTACCTCACTAACTCGGACAGCAGCTCCTTGGCACTTTGGGTCTGTGTGCAATTTCATGAATCCCCTGGTACAACGAGGACCTCACAGCTACGGACCAAAGGCGAGTCCGATGGCGTTCAAGTTGATTCTTTCAGTCTGAGATCTCACACATTCGACATTTGGTAGCACTACCAGTGCGTGTGTGACGTCGTACGTGCAGCTTCGCGAGCTAAGGTTTAGTTTGAGACAGGTAACACCGCCGCTGGCGGTTTAGGCGGCCCTAGCGAGAAAGCACTGGCACCACGTTCGGTACTCGTATGCACTAGCAGTCCATATTCCCAAGTCGCAGCATAATTACATCCCAGAAGCTGGGTTCCGAAGATGATCATGCTTCAAGCGCGGAGAACTTTCGTGTGACTCGGATGCGTCAAAGTGCGAATACTACTGTAGATACAGTAGCTCATTTACCTGCGATAGTACTCGGGCATTGAATCAGGTGGGCAATATCTTTATTATAATTGGGTAGCCCCGACCCCGGCTGCCTCTTTTAGTGTTTCCCTTTTGTGGTACTCGCTCCTGCCTGTTATGGTATCTGACCAGACCCCTGTCACCACCACGACTCATGATCAAGACACTTGCCAGTGCTGTAGCACCTTCACCCTCGCCTATGCACCGGACACTCTGCGAAAGATGGCCACCTTATTGCACTGAAAGTTATCGCACGTATGCAACACTCCAAGCTACAGCTTCTGTTTGTGCGGGTACTTCAAGCTGTTACACGGACTTCGAGTCCGTACTACTTAACATAAGCCTCACTTAGCAGAACAAATAAGGGCGTGATGTCCGGTGTACAAATGTTTGCTCACTGTACTTACTGTTCTTTGCAGACTGCGGACATTACTGAGACATGTGTACATGGCCGTCATAGTGTACCGTCACGTAGTGACGGGTAAATGCTAGTTAATGACATAAGTTGATGACATCCGCGTAAGTAGTGAGACACCTCCCATATCCGGGACATTTTCGCCTCAGACCTCCAGGGCATCGACCGAAATCCGGGACAATCTGACACCTAACAACATCGCCAAAATGGCCTGAAATCCGGGATTTTCGACATTTTTGCGGCCTGCGGCGCCCTCAAATCCGGGACTTTTGGCATATGGGCGCTCGGTGGATTATCAGGGGTCCTACTCAACTGCACAGCGCGCGTTTATGGACTGTTACAGTTCCATCTCGCATTATTTATTCTCTTATACACTTTCTACTCTAACCTCACAATTATCTTCATTCCGATATCATGTACGCGAATCCAAGTAACTTACGGGAACACTAGAACGTCTCTGACCAGACTTGGGAAGTAACTCTTGAGCAGCTCCTGCTCACCCTCGGTGCACGGCTCTACTACACCACCCTTGATCGTGGTCAACTCTACCCTCTCCACTCCCCCGCTGACTGACCGAACCAACAGTTGTACGAACACTTCCCAGAAGTCTCCCGGTGGTGACTGCCACGGTGCTGCTGCCGGAGAGAAAGGATCTGCGGGCGAGCACAACAGAGACAGTCTGAGTGTTTTGACAGAGGGCGGAAGTGTTTGGAAAATAACTCGTTGAAAACCTCGTAGCCTTTGAAAACTATTGGGAATCCGCCAGGACCCGTCCAAGACATTCGTTGCCGTGTGAGGGTGTATTTCCCCTTCATAAGGCATATGAACCGTGATGCCTATGTCGCGCAAGTTCACGGAAGCGTTGAAGGAGACAGTGTCCAGAATACTCGGGAATTCTACAATCAATGTACGACCACGATCCAACGTATCAGCAAAACTCCGTGGAGAATAACATGAACATGCTCACCATCGTCCCAAATAATATGATCGCCTATCGAACATAATTCACCCAGCGAGAGGACTTCCAAAGTAGAGCCAATGTGTGCAAACATATGAGATAGTGACGCTACCTCGTCGGTAATGAGTCGGCGTAAATGAAGAGCATGAAGACAATGCGTCGGTAGATACTCCAGAATGCGAAAGGGACTCGGATCCGCTGCGTCGCTGGCGATTGTCACAGTCCGTATAGGTGGACAAATGACGCCGTTAGCGGCACTGTCTTGAACCCAGAGCAACTTCAGGCTGAGAATGAGATGTCTAATATCCCTAAATAACGCGCAGGCGGAGTACAGTTGTGTCGACGAGATCTTGGGGTATGCGAAGGTTCCGTAGTCAATGAAAAGTTTTGGTAAGCTGGAAAGGATAGGGCGTAGATTGCTCGGGTTTGCGTCAACAACTACTCCGAAGAGGCTGAGGTGCTGAAGACGTTTCAAAGGCCCGAGGATATGAACCAACTCCTCATAGGAGAAGGATCGTATCCCCGTGTCGCTCAGTTGTGGGTGGTCCCCGCGCAACGACAACTTGCGAATACACGAAGGAATGGTACTCCTTCCCGAGAGGTAGGACACAATGTCTTCGGCGGACGTGACATATCGATAGAAAGACCGGTCTTTCCAGTCGTTCACATCTCGGATGGGGAAGGAACGTACGTCACGATCGCCTTCGCCGTCAAGTTTTTCAACGAAGACGAAGACGACAGATTTGAAGAGGTAGGGGTAGGATATGTACTTGAAGTCCTTGGAGACCAGCGCACACGCTTCAAGGGTTCTTCGCCAGCTGTTGTCCGGAGACGGTGGAAAGGCGTAGACCTGTGAAACGATACACTCGTAGAGCTCGAAGGGTAGCATCACGGTATTGGTTTCCATCGATTGGATCAGAGTCTACAACCAATGTAAGCTCTACTAGTAGCGCATGTATGCGCCTGATACAGCTTTACTTATGATCAGCGTAGGAGATGGAGGCGGGAGACAAGCTGATCGTGATCGGATCTGGCGTTCAAATGGACGAGCTACCGATTTGGGAAATATCTCTAATTTCATCTGTGGCCATCCTGCATCACGACGAAGGAAGGAACGTTGGCGAGCCGTACCCATAACTATGTATAAATACAAAATATCCAAACTAGATTGCTCTGTAATATAAGTAATACCTGGAGAAACCCCATCGAACGTGCTCCGCGGACCACACGAACGACTTGGCCGTCGGGGCTCCGTCGGGACACCTTCCACTGCTTGCGCCTCCACCAAACTCAGACCTTACTGCTCCACTCATCTCCTTATCTTCCACCTTCTCATTAGCACTCCCCACCCTCGCGGTCCCTTCGCTGCCATTCAACACCCTACAAAATACGAGTTCCGCTTATCAGTACTCTCCATATACGGGAGGCACACACGGCAACTCACTTTTCTTTTTAGTTACACCCTCCACAGCACGCGTGCCGTGGACGGCTCGTCTCCATCGGCCTCCCGCTTTTAGAGCCTCGCGCGTGCAGAGGCTGCGGAAATAGTGCGGGGATAAGCGTAGTGGCCGGACGTGGGTCGGCCTCCCGTCGATGTTGGTGGTGGTGGTGCACTGCGGCGATTAACCAGTTAGACTCGTGTTTTTCATCGTGGATATGAAGATAGGTGTGGATCAGCAGACATAATAATTATGTGCAACGGTCCCAGTGGAATGATGATGTATAGTATTACAACAGTTTTCAGTGTGAACGAGCGGGGTGGGTTTCTAAGGGTATATACCGTGCCATGGGATACACAGGGCATATCTAGAACGTAACTGGGAAATGATAGATCCTTACGCTTTCTTCTTGCTCTCCAAGGCCTCCTTCAGAGACTCCTTCAGGGCGTTGATGACCGTATCGATATCTCCGCGGGACTTGTCCACGACGGTCGTACCCATGTGGCTATCATCAGCAACCTGTAAGTAAGAGTGCACGATTGGATAACTAAATAGAAATGTGAACGTACCCGATACGGAAGTACTTATCTGAACACAGATACGACAGGATTAGTATGGCGGATCTCCTCTTATTGAGAAGGGAAACTATGGCGTACCCTTGTTGTCCTTGTGAATTCCACCTGTGATGACGACTTGCTTCTGTGACAGTCTAGGGACGAGATCGGCAACACCAAGTCCCTCCGGCAAGTAGATCTACAGCATAATTGAAGCCATAAGTCATCGGCAACTAAAACCACTTGATAAGATAACGGAACGGGAGACATACCGCGCTCAACCCGTTGGCGGCGTAATATTCGTCTGTAGGCACAAGCTTCAGGCCCAGATCCTTCGCGGCCTGTCTAATTCTTTGTGCTGCCTCCTTGTGCAGCTGGAATCGCTCTTGGAGAGGAACACCAGAGCGGAGGATTTGAGTAAGCGAAGCGTGGTAAGCGCGGATGAGGTTGACGGGAGGTGTTGCAAAGTAAGCAGGAGTGCCAGCTTCGTAGGCCTTCATGATGGGGAGCCATCTGTAAAAGGGATGTTGGAATGAGATGATGTGAGTGAGGAGTGTAGCGTACCTCTTCCAGCTGGTGTAGAAGCCAGCAATAGGTGCTTTGCGGTTCTCAACAACTTTGAGGGCTTTCTGGCTTGCAACGACGATGCTCAAACCAGGAGGAGCACCGAGACCCTTCTGGCTGGCACCAATGACTACATCGATGTTCCAGTCATCGAAACGGATTTCTTCACTCGCGACTGAGCAAACACCGTCCAAGAATACCTATCGCACTTTGTCAGCATGGTACTATACGCCTTGGACACGAGAGGACTCACTAGAGACTCTGGTGACAACCGCTTGACAGTCTCTCCAATCGCCTTGGCATCTGCTAGGACGGCGGTGGAGGTGTCTACATGTGTGAAGGCGACTGCCTTGTATTTCTTCCCAGTCTTGAGGGCTTGCTCGAGTTCTGCTTGAGTCGCTGACTTGCCGAAGTCTGCGCGAATCTCATCGACCTCTGCGCCGTATGCACGCAAGCTAATGGAGTACCACGTCAATGTCGATCTAACATATAGAGAAGTACGACTGAACATACCAGTCGGCAAAGCTGTCACCGAAATATCCACTGTTCAGCAGAAGAACGGATTCTCCAGGCTCAATCAAGTTGGCAGCGGCCTGGGACGTCCATGGTCAGTTACATTGATGCCTCACATGAGAAGATAGAAGCACACCTGATCCCATCCAAGTGTACCAGACCCGGCGATCAGGAATGGCTGGCCGGTTGTGGTGTACACGACCTCTCTAAATGCGTTGCATGTCATGAGCGGAGGTAAGAGCGGAGACTCGAGTGCCGTACCTCGTGAGGCGAATAGCGTCGCCAAAGAAGGGAATGAAGTCGGGCGAGGTGTGGCCCAGTGGTGGCGTTGCGTTTGCGTACAATACCTGCGACGTTGAGTGAGAAGGGGGTTATGCAGTTGAATTGGTGGTGAATGTACCTCATCGGTGACCTCGATTGGACCAGGGATGCTAGGACATGGTTAGCTTACTCGCTCAACTTCAAACATGTTGGTCACGTACACTAGGAGCCTACAAGCCCATCCATATTGATCAGCAAGAATTCTCTACAACAATTTCAAGCATAACGCACTTGTGGCTTTCCTGCAGATACACAGAAACAGTCAGCGTCTCCGAGTCATTTCTTCACGATCGCAAAGCAAGACTGACCTGCTTGAAAGTGGACATGTTGCGTGCGATGGGTGAGTTGTGTTTTGCAAAAGCAGCAGCAGGCTTTGTAGTGGTCGTAGTCCGAGAGAGAGCGGGCAGCAGACGTGGCTTGAGAGCAGAGGCGAATCTGGAGGAGGCAAGCATCTGGATCAGGTGACGAATTCTTAGCGATGGGCGATGGCGGCAGCGCTGTGAGCGTGTCTCTCCTCCGGCCAAACGGCTTCGCAAAAACAGATAAATCAGGATAAATCTCATTCGGCTTTCCGTCGTCCGCAGAATGTCCGTGGCACACACCGGACATCCGATCATTACTTCTTATGTACTCTGGTCTTCCAGCAAAGCGTAGCAAAGCTTAAACATATAATTCAAACAACCCTCCCGCGTGAGGTGCTCCAGGTACAGATCACTGTCATGAGCCAGTGTCGAAAGTATTCCGTCAGGTACACAGCAAACAACGAAAGACGAAAGTGAAAGACGAGAGATAAGATCATCCAGGAACCGAGGTCATCTGCATCAGCGTCCATTGGCCGACCGCGACAGCTCTTCCCCTGCGCCATTCGTCTGTGCGCTTCCCCCAACCATACCGGCGACAGTCCTCTGAAGATCCGTCCACTCAGTTTCGCGTGGAAGCGCCATGTCTCCGATGTCGTAGATGTACAGTTTTCCGTCGCTTCCGCCCAAGGCGGCGCGTCGCCCGTCTTTGTGGTCCCACTGGAGCTTGTTGATAGCTCTTCCCTGGCCCACAGACGTCGACACCACCGGTACCTACACAAATAGCTGGTTGAGAACAAGTAGAGGCCAGCAATAGATGTTCATATACCTCAGTGTCTGCGTTCAAATTCCACAAGTCGAACCGCCCGCTTCCATCGACGCTTCCAAAGACAGCCGGGTGCGCAGGATGCCACTTGACATCATACACATAATCGTCCGCCTCATCAAAGCTGTACACCGGAGCCACAACGTTCGCAGTCGTCGACGGCTTCGCCAGACTCTTCGCCCGCCACAACTTGACCGTCCAGTCGACCGAACAGCTCAAGAACAAATCCGAGAAATCAACCGGACCGTGCAGCGGATGGAAATGCAATCCCATGATCGGACCTGCGTGTCCCTTGTACACATCGTGCTGGTTCAACCCAGCTTTGGCGCCAGCACGGTCATACCGGTTGGCCTGGTAGATATTGCCTTCTTCCGTCCCGACCCAGAACGTCGTCGTCTCGTTGTCCGGGAAATCGAGCGTCGTAATGGCGACTTCGCCCGTCTTGTTGTGGCCGGTGTACACAAGCTCAAGCGTTTCCTGCGCAAAATCAAAGATGAGATGAGTTGTGCTTAGCAATATGTCAGTTAATCGCAGTCTAGACGCACCTGAGGCTGAGCAAGCATGTCCACGAGCCAGCTGCACACCATACCGTCTGTGCTGCTCGTGATCAAATTGTGGGCGTTTTGTGTTCCAACCATTTGCATTGCGTAGACGGGGTGTGTATGCCCGGCGGCCGACAATGGCGTTTTGAGCACAGGAAGATGCTTGGAGCGCGTGTCCCATAGTAATATTTGTCCAGAGTAGGTGCCACCAAAGATGAGATTTGAATGGAACGGGGAAAACTTTACTGACAAGACGTCCGACTAGGGGTCGGTGAGTGATGAGGTTTGTCATCCAAGAATAACCTTTCACGAACCTGCGAATGAAAGACAAACTCGGGGCGCTCGAGGAGGTGCATATTCCATACAGACACGATGCCATCTGGTTCATTAAGCGCTGCAGGGTTTTTGTTGTACGACGCGCAGCTTAATTCCGGATACTACATAATATCAGTATATATTCAAAGGTAGTGGAGCACACGCAATATCTCACCTTTGGTGACCAGTCTACATCTGTTATTGAACGATTCTTGCCATACCGTTCGTCGTAAAACGCACATACACGCTTGACACGGCGACCTTCCGAGTCGTCGCTATGAAATTATTAACTCGAGGTCTGGCCAGCACAGGAATGACACTTACGTCCCGGTTTCTGTCCCGATGGTATAATCACGCACATAATCGTAATTATCATTGAGAGCACGTTGTATAATCTTCGTCGAATGCTCAAGGAAGTCCAGAAACTCCGGTTGCACCAGTGTGCTTGACTTCTCCTCCTCGGTCATCTCTGAAACTCTATTAGACTACTGCACGGAGTGGTAATCGCACAATGTCAGCTCACCTCGGATTTCCATCTCAATCTCTTTGTCTAGCTGTTCACTTAGTGCTTCCAGCTCTTTGAGACGTTCCGCCTCTGCAGCCTCCCTCTCTTTCAGAACACGCTCTCGGATCTCCTCTTCTGACGGTCCATTGGCCTTCTCATCTTCGTCGAATGACATAGTCTGAACCTCCTTGTTATAACTGACGCGTTCCTACACATACCATCGAAATATTAGCGCATACACGGAACAAAAGAACACGAACCGACACACCTTCTGGGGAAACTCAAATAGCTCCTGCTCAATGTCGATCAAGTCAGGTATGAACCGAGGAGTGATCTCTCTATGAATGTAAGCCCACTACTCTCTGTCCTCATTCCCATTCAATTTGGGCAGAGAACCAACACATACCGATCCATGACATGATCTGTCCCTCCATTCACCGAGTCCGAGATACGGTCTTCACTCTGACGACTGACTCTCCCCGACACGGAACCAATCGAACGAGTGCCTGTTGCGCCGGGAATGGGTGTGCCGCGAAGAAGAGGTGTGCTAGGCGTTGAGCCAATGCCGGATGATGTCTCGCCGAGAACATCGCGAACAAGGTCGTCGAGGTTCTGACGGCTTGTGCTTTGTACGGGCAAGGGGGAGTGAATTCGTGTCGGTGTACCAGCCTGTTAGATACAATTATATGAGGTTCAATGTATTTTCGTGAATAAATATTCATGCTTACCTCTGAAGCCCCACCGCGTCGCGCCCTCTCGCGTTCCGCCCTTTCTGCTCGTAGAGCTTCTAATCTTGCTCGTTTGGCCTCTATCTCTTGCCGTCTTTGATCGGGACCCATGTTGTCAAGCTAGCACGTTATGTTATCAGGTGTGAAGACCTGCGAGATACAAAATATAAGTTAGAGCAAGATGCAGGTGGTCGTAACGAAGCTGATTGCCTCAAAGCAGCACCTTCGAAGTTGTGTCACGGTCACATGCTGGTGCGCGCGATCAGTGACATATACATATGTCACAAGCTATGGCCAGCTGTCACGCTAGTTTAGCACTTTGTTTCTTGAGAATATCAAGGGGCAGCATTAGCGACGAGAGTACGCAGATCTAGAGTACGACGAGACAAAACGCGCATCATTAATACATTTGATACAAGTACAACATTAAAGGTACAGAATGCAAATAATGCAAAGCAAGTGCACAACTAGTAATATCGCACCCCCATCTAGGATAGAAAACAAACAACACCATCATCTATGGCTAGTACTCCTACCACATCTCATTGTCGAAGCGTTCCAACACGGCATTCGCATCCTCGACGTCTTTCTGCGCCTTTTTCCGCATATAGAAGATGGGGCAATCTTTACTGGAACATAGGACGTCCTACGGAACAAAAGAGCATAAGGATGCAAGCACATCGACCACAGTGAGATGTACGTACCTGGTGCAGAGATCCCTGACACCGCTGGCATTGCGTCCACAGCCTCGAGAAGCGAACCTGCATCTCAGAGGCCGAACACACTTGCTTTTGGTACAGCTCTCCAACCCTCGGCCTACAATTATTACAAACAGCACCATCTATTCCCAAGAGTCAGTCAGATCGTGTCCCATAGTATAAACTGGGAGTGAGAGACTCACCCTTCACACTATTAGTCCCCTTCAACGGAGTCTTGCAGCCCAAACAAGTCGCCGTCTTTTTCGCGAACTTCATCAAGCCACCAACCGTAGGCGTAGCGATCTGTATCGTCCTCGTATGGTCGCCCGATACTGTTATGGGTTACATGAGCACTCGACCCCTCTCCTGACGAACATACTTAGAAAACGTACATAGTGATTGCGCCTTCTCACCAAGGACAGGCTCGAATATACGCATGAGAGGATTCGAGAGCTGGTTCTCGAGGTAATACTTGGTGTCTATCGGGATGTTGTTCTCGAGGACGTAGATCGGGTCTTCGGACTTTTCGTAGGCGGCGGCGCCTTTGATACCCTTTATGATGACATAGGCCACACGGTCTCCCAATGCAGGGGCGGAACCTAAAACGCGGTCAGGAGGAGACGGCGAGCAAGGAGACAAATGGCTTACCGGCGTCACGCTGCTTCATACGCTCAGCAAGCTCAACGTGGGCTTGTTTCCCGGCATAATCTACGAGTCGGCACTAATCAGCCCTATGCCTCGCACGACAAGACTATATTGCCCTTACCTGCTTTGGCGAGGGCCTTCGTGATCACCAACTGCGACATATCAATCTTGTTCTGCAACAAATCCGAGATAATCTGCTTTGCATAGCTGCAATTCACACGAGTCAGAATCCAGCTTGACAAGGCGAACAACCACTCACTCAACCGCACTCTCCACATCCCGATCGATCAGCAGCTTATGCAAACACGTCGAAATAACAGTCGAAACAAGCCGGCAATTATCTCTTCTTACAGTCTTCATTGAAACCCACCACACCATCAGCACAACCAACTCGCAAAATCACCACAATAACGCACCTCAATACCCTTCGTATCCATCTTATCGTACTTATCCGGTCTGGTCCAATACAGCCCCGCATAGCGCTTCTTACTGATGAGCAAGTAAGGAAAGTACACCTTCTCGAACTCGAGCTTGATAGGCTTGATGAACTTCGCGGTGACGAAGTCCGCTGCTTGGCTGCCTGTGATGTAACAAGTTATTTAGCTCGTATTGGAGGTGCGATGTGCGGTTATGGTACATACCTAGGGCCATGACCGTTGGTAAGTCTGTTGGGCCGAACTTGATCATGACGGAGTCGGTGTCTCCGTAGATGACCTCTGCGTCGAAGTCGTGTCCGTTGGCTCTACAATACTCCGCTTCAACTTCCTAATGACCACAAATGAAAATGTTAACAGCACTATCAGGTAGGAATACAACAGAACCGCTGACCTGTTTGGTCTTCTCGATCATCTGACGACCATACGCCGTCGTACTCGACGAGATAGGCAAACACGGCAGTTTACCAATCGTAGCACCAGTAAACCCATACACAGAGTTTGCACTGATCTGCAAACATCCACAGGCTGTGTTAAAAGCTTGGCCCCGGTACGTGTCTGACAAACTCACCTTCAAAGCGAGCTGTCGACCATCGAGCACAGCGCGCTTGAAAGGATCCGTCTCCTTCTTCAGATCCGCCTTGGCTCGTTTACGAGCAGCGATAAGGTCCTCCAGGATAGTAGGCAACAAGCCTTTGCGCTTAGTGGACTTGACGAAGAAATCTACAAAATCAGACCATCATTCAACTATCTTCTTCACGCAGTTAGATTCTGGACGTACCGTTGTTAGGAGTCTGGATGTAGTCCGTGTCCTTGACGAGCCCTAGCCGATCAATAGTCGCTTTATCTATCAACGTCGTGTAGCACAAGTTATGTGCCATCATGATGGAGGGGTATAGGGAGCTGAAATCGAGCGTGGCGATGGGGACGTCGAAGAAGCCTTTCTTGGGCTCGATGACGGTGGCACCCTCGTATTGCTCGTCCGACCCTATGATACAAGTTAGAGAGAACCCTCGTAGGACTCATCATAGAAAATGAAGTGCGCACCTTCTCCTTTCAGCGCAGGCACGACGTATCCGTCATCGTTCGCCTTCCTGAAGAGCTGAGACAACACCTTGATAGACTGGCCACGAGAAAGCAGATAGTTGAACGGTACACCAGTAACACGAGCCATCTCGATGTAATTAATGAAGCACATCAACTTGTCCATCAGCCGTTGAGGGAGATACGCATCCTAACTCCGGCTTGAGCTTCCAATTCCCAAAATTAAGAAGACAACGGACGTACTTTCAAACAGTAAACAGCCAACCGTCTCCTCGACTCAGGCGTACCATTCTGCAGCTCCGTAATAACCGAATGGTGCACGTCCTCCTTCTGTTCGCCCAGGAACTGCGCGCAAACAGCGTTGAGCGTGTAACTACGCAGTTTGTGCTCTCGTTGCATATACTGCAGGATATCGATCTGCAGACGGCCGTCGAGGGCAGTTTCTTTGCTGTCACGTTGGCCGAAGGCTTTCGACGAGAAGTGGGTGTCCTTGGTCACCGTCTTGACGTCTACAATACTGTGGTCAGTGGCCATTATGTTGACTAGCGTGTGGTAGAACGCACTCATCATCCTTCCTAGGTAGGGGAAACCCTTCACTTTGAGCGCTGCGGCTCTGTCGAGCAGGTACGGGAAATCGAAGTTGGAGATGTTGTAGCCGATAACGACGTCTGGGTCCGCTTCGTTGACGAACTTGGACCACGCCAGCAGCATGTCGCCTTCGTCTTGGAAGGAGAGTACTTGCGAGCCGACAATATGTGCGCATGTGTTGAGGGTAAAGATGTTTCGTATGAAGGGCTTCGATTCGCCTTCCGGACCTTGAATGAGCGGGGGAAACAATAATCAAGAACAAGCACTTACCTTGACGAGTTACCATGTTCGCAATTTGGATGACAGGATCAACCTGGGCCTCCGGGAAGATACCCTTACGACCAGCGCATTCGATATCGAAACTGAGCACACGTAGCGGGGCGACCTTCTGCCACGCGCCTTCGGGAGGATGCGAAATAAACTGGTCCCACCTCACCTCAATCTCCAGCTGACAATGCGACTTCTTCCCTTCATTCAAAATGACGTACTTCCCCTTCGGCACCTCTATCCAGTTCATCCCGACGACTCGTGTATCGATCATGAACCGCAGGGTATAGGCGAGGTTACTCTCGTATGTCGGCACACCGTCACCCTTGAATAGGTCGTTAAAGCGACATTCACCCCTCTCGAAGACGCCACGAATCTTCGGTAGACTTCTCTGATCCGCAACGGTTATCTTGAGGAAAGGACTCCAGGCATCACCCTTGTAACCCCATAGACTCCTCTTCTCCTGAATCTCCACGGCACGTACGAAACCTCCGGTGTCCAGTCGATTGAGGTAGTCTTTGAGGGCTGTGCAGTCATCTGGCATAAATCCTCTGGGCGTGGCGACATAGAAGTAGGGCAAAAATCCTTTAACGTGCATCAAGACACTGTTTCCGGCCTGTAGTTACGGTTAGCTACGGCTTCGACTGTACCGAGTGCAACGCACCTCTGTCACACCAAATAAACGCAGCGTGGGTGCGCCTCCCGACTCTGTGGACTCCTCGACATCTATTTGCTGGAATACTGCTCAAACGTTAGCGTAGAACGCGTGAGGACGCGGTGCGCTTACTAATGGCATCCTCCTTTTCGTTGATGCGCGGCAGCGGTGGCCTCGCCCAGCAGTCAGCACCTCCTTCCGCATCTGCGCATACAGTCAGGTCATAAATCTCCACATAAATAGCCATATACACTCACCTTTGCTCTCTGAAGCATCCTCCTTCAACCTGGCCAAAACATCCGCAAACGAGGACTGCGCTGGAGTCTGAGACGAAGACAGAGAGTTGCCGTTCCCGAGTTTTCTTCGCTTTGCGGCTGGCTCCGCCAAATTACTCTTTCTGAACGAGTCGGGCTTGTTGTCGATGGTGGCGAGAGGGGCGGACATGATGAGCGGGAGGGGCGGGATGGCGGCGGTCGTGGTCGCAGACACGGTGACAGAGCGTGACATGCAGCGTGACGATACGCGTCGTATTGGAACGCGCTCATCTAGCGCTCATGCACCCAGGAATGGAAAGACCCGGGCTTGTGATCCTAACATGACCAAATATTGCGCGCGCCTGGGCCAGCTTGCGGCTTTGTCTGTGACTTGTCCAGGTCTGTCGGAGGACTACGGTTTTGGTATGCTACTGACTCATACACAGGGATCATCGGGGTAGCTTGTCTGTGTGTCTTGTCCCTGAACATGTCAGACAGGTACGCTAATTATTGATAGACCTTTATTTAATGAACTTGGATGACGATAGTGGCCATAGGCAAGGAACTTATGTGCGCAATGCACTGATATGCATTGCCGTAGCAGCAAATGCGTAAGTAGTACCTTATTTACCGCCACTGTATGTACTCACTCTGGAATCGTATCACACAGGCTATGTGCAGGAGGCGTCTTCGCCTTCCCTCTAATCTCGCCTGCACTGGCGAACCATCTCCATTTCACCCAACCACAAATAACTACCATCGCCTTGGCGTACGTCCCCCAGTCATCAACTCTACATACTCACGTACTTACCTCACGCTAGAGGTATGATAGGACAGTATCCCTTCGCCGCGCTGGTAGGCAAAGTCCTCGACGCCCATGGCCCTCGGGCATGCTCCTTCATCGCCGGAATCCTCTTCTCCTCCGGGTTCGGTCTCTTCTCGCGCGAGATAGCCACCGCACCAGAGGACACCACTGCACCTGACGAGTGGGTCTTCAGGAGGCTGTTCGTCTACTTTGGTATGATCGGCCTAGGGACCGTCTTTTCGTGAGTACAACACATCCGTAGAAATTCGGTCTATTCAGCCTTTGACGTTCTATGCGTAGGTACTTCTCTACAGTGTTCGCAGCGACATCCACATTCCCTCGATACAACGGCGTCGCCTCAGGAACCAGCATGGCCCTCTTTGGCTCTTCTCCACTAGTCATATCGATGCTGGCCACGCGGTACTTCAGCCTGAGCGACGGGGTCATCGACGTCACCCACTTCCTCGCTTTTATGTCGGCTGTCACAGCCGCTACTCACCTTTTTGGCACCTTTGCCCTTCGTGGCGCATCAACGAAACCCGAGGACGCGCAAGATCAGCCAACTATCGTTGTTACAGATGCAGACGAAGAACGTAACATCGCTGCACCTGAGAATAACATCCCATTGGAGGACGAAGACAGCGAAGAGACCAGCGCGCTACTAGCATCCAACAAACGTCCTCGCTCTACAGTCGAGATCATACCTGTCCCAGAACCCCAACACGGCTCAGTACTCGACCTCCTCAAAGACACCTACTTCTGGATCCTAGCATTCATCGCAACCGTCGTCTTTGGCTCCGTGCGTACCCCTTATATCTCCCACAGCGTACTATCTAACTTGGAGCCCATCTCACTCAGAGCGAGATGGTCATGGCGAACCTAGCCTCCATATTCCTCTCCCTCCCCTCCAAAGCCAATGTTACAGCAAGCTCAACAATCGCCACCCAAATCCAGCTCCTCGCCATCGCTAATACCTCGTCCAGGCTCCTCGTTGGTCCTCTATCGGATTTGCTGTCCCCTGTGGCTTCGTATATCGAACACCACGTGTTCCATCATGAGTCGCATTCTACCGAACACAATGCAGAGAGAACGGACGGTGAGAGGGATACGAGAGCTGTCCCGACTGCGAGATATGTGTATACGTTCCCCCGGAGACAGATCGTATCAAGGATCGCGTTCCTCGTCGCTTTTAACGCGATACTGCTGCTTACCTTTTCGTTCGTGGAACTGTTCGCGCGTTCGCGAGAAAGTTTATGGGTGATGAGGTACGTGCTACACGTCTTTCCAACCCAGCCTCGCGGGACACTCATATCACTTGCTCTTTGTAATATAGCGTCGGCGTAGGCTTCGCATACGGCGGAACCTTCACAATCCTGTAAGCTCCTCCCCTCTCTCCTCTCTCTCACCACCCTCCCTCACCACCTCCTACTCACCACCCTCCTATGCAGCCCAGGCATCCTAATCTCAATCTGGGGCGCCCCCAACCTCGGCCGCAACTTCGGCGTCATCTCCTACGCCCCCTTCTTCGGCACCTCCATCTTCTCCTACCTCTTCGCCTTCGTCCTCGAACGTCACAAACCTCACTCCCAAACACCCGCACCCGGATCCGAAATGAGCGAAAACAACGGTGGAGACGGGCAGTGCGAGGGCGTGGAGTGTTGGCGGAGTACGTTTGGGGTGTGCGTTGTTGCGCTGGCTGTGAGTTTGGTGGGGTCGTTGGTTTTGTGGAGGAGGTGGAGGGGAAGGGTTTAGGTAATGGGGTTTCATTTGTTGTTTACATCGCTATCTAAATTGTTGCTTCTGTTTCTGTTTCCTCGATCTCAACACACTAGACATGGACTTCGTGCGAAATTGCTATCTTTGCTCTGGAATTGTGTAATTATTGAATGTTGTGGTCGTACATTTGCTGTTCTGGTTAAGTTATAATAGAATGCTTTGGGAATCTATGCAAAAAGGATACTTGATCGAGTTGAATAAGGTAAGTTATTTCAGACCGTTCGCGTCATACCACGCTCCGACGAGCAACCACCGGACATCACGCCCTTTTAAATTCCCAACTTATAACGATTTTAGTACAAATAAAATCCTTATATGTGACTAATATGATCGTCAAATAGTAGGATATTATCAATGCCATATTATCGATTATGATCTCAATATGAAGCTTCTATAATCGTAGACGCCCGTGAGCGCTGTTCCAGCCACGCCGTTTATAATCGATTTTTGGATACTGCTGACCGTGAACGAGAATTGCAGACCATAAATAGTGTATATTATAAAGCTATACAATAGATACAAATGTACTACGTACTTATAATTATGAAGGAGAAGATAGAAGAAGAAAGAGTAGCATAGTACTGCTTGACTCACTAGCAAGCAGCCACACACCGAAAAAGCACTTACTTCATGATCGTTCCGTGAGGCGTTGATAGCTACATGGGTAAGTAGGGAGAGAAGGGAGAGAAGGCTTACTTCGAGATGCCTCATTGACGGAGATGTATAGAGCATGATGCGACGCGACTCACGGTCGATCGCGTGCAGGGAGTCTGGGTAGGGTGACAATTTGCGATGTGACCATGAAGGGAACGTCAGCGACTTCCGGTGCATGCATGTCAAACAACAAGCACTCACAGTGAGTCCATGCATAGACCACACGGTTCCGTAACCTATCGTCATCCTGAGAGCACTTGGAGGCAGCGAGATTGGCTAAGTCTGATAGGGCCTGCCGAATTGACTTATCAGGTTGCGACATCGTTATTGATTGGTGATAAGTGCATTGCTTACGGATTTACCAGATCTAGGACAACCCGCCGCTTCACTAGAGCATGCTGATATCCGACAATACCTGACGCACTTACGATAACTGTCGAAGGAAGAGTTATTGGGAATGGGGAGGTGGGGGAGCGGACGACAAGGCAATTCAGAGTCCGCTCAAGCGTCGAGCGCCTTATGAGCGCCGTCGTGATAACCTTAATTCGTTGAACTAGCTGACATAATCATATCCTACAGTGAATGCCATAAACAACATATAATGCGTTTTTATTGAACAGTAATAAAATTTGATCATACCATGGATTTATTGACTATATAAACACTCTATGAGCCGTTTATACCGATCAGTTTTTATATCGACCATATATGGATTTTATTTGTACTAAAATCAATATAAGTTCGGAATTTAAAAGGGCGTGATGTCCGGTGAACAGTAATAATGCCACAGACGATGAAGTACAACCATCATAGTTCCAAATTAATCCTATTGCAGAACGGTATCCTCAGTAACATACAAAGTCCATAAGTTAATCTGCCAAATCACGATCAAGCAAGAAAGCACGTATAGCAGAGTCCACAAAGATACGCCAAACAAGGACCAGGGCAGGCCAAGCATCACGAGCACTAATGCTTCACGCCGTTCCCATTGGCCACACCGTTCCCATTGGCCACACCGTACCCGTTGGCCACGCCGTTCCCGTTAGCCACACCATTCCCGTTAGCCACACCATTCCCATTCGCCCTCTTCGCCTTCAGCTTCTCCAAATAACCATGCGCACGGCCCAACATCCAAATATTAAACGAGAACTTGAAGTTCGGGTACGCAATGGCGCAGTTCTTGTTGAAGATGCCTTCAATCGCTTCTTGCGGCCACGATCCGTCCTAAACATCACCAAGTCACGTCAGTCAGATCTCAACATTGCCAATACGTTGGATGTGGGTGGAGAAGGAGGAAGTACGTACGGGAAGCTGGCGCGACATCACGAGCCGAACAGCTCGCTCGATAGGCTCAGGATCGGGGTACTCGGCGTACATGAGAGCCATCGCTGCCCACGAAGTCTGTATGCTCTGCGTCTCCGCATGTTCTACCCATTCCACGACCTCGCAAGCCTACATCATTCATAGTTGAGTTTCTCATTCAACACATTCAAGATATACGATAGCAAACTCACCTTGTAGCTCTCACCCCACCCACCGTCCGCACGCTGCTTGCTAATCAAGAACTCGCACGCCCGCTTGGCGTACTCGCTCGTTGAGTACGTCTCACCGACCAAAGCCAAGCTCTCCAACGCAAATTGGGTGGCGTAGGTGTAGCAGATGCCCCATGAGCCGAACCATCCACCCTCTGGCTTCTGAGCTCGGTGCAGGTAGTCCACCGAGGTACGAATGATGCGACTGCGAGAACATATTATGAGAATGTTTAGTTTAATCACAACGATAGAGGACTTACTCAATTTCTCCAGCGCGATAGTCGGGATAGTGTTTTCTGAAGATGGAGAGTGCAGTGATCACAGACGTCGTACACTCCGGATAGCTGTACTCAGTCATGATGTTACCTGCAGCAGATCAGCTGGTTGCACAGTCACTAAGCAGAAATTACACTCACCGAATACTTCAGCAGGGTTGAGATACTCAAGCCACTGAGGGCCCCGGATAAGCTCGTAACTGGCAAAGCCACCATCGGCGTTTTGCATGCCGAGAAGGATATCGACTGCGTCCTTCAATCGGCGGTCAGAGATCAGTTTGGGAGTATTCCTGTCATCACGAAAATTTAGTGCTTGGCTTCAACAGGCTCTTGAAACTCGCCGAAACTCACTTGACTTGGTTCTGGATGTACAAAACCGCCTTCAACCCTTCACCCGTACAATCGCTAACCGTATACCCCTGTGTCCTAGTCGAAAACGGCCAAGCACCCTTCGTCGGATGCCTATACGCCGCCTCAAAATGCTGCGGGTTATCCTTTATCTGACACACATCAAGCCACTCCAGCGCCTTCACCAAACTATCGTGGTTCTCCTCCTCCCTCGCCAATCCTGTCTCGACAAGCGCTTGTGATATAAAGCCGATATCCCAGAGCTGAGAACCGTTGGTGCCGCACATCATCATGCCGATAGCACCTATCCACATGAAGTCTTGTCGCGTCTGCATGTGCAGCTTGTAGGCCTCGCTGTCTCGCCCGTCGACGAATACCCGAGCGACGAGGTTCATCATCTTGGACACGGGACCGAGAGTTTGGTAGCCGGTATTTTCGTCTTCTTTGACTATGAGGTCGTAGCATTTTACGAGGGCAGCACGACGAAGAGGTGGGATGTGGCAGGATTCATAGGCACCGAGGATGGCGTAGAGGGTATCGAGGATTTTGGAGTGGGGGCTGTAGAGGTCCTCTTTGGCGATGTTGTTACGTTGGGCGTACCAATCAATTTTGTAGTAGTTTTGGGTGTAGAGTTCCTGGAGGGGTTATAAGTACATATTGGGAGCAGAAAGACGAGGAGCGCTACCTCTCGCAATGACAGGATAAGGTCATTTTCCTCTGCTTTGAATCGGTGGGCGTAGAGGTATGCCATGGGGATATATACCGTCCGCGTATGAATCCACCACTTGTGTGGATGGAAAGGCACCCAGTCGGGAAAGACCCTGCGATCCGTGGTCAAAAACATTTGAAGCAGTGTTAATGCCTCAACTCACCATAGCTCCGGCGGAATAGGGTGATTGCCCTCCCAGTCATACACGTTCAATATTGACAACCAGAACTTGCCCCAAGACGGGATCCCGGTGGCACCTCCCATTTGGTGTAACCGTGTTCTTGCCTTAACAAGAACGGGGTGATCTGCGCTTACGCCCATGATACGCATGGCACAGTAGTTCAGCGCCGTGCCGAATACAGTAGAGTGGCCCTCTATATGACTTTTATAGTCTTAGCACATGAAATGTTGCGAGAGGGGAGTGTCGACTTACATTCCCCATCCACCTTCCTCTCGAGCAGTGTTCATTAGGTATCGAATCATCTCCTTCTTTTCCTCCAATTTGAAGGGCATGCCAGAAACATATGAACCAATGACTAGCCCAGGGAGGAGGAACATAGGACCGCCATACTCTCCTGGCCAATGCCCGTCCTCTGCTTGAAGATGCTTGTAGTAGGTGTACCCATTGCGCGCTGCGTCAAGCGCCGTTTTCGGAGGTGGCAGAGTGGGCAGTCCCTGTACCCGCAATTAACGATTATTCCTGGGCAAGACAACTGAGCATACCGTTGGCAGTCCAAGCCAATATTTGTCCAGAACGGTTTGCGGTCGTTGCTCGCACTCTTCGTCCGTCTTCAAGTAATCCCAGAGATGACCGCCGTCCTCGGTCAACGAGAGCCGCCAGCGCGAATAGTCTGTGACGTGTGTCTTGCCCGACGGCGGGACGTCGGGAAGGGGTTCGTAGGCCATGGTCGTCGAGAGGAGAGAGTGGAAGAGACGACGAGCGTGGCAAGTGCAATGATGCAGCTGGAGGGCATTTTATCTGTAAATATAACTCTAATATCCAGCGCACCCTGAATCGTTCGACTTGACCCTAGGCGCTTGAGCGTGGTTATTCGGTGAACCATGCCGAGCAGGCTACAGCTTCGACTCTCACATTCGACTTCGATATCACCACGCAGCCTCCAAAACGAGCTTCAAAAATTCGAGGAAGTATCGATGGATTTTTGGAAGGTAATGTGAGTCCCGCTACTATCAACGCGCACTGTACGACCCTAACTATTACCTGGGTCTCGCGCGTACTGATGTCACTCACGTGATCGTGCACTCAGGGCCCTTCTTTCGCGAATCTGAACCTCATGAACCGCCACTGACTCCAGCTCGTTATCTCAGAATCTATGGAGAAACGTTTGCACGAGGCAAGAGAGTCTGGCTCTTGTCATACTATGGGTACGTGCAGTGGCCCGTTCGAGTACTGTCTGCTGATTAGTCAGACACCTCAGTGAACAGACACAACGACGTGTCTCACGTAGGAATCGCCCGTCTTCCTCCAGAGGTCCTAGTCATGATTTTCAAGATCTGTTCCATGCGCAATGGGTATTCGTATTGCGGAGAGGACTCGTGGATAGATATAATTGACGTATGTCGCGCCTGGCGCGAAATTGCTCTTGGTGCGGGTACACTTTGGAGCCACATTCATCTTCGTTGTTCGACCCCAGTGAACATCGTATCCACCTGGTTGCAACTTTCCCAACGAGCACCGTTAACTATCCTCTTTGACCAGTTGTCGTTCACGTGGCACTGGTCTGAAGAAGCACCAAGTCTCATCAAAGTCGTCCTAAGGCATCTGCATCGTGTCCGAGAGCTGGAGATTTATGTGCCAGACGAGAAGGCCTTCAAATCTATGAGAACATCAGTATATCCTACTCTCAAGAAACTTTCTATCGGTGTCATAGAGGACGGAGAGGCCAGATTTACACCTCTATCTATGCTCGACGTTACATTCCCGAATATAAAGCTCCTCTCCCTGCAAGGCCTTAATCTTGATCTTGGATCTGCTCGACTCCCTGCCGGGCTGACAGCTCTTACATTGTGGAGGACCTGGTATAGTCGGGCTACCACTACGGCGAGTGTGACGGAGGTGCTGAAAATCTTGGCAGCCCTCCCTCTCCTGGAAACTTTTCGTTGTGATGGTGGAATACTTAGCGAGGATAGCTCACCCGACATTCTTCCATCCGTCTACCTCCCACGGCTCCACACCATCTGCTTGAACGAAGATATACGCCCAACTATCGATCTCGTCACACATCTCAGCGTTCCGCCCGGCTTGCAATTCGATATAACTCTCCAGATCACGCGAGAATACAGACTTCACGCAGCCAATCCTACTGTCACAGCATCCCTCGTAGAGTGGGTCAAGCGGGTGCAGCAACCATGGCGCGCTGCCTCGTTCAACGTAGAAGTGCTCGAATGGGATCCAGGGGACCTTCTCGAGTCAAATCCTTCCGAAGGCTCGGGCGGTACCTTCACTCTCTGTGGAGGTATGAATCTCCATGCTATCATTAACTGCAATACGACGCAATTATCCCGGATCGCCCTCGAGTTGGCACCAAGATCTCAAGACTTTTGGCATGATGGTTTTGTGGATGCCTTGTTTAGCAGATTTGACTACTCGAACGTGGATTTCGTGGCCATCAATATGTCTGATATGTTCCACCTTCTACCCCGAACATTCCGAAAACTGAATGACGTGAAAACCCTGTGGCTCAAGAACGAGGACTGTGACGGGCGGAACTCGTACAATGCCACTCCGAGCCAAATTGGTCCCGATTTCATGGACATATTTAACCGAAACTTTCCCTCCGGCCATGAAAACTCCTTGCTCTTTCCGAGACTGAAGACACTATGCTTTGAGGGGTGCGCGGACGATGTGGGCGATATTACCGGGATACGACATGTGTTATCAAAGCGCGCAGACGAAGGGTCAAGGCTGGAGAAGATAGTGTTTATAAGGGAAGAGATCTATGCTAGGAAGAAGAAGCGTAGTAAAGCCCCAGTACCGACCAACCCACTGCATATGCCGGACGATGTCGCGGTCGTGCTTCTACGAAAGGGTTACTAGGCGCGGCTTTGGAGCTCGACGGAGTCTGGTCTAAGTACCCTTCCGATTGTATGATGAGGCAACAGCTCCATCCGTGGTACGTATCTATGTTATGCAACTATCCATCTCGACGACGATATAGCTGATGACTAGTCCCAGATAGTCTCTCGTTTACCGGGGATATTACCCACTGGCATACTTATCGATTATCTGTCATAGTACACTGAATAATAAAGTCATTGATTTCAGACTGGGTTGCGATTTCTTGAAGCCGGCGTGTGTGATGGTAGAAAGCTTGGCCAAAATTCGTGTATAGTGCTATCTCAAACTTACCAATGCGTACCATTTTGTGACTGTTAAACACGTTAAACTGAGTACTGCACTGAGACTGGGACCCCGAACCACTCCTGCGCGCCTAACGTAGTTAATCACAGTCAGCGCTCTCTTGAATCTTCGCCTTCATTACTTGCTTCAAGTTCAACCGCTACTGCTCTCGATATTGCATACTGGCCAAAGACGAAGAAATCGTCGATATGCCGCCAAAAATGCACATACCAGCTGATCTACTTCACGACTATAGCGCACAACTCCCAGACGAGATCGTTGAAACTATCATACGAGAAAGCGGACGACCTGACGGTCACGGTACACCTATGGTGGGCACCGGACCCAACGAGAAAGGCAACTGGATTTCTTGCGGTTCTGTTTGCCGTCGTTGGCACCGGATTTCTCTACCACACATTATGCATTACATCCGAGTAACCGACAGCGAAAACATGGAACACTACACTACACCAACTGCATCCAGGTTTCTCTCTTTTCTCCAGCAAAGTCCCTCCATCGCGCAGCTGATTCAAGAGGTCTGCTTCTCCGAGGTGGCTTTGAGCCTACACGTTCTTTCTTCGACTGTCTCTGCGTTGCCGAACTTGCGACGTCTTATCCTTCATCGCTCTATCGTGGAAAGAGATCTGAATGCTGCACAGGCCGTCGTTGCTCGTAAGATTGACAACGTCATATTCACTGGCGGTGCTTGCTATGAAACTACCGGCTGTTCACCAGCCCTCTGTCGCAGCCAAGTCACACAACTTTTGTCGCTGTTCTCAGTGATAGAGGAGTTTGAGGTTATAGGAAGCTGCTCTCACGAGAAGGAAATCTCAGTCGTGGGAGAATCCAACGGAAATACCCCCCAGATCCGTTCGCTGAAGACTAAACTCGACCTTTCATATTATCATGTTCTTCATCGTCTCCACCTGCTCGACCATCTTACTTGCCTTCATCTTACTATCACTGGGTACTACCTTGGCCATCGTGAACTTATACATGTGGACGAGTTCTTGTATGTCGCTGGTGTAGCATTGCAGGAGCTATACCTCTCCTACATTCAATCACCCTACCTGGGGTCAGATCGTGAGTTGGACTGTTCATCGTGTGCGACCCGTGCAAGGTCAACTGAAATCATTGACCTACTAGGTTCGAAGAGCGTAGCAAATTCCATACGCAGAGGCCTTGCTGCATGCCGCTCCCTTCACGGCTTCCGCCTAACCGTGAAAATATATCTCGACACGTCATTCTGGGCTTCTCGAGAGAACATGCTCAATGTTCTCCATCAGGGATTCCTCATCGGCATCGAAAACATCTCTCTCCTCGATACTCACAAAATCAAGCACGTAAGTTTCCAGTACGGGGCTTCCCAATACGCTAAGGTGAACTACTTCACCCGCCATTGTCTCCCTGAGGACATTCACGCCCTCGACTGGACGAGGTTCCGCCAAGTATGTCGCCGCTTTGTCCATCTGCGTTCCTTCACGCTTCAAGCGTTCGCCGAGGAAGAGGAATTCTGGCAAGAGTTTTCTCTCATTGCTCGAGATGAACTACAGGACCTCAAGAACGTGATGCTCTACGGGGAACCTGGGACGTTTTTCAGATGTGATGATGACTCGTGCGCATGGTACACCGGTGGGAGATTGAACCGTATGAAGTCTCTGCTTCACGACTACTGATACTCAACGTGGACTCTATCTCTCCATGGTTTATACGACTGCCTGGGCTAAGTTGGCCTACTGAGATTCCCACTGTATACTACCTTTTTGACGAACGTTCGCTGCTTGTGCTCGTACGAATCGTAACAATGTAAAGCCCAAAGTATAACCTATGTATTATTACTACTAGTACACATCAAAATCCGAACAGCGTCCATTCCGTTAACGAATCGGCACAGGCAACATCGAAGGCATGTTGCGCCATCCGTCAGAGCGGAGAGGACCTGACAGGCAAGCCCATCGAGATCCCCATGATTAAGTAATTTATGCTACGACAGAGACAGAAAGCAGAAATAGCAAAGCGTCCATTCCGTTAACGAATCGGCATGGGTAACACCAAAGGCATGTTGAGCCACCCGTCAGAGCGGAGGGGAACAGACAGGCAAGCCTATCAAGCTCCCCATAAATAATAGTACCACGACACAGACAGAAGGAGAAACGACAAGCGTCCATTCCGTTAACGAGCCTTCAGCACCGCAGGCGTGCTAAGATACTCGACAGAGCGGAGGGAAACCAGGAGAAACGACACTAGTCTATCGCCCCCTGGATCCCTATGATTCGAGAGCATTGTGGTGGTGCTCAGGCTTCGACCAGGAAGGTAGAGCCAAAGCAACGGGACAGGAGCACGGAAGAGCTGTGGCCCTAGGCTTGCGCCCGTGCTGTGTAGAGGCATCGATAGTGACGAGAGGCCTGCAGCAATTGAGGAAGAGGGGAGGGGGAGGGAAGGGTGAACATGGCAGGTCTGAGCACCTGGCCAGCCGCAAGTGTAAGGTCGTGGTTCATGCGGCCATGCGGGCTTAAAGATGGGAGGATCTCGTAGACAATCCTCGGCGCCCGCTGCAGATATTCGAGCGTTGGGTGCGTGAAGGCCTCGTCGTCTTGTGTGTCGTACATCAGGGAGGACCGAGCTTGAGGTATCGGGGGTATTGGCGAGAGGCCTGAAGCGGTTGAGGGGGGTGAAGTTAAACAAGGCAGGTCTGAGCACCATGCCAGCCGCAGATGTCAGGTCGTTGTTCAGGCGACCATTCGGGCTTTAGAAGAGAGGATCTCATGGACAATCCTCGGCACCCTACGCGTATGTGCGAGCGTCGGGTGCATGAAAGCCTCGTCGTCTTGAGGATTGAAGATTAGGGAGGAGGCTTTCGCTGTGGTCCGTTTCTGACGTCTAGCGTCCTGGGAACTTGAAGAAAGTGGAGCGGAAGGAGAAGGAAACGACAGGGGAGGTAGAGTTGATAGACATCGATGAAGCGTAAGGCTGATGAAAAGGTCTTGCAGCTTTGCGTGGGTACTGGAACTTCCTCCACGGGATGAGAGCTTGATCTTGAAGGATTGTTTGGATGACACATGGGCGTGCGGGGATGCAGACGGGGATCTGATTGGCAGCTCAGCTCACCCGCAAAAGGTACAATCCACTGAATGAATGTGTGAGTCCCATGTCGAGCGGCTGACAGCACATAACTACTCACCAAATACACGGTCAACCAAATGTCTCCTGTCACTAGCTCGTATCGAAGGCATCGCTGGTGGCCTGGCACTACTGATGAGGAGTGTGAGTCGAAGGTATAAGTGACGGTTCTCCCCAAGACGTACCTGTGTTATGATCATGTCATGTCGACCTTGGGTCAAGTTGATGATGGCCGCATGTCATCGAAAGGGACGGCGCAGGGAAGTGGGGGTAGGTTGAATACGGAAGAAGAGAGACATAATAAAAGTAGGGAAGAAGAGACAAGAAGAAGACATCATCCGACCAGGGATGGGGGGAAGAAGAAAGAACGGACAAGGGACTCACTACGACAGGCAGCAGTTTATATGCCTCTCAGATCGGCGGTGCTGCTGACAATGTCAACTATAGGGATGGCGGGAAGAGTGCTTACGATCGGCCGTTGAGGCTGACTCCTGCGTGTGCGCAACACTAAAGCGATCACTTCTGGAGCTCCTGCACTCTCGGGTCGGAGGTCAGCCGCATTCACTGCTGTTGGTGACAAAGCTACGCTTAAAAAATCGTAAGTTAACTAATGTGCTATTGGGGTGTCTTAAGAATGCCTTCGCGCTGGTTCTACATAGCGAGTGAGAACATTAATGATACGAATCATAGAAAGCAACGCACCGTACTTCAAGACTGGTGGCCTCTGCGATATTGGTTGTCTTCCGTCCTTGTCCAAAGCCCTTCATGCCCACTGTGAATAGAAATCAGCTCCAAAACGTGTGCTAGCCCGCCTCATGCATAAATGCGTCGAAAACTTGTTGCTATACACCATTTTGCGATGATTGAGTGCGTACTATAGGCAAATCTAATCTAGAAAATACAGAGGCATTATGCGTCGTCGTCTAATATACACACATCCCTATATGTTCATGTCCGTATGCGTAGCATCCTTGTCGGCGTCCGTCTCGGAGGGCGGCGTAGGCGGCTTTTGATCGAGTCCTTCCGGTTTTGGCACCTGCGTCACTTGTGAGAACGTCTCGACGCTCTCCAGGTCGGGAATGTCTTCATCATCAACCGGCGATGTTGGCTGGAACTTGTTCAAAGAGTCGTCATTGATATCGATGTCAAGCTCCTCTTGGTCAAATTCCGCATTGACCGACGAGGGTGAGCCATTCGACGTCGGGTCAGGGAATTCGAACGTCTTGAGCTCCAGCGGCTCGCCATCATTCCAGTTGGACTGGATGAGAAAATCGTTGGGAGAATCCTCGAAAGCTGGGGGATCCAGGCTGTCGCTGACTCCGCTGGATGACGAGGGAGACGACTGAGGATTAGACGACGCTGGATTCCACTGATGCCAAGCGTTCGATGGAGACCTAAGAAGAAAGTCCTTTCTGAAAGGGAGGCTGTCGTTCTCGGAGGGAGGAGTCGGTAGCTGAGTGTCGATCTGGGGTTCTACGTCCATTGATATATCGGCGTCTTCTGTCTCAGACTTCGCAGCGAGCTTCTTGGCAGCCTCAACCTTCTCGTGACTCTTGCCGCCGAGAGGTCGAGAAGCTCGCCTTTTGTAGAACAGAAGATAGGCGTTCGCGTTCTGACAAAAATATCAGCATTTTATTCGCCTAATAGGCAGATGGTTTTCCTTACGACGCAAGAGGAAGCCTGAGAAGCGGTCACGTATGAGTCGTCGAAATGGTACCACTTGTCATCCGGGTCGTTGTGCGCGTATGCGCGGTAGTGACCACCACCAAGACCACCCATATGTTCGTCCACGGCATAAAGGTCGTAAATCAGGGGTTCGTCAACGTCTTGTAGCCCAAGCGAATGAGGATCTTCGCCCTTCTCCGTTAGCCGCTTTGCCACCTGCCGTTCGCCTACCATCGCCGTAAGATCTAAGCCTTCCAGAGGGAAATCAACGAGCGTGTCAAGCTTGTCTCGCAAAGACCTGTTGTTGCTGAAGCGCTTTAGGTGCACGACTAACACGTCGGGAACGCTCCAGAGATCGAACCGCTTCGTCGCCTGTTGATGTTTCTTGCAGTTGGGGCAATACCACAGGTCGTCCTCGCCCAGTTGCTCCTCCTTCGTGAACTCATCCAGGCAGTCTTGCAAGGTGATGCCTTTCTTCTTCTGTTGGCTCGCCGCCTCACGCGACGCAGAGAGCTCTGGATGAATGAACGTTTCCCATTGTGCCCACTTCGCATGCTCGAAGCGAGGCTTCTCCCCAAAGTAGTACGCCCTAACGTTCTCGTCGAACTCGCAATGGATCGAGTCACATTCTTGCAGTAGAACTGGCGATTCTTCCTCCTTCAGCCGCTCTACACGCTGATCCCAGGTTTCCACACGGGAGCTCGCCATTGTGCTATATCCGACGCCATACTGGGCAGTACCAGGATTAATCCGCAAGTTGAAGAGACCTTTCTTGTAGCCCACACGACGAGGGGGCTCTTCGTTAGCATCGCCATCTTGCTCCGTCACGATGCTCTTCTCGTCAGCGATATCGCCTTCCTCGGGTACGGCTTCTGTCACAGTGACAATATCTCCGTTCTCCTGAAACTCTGTGACCGTCTCGACCTTGGTGTTCGGAGCAAGAGGTATAGGGACCTCCTCCATAGGCGAAGAAGCCCGACCTGCTTCCCATGTGTGCAAATCGCGGACGTTCGTCGTCCACTTCTGCAGTCGCTCAACAACAAGGTCGTATATTGAGTCGAGATTCTTCGCTTGCTCCTCTGTAACGACGATAAGGAAAGGATAGCCGAAATGTTGCGTGGAGTTGTTATAACGCTGTATGGGACGACTTTCGGTAAGAGTGACGGAGAGGATGAACGGGTCTCCTTCCTGTCGCTTGAATGACCGAGTTTGTTGGGAATGACAGGGGAGCTCGTAGCAAGCGATGATATCAGAATCGGCCATATCCGTGACCATCGTGTTGTCGTCGAGGTTCTTGTAGAACCGATGATTGAAAATCTCCAACGTCACGAGCTACGAAAAAGATAAGAAACAGTCAAAAATGACGGAAGACCGGCTTACGTGTGTTGGGTCTGCGTCCATCCATCGTCCCAACAACGCACGGACATCCTTAAAGGTGCTCTGGCTGCTGATCTCAATCGGGACCTTGAAACTATTCAGCGACGATAATCTCAAGGTACTGAAGCTGTCTTTACCTCCTGGTGAGGCTTCTCTATGTCCCAGGGGATGTAGTAGATCTTATGTCTCCACTTCTTCTGCACTGGCAAAGGCAACGTCAAGTACATGAAGGGATCGAAGGTGATCGAAACCTAAGGCAGTTCAATACGAAGTGCACCATTCGAACAAGAAGAAACATACCTTCTGGCATTCTGGGCAAACAAGTGTACTCTGATACTGCCCTTGGAAAAGATCCACGATTACACTATCGTTACGCTTCATGTATCCTTCCCAGGACTTCTGAGCCAGCTGAACAAGCTCCTTGTCACCTCCACCCTCCCAATCTGGCTTCTCCACGTAAGGCTTCTTCAACACTCGATTCAAGTCTTCATGGAGTCCATCCAATAGGAACGCCACGAGTTCTTGCGAGTCGTGCTGTTGATATCCGCTAAACTGTGGCGCGAATCTCTGAAGAGCCTGTTTGAACTCGCGGGGAGAGTAAGACGTGTTCGAAGTCGTAGGAGTCCAGATCTTGCGCAAGAGCTGGCCAAACGCCTCAGCGATAGCGCCACCCATGCCCAAGGGGTTGTCGGTGTTGAGTTCTTGCTCGAACACACCGGCTGCGTGGAACTTTTAGCAATGTATTACATTTTGGTATTGGAGTGCAGGGAAGAGACTGAACGCACTCAGGAAGTAGTCCACCAACTCCTTTGTATGTGCCAGACATTGTATCGCGGAGTTCATGAAACACGTGTTGCCCCTGGAAAACACAATCAGTATGCGCTCAGCGAGATCGTGTGCATATTCACATGTTACCAAGTCCTAAAGTACCAGGAAGCGGTTTGTTGACCTTCAAACGCAGGTCTTTCGAGGCTGCAGGCTTGATAAGAGCAGGAGGTTGGAGGGTAGTCTGAGAGGGCACAACAGCCGTCGAGCTGCTCAGACTGGTGGTAGGACTCTTCTTCTGCATCTGCGAGAAGAAATCCTGGCCCGAGCTAAATAACGGTTGCGGAGCATTGATGTTCTGCGAGGCGGGCGCGACGACAGTATCTCCAGGCTTCGCAGGGACAGTGCTGGCATCGACGAGCCACTCGCCATCGGTTTGAAACTCGATCACAAACGAATCGCCGCTATCGATAAGAGCCTCGTCGAGAGCAGAGTTACTTGCCTCCACGATAGTGGCGCCTGTGCGGATGAGGTCTTCGACAGTTATATGCGCGACGCCACCAGTGTGGAAATCGTCCAGCTTCCATATTCGATACTCTAGTCTATGAGCGTTGTTTATAGAGTGAGCTTCCACGATAGCCTTGCGCAGATCGGACACGGTGTCCTTGCTGGACATAACTATCTCGCGGGTAGTTTCACTAGGGTGTAGCACGGCATCTGGCTTGGTATCGAGAAGGATGTGAGTGAAGAATTGAGGCGGATGAAGTTCGATGGTGGCCTCTTGTAGGATACCCCTTGTGATGACTTTACGTGGTAGCGGCCACAGTGGTTTGCCATACCTAGAAGCGTATTCGCTCAGGTCATCTCTTTGCATAATTGACAGTACAATTACGTACCAAGTTACAAACGCTTGCCAGGCCGCCTCTGGGACATACTCAACATCCACATGTTCGATAATAGTTGAGACGATCTTGCCACGCATATCGACCAGCGATGCATTGTCCACAGGCTCGAGGTCTTTCTCCTGCACCGGGCCATCTTTGTCTTCCTCACCAGTACACGCCTTCTCCCATCGTCTGTACCACCGCTTCGAAACAAGGTACCACGTGTCGCCCGCCTTCAGCGGTGTAGCACACAGTTGTCGTATATATTCCAGCTTCTCTGCTGGAGAAGAGGACGCCGGCGGCGGTGTAGAATGCGCAGAGGCCACGCCGCCGCCGTTCAGCGTGATCGACGGCGCGTCCGCGCTGGAGACTGTGGCCTCACCGCTCGCGTCACCTTGCTCAGCCATATAGGCGTCGATATCGGCCGCCGTATTCCCAGAAGCAGCATCGTTAAGGTTCAAAGCCGAGAGGTCCTTAGATCGTGGCGTATTCGTAGGATCTTCAGACATGGATCGTTTTGCAGAGGTCGTGGATGATTCAGAATGAGTAGAGAGCGAGCGTTGTCGTTTACGGCTGTTCGGTTGTGCGTCGGTCGGGGTCAATGAGGGTGAGGAAGTAGAAGATGGCGGGGTCAGCATGACATGCGTAAGTCGTTAACTGTAAAGTTTGAGAGGGAAATTACTCCTAGGCGCCCGCGAGGCAAGGTTAAGTAGCATACGAACTTCTTCAAACGCGGGGTAACAAACCCGGGTGATGTCATTCTCTCTTTCTTATTCACTTCATTACTCGCATTCAAAGATCTATTGATTCTAATACAAGGGGGTTTCTTATTCTTTACGTAGTGATACAGTTACATTCAGTGTTTCCTCCTAGTTCGTCTCACGCGAGAAGACCTTCGAGGATAGCCTTCACACCCCACGCACCCGGGTCAGGGACCTTCTCCTGCTTGAGCCTGTCCCCCTCAACGTACGCGCTCCGTCCAGCCTTGGCCTCCAATTCGCTTGTCTTCTGTGCAGCGTCACCCGCGGCCTTGACAGCTGCGGCGAAGTCGCTTGGTGAGCTCGCCAGAGTTTCGATGAACGCCTGCAGAGGATCGACAAGTGTACGTGATGGTGGGCGAGCACGGGTGTAGGTGTAAAGACGTTTAAGAGCGGAGGTGAGTGCTTTGGACCAAACCTCCGGGGCCAGTGTGGTCTCGGTAGCCGTTGCCAAGGCTTGGGCGAGTGCAGAGAAGAAAATTCTATGGATGGCGGTTAGCCAACATGTTACATAGCCAAAACGACGATAAAAACTGACGAGTATATGGCTCCGCTGGTTCCACCCATCTGCTCCTCCGCAATCTTGGAGATAGCGATTACGGACTGAACCACATTCTGGCCCGAAATCTTGCCACTCTGAATGTCAGCAATGACAGCTATCACAAACAAAGTGGTCATTAGAGCCGTTTTTCGCTTTACAATCCCCAGACGTACCTTCTGCGCCGCCCTTAAGTGTCAGCCCACAGTCTCCGTCTCCCGCGATGTTGTCCATCCTCGTGATCTCGGGCTCCTCTTTGATGATAGAGTTGGCAGCGCGTACGATGGCGTCCACAAACGCCTTGTCGTCGGCAGCCTTCAACTTGGCGTCCTGTCCGCCGAGCGCGACTGCCTCGCCCACTTGAGGAGCAATCGCGGTCTCAGCTGGTGGTTTACCAGCCGTCCACTTCCATCCTGGCACAGAGGCAGGCTCGTCCAGGAGAGCGAGTATCTTCTCTGCGGAAGGTGCGTTGGGCTCTGTTGAGTCGGGGAGGAGGAGGAGAGTCAAGGAGAATCCAGGCATGTTTAAGCTCGTCTGACAATGATATATCAGCGTTCGTCGCATCCTACAACCCAGGAAGTGAGAAGACATACCATGAAAGTGCCCGTGATAACACGTTCGATCGTGATGTCCTGGGCAAGGAGCACCTTCTTCGCCTCGCGGGCGACAGCAGCTATCTCAAGCTCACTTGTGCCCCCCAGGTTGTTGACGAGAAGAACAACGCGATCACCCTTACCCTTGAAGGGTACGAACGAGCGTTCGGGGTCCGTCGTCGATATGAGGTTGCTGACGAGCTGCGGGATAAGTTCGCTCAAGGGCGGGACTGGGGAGATACGACGTGCGCCGGGCTCGTTGTGGATGCCCATACCTATCTCTATTTCGGTAGCACCGAGGTGAGACTCGGCAGAGGCAGTTCCTGGGACCTAAATACACATGCAATCGAAATGAGTTCCGTTTCCACTAGCACTAGGGAGAAGACATACGTGACAATGGTCAAGACCAACACCAATAGTAGCCAAACGAGAAGCGACATATTCGGCAATGTCGTATACTTCGTTAAGCGATGCTCCCTGTCTCGCCAGGGCACCGGCGATCTTGTACACCAGCACAGTACCCGCCAAACCTCTGCGTCCGACGATTTTGCCTTGGGTGCGGCCAACGGCGACGTCATCACCCACGATGATGAACCTAACCTTGTCGGACTTGTCTGGGTGTATGGCAGCGTATTGTTCTGCCGCGAGACCAAAGTTGAGGATATCTCCGGTGTAGTTTCTAGTAGCACATTAGCGTGCGAAGGTGGATTCCGCTAAGAGTTGCCTACTTTACGATGATCACAGTTCTGGCTCACGATAATCAGTACAATGGTGTGGTATGAGGGTTGAGAGTGGCTCACCCTTTGTCACTTGGTACGAGATCGATGGCTCTACGCACTTGTGCTGGGTTGGGGGATGCGAACACTGCTCCGGCAGCAGCAGCTACATTGGAGGTCAGGGATGTCCAAAAGATCCTAGGGCGACAAAGAGCACACACCTGAAAGTACACCATCGCCTGATCAACCGCATTAGCCTTACGTCTTCGCTGCAAGATGCGCTTCACTAGTACTCACCAACATATCCCGCGTGAGCCGGTTCATGTCCAGATCCACCACCGCAGATCAACGCAACCTTTGAGCGATCATGGGCCGCATTGTACAGAACTTTGGTGGTAGAGACGAGATTTTCAGTACGTACACTCCGCGACTAGATGCACTACTACACACCTTTATTGGGGACGTCCAGGCCGAGATCTGGGTTAAGAGCAGCGACTCCCTGCAAAGACTCAATAACCAAACTCTCCGGTTTGTTCAGAAAGTGTTTTGCTAACACAACGCAATCAGTGAACATCGTCGTCGTCGAGGGCCAGAATTGCTTACAGGCGGACATGTTTATTTGTGACAGTAGTGGTATGTGAATGAGAGAAGGAGGAGAACTCGACTCGCTGCGAGCGGATCGGCGGGATCTTATAGCAGACTCGATACGTTCTAGGGGTGTTCTATGATCTTATTGGCTTTTACCCATACTAAGCCGTGATGATTAAATATCGTGCTACGGCGAACGGCAAGACCTGCCGCAACGCCAGTACTACTTTGCACTAACATCCAGGCCTTCACCAGACAGGTACTTACTTTACTCTCATGCACGTCCTCCGAATCCCCCATCGTTTCTGCATTCACAGCAAACGCTCACAGTTCTGAGAGTGCTGCCACAGCAAACGGGCCGCACAGTGTCATCTGCTGAAGCCCATGCCAGACCGCGGATGCCGCACGGCAGGGTGGTCCCGGACGTGTGAGTCGTTCGTGGCACCCAATAATAGCAGAGACCCAGTGGCGATTGTCGGAAAGCCGAAGGTCGAGGACTACTCGAGGACTTCAGGTTGAACGGATCCCCACAAAGTGGGGTTGCTCGGCCAGCCGAAAGCCGCTGAAAGTGAACATCGAGGGCGACCCCACATACGATGCAGACGAGTTCTCCTGTCTACGCTCTTGCGAGGGTTTGAAGTTGTGGCCATGGTCATAGTCGGAGTTTGTGTGGGAGAGGGCCAATATAGCATAAATATAGCTGAAAGTCCACCGCCGCACTTATTGTAGCCTTCCGTGGGGTCCAAAAGTCTGAACGAGAAAAGGTGGGATGTGTATAGAAGTTGCAAAAGAAGAAGTTGTCTCTCAAACAATCTGCCCTGTGCAGGGCTCGATTGAGGGACGCTTCAACCTCTGGGCTACGGCAATTGCAACCGGGATCGGTACACTGATCCGAAATTTATGGGCGCGTATCACATCGAGGTTTCTCCAGCATTTCTCCGCATTTCTCCTTCCCTTTTGGGAGCACGGCGCTCGAATAGATTTTGGACACAACGCCTCACCGCAATACACGTAGAACAAGGATACTTGAGTCTCTCGAGCTGCTGATGATCACGAACGTCGTTGATTTTGTCGTACAGACGATTAATACAGCTAACGAGGATCACAGAGCAGTCATTTGGATCTCAGAAGACGGTGCTTTTCGCGTCATAGGCTGCAGTGCTTGTCACATCGGTATGTTATGTCAATTTCGCCCTTTGAGAGCTTACAAGCTATAGTACAGTAAAATATGATAATCCTGCCATGAATAATGTACGTAAAGCTCGTTCAGGCTCATGAAGCGTCTTACACAACTTCTCCTACTCTCAAAGTTCACTGCGGTACCGTGACGTTGCGCCAGCACTATGACTATAGTACACACTTTCCCATCTATCACCTTACGGTATGGCACTTCTAGAAGTTCCCGCTCCCAACTTATAAGATACTGACTCTCGCCTATCCCATAGAAGCCCCTTGCATGATATGACAGACTTCACTCACCTGAGCCCATACCTCCACACTTTATCGCTTGTACGGAGCCCTGCCCAGCATTCTCCTCCACGATCAGGCAGAGTCGAGTGAATATGTGGGCAATTGCTGCGCCGCCTTCTCTGCTGGTATCCTTGGCGATAATCCGGAACCATGTATCCCTTCCTCGCATGCTCTGCTTTGAGGTCTTCTGCAGATTCGACTCGCCTTCCTTCCATCCCCTCATACCTCGACCAATGCGTACGAGTAATCGAAAGCACATTGCCCTCCCAAACATCCCTTCCTGACTTCACCGTATCCAACCACACGCTCCGCCCAACCTCCGATTCGATCCATAGACTTCCGTATGTCACTCAGCGACTCACAACCATGCTCCATCTCCCCTTCCCTGCTACCCCATCAACCCTCTGACCCGGCCACCGTCATCTCGCCACCATCATACTCACGCAGATATAGAACTGTAGGCTTCGACCACACGCCAACGAGCAGTCCTTCGAATGCAGGAAGCAAGGCCGGGCGGCCCGACACGAAGCAGCAAATCAGGGTAAGAAGAAGCACGAGAAATAATAGAGCCAATGGGTACCCGTCCAACCATCGTACAGGTGCTCATTACCAGCTCTTTATATACGCTTCCATTACCCCGCAGTACCCCGCACTCGAACATAAAAAGTCCGAAGATCCTCCCCGGGTCCCGTCCCTCCGTCTCTCCGTCCCACGCAAAGGGGACCCGTGCTTCCCGAATATTTGCATTCCAGCTGCTCTTGTGATTGTGTGCGATTAATCATGGGGTAGGTATCATGGTCCGTACCCAATTTTACCTGGGGGAGGGTGAAGAGGGCTTTACGAGGTCCGTTGACGTTCGCCTGCCTCCAAACTACTTATGACGAAGCTCCCAGGCAAGCCTTATGGACTTTCTATGGCATGCATGAAGATACACAGGTTAGTTCCCTTGCTCCGGCATTATAGGCCCGTGGCTCGTGAATTTCATCACAACACGACAGCGGCGGCCCGCGAGTCCATCTCAGAATTCAAAATGTCCGGGCCACTGCTTTCTGAGGGTCAGGTACGCTAGATTCTAGCCTGTGCTGTAGTTTCGCTCGGCCGGTGCTTTCATACGGTCTGGTACACTCTAGCAATGCTACCCGAGGATGACTGCTTTGCCACATAGCCACGTATCTTGTTTCGTGACCTAAGCGGGGCCTCTTCGGGTTGCTGGTAGGTATGCATCTTCGACATGAATCATGCTGTTGTGTAGTCTGATCACTTACTACCGTTCAAACTGCCGGTGCCTGGAAACTGGATGCAGGTAATGAGTGCTGTGCTGTGCAGTGCCCAAGTCCGAGACGGTGGACACAATTCGATTCGGACCGTCCGGGTTCTTGGCCACATCGGATCTTCAAGGGCCCTGGACAAACATCCGACGATTACTTAGCAGTTCCTTCATTTACGCTCAAGGACCCTTGCTGCATCACATATATGACTCGGTAAGTCCTTTATGACATGGACCTATACATAGGGTTTAGTGGCGTTTCACAGTGTCGTCGGGGAAATGGTCCGGTATATTCTCGTATGGTGCCTGGGCCACACACGATAATAACGTGGACTCATAACAATACGATATACGGCCTCGATGGCATTGGACAGTAGGGCATGAATTGCCGGTGAGTATTTCAGATTGGGTATAACCCACTTCCGAGAGTGACATTTCATCTCACAAACAAATCAGGTTTGTTGAAAGGCTATCGACGATTTGTGCCGTCCACAGCGGAGATGTACGATGAGATAAGTTGGTCGCGGGTAATTTGCATTTCATCTCAACTAATATAGGTAAATGATGATTGTACCTGTGTGTGGAAGTGTACCATCGTGGATAGCTGAAGAGTGTATTTGCACAATTCGGTGTCGCTGAGTCTCAGCCGTTGGGGTGTTTCTGTGATATCTACGGTACGTGTCTTACAGACCATCTACTGAATGGACGTTAACTATATGGGCATTACAGTAGAAACAAATGTGAGTGTCTAGGGTGCTTACATCCTACTCTATCCGACTACCAACCAACGCTGGGCTGGTCTACTAGGAATAAGAAGGACGCAGTGCGAATGCCACCGTGAGTTCGCGCATTTCACTGCTAGTGATGACGCAGATATCTTTTATAGACGATACTACAACAGACCAGCATAGGTGCTCGATACTCATCTACTAAGATACACAGTATTGCCTTTTTTGATCATCTGTGCACCACTACGCCTCGTTCAGTGACGTGAATTTGAAAATGCCCAAACCCACGATCACCTTCAATGGTGTCACCTCACGTGCTTTAAGTTTCTAGGTTCGTATGATATCATATGTCTATGCACGGCCGCATAAGACCCTGCGTTACGACTACGATCCATATAGTCACAAAGGCCCCATACGTATTGCACGCGATCCTCGTGTCTCTCATGACCATGGTCCATTATCACCTTCCTATTCAAGCATCCTACCCAAGAAATGTTGTCGTTCGGTGCAGTCCCCGATCTGTGCTCACAGATATCGCCGTCCTATCACAGCTCCTTCGGGCTCATTTGTACAGAAGTGCAGAAGCCGTTTCCCACGGGCGAACATACGCTCTAGAGGATGAGCGCTGAGCAAAAGCACCCTCCATCCTTGCTGCCTTCCGCTCGTACGTTCCCACACTCTATTCCGGCTAATTCATCCCGACTGACGGACGTTGTCTCTGCCCTTTACGCTCATTTTTCTAATTTAGCTCTTTACGCCTGAAGCGGAGGCGGCGATCGGGCCTAAATACCGGAAGAAGAAAAGATGCCTGGCTGCCAGAGAGGATGGGGTGCCTGGCGCCACCAGGCTTCTCGCTTCGAATTCTACGCTTTCCTCGATAGGCAATAACAGAACGCCCTCCTGTTCAGGTGCGAGAAATCGCCTTGTCTCCTCTATCGAAAAATGTATCAGAATCATCGTTGTTTAATACTAGGTGGCTGCGTTTCGACCTCAGGGGCCCTTTACTTTTCCTGTAAATTCATGTCATCGATGGACCACTCATCTAACAAAGGAAACCGAGCTCGAGTCCTCGCCCCTCGTCCATCGCAAAAGCCTAGACGACCAACGGGCGGGCAGTAGCGGAGCCTTTTTTGACCCTTGATGGCTGATGAACGATGAACCTCGACTCGTACGGCACATGCTGCCTTACCCCGGAAAGCCAGGGCTGGGGCTGGGGTCTCTCCAGCTCTTGCCCCAGGCCTCACCAGAACCGGAACTTCACACGAGCGGGGAAGAAAAAAGGTACGATTGCGGGCCCAATAGGAGAGGTTCCGTCCGGGGGTTGTGCCTGCCTGCGGATGCTATGGGTGGGCGTAGTGGACGAATTGACTGCCTGAAGAGGTTTAGGTAACGGGTTGTATTGATCGTACTGTGTGACCCTCACCGAGCCTCGATATACGCCAGCACGCGTACTACGGCTCGGTGGGGAGGGGTGTGTGTTTTATGTTCTTCAAGTTCATTGCACCTACATTAGCCATCGAAGGAACTGCTTGAAGCGTACAAAATGATTACGTTGTCTTTTCGGTCCTCGAGCCCAAGACATACGATAGCTACTAGCATTATTCGCGCGAGTTGAGGATGTAAAATTTTCTGAGCGGACTCAAGGACGTTTCAACGATGTGCCGCCTCTCGATTTGCGATCAGGCGCTCGTTACGAATCAGGCTCCTGCCAAAAGCAGCAAGTAAGTTGAGAAACCTCCTGGGGTATCTCTTCTCCCTGATGACGTCGCAATTGTATTCTGATAATCGCGAACAATACCTACTGCCCTATGGCGACGCCTTGCCCTTTCCAGAATTTCCCTGGCCCTCTCCGTGTGCATCGAAGTCTGAGCCTGATGGTGGGTTTCATGCAATAGAATAACTCAATCGAGAGAATCTTATTGAAAGCATTGGCAGGCAGTGCCGTAAACTTATAGGACTAACCCAGACTAGTATATATTCACGTGCTATAGTCAACGTAGTTACGTTCCTATAAGTCTGTCTTGATGTCGAGGAGGTATATTCATATGACAATGTACCACTGGCAGGTGACCTGTCGATCCTGTCAGTCATACCGAGTCTACGGCTACACGCTGGACGTTAGCAGTGCAACTTGAGCTCCGCGCGCGCAGAAATCTAATCAAACGGTTCATGTCGTTCTATACACGTCCAGGCACACTGTAGTACCTCGGAGCTGAGCGTTGTAGATCAGGCGTCATAGTTCAACAGGGACAACCAACGATGCATGGGCGCGAACTTGAATTCCTGTGTTCTGAGGGTGTCATGTACAAATAAGCTGAGCGTGAGTTTTACAAGTTATACACAAAAGACAGAGAGCAACTTGGAAGAATAGGAAAAATGGGCTGAATGCGACTGAGCAGCGATCGACTTGGCTTGCGGAAGAAAAGGAAGTGCATACTGTCGATCGCTCACACACTTTGTAGTTGTTTAAGTGAACCACCCGTACGGGTTGAAATCCAATCGTGCCTGCATAGGTCGTACTCCATTGTCATATCGCATCCTCATCTTGGGCGACCTGTACCGGGGTTAATGAGGTGATCATCGAGAGCGTGGCAGCGTGTGGCGTACCTCTCATGTCCGCTACATCGTCGTGCCATTCCGCACATCGCACACGATACGTCCGAGTCACTGGTTATTTTGTGCAGGCGTATACCATTTTCTATGCCGTTTGCAACGACGAGCTCGAAATTGCTTTCGTACACATGCACCAACGTCGCCTCCCAAGAAGGCTCGATGCTCCAGCCAGACTCGAGTCGCGCTCTCAACTTTACACCTAGCCTGATCACGGATCTAAGATGGATAGACGCGCGTTAAATTTCAATATCACATGGGGTATGCTCCATCCTCCCCGCCGGCCTTGCAACAGCCTGCGACAACCTAGACTCGCCAGCCAGATCCGATCACAAGCCACCACGTGCCTCCATCAAAGACATCAAAGGGAGGCGCGAGCTTGCGAGCGGACTGGTAAATCTTGACCGTAAAACTCGACCCCCCCTCTTAGCGCTGGACCGTGTGAAACCATACTTAGAAAAATCGCGCGTTCGCGACTACAGAAAACCGGTCGACTTCGTATATCTCACTACTGACTCGCATTGACAGAAAGTCTATTAATAGAGATCAAATCGTTTGTATTCTACCTACAATAAATGTTTATACAGTATTATGCAAAATGCGAGTATTACCCTCCGATTGCCTTGTAGCTGCCAGCTGTGGCGAGCCACCGAGCTCGTCATCCACGCTGATACCTTCCAAGGCAATTACAGATGTCCTGGTATAAGCACATAACATGGCGGACAAAGATTCATCTTGGGCAATGAGTGAGAGGGGGTGTTGACAACTATCCGAGCTTCTGTCTAGGGCGCCATGGGAAGATTGAAGGTCGGGTAACTTTCATCAGCGAAGGAAAGACGACGTTGAGGTACAGCTGGATCAAGAAGAGTCCTCCCTGACCTACATTAGCGGGCCCGTTATGGTGTTAAACCCACAACGTCATAAGATTAAGAAATGCTTCCGACGATTGGCTGTTGCTGCGTAGAAGGCGGCAGGGACATGGAAGTTGTCATGGATCTTGTAGGTGGTGGAGGCAACGACACCGAAGCTAAGGGCTCCGCCCTCTCTAAGAGTCCAGGGGGGCTAGGATTTGTGTATTCGTTGGCAGCGATACGAGTCACTGCCGAGTCGCACTGGACAGGATGACCGTGTACTGAAGACCATCATCGATGCCTGTGTATAATAACTTCGTCAGCGACCACTGAATCGCGGACTATTCGTAACGTAGATAACTCACCTCAACCGTAGAATGGAGAACTCTGACCTCCTCCCACAGGCTATTCACCAAATCGCGCACCTTCAAGTTCGAGTTGCTCGAATCCTTTGAGTCCCGTAAATCCCACCTAAATATAACATTAGTTGTACCTTCCATACTACATAGCACTCGTCATGGTGTTTATAACGAGCCACTGCACTGTCTCGTAGAGGTATAGCATACGAAACTGCCAACCCGTCGAGGTCACTGGCAGTGCATGCATGCTCGAGCTCAGGCATTCAAATACTCTTACCACATAAGAAATCTTAGCCATTTCAAGTTCATACGTATTCCCGCAGCGCGTAAAGCTCGTCTCAAACATATGCCAGAGTTCTTCCCGCATACTGAGCCTCAATACGCTACTAGTCGATCATTCGTACCCTTGCGGAGCACGTACCGTTGAGTATCCAGTCAGAGAAGGTATACAAAAAATCACTCTTGTAAGAATCGAAAACACTTTCTATAAGCAGTTTGGAGAATCGGATGAGGTGGTAAGCGTGTAGTAGAAGGTCGACGCAGAAGAGCAGCCATCGAAAGCGCGAAAATTCTAAGTATGGTTTCACACGGTCCAGCGCTAAGAGGGGGGGTCGAGTTTCACGGTCAAGATATTCCAGCCGCTTACGCATCAAGGAGGAACGACTGATCCGAAAGCGGCTGGGAACGAGCCTAGCGACAACCCTGTCTGGATGAAACATTGTCACAAAACCGCTCCGACGAATTACGATCGAGGAAGTTTTTGATTTTGTTTGCTCCCACTCCTGGAGGCTTTCAGCGAGTCCCCTTCGCCACCAAATTCGAATAGGAATTCGGATATGAAGACTGGTTTATCAAATTGCGAAGGGTGTACTGATTACGTGGGAGGCGTTGGATGAGTGGACGGGTGCTTTATGTTGCATGCCAGTCTCCAGACCCCATGGGACAGTGGGCAAAGGCGAGAGTCAGCACGGACGGCGACCCCGTTCAGCGAATGGCCTTCGACGGCGAAGGCGATAGGATCCCGTAAGTACGCGCAGCACCTTGGTCGAAGACAGCAATTGGCGGGTACAACTTGAACGGCTCACGAAATCGTTGATCGAGAGAGTCGGAACCGAACGCCCAGAACTCAGGTCTAGTTCATGTTCCGCCTCAGTGGCCGACGCTCTCTGCAGCGTCGAGGTCCTACTTTCTACAGTCAACATGCATCTACAAGACGAATTCAGTGGGAGATCCGGGATAGGCTCTTTGCACTGGGCGTCGAGGAGGGCGATCGAGGATGGTCGAGCTTCGCGCCCTGGTGCGGGGACCTGCTCTGGGCTCGACCCCTTTCGGGGGAGAGCAATTACCCCTGCCGCGGCCAATATCGACTTGGTACCACTGCCTTTCTCCACACTGCCCGCACCAACGCACTGACAATTGCGACTGAAATTTTCGTTGGAGGGCGAGAGGCGAGCGGCCAGCTCATGGCGATCGGATGAGAGCCGGGTACTATGTTACGGGATGAGAAGCAAATAAACAAGTCGACCTGTCGGGTGTGCGAAGGAAATAAAGATTCTGACATCATTCATGGTTGACATATGATGTGTCGTCGGCGACATGGATGCTACACAGTGTGGAGGTGGTACACGTCGATGTAATGAAACAGCTTCGTTGCGGGGTGAAGGAAGTGTGCTGAGATTGCAGAAGGTTCGGGCAGGGTGTGACAGCACGTAGCATCGGACCTTGGCTCGTACGAGCGACCTTCAGCAAAATAGCTCCGTCCCGGCCACAAGGATGAGTCCCGGCCATTGCACTGCGTTGGAAGGATATCCCGGGGAGAAGATTGCATCCTTCGTCGTGTGCGCGCTCAGCTGCTCACACGATTCTTGTCGTCTGTCGATGCCTGCTCGCTGTTTGTCGCAGTGCGCTACGGTAAACATCGTTCGTCACTGCTATTGGCAGCGAACTACTGCCTCTCCTAATTGGTGCCTGGAACTGGGAGATCAGAGTCGTCGGGCTCAAATCTGATGTTGCATATGGGGGCGTCGAAGAGCACATGCATTAGGAAAAAGGAAATAACCCCGGAGGATCTAAGATCTTCCTTCCCTCTCGGGCATACCATCCATCCTTCTCCAGATGGATCTGGCTGGTATGCGTTCGCGTATAAAGAGTGTCCCCACCCCCGCTCTCTTCCAATTGCGGTCTTTCCCCACATCGCTTCCCCACCACACAGCTCTTCATCTCTGCAGCGCATCGCTCACCGCGCCAGACACTTTACTAGTCTTCCTCAACAATGGCTGGTGGTGCTGTCGTTACTGGCTCCGGCCTTGGTGCCAATGCTCCGAAAAACAACATCGCAGGTATCCTCATGGTCGCTTTCGCGGCCTTTGGAGGTATCCTCTTCGGTTACGACACTGGTACCATCTCCGGTATCACCGCTATGAAGGATTGGCTTCGTCTCTTCGGCGAGCCAACCACCGACCTTGATGCTCACCCAACCGGTTACTTCATCACATCTGGTCGTCAATCACTCGTCACATCCATCCTCTCTGCTGGTACCTTCTTTGGTAAGTTTGTTTTACGTCGTCATATTTTATACAAGTGCTAATTCATCCATCAGGTGCCCTCGTCGGTGCTCCCGTCGCTGATTCACTCGGCCGTCGAGGTGGTGTATTCATTGCCACCCTCGTCTTCGCTACCGGTGTCGCTCTTCAGACCGGCTCGCATCAGTGGGCCGCCTTCGTCGTCGGCCGTGTCATTGCTGGTGTCGGTGTTGGTCTCGTATCCACCCTCATCCCCATGTACCAGTCCGAATGTTCGCCTAAATGGATCCGTGGTGCCGTTGTATCCGGATACCAATGGGCCATCACCATCGGTCTTCTCCTCGCCTCCGTTGTAAACAACGCTACCAAGGACCGCGACAACCACTCTGCTTGGCGTATCCCCACTGCCATCCAGTTCATCTGGGCTGCCGTCCTCACTGGCGGTATGTTCTGGTTGCCCGAGTCTCCCCGTTTCCTCGTCAAGAAGGGTCGTGATGAGGCTGCCGTCAAGGCTCTCTGCCGTCTCACATCCCTCAACTCCACCGATCCCGAACTCGAGCTCGAGCTCCAGGACATCCGTGTCGCCCTCGAAGAAGAGAAGTCTCACGGCGAGAGCAGCTACGCCGACTGCTTCCGCCCCAGCCACAACAAGATCGTTCTCCGTACCCTCTCCGGTATCTTCATCCAGGCATGGCAGCAGCTCACCGGTATCAACTTCATCTTCTACTACGGTACCACCTTCTTCCAGAACTCCGGTATCTCAGATCCCTTCCTCATCTCCGTCGCCACCAACGTCGTCAACGTCTTCATGACTATCCCGGGCATGTGGGCAGTCGAGCGATTCGGTCGTCGTCCTCTTCTCATCTGGGGTGCAGTCGCTATGTGCGTTTGCGAGTACCTCATTGCTATCATCGGTGTCACCATCTCCGTCGAGGATAAGTCCGGCCAGAAGGCCCTTATCGCCCTCGTCTGCATCTACATCGCCGCCTTCGCCTCCACATGGGGTCCCATCGCCTGGGTCGTCGTCGGTGAGATCTACCCTCTCAACATCCGTGCCAAGGCCATCTCCCTCTGCACGGCCTCCAACTGGCTCTGGAACTTCGCCATCGGCTACGCTACTCCCTACCTTGTCAACTCCGGCCCAGGAAACGCCAACCTCCAGTCGAAGGTCTTCTTCATCTGGGGTTCAACGTGTGCCTGCTGCATCATCTTCGCCTTCTTCTGCATTCCCGAGACCAAGGGACTCTCCCTCGAGCAGATCGACCTCCTCTACCAGAACTCGACACCAGTCACCTCCGTACGGTATCGTCGTGAGCTCGTTGCTAACGAGGTACATCTCGCCGAGGTTAAAGGTCACGTCCATGAAGAGAAGGAGGATTCTCAGGCGGACAAGGTGTAAAAGTAGTCCGATCCGTTTTTCTACCCCACTCATCATTTTTTATTATCTTTCACGCATTTTCACGAACAGGATGTTGTCTAGTACATAGCACTACTACTCTCTGCACTTTATATTACTAGTCACGAACGGGTTTGTTACGCTTAAACACAGCGGTTGTACGATTAGGGTCTTTAGCTTAATGATACATGATGATGAAGCACTCATACACGTCATATCTCACTTGTGTGCACATCGAAACTCGAGGATCTGCAAACAAGTTGATGATAACTAAGAGCTTCTCAACGAAGAATAGCGAACGTCGAGCTTCGCAGAACTATCGATTTTGACACACTTGCCTTATTGAGAAGCTTGGCCGTTGAGTTCTTAAAAAGGCAAAATGACGGCGGGCCTCATCTTGAACGTAATCTCATCCGGGTGATGTCCAAGTGTCGTCGATTCCTGCGTTGAGCTGATTAGAGTCCAAAGTACGTGCGTATCACCCAACCGAAAGCTTTCAGGCTAGGTTTGCTTGCGGCGTGTTCCTGGGAATTTGACAGCCGGCCGTCGAAACCGTCTGCAGTTATCTTGTATGGTCGCTGGGAAGCCGAGTTCTCGACATCACAGATGTGTGTGATCGTCGATTGTCTCTGGAAAAACGGCATTGCTTCTCTTTGTACTGCTCTGATCTGAATATGTTGTCTAAAATGCGAGAGTGTCGTCAGTGAATTCGCGCAAGCAATAATCTCATCTTCTCGTCCCTTCTTCGAAGACGCAGTGCATGTGAGCGAGTGGGGCGTCCAATGACGCCGCGCGAATTCTTCGGGTGTCTGTATTTACCTCGACATGAGAGTACAAGTTACGTCCTCAGACCACAGCTCGTGATACGAGCCCACCGAGCGCAGATCGCAATATCAAACCCTGCAATTACCAAATACGACGATCTTATGACGATCATACAAGTACAGGCATATATATGTATTGGTTTGCTTGAGGCTATCTGCGGGCAACGATCACTACAAAGTAGACAACTGAATGTCGAGGCCGACTTACCGTACAAGTGGCTACATCATCCCTTCTTCCCCTTCTTCTTTTTCCCGTTCGTGGTCGGAGCCGGCACTGCAAGTGAGCCACCGGCAGCTTCACCGACAACCCCATCCCCCTTCTCGATCTTGTCTCTGGCCTCCACGAAGAACATCACGTCCCTCACCTGCTCCTCCAATTCTGTGACTTTTACCCTCAGAAGTTCCTTTAGCTCATCAGCCTTCTCAGCCCTCTCCTTCGCCGCCGCGAGGTTCTTCAGTAATCCCTCACTCTGTGCTCTTTCTGCCTTCAGCTCCTTCTCCAATGCCCTCGCTACTTCACTGAACTTCTCTGCCCGCTTTTCCGCCTTTACCCTCGACCGCTCGAGCTCGGCCATTTTCTCTTCGTCCGCCTTCCGCCGTACCTCTTCTTGCTCCTGCATCCGCTTCATATTCGCCTCAACCTCTGAGCTGAGCTTTTCAACAAGCCCCTTGAGCGAGTCAACTTGTGCCTTCATCTCGCTCGCTTGCGCCTCATAGTACGCCCGCTGTGAGTCCAGTTGGCTAGTCAACAGGTATGAGTATTCGATGCCAATAGCCTCGATCTTCTCTGCGCTCAAAGCATCTGCCGCGCTCGGACCTCCGCCACTACCATTCATGTCTCGGTTACTGCCTCCCATAGCCAGCGACGATGCAGCAGAAGGTAGCTCGACAAGTTTTCCATCTGCTTTGTTCTGTATGAGACGATGGACGTAGCCATCGCCGGCGTAGTCCCATACACGTTGGGTTTCGAGTTCAAGAGCGTACAGATGCGTTGTCTGCTCATAGTGCGCGTGGGCATGGGCGCGCCGGTAGCGACCGCAGCCAATGTTACCGCAGATTAAGCAAATCCAGAGGTTTGAGCTACTGGCTGAAGAGGTTGAGCCAGGCGATGGCGGTGGGCAAGCTGAGCAGTATGAAGTTGAGACAGTAGATGTGAACGGTATAGGGACGCTGGATCGAGAGGTGTTGGCTGACGTTGGATGGGATGAAAGAAGAGTCTGCGAATATCGGCAGACAGGACATCTAGGTCAGGTAGGACAGTTAAACACGGCTCTATAAAAGGAAGGGCGCTCAATACGTACCTGCTGTCTCCCCATTTACTAAGACATGAGCAATGGAAAGTGTGTGAGCATGGAACGGTCACCAGACCTGTCACAGCCGAGTCCATGCGCTCAAGGCATACGGGGCATGTGGGCAGTTCGTACACATCTGACTCAGAATCGCCTAGACGTGCAATTCCCTGTAGGGCGCTGTCATCTGAGTCGACCTCTACCGACAGAACACGGACGACGTGGCATATCTCAGACTAGCATGTATGTCAGAAAAGGCATTATGTAATAAAGAGAGTAATACAGACCTCCATAGAGTTGAATAGTTTGCCATTGTACGCCTCTGCGAACTCTGCAGCGTCAGAGGCCTCCCTAAATTTGATAACAACCATGGACCTGTTAGGGGCTGAATCACTGTGCTGTCATCAGTAATAGGCATTGCAGTGCATGCGATATAAGTACCGTATCATGCGGAGGTGTGCCATGCCTTCAGCGGCGGGCGCAACGAAGGCTAGGAAATCCGAGGGCGTCATCCACGAAGGTACAGCCAATACACCCATGAGCACTCCATCGTTCTCTGTCTTCTTTTTGTCGTGCCCAGTCTGGATAGGAGATGATGTAGGAGGGTGCGGAGCCGCAGCAACTGAAGAGTATGATTGATGAGGTAGTTCTCGGTAAATGTGCACGATTCCTTCAGGGAGGTTGGTAGTGCCAGACTTTGAGCGTGTGGTAACAGTGAACGAGGCGACGGCAGGTCCTCCTAGTACAATATACCATGAGTCATCAGGTATTCGGCTGGACTTTCGTTACACTCATAAATTTGCTATTACCATAAAACGTACAAGCCCACTTGCTCTGTGGCCGCTATCTAGGAAGCATGAAGCAATTGATGGCAAAAGTAGTACTAACCTCTCTGAGCCGTCTGTTTCTCCTTGCCCACACCACTTTTCTTCACTCCCTCAAGGTCCATCGTGTCAAAATCCACCCAGTCAATGCGCAGTGACCCAAGTCGGTAGTCTTTTTGACTTGCGGAGGTATCGCTGCTCGCGTTATTGCCAAGTAATACTTCTTGAGTAAGACGGGGGTGATGAATTGTGTACCTTCTTGCAGACTGCTTTTGCGGATGGGCCGGCAGCAGCTGGAATAGCGATGTAGGCGTAAACGTCGAACGTGAGCTCGAAGTATCAAAATATGTCTGCTTGAAAGACGAAGACTCAGCAGGAACTGGTACGTGGATAGGCTTTGTCAGGCTTATGCGTATGTGATAGCCTCCTGGCATTTCTTTGTGATTATTGAGCAAACCTCATTCCTTGGTGGTGGTCAGAGGCAGAGTTTGGGCTCTGCAGCCACAGCGCTCCGAGGCCAATTACACCAATGGGCGCTAGAGTCTATACCTTGCTGCTCTAACCTGGACCATCATCTGGACGATGAGCAGACAGCCACCATCTCTGTCTTATTTGACGATATACAATCCGACAATAAAACCCGCAAACCCTGAGGTTGCCAAGGACGATGAAGATGCAGAGGAACAGGCGCAGATCCTGTTCTATACGGGCAAGGAGAGGGCTGTGTCGCGAGATAGAATACTGAGGCAGGTTGGGCTCGCGAAGGCTCTTGTGAATTTCGCAGAGTACGTTAAGCGATGTTTGGCCTTCTGTCTAATGAACTGATCCGAGCATCAGAATGTTCAATGGATCAGACACCTGCGAGAGTACTCATTCGCAGTCCCGACGGATGATTATGGTGTCGCCTGAACCCAACTTTTGGATACACGCAGTAAGTGATTACTATCCTACGGCAATGATCATCGAGAAATTAATTGAACAGGCGAGTCATAGTGTGTAGATCTAGCCAAGACACCTCGTCAACCCAAGACGAAGACCAACGCGAAGGGAAAGGGAAAGGAGAGTGCTGCTCAGGTGCAAGAGACCGTGTTTGAGTATTACGACGACTCGGTGCATGATGCTGCGTTGCGAGAGCAGATATTAACCGGATATCAGGACTTCACGGTGAGCTGATCCGTAGCTTGCTCGACATGATGTACGTAAACTGACTTTCCCACAAAGCTGTCACACGGGTCATTCACTTCTATACTCGAAACGCTCGGCCAGACCGCTCTCGAGTTACAACTCGAACGGTTCTTCACCGTATGGGCATGGCAGTGGGAATTAGAGTATGGAAGGCATTTTGGCGAACACCTTGGTACGAGTATTTCCTCTGTAGCCAGTGATCGAGAGCTTATCGAACGCTACAGGAGTGCCACTACATCCAGCGTACAGAGAGATTATACCCCTAATTGACCGCTTCACTAAGCTTCATACACCTGAGCACGTCACCTTCCTGCTCGCTCCACCAAACATTTTACCCTCTACCTCTCTTGGAAGCTCGCAATACCCCTCGGCCCTGGCTAGACGTATATTACATCGAATACCGCCACCGCCCTCACCGCCTTCAGAGAGTCCAGTCGAAGGCGACTCCACCACAGAGAAGGCCGATGCCCTTGTTGTCACCAGTAGGATCAACGACGACGAGAAGAAAGCACCTGAAGTTTCTGCAGGTTCCAAAGTGCTGGCCAACCCATTCGCTAACATGGATGTTCGGAATCTCAAATGGATGTGGTCGGGCCTTACGTTTGGCAAGAACTCCTCGCCTTCCCCCAAACCAAGTGCATCAGCTGTCACATCACCGTCCCGAACCTCTGAGGCTTTACCTCACGAGCCTTCAGATGTGCCAGTATCCGAAGAGGCTGAGGGAGCAAACAAGCCGGAGTTCAGGAGACAGGCAACGGGAGTTGAAGTCGAAATCGATACTGAGTCCTTACAAGACGCAATCGAATCGGAGCTGTCGTCTGCCCGGGCTTCGCCTACAAGCGCCAGCCCTGCACCTCCTATGACCATCCTTCCTGAGCACACAGAGAGGCCTGAGGATGAAGCATCCGCGATAGAGTCAGACAGTAGACCTGAAACGGAAGAGGAGACCACAAACACTACGATCATCGCAACAGAGGTCAAATCTGAGGAGCATGGCCTTGCGCCCAGCACCTTCCAATCTGCTGACGAGCCTAAGGCGTTTACGGAAGTCGAAGTTCAGGAAGAGAATATTCCGAGTCCACTCACAGCTAGACCGCGCGACCATGAGCTGGGAGATACTCGACCGCTAGCCGAACGCCAACCTGCACCCACGTTCCTCAGTACCCCTGTCTTCTTACCGACTGATGACCAAGGGCTTGTTACTGCGCGAAAACGAGTCTTTCATGCCACGGTAAGCTCTCATTCGGTGTCTGTTGGCTATGTACTCAGTGCTGAATATAATCTACAGGAAGGCTCACTTACGTTCGCCGTCGTCGCAGAGGAGGACCATCAGATTGAGCTTGACAAGCTCGCAGATCAATTGCATGATCTTTTTGAGGATGTTCAAGAGGCATTGAACGCAGCACACGAGCGGTACGGATCTCTGATAGCTCACAAGATAGCCTATACTGACCTAATTATTGTTATACAGCGATTCACCAGGCTCGATCTTAACTGTTACCAAGATCCTTGAGCCACAAGACAAGCACATTGTCTCTATAGGAGACTACACAATCTCGTCTACGGGGTTCACCTCGAGCTCTGAACACCTATTCAACGCGCGCGATGTTTTGCAAAGGTGGGCTTTCCACTCGAATCTACCCATGAAAGGTGGTTATAACTTTCATATCTGTTTAGCGATCTGGACGTACTCGAAGTTTTCTCCCGTGGCCAAAACCCGCAGCACTGGCACGTTGGGCGGCGTGGACTTGATGCAGGTGGCGATGATGTGTTGTGGCAGGGAGACAGAGAGGTGTACATGGAGGTGGCAAGGAAGGAGAGCACGTTGACGGACGTCGATAATGAGCTTGTGGACATTGTGAATCGCTTTATAGGGCTCCCATAGGGGCTTCGTCAACTTGGCATTAGTATATGTCGGATGTCTTGATGGTCCATTCTTGATTGAACAATCCACTTGATACCACAGCTCTTCCCCTTCCTACCACTCCTTCATACGGAACAGCTGCGTAAGGTGCAATTGGGGCAGTAAGCGCTGGCACTTCTTGTACGATAGCCGCTCACTTCGGTCTTTGCTCCGCTACTCGTTCATCAATCGTTACATTTAACCTCAAATAAAACCTTCTGTAAGAGGATATGCTATTTGTACTAAGCCATGAGCTGTAACTGATGATAGCGTAAGGAAAACGTTCAAGTGTCTGCCGAAACACTGCTATCACCCCGCCTTGACTCGTGGGTGTTGCTGCCCTGGTACACCTGCCCTGGCAGAATCGCATGATCAGCACCAGCGAGCCATGGAGCAGGACAAAACGTTGCAGCTCCCGGACGAGATATTAGACCAGATCATTCGCGACGCTGGCCCCCGATATGGTACTGCAGCCAGTCATGCCAGGTTTCCTGGGAAGGAGAACTGGCTCTCTTGCGCGTGCGTCTGTCGTCGCTGGCATAATATCACCCTGCCGCATTCATTTCGTTATATCCGTGTCTCCCCTTCGGGATACATGGACACTGACACGGATTGTGCAGCCGTTCGGTTTGACGTGTTCCTCCATGGCAACCCCTCTATCGCGCCCCTCATCCAAGAAGTCAACTTCATCCGATGCATGATAGCAACACCCACTCTCATCTCGATTCTCGAGGCCCTTCGTCATCTGCAATATCTTATACTTCACCGCTCTCTCGTACGAGGGAATTTAGATTCCCGACAGCCACCAATGGGCCACAAACTCTGCAAACTCTTGGTCACTGGAGGGGCTTGCGATGTATATGACTGCGCAGAAGAGGTTTGCGGGGGGCAAATACCACGACTGCTGTGCTCGTTTTCTGAGGTTGAGGAATTTGAGGACTTACGAGGGTGCGACCACGAAGACCGGTTTGTTCAGGACTTGGAGGGGAAAGCAACACGGACGCTTTCACTCAGTGCCAAGTTCGAGCCGCTATATCTTCACACCATGCGACGACTTGGTCTATTCAATCACATTACCTGTCTCCAGCTCAAGGTTTCATTCAATTTCACGGAGTCGGGGGCCGAGGGATGCGATCTCTTCCGTGTTATGGGGCCAACGCTGAAGGAGTTGTACCTCACACTTATCATGCACCTCAGCGATCGATCTAATCCGCAGCGTATGTCGTCTTCCCTCTCATATTAGTCTCGCAGTTGTCTGACATCAGAACCTCCGGGCACAGGAGACATAGTGGAGACATTCTGCAGCGGTCTTGTCCTGTGTTCCTCTCTCCATGGTTTCCGATTGCACCTTGAAGATACGGAGATTCATGGCAATATCGCCGCTGGTAGCGCTCGCAAGACTTTGCCCACGGCGTTCTCGGTTGGCATAGACATTATTGCTCTCCTCAGCCCTACCAAGCTTAGATATTTGTCCTTCGCATATCCAACGTATATGCACCCTAGGGCCAGTCCTCAAGATATTCGGGCCCTCGACTTGGCCAGACTGCGCGATATATGCCGTCGCTATGTCAATCTCGAATCTCTCAATCTTGTTGCATATGACGCATATGACAAGGTAGACGTGAAGACAGCATTCAAAACCTTCGCTAACGAGGAGTTATCGGAGTTCAAGAGTATTCTGCGCCATGACGAACCGGGCGAATTCTTTCGTTGTAGCGAACCAACGTGCGCATGGTTTAGCGGTGGAAAGCTGAACACTATAATCACATTTCACCGCGATGTCCTCAAAAGCTATTGGATGCCGCGTTGAATCTGCCAAATATTCTCTTAGACCTTGCTCGTGTATAGTATATGACTGAATCTCAAGTTGTCGGAATTTTATGTGGTCATGTCATGCATACGGTGGGATATTAGGCAAGGAGACTTTAACATATGAGCTCGGGAATGTCAGATTTTAATATTGTAGTAGATATTGGTAACGAGCTTGAGACCTCGAGGACCGAGCTCCGGAGAGGTCAAGATAAGTACGACTCGGAGGGCTCGAGGCTAGCCAGCCGGCGCTTGGAAGGTTGGAGACATACTGCCAACATCCTACTGTCAGGGTTGTACTGGCCCACTGAACTATTGAATGTGAGTACTGACACTTGCAATACACTGGTGACACGCTCGCAAATCGTAACTTTATACATCATTGTCAAATAGAAACTGACTTACACAAAGTCTCTGTACAATAGTATCCAAGTTCGCTGCTGCACCACCTTACTAAATCTCTGTAACAGACGCACCCACGTTGCCTGTTGATACACTCGACCAGTGAATCTGCAGATGGCTTTCAATTCCCCACAAGAATCTGAGGGGTACCCTATCGCATCACGGCCAAAAAACTTCATCGTACAACTTCCGGACGAAGTATTGGACCTTATTATCCGGGAAGCTGGCCCGCGTCATGGTACCGCTGCCAGCGACAGCTTCATCGAAGAGAAGGAGACATGGCTCTCTTGCGCATCCGTCTGCCGTCGCTGGCATGCTCTCACTCTGCCGCACTCCTTTCGTTGGGTCCGCCTAACTCCTTACGACTTCGTTGCGGGCGATGAAAGAGATGACGTACCCTCTCGATTTGAGATGTTCCTTCACGAGAATCCCTCTATCGCACAGCTCATTCAAGAGCTCAACGTTCTCACATGCAAGATAGAACCGAAGACTCTCGTCTCCATTCTTGCTGCCATCCCCAATTTGCAGTATCTCTTATTCCAATGTTCCTTATTTGAAGGGCCACTAAACTACCAAATTCTGCGTACGGACTTCAAGATCGATAAAGTTCTGGTTAGTGGCGGAGCGTGTCACCTGTACGACTGCCCTCCGGAGATCTGCGGACAGCAAATACCACAGCTGCTCTGTTTATTCTCTGAAATAGGCGAATTTCAAGACTTGAGAAGATGTGAGCATGCCGATGAACTCGTACAGGAACTGGAAGGGGATGCGCCGCACATCCATTCCCTCAGTACTTGGCCGAAGTTAGAGCCGCTTTATCATAATGCTATGCGAAAACTCGGTCTCTTCAATAACATTACCTGCCTTCATCTATGCATCGCTTCTCACCGTGGCACGCATGAACTATCGCATGAGTTCCTACGCGTCGTTGGTCCACTTTTACAGGAGCTGCACCTCGAAGTCTCCATGTTCACAAGCGAACTGTCGGGGGGTAAGTATTTCTTCTGATTGAGGAACTTATATCGTACTAATCGTTCCCTAGATCCCACTGTAATAGCCAAAGAATTCTGCGGTGGACTTGCTGCCTGTCGCTCTCTTCACGGATTTCGATTGATCATAATGAACGGTGCCGTCCACGGGAGAGAGGTCAGCGCACGTAGGACGCTACAACCCGCATTTCTCGTCGGCATCGAAATCATCGCCCTCCTCGACGTCAGCCAAATCAAGCATCTAACATTCAGAAACCCTCCCTACATGGCCGCGGATTCTGATCCCGAAGACATTCGTTTTCTCCCATTATCCAGATTGCGCGATGTCTGCCGACGCTTTGCCGACTTACGCTCGCTCAATCTCGTCGTGTACGACGCGTACAACAAGGTGGACGTAAAGACGGCATTCAATGCGTACGCTCGTGATGAGCTACGGGAGTTGAAGGACGTCCTGTACCTCGGCGAGCCAAGGGCCTACTTCCGATGCGACGAACGATCTTGCGCATGGTTTAGTGGCGGAAACCTGAATAGTCTCATCACATTCCAACACGAGATTTTGAAAAAACCTTGTACAGTCCGCTGAATTTCTGTTCGATTTTTCTTCATTCAAAAAGCCTGTATAGTATTAAGAGTGTATATTCAAGTTGCCCCGTGGAATGGCTACCGGGTGGCCAGGTACATGCAATGAGTAGAGTAGCTGAGCTCTTGCAGATAGTTACTGTATCTGCATGTGTGCGTCAGGATCTATCGTGGAAATATTATTGAGGGTTCCGCGCGCGTGGGGGTTTCCCATACATATCGTGCATCGTTGGACCTTCTCCTCACCGTCACCGCTCGCATAGCGGCGTATGGCCATGCTGTGTTGAGCAGGATAGGGAGCCAGGACCTGACCGACCAGTTAGGGTTGTTCGGAGCAGCTGGGCATGATATGGCACATCTAGCGGCGCTTGTTTTCACGCAGCGAACCGACAACCGGCTGGTTGGCATGGCTGGTTAGTGTTAAAGATCGCGTGTTCTATCGTGTTATTAGTAAGATCACCAGACACGAAAAAACGGAAACATAGAGCGAAGTCTTACCAGCTTGAGGCCTACCCCGCCATGTGGTAGTGCTTATGATGCTGCAGCAGTCGATGGCCGAAGTAGCTCGTCGAGTAGTGCAGCAACTTTCTTTTTTGTTTCCTCTTTTTCTGCCTGCACTGCGCGCAATTCCTCGTCGCGCCTGCTAGCAATCTGTGTCTCATCTGATAGTAGCAACAGCAGCTTCATGGAGTGCGTTATAGAGAGAAGCGAGTGAGCCGCGCGGATCTGAACATAGATATAGTCAGTAAGCGACAGGAGCACCTCAAAGACACGTACCATAGATTCTGCACGGCACTGGGCTTGAAATGCCTCTTGTGCGACGCGAAATTTATCCTTGTTCCCAATCTTAAACCAATGCGTCAGCGGCCTGTGCATTTCTGAATGAAGTCAAAGAATACACACGGAGGCCAAGCTCACAAGGTCTACCATGCCGTCTACCAATGTTTCAACCTCGACATCCACTTTCTTGTTCCATTCTTCCTCTATGGCATCCAGATACTCGTCGGAGTTCTGGTCGATTGTGGGCTGGCTCGCCCGAGGAAGGAGATTTGCGCTTGGAAGCGCAGACGGCCGAGAGACATCGGTTTGTGGTACGTCCGACATGCCGTTAATGGCCTCTAACACTCTCGTCAGTATGCTTATATTCCTGCTGCTCAACGTGCGATATGAACGTACCCGACGAGCTGATGGAGGTCGTGGTCAATTGCCAGACATGGAGCGCTCGCGGCTTGTCAGTTAGAAGGAAATAGCCACCATCATCTCTTTATTCACACTTCCACCATGTCCTCGCTAGTCCATCTCCGTGCGCCGCGAAAAGTGTTCAGCAAAGCGAGAATGACAGCCTGGGTGTAATTACGGATTACCGGCAGGGAAGAAGAAGAGTGCAGTGCAGCCTCACGGCATGCTGTATAAAGTCGGAAACATGGCATCCCCAGCTTTTGTTCACCATCTCACCTCTCGCACGCCGTCCAAATGCCATTCGCACCCATCGATAGCAAGGGAAACGTCCTGGAATACGAGGACTCTGGGGCCCCTCAGACTTCCGATTACACTACTGTGTTCCTGGTGAACGCGTATCTGTGGCATGGAGGTACGTGTGTGCGTAATAAACTACTAATTTGATACTAAGGAATATACAGGTGTCTTCCGTCGCATGTTTCCCTATGCACCGAAATACAACCTGCGACTTATTGCGATTCATCCGAGAGAGTACCTGGGCTCCTCACCGTTCACCGAGGATGAGCTGGCATTACTACATTCCGACGATACAGAAGACCAAGCCACCATCCTTCGCGAACAGGCGCACGCGATCGCCAAGGTTATGGCTCATGTCATAAAGCAAGAGAGACTTCCACTGCCACGTCAGAGCCCACGCGGAAAGACTGGAGGTGTGGTTCTTCTGTGTCGCTCAGCTGGTTGCGCCCATGCATTGGCGTTACTCGGGAACCTTGACTCCTTGAACGAGCATGTGTACTCGCTACTACAACAGTACGTCAGAACAGTAATCATACATGGTACGAACATCAGCGCTCTATGTCTAAGGTCTCGGAGAAGCTGATCAGCGTGTTTCAGACGGCCCCAGCGTGGTGTTCGGTATTCCTGAGCCTGCGGGGACGCAGCACCCCTTGAAGGACGTCACTCTGTCCCCTGACAAGGTTACTCAGACCTTTGTATCGTGGACGACCGCCTGGCATGAGCCGTTCCCCAGTCTGGAGTCAGTGACTCCTGAGTCAATCATCAAGCGAAAGAACCTATCGGAAACCTCTTCCGATCCAAAGTACAAGCCGACTCGCATGAACGAGCAGGACATGCGAGAACTTGCATGCCGCGACGTCGCCGAGCGCACAGGTCCACTTTTTGTGCACTGGAGCGTGGCGAAGGAGATCACTCGTCGTGCGCTTCTTGACACCAAAGGAAGATGGAAGGACGTGAACGTCATCGTCGAGTGGGCGGACATGAGCTTCTGGACGGCTGCGTGGGCGGCGAGGGTGTTGCATGATATGTTGGCTGACCCTGCTCGAGATGGCGAGCAACGGAGAGACGTGCGGTTCGTTCGACTCGAGAATACGAACTGTTGGGTGCGTGTCGATGCTATGATCTTACTTATAGCATACTTATAATATTGATGACAGGTACATCATGAAGAGCCAGAACGTATGTTACGACTGATGGTAGAACAGACCAAGTAGTATACATCCCATTTGGCTACTCCTCGACGAGGTATACCATTGGAAGTGTCTCGAAAGTAAATATTACTACTCGTCGCCCGAAGGGGAAGAAGCAACACATGGCAAAAGTTTGCGCATACTCACAGTTTGACTAATAACGAACATCCAGTTCTCCGCAATGCAAGCGAAGATCATGCTCTAGAGTATTGATTTTATTCAGCGTGCCACCACTGCGCAAGGTGCATGCCGACTCTTCGCATCGGAAGAACGATCCCGAATCACCTTGAGATAGAATTCCCTTGTCTTCACAGAGTTCCCGTAGCTCTTCGCGCGCGTATAGGTTGAACGCGGTTTCGATGTCTACCATGTCGCCCTCTCCGCCAGCGCGCACGACGAGGTCAAGGGAACGCAGATCGTCAAAGCGGCGGCAGACATCACGTAGTCTGTTAAGGTCGAGGGCGCGGACGTCATCGGGGCTGACGCAATGTGAGTATACGTTGGGTAGATATTGGAGACTGAGGTGCCGGAGTTGCCCAGTGTTGAGCAGAGCGATGATCTCTACACCAAGTGTGAATGTGTAAGGAAGACTTTCACGGGGAGTTAGAAGATAGTGGGGAGGATCTCTTTTGCCGTGGGGGTAGGTATCGTCTACATCCAGCCGGAAGGCGTGAAGAGAGGAGCAGGCGGCCAAGCCAGTACGGTATATGCCCGCTTTCGCCCACAAGCCTGAGACGGGCAACAGTGCCACCCGACTTGGAACTAGTGCAACCTTATGCGGATTCGACTGCGATGCATATGCGGTCCTTTATTGATGTATAAATGCATTAGTGTGGTATACCAGCTGAGTACAGGGCGACAGGCCGCTTATTTTCAAGACACGTAAGGCTACAATGACGATAATCAGCCAACACAAATTCAATACACAACAAGAGTCGACAAACCCCACATACTCCTCACCATCACTCTCAACAACTACTTCTTCAAGCCCAACCGTGCCTCAGCAGCCCGCGCCCTCCTCTCCCTCTCAATCCTAGCCCTCATCTCCGGCGTCAACCCCATCACGCTCTCCCGCGCAGTGTTCGATCCACCCAACTTCCTCGGACCATCATCCCTCTCCTTCACCTTCACCTTCTCTACGAGCTTCGGCTTCGGCTCCTCCACAACAACCTCCCTCTCCTTCTGAGCCTCACGCTCCCGAATCTTCTCCTTCAGCCCCTTCCTCCTCGCCTTCTTCTTCTCCTCCCTCCCCTCCTCCATCTCCTTGCTGAGTACGCTCGGAACCCGCCCCTCACCGAGCCAATCCCACCACTCCGGATGATCAGCCGCACATCTACGAAACACGTTACGTGCGGCTTTCGTAGTCGCAAAGTCGTACGCTGTTCTTCTCGTACCCCCCACGAGGGGACGGGACGCTTCATCCTCCTCTTCGCCTTCCACGTTCTCCGGAGGATCTGCTGTTGACCCAGCAGTACGAATGATGGCGATCGTAGGATCCGCCCTCTCCTCCTCCAACAACCATCTCAACACCTCCTCTCGCCCTTTCCTTGCGGCGACCATCAACAGCGTCATGCCCGGCACTCCATCTGCGACCCCCTCTGGCATACGAGCATCGACTCCACCGCCTCCCAGTGGATCGCCTTTTGATAAGAAGGCCTTCAACGCGTCCACCCTCCCTCTTTCGACCATCTCGATCGCGCGTTCCCACCGACTACGAAGCTCGGATTCGGCCTTCTGCCTTGCAAGCTCCTCCGGCGTCAACACCACCTTCTCTTTCTTCTCATCTCCAGGTCCTGCCTGTGCTGATGATACTGACGAGGGAAGGGGTTTGGGTTTGGGTTTAGGAAGAGAGGCAAGGAACGCCTCGTCCTGCGCGCGGAGTGCGTCTTCTGTGAGGTGGGAGACTTTGACTTGGGTGAGTTCGAGGAGGCAGCGAAGCAGCTCGGATTGGGTGGGCCGGCGGGTGGGGAAGGGGAATGTGCGTAGGCGGGCGTCGTCTGTGGTGATAGTGACAATATTATGGTTAGCGTTGTGAGGTGGAAAGATAGGATAGAGTGAAGGAGGGGGAAAACAAACCTTTGTGAAGAGGAGCACCCTCGTACCCGAGGAAGATCTTCCGATTCGACACGCTCGCGCGGATGAAGATGCGTTCGCAATCTTCGAGCTCCTCCGCCCAGTCGTTCAACAGATTTCGGATGTCCTGTTACAATTCCATTAGGATTCCGTTAACAATAAGAAATGGTGTGGCATTGATTGTGATTGTAGTGTATGAAGCAGCGAATACGTACATCTCGCAAGGCCTGCTCTCCGTATCGTCGAAGCATGGCACCAGCACTGACAGCTTTCGATTTCGAGTTATCGTTCAAAGACTGTGAGCCACCCTGTTTCCTCCTTGCTACAAACACCATCGAATCAGCCTCGATCAATGCAGACATAGGTGAATGTCGGGAGACGTACTGGTATACCGATGGAAAGTCTTATGCAACAGCACCTCCGTATCCGGCTTCGGCTTTTTCTGCTTGCCGCGCTTGGTCGTACCAGATTCTTCATATTCCTCCCCATCAGGCTTCGATACCCTTACAATAGCCCCGGCAAAGTGCCCGCCCGCGGTCATGAACAACGCCCACTTGCGCCCTGTCTCCCCTCCCCCATAACTTTGCATCGCCTTCAACTCATTCAAGAATTCTTGCCCTGAAGAGGAAGAAGAGGAGGCGAGAGGAGAGGGAAAGATAGACTTGTACACGCCGATTTGGGTGTTTGTGGGAGGGGAGTGGAACCATACAACTGGTGCGTTGGGGATTTTCGAGGACGAGGATGGATCGTCGGGTGAGGATGAGTCTTCCCGGGCTTTGAGTTTCTTGGCTTTCTGGACCAAGGTGTGTACTGCGTCGTCCGAGTCGTCTGTCTCGGACTCGGAGGAGGTGGTCGCTGAGCCTGATATCGAATCTTCGAGTCCTACGAGCAGTAGATGGTCAGATATACGTGTGTGAGCTGTGAGGATATAAATTGTAGTTGCTCACCGTCTACGAGCTGACCGAATTGCGCCTCTGAGACGGCGTTTGACCCGGCAACGCGCATCTTGACATTGTAGCGATGCCAGTCTGAGCGAAAGTGCGCTCTCTGCTCGTCGACGTCGGCAAAGGCGGCACCCAAGCAGATGTTGCACGCCCGCGCAGCACCGTTTTGAGTGGGCGCAGGGGGTGGCGGCGGGGAAGGCGGACGAGTGGATTCGTCTTGTGAGGCTTGTGTCAGGATTGTGCGCGGGACCAAGGTGTCGAGTAGGGTGGGTGGTATAGAGAAGACATGGTAGCGTTCCTGAGGTGCCATTGGTACGCCGGGTGGAATAGTAGTGCTAGAATAAAGATGTTATGGATACAGATTTAAGTATATGCTTTGGTATCCTTGTTCGGAGGCGGTGACGTTTGATCTACAGGGTGACTCGGAAGTAGATGACTACTAGATGACAAAGCAGTCGACGAGATCGTATCCGAGATACTGATCCTCGGTGGTATTTCAACTTGCAAGATACGGCGCAGAGTAAGTGTAAGTCGCAAAGATCTCCAGCTGGAATTGAATCAGCGGACGAGCAGGAGATTAGATGACATCTGCAAAAGGAAGTCGAAGTTTTGGCGCTGTCCAATTAGGCACGGTGCCGGTGAGCGCTGGGCGCTGATGGGGCACGAGCCGCCTTCAAGTTATGAGTAGGATTTGTTTTACTCTGCGGCCCCCCTTGCCAATTTTTCTGAAGCCCGAGGACGGTCAGAAGACAGGTATTTGGTCCCACATTGTATAAGTGCAAGTATTTACCCAGGTGAACAAGTGCTCGAGGCCCCGAAAAATCAGATCTCCAAATCGAACGCAAGCACTGCATCAAACTGACAAGCAGGCTATAGTTTTCGAGACGGCGCGGAAATGTAACCGTTATGTGTGTAGATAATTGATCATCGGCCCGTCGTCCAGATTCAACGTGAACAAACCATTCCATAAATTACGATCTTATCGCTACAAAGCAAGACGCACTTTTACTTATCATACATAAATAATGGTACGGGAATAAATATTGGAAACACATTCGGAAGCGAGGGCCTCAGGGTCTCGGGGAGAAAGCGTTTGTACGGGACCGTTTCTTCGCAGTTGTAACCGATGCTAGGCTCAGCTAGACTTCGATGTGACAGCCTATCCGCGCCACCTAGACATCCACATACGTAAGCTCCTAAGCAATAAGGCGCGAGGTCAGCTTGATTTTCACGTCATTGATCTAAAATTCCCTGTTTGAAGTGATTCGGATAAAGGTGTGGACTCACTTGCTCGGCGTCGTAGTTAGGTCTGGCATACTCTTCATTTACCTCCGGGTATTCAGCTGCCTCGACGACAACTTCTGGCCACGAAGACACAGGGCATTCAGCGGAAGGATCTTCGACCCCAGGTACACCTTCATCTTCTCCGTTCGCGTCCTCATCACCGAACTGCAGCGACTGTCCCATATTTCCAACAAAGCGAAGGCTGTGTGACTGGTTGGCAGATACCCAGGAGCTTCCAGCAGGTCCAATTTGCCGCAGGTTCAGGATGAAATGGCAGACAATCATCGATGGTATGCTGCATGCGTAGTTCGTAAGTGAGCCCGTGAACATGATAGAAGGATGGCATACATTCCAGAAAAGGGATTTATAGGGTTAAACGAGAACAAAACCGGCTGTACTCAGGGAGAAAGAATGGCCGATCACCATACTGACATACACTGCATACGAGAAACTTACCATGTTATTTTCAATCATCTGGAGAACATTCAAGACCAAGAGGATCCTTGTAGACACGAGCATTATATGACTTTTGACAATGATATATGGCGAATTAGGAACACGTACAGAAAGTAAATCGTTCCTACGGGGCTCTTCATCAGTAATTGTAGAAAAAACTATACGATTGGTCCTTTCGACGCACCATCACGAAAGAGCATTGTTGCAAGAGGAGCCCTGATATTTAGTCGGCGCGCCTCTTGGTATGCCTGGGCTGTCTTCGTCCAGGTGGCTGCTAAGACCAGCACATCACCTATGATGATGGAGATGCGTGTAGCCAACGATACTGTTGCATCCTGTGTATAAATACGGAGACTGACACTTTTAATCTGTGCACTGACATCTGGAAAACGAGCGATTTTAAAATGTAGTTCAATTGCAGAGATTGGAACTTACGGTAGGTTAAGAGCAAATGATACTCTCGGAAAGAACGTGCATTCCTCAGTATTAATGACCACAATGCTGGTTGCATAGTTGAACTTAAACTTGTGTATCTATCTCATCAATGTATACATGATACTCTAGTACTCACAATATTCGTCGCAAAGGGTACAACATTCAGCAATAGCACTAAAGCCGGCACAAGATATTTGCCATCCAGTAGTGCATAGACTCGTAGTGCAGAGAACCCTGCATCGAGAATTTGTGAGTCAGTAAGCTCATGGTATACTCATGATGTAGGGCAAAAACACTCACATGCAAGGCATAGATATTGCGTTAACATGAGAGCCTGATCAATGCGCAACATAAATTCGCAGCTGTTGTGGGACTTAAACGATAGGCCCTCCATGTGCAGAGTACATGGGACGCAGAAACATACCTCTACATGACCCCAGAGATCAACCGTCATGCAATGTTGAGTCTGTTGAACTCGGCTCACCACAAAATTCCAAGTCGGCAGGAGAAGAATTATCATATCCATGACTACGCTGTAGCGTGTGAGCGCATACAGCCAAGTCGTTGTATTCCACTTTCGTCTCCATATAACGTCTACCTCTTGAGATAGAGTGATTGCGCAATCGAACAAAAACAAGACTGCAAGAGAAGCCGCGGTGTAAGGAATAAGAATATGGAAAATCAGTTGAGATGAACATGAGACTTGCCTTTAGCGGATAGATTGATATAATTGGATATGAGCCTGTACATTTTGGTGAATATTGCATGAGTACGTAGCAACTTGGAGTTGGGGCAACGTACTCTTGTTCTAGGACCGAGATACCGGAAGACATGGCAGCTTCAAACAGCGTCCAAACTATTTAAGCTGGTGTGAGCTAGCGATGAGGAGAAAACGTTGGGGTCGTATTTGGCAACGAAAAGCGACACCTCACGCTTTCGTATCTTATACGCCTGTCGATGATGATAATTCTGATGATGAAAGGCGTCGGCCGCACGCAAGGACGATGCATCTCAGGTTATCAAGCCTCGAGAGATCGATCCGGTGAGGGCTCGTATGAGGGAATGGAACAATGTATGTCTGTGAACAGCCTGCGCTGTTTTATTCGACGCTGAGAAGAATGTGGTATGAGAGCGACACAGGCAGCAGAACTGGACTCGGAGTACATACATGCACCTATGATTTTGTGCAGGAAGTTAGAACCGCGGTTTCAAGTTCAAAGTTAAGGCCTAAGGGCAGTCCAGCGTTAAACTTGCTCGAGTTTGACGACAGATCATGACATAATATGATTCAAGGGGGTCATGATCTGCATGTTCGTAGTTAACAGAATTGTTTAGAAGCGTAAGGTGATAACGTACGTTGAGTCAGCCTCCTTCGAACTTCGTTACCGTCCGCGGGTCTGTAATGAATGAATTCTCAAGGAAGAGGTAAATGATTATACCAGAGAATAAGTGGTAGCATAGATTATACCAGAGAATAAGTGGTAGCATATAGCTAACAGGTGTTCTCCATTAATGAGCACAGAAGGGTCTATCACATCTCGAACGTAGTGTCCGATGTCAGCATCATGAATTTACAACAGAGAATAACGTGTAACCGACCAAAATAGCAGCTCAGTTGCATTGATTGGTCGTCGCTGAAGAAGCTGCTAGCAAGCAACTTAGTAGACCAAGAACGAGATCGTCAAGATACCTACTCACGCTTAACGTCTTCGATGCAGATGCAGCCGCAGTTGCCGTTCACAGACCTCTCCTTGAATAGAGACGTCTACAGTAGGCCTTGTGACCCAAGATCGAGCAACGTTCAAACGTTCAAGGTTGCAGTCTATAGTCAAGATCTGCTTTGCACAAGTCCCAGGCCCGGGTGGAGGAGTTGATACTGTGTGGAATAGACAGAGTCAAGATATACTGACCTTAATCGGCTCGTGACCCCGTGCTGCCACCTCTGTCAGCTTCACGAGGTTTCACTGCAGCGTAGCGTGTTGTCGTTCTTCGTCTTCGAGAATACGCTCAAACCTTTCTTTCTGGGGATCCGCTCAATCGTGACATAGGTCCGACTTGTAGCGATACTTGTGATGTCTTCTCCAATCGCTCTAAGAGTAGCTATCCCAGCAGTCACAGAGGTATGCCAGTGTACTTAACACGTAAGCGTGTCAGCTGAAAGATTCTATTCACAATGGTCAGTGTGTGAAACATTTGACACGGAACTGGCTCACCTCTGAGAAGTATACTTTGCTCGCGTCATGATGCGTACTCTGTTGCACACCGTGGTAAAGGAGAATTGATAACTTGAAAGTCGAACACAACCTTCAAGCTTCAAGCTCAACAAACCCCAAATACTAGACGCTGTTAACTCGTCCCACTGTTGTCGGCCTGATATAATGCGTCTCGTATACTCGCAGGCGTCAAAAGTGATGCGAAACATGTCGGCAGCGAACTATAAGAGAACAGGACCTGAGATGAATTCCAAAATATTTATGGTGTAACAGAGGATAGTATATGGCATGAATGTGTAGATATAGTAGAATTAAAATGAATACTTCGTATACTATGAGCACTTCTCTCAAACTCCGAAAATCCAAGTCGGCCAATAGACATGTAAATTTCACAGTTTCTATCCCAAAAGTAAGTCTAACATCTCCATATACTGCCCACCAAATTTTGTACGATTCATCAGGGTGAGTGAGCTGCAATGTGCTCGCCATTGTGCTAATTTTCGCCCTATTTGGCGCTTGATAGGCCAAAAACGCCCGTCGAAGGCTGCCATGTCAAAAATCCCTGGTCATGTACAAGACATATCACAACTTCAAAATATCACAAAACTAATATTTAAGGGGGGTCGACAATGAGTTCTGCAGTTTCTCCAGCCCGGCCTTTGTCATTTGACAGCCATCAAATTATGAGCTCTGGAGTGTCAGACTCCTTCGCCATATTGACCACGAAAGAGTAACTCTTAGAGTATTAGCTGCTACGTACGAGTAGTAACCATACTACAGTATATGTATAAATATTTCTACAATTTTAAGAGTGCTTATGTCCCCCGAGCACGGCTGCGAGCCTCGACATGCGATTCGCATTACTTTTGACGCCTGCGAGTATAGTTTGTGAGATGACCTCCATCCCTCACATCGTCCACAGCTTGTATCTTGACCGTGCAGAGCAGTACCACAAATATCGACTAGTGCGAAATTAGACGACATGAGTCCGCAAAAGGAAGGCACGCGGTAAAGGTCACGTGCATCGCGTCCCCCCGCGTCCGCGTTCCACCTTTCGACTGCCTCTTTCGTCTCGACCAACGCTGACAATGCCGCCTTCCAGAGCCTCTCGCGCAAAAAAGGAAGCCGAGGAATCAGCACCACTCTATGCAGACGACGACTCGGGCGGCGACACGGACCATGACGAGCAGCCGACCCCCAAACCGCAGCGCACGCTCTCCAAGAAACGCCTCAGCGATGTCTACGACACAAGTCTCAACATGGACTCGGGCAGACCGCCACTGAAATCCGTCAGCTTGAACGACGATGCTGCTGAGAAGCGGAGGAGGAGGAAGAGTGCAAAGGTGTCGCTCATGGAGGAGGGCGAGGCAGGACCCTCGGGGGAGGGCGCTGCCGAACAGGACGCCGCACGACCGACGGCCCATGGCAGGCAGAAGCAGCTGCCTGCAGTCGAGGAGGCACCAAGAATTCAGGTTTCTTTGGACGTGATGAACTCGAATTTCGAAGAGTGGATGAAGATGGCTACCGACAATGTCAGTCTCGCCATCCCATTTCTTGCATAATCTACACTAAACGTCGCTACAGAAAATCAACGCGAACAACTCGTGGAACGTCGCCCTCATCGACTACTTCCACGACATGTCCCTCCTGCGCAACAACGCAGACAACTCTATCAACTTCCAACGTGCCTCCTTCACGTTGGACGGGTGCGTCAAGATCTGGACGAGCCGTGTCGACAGCGTGGGCACCGAGACCGGCAAGCTCCTCAGTAACCTCGCGAACGAGGGGCGCGTAGGCGAGGACGACGGTGAGAACGACGAAGAGGGCGGCGAGGAGGGCGGGTCGCAGCAGAACAAGAAGAAGAAGACGCATCGGCCTGCGAGTACATTGGCTAGGGACGCCGCGCAGCTACGGAGCAAGAAATTAGATCTAGGCTTTCGAGTGGACCCGTTGTTTAGGAAGACGTGTGCGGATTTCGACGAGGGAGGTGCGCAGGGATTGCTCATGAACCATCTTAGCTTGGGAGTCGTCTCGGACGGGAGTCTGCGAGTCGTGTTCGACGCAAGCGACTCGATAGCAAAAGACGGCGAGGAAGAGGACTCCTTCGAGGAGCCACCAGATGAGGTTAACCTCTCTGAGATCAGGAGTAAGTGGTCGAGTTCATTCCATTCTAGCATTGCGTTAACTCAGATTTTACATTTCTTCACAGAGAACTACCTCCCGAACCTAGAGGACCTCGAGGACAAAGCCATCTGCCACTCCCTTGACGGCTTCTCATTCTCCAAAGATGCCTTCGCGATGGACGACCTCACCATGTTCCGCGACGACATTGCCGGAGTGGACACCTGGGACAACGACGACGACGACAACGAGCCCGCCGGGTTCAACGACGACGGAGATCTACAGCAACCCATGGACGTCGACGGCGCCGTGGAAGACTTCTTCGTGGGCGACCAAGCGGTGCACGACGACTATGTCGACCAGCTCGACAGCCCCTCTGCTGGCTCGGAGCATGCTGAAGGACGCGAGGAGGGTGGTAGTGGAGGAGGTGGAGGGGCACCGGTACCGTTTGACCCGCGTCGTGCTGGGCCGAACGAGAATGATTTGTTCGTTGCGCCTACGGAGGGCGATGGAGAGGGCGGGTTGATGTTTGATTACTTTGACCATTCGAAGATGAAGAATTGGGCGGGGCCTGAGCATTGGAAGTTGAGGAAGGTTGTGCGCAGACGTACGTGTCTTTTCTCTCGCATCTTGAGTTGCGTATTGACGACGCATTATTTATAGCGATAGACACTCCTGCCGACGCCCCCAAACGCCGCGAGAAGAAAGAAGCCTTCAAGATCGACTTCCTCACTCCCTCGGACAAATCCATCAAGGATATCGCGAAGGAGCTGTTCGCGCCTGTGACGAAGGGCGCAGGTATCACTCTCCCTAACTCGCATACCACCTCGAGGAGGGGCAAGGGAAGGAAGGGGAAGGAAAGGGAGAGGGAGGATAAGCGGTTTGATAATACGTTGCCTGATGATATGCACTTTTCGAGTCGGCAGCTTGTGACGCTGTTTTTGAAGCCCAAGTTTTCGGTACGTACGACGACGATATTTGGTAGCGTGAGGTGCTGACGTGGACGGTGGATTGTAGTTGAAGATGCGTGGCCAACGTGCACGTCTCGAAGATCGGGCTGACGGCGAGATTGACGAGAACTTCTGGGCGCAGGCTGCCGCGGACCAAGCTGCAGGGCGTGCTGACGAGGAGGACATTGACCAAAGTTCGTATCTCCCTTACTTCCCAGGCATGTCACAATACAACTACAACTAACACAACCAACTTCGTTTCCAGCACAAGGCGGCGGAGCGATCCCCTTCAACACACAATTCTTCCAAGACGACTACGACGACACCGGCGGATTCGACGACGACGGGGACATCGCCGGTGGTGATGCCGAGGCGGAGCAGGAGCTGCTGAGCAGTGCACAGGGCCCGACGAGGCGCGTGCGCCCCGAGTTTGTGAATTATGCGAAGAGGGCGAAGAGGGTGGATGTGCGGAAGCTGAAGGAGAATATTTGGAGGGGGTTGGATATTGTTGTGCCTGAGGAGGGCGAGGAGGCTATGGAGACGGATGACCGAGCCCCCACTGATCCTTCTGAACCGCGCGTGTTCGAGAACGTCATTGGAGGACTGAAGAAGTCGTATCCGAGGGACAAGATGGAGGAGATCAGCACGAGCTTTTGTTTCATTTGCTTACTGCATTTGGCGAACGAACGGGGTCTCAAACTGGAGTCTGCGGCGGATGGTGTCGAGCTAACGGAAGAGGAGGGGGAGAAGAAGATTGGGAACATTTGGGATCTCAAGGTATGTGATGTTCTGCGCTAGGGCTCTGCGACGACGAGATGGCTCACCCACCCGCGATATAGGTTTATAGAGACCCGGATGCGACGCCGGCCGCGTAACCGTGAGGAGGTACCCACCAGGCCGCAGAGGGCAACCAACGACCTATCCGTGTTCGTCAAGCTTAATGAGAGGAGGCTGTATATAGTGATCAAGACGGACGTAAAGACGGTTGCCAAGTCGCTCCGTCGCCAGCTGCTGCCTCTCGAAACACGTATCTGGTATCAGGTGAGTCGGCCTCGTCTTCTTGCGTCATGTTTCAGTGGGTATGGACATGAACGCACTGTCCGAACACTGCGCACTTGCACCTTGCGCGTGTCCGGAGTCTCTTTGTGCTTTTTGGGACAAAGCTGGCTTGCGACGCCGTGAAAGTGAACGGATGGACGGGCATCGGCTCTCAAACTCAGAGTAAGAGTTTGGCCGGTTCGGAAGGTAAGTTGTTTCTCCTTCGAGTGAGTATATTGTACGTACTTGTAATAGATAGCGGTAGCGGTAGTTTTTAATGACATAGATTTAGAGCACACGATGCAAGTGATATAGCGAGTATACGAATTATGCTGTGTTACTGACGAGGTATGCGTACATCATGAGATCGAGACGAACGACACGTTAGTTATGTCGATGGGAGGATTAAAGGTGGGTTATAGGTGGGTTAATGGTGGATTAACCATGGATTAACCCTCAAATCGGCGGCAAACAGTACTTGCGACACACCATCGAGCTCTATGCATGATGGATGCGAATGCGCGAAGTACAAACATGAAGTTATGTTACACGACAAACTTACTTGTGCTCGTCCGTATGAACTACTATGAAGCCTATTGTTGAGTAGCGTTACTTACATAAATAACGATGTCCCTGGGCATGTACATGCTCAAGACGTATACCATACTACTTTCCTACATTCTTGTACATTGCAACCTCCCTCGAACATCAAGGTCGTGAGATCTCGTTGGTATCAGGCCTACCTCAATACCCCAAACTCAACTTTACTGCCATCCGCATCGACCTACGTTATCTTCGGCCTTGTCAAAGGAGCCGCGCTCACAGATACGCGAAGTCCTACTGAAAACAATAGGGTTTCAAGCATCTGGGAGTACAGTTCTGGTGTTCGAGTGGCTTCAAGTTGGGTACACGGTATATGGGAGGTTGGAGGTCTGGTTACAGAGACGGATCGGAGTTCGGCATCGACGTCGATGATATTGAAGGTCGTATGTACTTACGGTAGAATCCTGGGAGAAAGAAACAGAGGCGATATCTTGAGAGCTTTTGCGAGAGATGAACTGCGAGAGACGGTTACAAGTGTATTCAGATCAGGATTTCAGCATCGATGTCGATAATATTAAAGGTTGTAATTACTTACAGAAGAATCCGGGATAAAGAGATAGAGGCGATATCTTGAGCACTTACGCAAGATACGAGAAGCCCGGGTTTGGTTACAGGGACGACTCGTAAGCCCATGTTCAGATCAGAAGTCTAGCCACTTGCTGCAAGTAACTACATCCTTTTACATTATCAGACACCAATGCAGAGGTGTTGGTAACGTCAAAGGTTGTATTTACTTTCAATAGGATCTTGGGATCAGGGGATAGAGACGATATCTTGGGAGCTTTGGCGAGAGACAAGAAGGGGTATCAGGGATCTTGGTACGAATGCGGCAGGTATTGCGCTAGTTTGTTGGAGCGTGAATTTGCATATGTACCGGGCACACAGCTTACGTGCGAGAACGGAGAACATGGTTATCAGCGCGATAATATCAAGAACGAGAATATGGAACGCACCATCGGTATAAACATACAATACGCCCTCTCTGTTCTCTCCCCGTCATACTGCACTCCTGTCCGAGTTATGGGTTATCGAAACGAGATTCGAGTCGACCTTGTGCTTGAATCATTTTGCGGAGGCTTCGCATACATCGAATGGACTTGCTGATAGCTAGACGATACAGATTTTGTGGCAGAGACGGCCCGGGGTCTGGAGTGTGTGTTCAGATCAGAATTTCAGCATCTACGTCTGGTATCGAAAGCTGTGAGTACTTACCGTAAAGTTCTGGGAGAAGAAACAGAAGTGTATCTTAAGACCTCGACGAGAGACGAATAGGTGTAGCGGTAATCTTGGTACGAATCCGACAGACATTAGGCTGTGTCCGGATCAGAATTTCAGCATCGACGTCGAAGGTATTGAAGATACTTACAGCAGAGTAGAGATATAGAGGCGATATCTTGAGAAGGTTTGCGAGAGATGAACGGTGGTAGCGGAAATCTTGGTACGTATGCTGAGGACATTACTCTGTATCTAGATCAGAAGTTCAGCGATACCGCGAAAGATATTAAAGGTAGTAGGTACTTACGGTATGATCATGAGAGAAAGAAACGGAAGCGATATCTTGAGAGCTTTTAAGGAGTAGCGGGAATCTTGGCACGTATGCGGGGGACACTGCGCTATGTTCAGCTCAGAATTTCAGCATCGACGTCGAAGGTATCAAAGTCGTAAGTACTTACAGTACTGGTATATCACTCAGAGAACGAGATATTGAAGAATCTGTTGCAAGAGACGAGAGCGGAATCTTGGTACGAATATTGAGGAGAATGTGTTCAGATCAGGATTTCAGCATCGACGTTGAAATATTAAAGGTTACTTACAGGAATGCCATGCCATGGGAGACGGAAAAAGAGTTGATATCTTGGGAACTGCTGCAGGAGAGAAGCGGAGTTAGCTGGAATCTTGGTATGCGGTGAACATTGTACTGTGTTTGGATCATAAGTTCAGCGTTGACATTGCAAGCATCGGAGCGAATAAGTACTTACGGTAGAGCAGATCCAGAGGCGATATCATGAAAACTGTTGCGCGAGACAAGCATTGGGGAATCTTAGTACGTATGCGGGGGACATTGCGCTGTGTTTAAAGCGGATGTTTAGCGTCGATATTGGTGGTATTAGAGACAGTATGCACTTACATTATACCCTAAGAGAACGATATACTGTGAAATCTGTTGCCATAAACAAGCAGAGATAGCGAGGATCTTGGTATGTGTGCGAAAGGAGTTGCACTGTGTTCAGATCAGAAGGTCAGCGTAGATGTCGAATGTGTAACTTGCAGGAGTCGTGGAAGATAGAAAGAGAGGCGGTATCTTGGGGAGTGAGCTTGCAAGGGGAGAGGGGGTAGCGGGAATCTTGGTAGGAGTGCAGCGGTGGACATTGCGCTAGTTTGTTGGAGGCCGATCTAATGACTATATGCGTGCACCAGCAACATACTTCATCTACGTAAAACGACGAAGCGGTCTGTTAGTGCAATGGCATCTGAAACAAGGAGTATATCACACACCATATGCACCATGTACAACGTATCTTCCATATCCTCTGGCCGCCTCAGTACTTCAATTCTAGCTTGACGAATAGGGCTCGCGCTTCCTGCGCGATCTTCTACCATAAGAGCCGGCATGCGTTTGGCACTGGGAGCTTGGGAAGGGTGTGTGAAAGCCTCATGTCTATCACAGATGGATGGACTGAGAGGTAAGTAGATTCCTAGCGGGTGAGCGGGAATGTTAGAAACTTAGCTTCGTGGTACAAGATCATAGTCACGTACCGAATCCAAGAGCTCCCGGTCAATGTTGTCTTTAATGGCACCTTCGGCAAGCTTCATTATCAAAGAATTAGGGTGAGTGCGAGAAGGAGGTACGCAGACAGGGACGACAAGGTCATGGTCGAAGCAAGAGAGAGACGATCCAGGAGTTTGGCCGCGATCATGTCGATCGAGGTTGGTCGATCGTCCCTGACCCTGAGATCAGACCTCAAGTCGTCACTTGGTCTTCACCACCTCTTGCGCCTGCACACTCACTATTACTTCATGCACCTTCCTCAATCTATCATTATCAGCCTTTTATAAGGCATTCACTTGTAGGGGCACCACTAGTGTATTCAGAGGTGCGTTTGTATAAGGTCCGCGAAAGCGATACTAACTCGGACGTCTTCAATCACAGCGAAGTCAACGATCGTCACTGACGGCACAACGCCTGCTCGCATTATCAAGAGATCAGGAAGCTCACTAGCTTGGGAATTGGGAGCACGAGAAGCTAATATACATAGGCTGGGTCTGGTGCTACAGGTGAGTGCTCGATGTAGTCAAAACTCATAAATCATTCGATCTCGCATTCGAACTTAGGTCTGTGCTACGGTGACTGCGCATAGGGTTCACAAGAAAGAACAAGGGCAAAGGTGGCATACGGTAATGTAATTTAAATTGCTCCTTTACTTGCTTGCTAGTATGCGCAGCGGTCGACTTCCGAGACACTCCTCCTCGCCGTCTCCTTCTGCATGTTTCACGAAGGCAGCACTCGCTGGCGATACACCGTGATACAAACAAGAAGGGGGAATGTCTTCAGTCAAGGAATGCTGGAATAAAACTATATCAGGTACGTCGTTACTGCCGCTATGAAGTCCCTGTCGTGCTGACCGCTTTCTCCCAGTGGACTCCCGGTCTGAATAGCCTGAGAGTGCTGATAACAACGTGCATTCTCGTTTGTTATGCGATGAGCTCTGCTCCAGATCTACTCATACAGTCTCCGTTACAGCAGGCATCAAGGAGCTTCACTATCACTCGGGCATTGGCAGACTATCCGGTTCCTTGACACAGTGGCCCTTGCGGAGAGATGGGTCAGTATTTGCGCATCAAGTTCACACGGCGGTATTGGGCATGTTACAGCACGTATAATCACACTTAACATGCCTGTTTTATTCGCTATCCCGTTCATTTAATCGAATACATTACGCCCTGAACATAGACGAGCCGAGTGCGAAGTTAAATAAACATACAAGTGCAATCAGCACTCTACACAGATTACACAAGTAAGAAGTGCGAAGGATCTCGTGTCCAGTAGCACTGCACGCATGTTATCGTACATAGAAGGCTCATAGTATTCGGTCTGCTTAGCACACTTGAGAATATGATACTCGGTCGGAGACTAGCAGCAAATACGAAGAACGAATATTCAATTATCACGGCTAGCTACTAACATGGGGAGGTGATTAAAGGGTACATGCAGCGCGAGTATACGTCCGCGCTTCCAAGGCAATGCAGCCTGGCGTAATCTAACCTTCAAATACGATAGAATCAGCAATTTGCTCACGGTTTATGGAGACAATAACGAACCTGATATTGCAAAGTGTCGGCATGCGAGGCGTTTGTGTGCCCTTGCAGAGCCCCGACATACGGGCGTAATCTCCCCGTAACCCGCTGGCGTGTCTGTCATAATAATAGCTGAATGAAAGGAGTCAGCATTCGTCATAATAAGGTAAAAAGCAATAACTCACTTGACACACAGGGGCATAATCTCTCCCTACAAAGCAAACATTCTCCTTCGCGAGATACAACGTACGAGCCTGGTCTCCCCGTCCCGAAGGTTCATGCAGAGGGTGAAAGGGGGGGGCTTCTATATGCGATACAATTGACGTCAGTAAGGGTCCGCTGTAACATAACGATACGAAGACTCACCGAACTTGTTGCAAAACGACGCGATGACATATTGCAGCGGTCTTCGACATGTCAGATACCTGCGTAAGTAAAAGTCAGCAGGCGTCGCGTCATAGATCAGAGGGCGAAAACATACCTGAAATGTACGACCATAATCTCCCCATGTGACAAGTCGTTCGGTCTCTGCGTGGTCCGGCGTACGAGCATAGTCTCCCCGTCCCGAAGGCTCATAGATTCCGGGAACGGGGGCTACCTATACGGATGATAAAGGGACGGTCAGCGTGGTTATATCATGTAAATGGACATGAGAACTTACGTGCAAGGGGACAAGGTGACGGGACGGCGGTCGAGGATGGAGGCTCTAAGGATGGAGGCTCTACTGTGATCATATGTCAGTCATGCACGGCAACCGAGTAGATAGCATACACTTACAGTCGCATGGTGAACGCATGAGTCGCACGGCTCTATGCGGACATGAAGGGGGACATCTGATGCGTTAACAAAGGGGAATCAGTACATGTGCGTGGCGGTAAACATATAGAACATAACATACCTTCGAGCGGTCGCATGACATGGCGTGGGCCAGATGGTAGGGCAGGAGGCGCGAGCGGGCGAGCAGATGAGGGAGGGAGTAAAAAGGGAGACGGGATGAGGGCGGGGAGTGAGAAGAGAAAATGGATGAGGGACCTCATCACATTCCGCTGCCCTTTTATACACCTCCTGACAGAAAGACGCCCTCGACGCGATGACACATCATCGAAGAGGTGGACCATGTGCAGAGGCGTGTTTACATTTCAGAGTTCTCGCTCGGATCCTCAAATCGTCGGCGGCCACCCCCAATCTTTTGCTGTGCCCGAGAGACGCGCTCGAACCCCAGTTCTGTGTCTTCCTTGTTCGCCGTTGCCTATACGCGTCAGGGATTTGGAACGACTCATATGATGGAAAGTGAGAGTCCCTTACCTTGGGTTTGAGACGCCACTCTTGAATGTCAGGCCGCTCTCTTATTTGACGTATCTTGAGCGCGATGCCTGCTTCCCGTAACCCAAGCCACAAGAGCATTGTCGTGGGATATGCTATGCAGTTGCAGCTTGCAGGGAAGCTTGCTGGAATGGGATGCTCCGTTCGGGGGGCCAGAATCAAAAGTCATGGACTGTGATGCGTCAGTAACGTGACCAGCGTGTTTAATGTGATTGAGTTCGTGTACACACGCCACCTGTGTGTTCCTCATGCTTCTTCGATGTTAGATCTACCGCTTAATGATAGATTACGAGTGGAAGAATCTCTGAAGATGATCAGTCAGGAATGTCAAAATAACGAAACTGCTACTCACCGAAATAAAACATATGTTTTTTGCGAGTGCACTCACAACTGTGAGTAACTCCTCTACGATACGAGGCAGCCATCGTTAGCACTGGCAGAGATCCGCAGAAGACGAGACTTACGATCCAGAATTGGGCCGAGTTTAACTCTCCGTCGACATGTTCGGTGGCATGTCTATCGGATATCGACCTCTCAATCTTCCGTAACTCGATACCGTGCCGCTGGGCCTGCATCCATGCGCGAATGAACTCTCTGCTTTGAATCGAGGGTACTCCGCGGCCGCCTTCCTGCGAATGACGCGCACTTCGACGAAGGAGTATGTAGCAGGAAAATAATTATCTGTTGATAACATGAGCAACCTGCATTGCGACTCTTTGTTCGAAGATGCTTCTAAGCGTGCACGTGAGCTTGTTTATAACCCAGATCTTGTATACGCATCTTGAATAATCATCGGAACTGTCTCTCGACGGCTGGGGGAATGGAAGCTGTCGATTCCTGCCTGGGTACCTCGCTGACGATGCATGGATCTCCTTCCTCCGAGTCAGAGCCTGTCAGCGGAGATGGTTCTTTGTTATCTTAAGTGCTTCAAGCGGCGGCATATGCACAACGCATTCCTGTTTTCAGTCTCACGTGAGCTTGTTGACTCGGACTCGGAAGTGATTGACAAGCTAATCACTTACGGACTGATTGTGGGTGACGCCGATCGTCGATATCACATATTCAGTACTCCCGAGTCAGTATGAAGTGTACCGCGAGCAATGCGAAGCCATGAACTTGCGGTGGCTGAGTGGGACACATGAGTCAGCATTCCATTAAAACCCGATTAGATAGTAGAGATTGCATCCAGGATCCTAGAGTACGAGACACGATCCTGAGTTGGTCTGAGAGTGATGTAGAGTTGCATACTAGCAGATGAAAGACAATGGACCTACATCGAAGGTAGGTTCCACTCGGAGATGGGAGGGTCGACGTATGATTAAATCTAATGCATGGTGTGTCAGTATTGAACATCATGCACGTCATGAGCGACCGTACCCTGAAAATTTGACCCTTGAGAAGCTTAAGACCTGGGCCCCGCGTTCTGACAGTGTCCGAGTCTTCATTTTCCTTTTCTGAGTCGTCATTGGTTATCACTCTACGCAGCCCGCCAGTCTCCTCTCCGAAATTCAAAGTGAATCTACGTCAGTCGAAGGCAACGCAATTATGGAAGCAAACCTCAGAATTGGAGACCTCGCCTTCGGTACCCTGCGAGATTCGTTGACATACATGAGTTCGGAGTAGACTGTTAGTGACATAATGGTATTTAATCTGATTGAGTTCACGCACCAATATTCCTCGTGCTTCTGACGAAGATCTCTCTTGCGCGGATTGATTACGATTCCGCTTTGGAGCCCCAAATTGGAACATCGGAGAGTGCTCGTGCTCCGCAAGAGATCTCCGACAAATACAACCTGTGCTCACACACTTTGCCATCGTATTTTTGTGTGTATTCTCGCTACTACTGTACTCTTCGAGGATCTATAGAGGCACAATCGTAACGTTAATACTGTGAAGCTTGCGTGTGTCAAAGTACGGCCCACCTGGTCTCATTAATGCAAGCCTCTTCCTCTTCGTTATGCGCATGTCAAATGGCCTGGCCCAGTACCAATCCACCGGGAGTGCGTTATTCTGGGCATAGGGTACGCCACTGGCCCACGCTGAATTGAGCGTCCTGCTGTTTGAATATCATGCGAACATTCCGGGATTACTGAGGTATACCATCGCGATGCGCATACATTTCTGGAGGTGCACGTGAGTTTGTTTACACTCCGGAACGTCCAAATACGTATACCGACCTTCCATGCATTCGAGGGTTATCAGAGCTGATGTTATATGGTTCAATGATCATGTACGGAACACACCTGGCTGTGTACCTTATTAATGACGTTCCCATCGGGTTCTCCAGAGTCTGGCAGTGGGAATGTTCTTGCTAGTCTTGCAAGCCTTCAACGAAACGCTTCAGAGCAGTCGTTTGCCTATTTCATGATTGCACGTGAGTTTGTTGAACTGATTTGAACTGATGGAGAATGGACTCACTTGCGAATGGTTAAACGAGATGATCGCCGGGATTGTGCACCATACGGCGTGCACTGTGCGATACCTTGTCGCCGCCGGTGCGGTGCAGGCTGCTCATCCGGTGCAGTCACGGTACCTGAATTTAATGATGCACTCGGTTTCTGAATCATGCGTGGTCAAGCTGAGCCCAAAAACATACCGTAGCAGTACCCAGCGAGAGGAATCGCTGTAATCTAATATCGACTTCGGCTTGCATGGCGCATGTCAGCTCACGATGGGCCACAATCAATATCTGTCAGTGTAAAATCCGTTGGCCACGCAGCTGAGGTTCCGCGTTATGATATCCCGCCATTGACACAAAAAGAGCTTCAAGTTGAAGGTGATTCTACCAAGGGGCTGGAACATCAGTGATTCAGTGTATCCAACAAATCGAGTGACCAAGGGAGAAGCTTCACCGTGGGATCCCAACGAGTAGTAAACGATCGAGTCCATGCGAGTGTAATCAGTGGATAATTTGATAGAGTTTGTGAGGCAGATGACGTCCTCAGATCACCGCTGATCGACCTGTTCTCGGTAAACAGGATCTTATTCGAGATGTGCGAGTTATCAACGTATAGAGTGAACTTTGAACTTAGAATGAGTGAAATGAGACAACATGCAAACAGCTTGGAAAGTTAACAACTCACTATATTTGCCCCCTTGTATTGAGCTCCAGACTCTGCGAGCTGGCATTGACCTTGGATTCGATCGCAGAATTAACATCTCATAATTCACACACACCAACACTGAGGCATGTCACGTACCAATAGTGGCCATCCACTGCCACGAACGAGGTTCTGGTGTAATGAATCAGCTGCCAACCAAAGCATTTTTAGGGTAACGGGGCTTGCTACGACACTCACTGCGAATCTGGACGGCACTCATCGTGTCCAATGTGTTATCCCCTGGTTCGGAGTGATCTGAAGCAGAGCTTCTCGATAAGCTGGTTTCACGGTTTTGGAAGGCCTCAAATGACGTACCCGCGTGAGCTATCTCGGCGCGAATTGAACTTGATGCAATGGAACGTACACAATTCAGAGAGGATCTTGGGCGTAATGCCCGTGATGGTTACTGACATTGAGGAAGTCTCACAATGCAGATACTGTCGGACGTGCCCCTACAGTACATTGATGGACTCGACACGGACAGCTGCTATGTGAGTGACTGGCGTATACCGGTAAAACATGAGCGTAACATATTTACAACACAAGGAAAGTATGGCAAAATGAGACATACTGTTCTGTACCGGATCTGAGTTGATTGATTGATTTGGAACCGACTTAGCAGCACGTGAGTCCGTTGAACAAAAAGAGAGTTTGCAATAATACTCACTGTCAGTGACGCAGGAACCCATCGACAGAAGAACCCAGCAAATGAGGCTTCGAAACTCGAACTGCTTCGTTACCTGTTATATGTGACGCAAGACGACACTTTCAATTATAGCGCGCAGGCTACCTGACTTGACGCATTTCGCATTCTCGTAATCAACATACTAATTGCATGCTATTTGGATCGCCATCATGTGCTCTGATATCTGGGGCCCGAAGCTTAGACGGAAGAGAAGTCGCCTGGAATCTCACCGTTCGTGAAGTCAACACAGTGCAGCCGGCGGCTGCACGCCCTACGTTCCGATACCCATCGAAACGAGCGCACCACATCCAGCGTGTGCGATGGCCGAGATATAGATGAGTCAAATACTGCCTATATCCGGACACTCACTAAATGGTCCGCGATGGCCGTTACCATATGAGAGTTGAGGTCCCCATATGCGGCGTTACGCGGACACCGGGCTGCGGTTGATAGAGTGAGTGTGCTGTCTACACGCAGTAAAACAAACACTCACTTGACTAGTCTTGAAATGACGGATGTAGGGCTAGATAAGAGATACGAAATCTTACTTCAACATCGGCTTGATACTGTAATGCTCCTAGCGTACCTCGAAGTCCGACTCGATGCGCATATAGCCGGCCTAAAGACTGTATACATTAACTTGACGAGGATCGCCGGGTGGCAATACTTCGAGCCAGTCAGATAGTAGCCACAGATCCAGTAGCCGTTGGTTATCAGTGGTGTTGAACCCGCTAAAGGATATGTATGTCGAATGACGAGGGGAGCTAGGACCACTCACCAAATCTTTGAACACTAACTCGGCGCAAGTTTGAATCTCAAGGTGGTCGACACTCCAGAAGTAGTTCTCACTGCAGAGGACACGTCAGCTTGATAATCCAATAAGTACGTACCAAGGGGTCGCATGTGGCTAGCAAATTCGTGCTCATGGCAGCGGTGGTTGGGGAAGGGCATCTGAGTTGCGGGCGGTGAGGCGCTGTTGAACTTTCCGACAACCTCCGTATTGTAATAAACATGCAGTGCACGTATTGAGAATATGCATATCGAGGATTGATTGGTTGGGCAGTACCACTGGGTGAGTCCAAGAGGTTGTTGCGGTGCGCATCGAGTAAGTAGGGGCGGGGACAGGTAATGTGTCTGGATTTGAGAAGACGACGTTGGTACACTAGAAAACAGCAGAGCAAAACCATGCAGGAAGTATGCAATGATACTACGAGACGATAAGCGTTGCAACGAGAAACCTCGTAGACTGAACTCACAAATTGTCAACACCTTTTAACCTGACCATCTCATCCACCTTCGCTACCTGGACCCTTACACTCGAATCCGTCCCACTTATAGTTGCGTTCGAGTACTTCCCATGAGTACGATGTCAATAGAGAATGGGTATCGTTTAATGTGCGAGAGCGGAGGTGGCAGAACGAGAAAGACGAACATTCGGCTGATCTCCGGAAACAGAATGATTGAGTTGGACGCCCGTGATCGTGACTTATCATGGCATCCTCGAGAACACAAACAATGTCATTGAGCCATCCCCAGCTTGAATAGCAGTCGAGGATGCTTAGGAACATATGCTAATATTATATGTACTATTCCTCATGCACTCGACAACATTATACACCTTCCTTTCACGCCCGGCTAAGCGTTGAATCAACTCGCGTTGCATTCGGGCTCTACGTCGATGAAATATATATCAGAAGTAACTTTAAACACCTACTTACCCACACTCGTGCATACATTGCGTTCCAATTAGTCAATATGAACAATGGATGAATACAGGAGCTAAATCCGAAGCGCATATATCTTATCAACGGCGGCAGCCATGCTGCGTGGAGCACTGTATGGACGGTAGATCATGCATCATGGGCGAGGGATATTGAACGAGTGGGAGATAATATTCGAGATATAGGACATGGTGGGTAAGGTTAGGGTGATGTACTTATACAGACCTCGAAAGGCCGTCGTTCAGCACGTGGTGGAACAAACGATGACAGAGTTTGTAGACTTACTCGATTGTTACTCAGTTGTTACTCTGTAAATTGGAGAACAGGTAATTTCAGTGTGCGATGCGCGGAAGCGCATATACAGGAGATGTCTCTGAAACCCAAGATTAGGGGCCCAGATTTCGTCGTCGTAACTCAAACGGGTGCCGGCACACATAACTATTTGAGGTACAGTGTCAGAAAACTCAGGATTGACACATACGGATATCTCACCTGCGCTTTCATGCGAACTCCGTATTTGGGTGCTCTGCGTTCTTCATTCCGAGTACTGCAGATACTAGAATTAATATGTGCGCACGCCGCGAAAGAGACGGCTCACTCTTAGAAATGATTGAGTTTAAAACACTCACAGCATACGCAAACGATCCGGGGTGTTAACACCCGACTCCGATAAGATGGAGGTGACGGGACCTAGCCCGGCACACTTGATATGACGCGCATTCGGTCTTGTTGACAGAATTCCCTGCACTGACGTGCAACCGCTCTCCGTCTAGAACACCAAAAGAGACGTGAATCAGTGAGGGAACTGCGAAATCACGGCTACGGCCGATGCCATGTGACAGTCAACGCACTTAGGTAGTAGCCCTGATGTATCACGCCGATGACAATCCTGAAATAAACTTGTTACAGATCCATATTTTCTGGGGCACAGAGTCGATGCAAGCCAGAACTCGCTATGTATAATCTGAGCACGAATATATGCAGGGTTAAATGATGCCACAGTAGAATTGTTTGACCGACTCACCGGTGTGGGCACTTGCAGGCATGATATCTCTGCGTCCCGAATCCCGATCCGTGCACGCATGGCACCATCCATCACTCTCAGATCTTGCCAAAGCTCTTCGCTGCCAGGCCTAGGTAAGTGGCTGTACCTGCAGTAAACGCATTTAAGATTTAACGCCACATAAAAACAGTCAACGAAGCGACTCACGTGCTGATCTGCTTCCATGCGCGGTGCTGTTCGGTTTGGTCTTGCATTTGCGTGAACTGGCAGTAATCGCGTTCACGGACTTCCCCAGAGCCGGCTGGTGGTCACTGGCGGCCAATCTCGCGACCTAAAACGATACGGCGCATCTGTTGTGTGAGTCCCGCTAGGTTTGATAGTCAAAACAAACGCAAAACATGAGTTACAGGCATTCAGTATTTGAAGAGACGATACGCACTAATCTTCGTTATGCCCAAAGTATTCCTCCTCATACGTGCGATCGTTCAATAGCACTGCCAGAAGGGTATTCTGAACAAAGCGGAAAGATACGCACATGGCAATGTATGACAGCCCGTGGAACGGTGCTCAACCCGTCAACGGCCTCGAGCTCCTGCGGGAAGGCAGCCTGAGCATGGTTCACGAAATAATTGAATCGCGTGCGGTGAAAAGGTTATTCATGTATAGAATTATCTGAGATTCCAACCTTTCATGAGTACATTGTGCGCGCTGCACTCCTTCGTTGGTTAGATTGAGGTCCGACTTGGAGTTCTTGATGGGTGTCGGGAGACGAACTGAGTTTGGTGGAGCAACATATGAGCGTCAAAGCTCTTACCTGCCTTTTTCGGAGGGGCGGCTGTCCATATTTGGGAGGATCTTATCTCTCGATCCGATCTGAACGTTATCTAATGGCGCATCCAGGTCAGTTTCTAATACTTTCTATCACTCTCGCTGCAAACCAAACCTACTAGGACTGTAAGTGTCAATGTGATGCACAAACCAAAGATACATCAGGTTCGGCTGACCTTGTCGCATTCTCCGGAGGTATGTGTTGTGTAATCACACCATCTCGAGCTCTGCCTCAAGCACAGAAAGTAGGGACAAGTAGGTATTGAGCAGAATCCACCGACGATGGTCTATCTTGCAGCCTTTTCTTTTGATGATGGCAACATGAGCTGGGAGAGTTCATTGATCATGCTTCGGTGAGTTTCGGTTCTTTGAATTAATTGGTAAGTATTGATTTTATCCACGTCAGCAATTAATCACAGTACGCATGACCTGATCTTAGAGACAGACCGTTCAAAAGCAGGGTGTCACTATCCGATGCTGGCCGAAGGCCATTCAATTCTGCTCACCAACTCAAATCAGCCTGCCAAGCTCAGGCTGGATCGGGCAGCTGAGGTGCAACCGGGTGAAAGGATGTCAACTGACAAATACTTAAAAAGTTTGAGGGGTTCTAGCAATTGCAGAGTTCGGGCCATGGATCAATGCGGTGGCCCAAAATCGAAGGGAAACTCAAAATTGGCTGTCTCCTTTTCGAACTGACAGTTTCGCCCTTTGACAACCTGGAGAGTTCACCGCAGTGCCATGGTTGGCATCAAATCCAGTGATTCTACTTATTGATGAGTTTGACGTAGATTAACTCCAATGACATTTTGAATTCTGCCTTTTGGTGTCTTCTCCGACAAGGTGCGTGATGTAGTGTACGGATTTTTGGAAAGGGTTTCACTGAAGCAGTGTTCATTAATGATACTATGGCCCTCACTGTTGTATGTTCAAAACATGAGTTTCATGTGATGTTCAGAGAATCACTCTTGGGACCATGAGACATGTAGATACACTAAGATCCACTCAGAACTCAATTTCATGGGTTTAGATTCAATCGGATTAAGTTTGTGAGCACTCAGAATGAAACCTCACGTCTGTCAAGGAAGGAATGTTCCAATCAAACCTACAAAAACGTCACGAGAGGATCCTCATGAGTCTGATAAAAAAAACTTGAAAGAACTCTAAGCTCGGGAAAGGGCGCCGAATCAACACTTTGTGTCGATCTGGCCCTCCTTCCCAAACCGAGAGTTATTTCGCCGCAAACCCTCATCCCCGTGGCCCCCTCCAAGGCTTGCTCTCGAACCCCCACCATCTTCGTCCCCGACGCGCGCAGCTCCCCGCTATCGCCATCATTGCCTGCCCACTGCCAGTTGGCATGGGCCATCCATTGGTGAGTATGCTTCTCTAGCTTGTGAGACCCGAGAGATCTTCTTTGCACTGGCGGTCGGAGACCGCTGTGCTAGCTGCGGGTGTGTTAGCCGTCGGCTTGCGCTTCTCGCAGGGGAGCAACGATGGGGCGAGCCCCATGAGGGGCTCGCGCGATAGTTATGCGTTTCGCGTCGTATTAGATGTTAACGAAAGATTACAGGGAATACGAGGCCCTCACCGAGCTATCTCACGCGTTGCGCGAGTGCATACACGTTGTATGCGCGATGACTCCTCGCGGTACGCATTTTAGCTACCTTGTATTGCGTTGAGCACCGAATATTGACGTGTTCGCGGTATATGGCAGGGATTATTCGTGCGTCGCTTGCGAAGCGCGTCCCCGTGGTCCCGGTGGTGACGCCAAGGGGCAGACGGCCCTCCTTCGAAGGTAGAAAATATATTCATTTTAAACGTGCATATACTTACATTTTGGTATCTAGCAGCTATTCAACCTAACGAGCGTGTTCCCGCCTTCGGAAACAATCCCGCTGCATATTTCGTAAGTCATGTTCATCACGGGTGATGGGAAAAAAGAGCATTTACTTACCATATCTTGTCACTTTTAAGGTCCCTCTACTATGACGTTTCCATGGAAATCGACGCCCAACGCCCAACGCCCGACGTTTGACTCCCGACGTTCAACGCCCGACACTCAACTCCCGACGTTGGCCTTCCGACGCATCACGCCCGACATTCTCTCCCGACGTCTGACTCCCGACGTTCCGCGCCCGACTCCCTACACATCACGCCCAACGTTCCAAGCTCAACGTTCCACGCCCGACTACCGACACCCGACTCCCTATGCCACTTGTCTGTCCCCTGGTGTCTAGCTGTGGCCACTCTCGGACAGTCCAGTACGCCTCGCTAGCGAGGGGTGCTGGTGTTTACCTTGTCACCTCGTCATCCCTCGCACTGACGTTGAAACGAAGGCCGCGATATTCTGAAGGCCAACGGCCTCAAGGTCGAGAAAATTTTCGCCCGACGCTTGACTCCCGATGTTCGACGATCGACGTTCGACGCTCGACTCCGAGCGATCGAACATCCACTCGCCTTCGCTAGCATACTCGCCGTCACTCCTCCGGATGGTCCTGCCACGCCGCCGCATTCGCTCATCATTCAACAACTCCGTCCCCACAGATCCCGCCCACCCCAGTTCGACCTTCGCACCGCACGCCATCGCCTCGACACGACGTATCAATTCCCCGCGAATCGCACCTTGGTGCGGTGCATGGGTGTGTCCTCTCCGTGCATTCTTCAGGCCGTCGCAGCTGCTGTGACAGGTGGTGGAGGTGGAGGGTGCTGCGCTGCCAGAGGGCACGGCTCGGTAAGCAACGATTTCAGTTGAATGAATCACCACGCACCTTCTAATTGTTGCTCTTTTAGCCCTCTAGAGTTCTGCATCGCCGTGCCTCCGTCGTCCAGCCCCTACATCCTCCCCCGCACCTTCGACACCGGATTTCGACGCCCGACGACCGAGGTACGTTCGTCGCACGACTTGCATTGAGTGCGTGACCTCATAGCTTGATAGGTCGTCCAGGGTCCCTCGTCCTCGCCCTACCAGTATGCCCAGCTGGATCTTCTTGCCTCAGGTCTTCGCTCCGACACGACGTATCGGGTTCCCGCGAGCAGCACCTTGGTGCTGTGAGCAGGTATCCCCCAGGGCGTCCTTCCAATGGCCGTAGCTGCTGGGCCGGGCGGTGGAGCACAGAGTGCTGCGTTGCTAGTGGGCATGACTCGGTAAGTAACGATATCAGTTAAATGGGTCACGACGCACCTTCTAACCGATGTTTTAGCCCTCGAGACTCCTATATCCCAAGGGCGCCGTCGTCAAGCCCTCTAATCCTCTCCCGCACCTTCGGCGCCATGATTCGACGCCCGACGACCAAGGTACGTCCCCCGCATATCTTCTAACTTGATGATGTGGCCTAAAGACTTGCTAGATCGTCTTCCAGGCTCCCCTGTCCTAGCCCAGCCCGTACACTCCAGTCAGACCTTCGCATCGCCTCGAGACGACGTATCGACGTCCCGCGAACCGCGGTGAGCGTGCACGTCCTCGCCTGGCGGTGTATCCCAACTATATCCCACCACCGCTTCGACACGACGTATCAACTTCCTGCGAACCGCACCTTGGTGCGGTCAGCGGTGTGTTCTTCAAGCGGTCGTGTGCCTTGTTGCGGGAGGTGGAGGTGCTGACGGTCAGGACTCCGTAAGCATCTATCTCAATCAAAGAACTTACGACGCACCACTAGCACTCCTTACCACCTCTCGTCCCCGTACATCCCTCCGCACCCTCGACTCCCTATCTCGACGTTCTCTCGCACACACCACACACGAACCGAAGCAGCCTTGCCGCCCCGCGACCGGTACCTTCCTCCCTGCGCCCGGTTCCATTCGTGCTTCTCGGAGGTCGAGCGTCACCTTTGACGGTATGGATCGTCTTCCCGCGAGCGGAGTCTCGTCGTCGTCTGGAGGGGAGGTGGATGGAGGTTCTGAGTTCGAGGTATGTCAGTTTGTGCGTGGACTCGAGGATATGATTACTCACCTGTGTTTCGCAGTTCTCGTGCCTCGCCTGTGTCGTACCCCCACCTCGTAGCCTCCTCTCGATCTTCTGGCCCTTATCGCCGCGTCTCCTTCGATATTTCGGCGTCCAACGTATGGAACGGCGTGTTCAAGGCGTGAGGGAGGTGCGTGCGTGCGAAGGTCGAGTGCGTTCTGTGGGGAGTTGGAGATGAGTAAGTCGTCGTTTGCGTGCTGTTAAAGCCGTACGCCTTCTGCTCGTGAGTTCTGATGTTCGTTGATGCTCGATTTGCGGCTAACTTGCGCGTTTTGACTTGCAGGCAGGTTGCGGGGTCTTGAAGAGACGGTTGCGGGGCTTGCGTGGGTGTTCTGGAGCGAGGTGAGTTGCACGGGCTTCGGTAGGGTCCAAAACGTCTTGCTGACCGCTTATCTCGACCAGTAGCGTGAGTTGACGACTTGTAGCGCGATTTGAGGACGTTTCTAGGCCTAACAACCACTGTAAGTCGTCTGCGAACTCGTAAAGATGCATGCAACTCACCAAAAGTGCCTTTTCAGGCAACTCTGCGACTCTGCCTCCTCCTCCGTACGTACGCCCTCTGCAACCCATTTCCCGACTTGACATATGCATTCGGCCAGAACATACACCTCGATCTAGCAAGAAAGCACGTGAGTTTACGAGCAGAGAAGCGTACAGTAGCTTGTGAGCACTGTACGTTTTCTTCTGCTCTAAATCTCTCCCTATCTAGCGTAATTATTCTGGTCTGTAATGTAACTCACCACCGGGGAACCCTGTCAGTTTGGTTTGACAATAAGCGCGCGTGAATTGAGACTTGTAAGTGAGCGACGTGAGGTGAGCCAGGTGAGACTCTGAGTGAGTGGGCGTGAGTGAGAGACGGTGGCCCAGGCGGAGATGGGATGGCATCAAGATGTCACCCGCAAAAGGAAGGCACGCGGTGAGGCGCACGTGCACCGCGTCTCTGCGCGTCCGCGTTCCAACTTTCGACTGCCTCTTTCGTCTCGACCAACGCTGACAATGCCGCCTTCACGACCCTCTCGCGCAAAAAAGGAGGTCGAGGAGTCAGCCCCGCTCTATGCAGACGACGACTCGGGCGGCGACACAGACCACGACGAGCAGCCGACTCCCAAACCGCAGCGCACGCTCTCCAAGAAACGCCTCAGCGATGTTTACGACACAAGTCTCAACATGGACTCGGGCAGACCGCCGCTCAAGTCTGTCAGTTTGAACGACGATGCTGCTGAGAAGCGGAGGAGGAGGAAGAGTGCAAAGGTGTCGCTCATGGAGGAGGGCGAGGCAGGACCCTCGGGGGAAGGAGCTGCTGAACAGGACCCCGCACGACCGACGGCCCATGGGAGGCAGAAGCAGCTGCCTGCAGTCGAGGAGGCACCAAGAATACAGGTTTCCCTGGACGTGATGAACTCGAATTTCGAAGAGTGGATGAAGATGGCTACCGACAATGTCAGTCTCACTACTATGAACATTATACTGAGCAGGTGCTAACTACGTTACAGAAAATCAACGCGAACAACTCGTGGAACGTCGCCCTCATCGACTACTTCCACGACATGTCCCTGCTCCGGAACAATGCCGACAACTCTATCAACTTCCAACGCGCCTCCTTCACTTTGGACGGGTGCGTCAAGATCTGGACGAGCCGTGTCGACAGCGTGGGCACCGAGACCGGCAAGCTCCTCAGTAACCTCGCGAACGAGGGACGCGTAGGCGAGGACGACGGTGACAACGATGAAGAGGGCGGCGAGGAGGGCGGGTCGCAGCAGAGCAAGAAGAAGAAGACGCATCGGCCTGCGAGTACATTGGCCAGGGACGCTGCGCAGTTACGGAGCAAGAAACTCGATCTAGGCTTTCGCGTGGACCCGCTGTTTAGGAAGACGTGTGCGGATTTCGACGAGGGTGGTGCGCAGGGGCTGCTCATGAACCATCTCAGCTTGGGTGTCGTGTCAGACGGGAGTCTACGAGTCGTGTTCGATGCGAGCGACTCGATAGCTAAAGACGGCGAAGAAGAGGACTCCCTGGAGGAGCCACCAGATGAGGTGAACCTCACCGAGATCAGGAGTAAGTGGCCGAGTTCATTTCATTCTAGCATTCCGTTAACTCAGACTTTACATTCCTTCCCAGAGAACTTCCTCCCGAACCTCGAGGACCTCGAAGACAAAGCCATCTGCCACTCCCTCGACGGCTTCTCATTCTCGAAAGACGCGTTCGCGATGGACGACCTCACCATGTTCCGCGACGACATTGCCGGAGTAGACACCTGGGACGACGACGACGGTAACGAGCCCGCTGGGTTCAACGACGACGGAGCTCTAGCGCAACCCATGGACGTCGACGGCGCCGTGGAAGACTTTTTCGTCGGCGACCAAGCGGTGCACGACGACTACGTCGACCAGCTCGATAGCCCCTCTGCCGGCTCGGAGCATGCTGAAGGACGCGAGGAGGGCGGTAGTGGAGGAGGAGGGGCACCGGTACCGTTCGACCCGCGTCGTGCTGGGCCGAACGAGAATGATCTGTTCGTTGCGCCTACGGAGGGCGATGGAGAGGGCGGGTTGATGTTTGATTATTTTGACCATTCGAAGATGAAGAATTGGGCGGGGCCTGAGCATTGGAAGTTGAGGAAGGTTGTGCGCAGACGTACGTGTTTTCCCTCTCGCATCTGGTGTTGTGCATTGACGACGAGTTGTTTCCTGGTGTAGCGGTAGACACCCAAGACGCAGCCCCCAAACGACGGGAGAAGAAAGAAGCGTTCAAGATCGACTTCCTCACTCCCTCGGACAAGTCCATCAAGGACATCGCCAAGGAGCTGTTCGCGCCTGTGACCAAGGGCGCAGGTATCACACTCCCTAACTCGCATACCACCTCGAGAAGGGGCAAGGGGAGGAAGGGGAAGGAGAGGGAGAGGGAGGATAAGAGATTTGATAATACGCTTCCGGATGATATGCACTTCTCGAGTCGGCAGCTTGTGACGCTGTTTTTGAAGCCCAAGTTCTCGGTACGTACAATGACAATGTTCGGTAGAGTGAAGTGCTGACGTTTTTGTTGGATGGATGCAGTTGAAGATGCGCGGACAGCGTGCACGTCTTGAAGACCGGGCTGACGGCGAGATCGACGAGAACTTCTGGGCGCAGGCTGCCGCGGACCAAGCTGCAGGACGCGCTGACGAAGACGACATCGACCAAAGTTCGTATCTCTTTCCTAGTACTCTAGCATCACTAACCAACCTCGCAGCGCAAGGCGGCGGAGCGATCCCCTTCAACACCCAATTCTTCCAAGACGACTACGACGACACCGGCGGATTCGACGACGACGGGGACATTGCCGGTGGTGATGCCGAGGCGGAGCAGGAATTGTTGAGCAGTGCGCAGGGCCCGACGAGGCGCGTACGGCCCGAGTTTGTGAATTACGCGAAGAGGGCGAAGAGGGTGGATGTGCGGAAGCTGAAGGAGAATATTTGGAGGGGGTTGGATATTGTTGTGCCTGAGGAGGGCGAGGAGGCTATGGAGACGGACGACCGATCCCCTACTGATCCCTCTGAGCCGCGCGTGTTTGAGAACGTCATTGGAGGACTGAAGAAGTCGTATCCGAGAGACAAGATGGAGGAGATCAGCACGAGTTTTTGTTTTATTTGCTTACTGCATTTGGCGAACGAACGGGGTCTCAAGCTGGAGAGTTCGGCGGATGGGGTCGAGCCGACGGAAGAGGAGGATGGGGAGAAGAAGATTGGGAATATTTGGGACCTTAAGGTGTGTGATGATCTGTGCTTGGGCTCTGCGACGACGAGATGGCTCATCCCACCCGCGATATAGGTTTATAGAGACCCGGACGCGACGCCGGCCGCGTAAGGGGATATCCCCTAGGCCTTTTTCTCTCACTTCCTTCTACATAACTTATCCAGCCCAGTCCAGACATCTATCCTCTATCCTTTCTCCTCCACTTCTTTTATCTTTTAGTCGTGTTCGTCGTGTGGTGTTGATATCTTGGTTTGTGCTGCTATTACTGGCCCAGTGAGAACGATTGTGTGTAGTGTATGTGTAGTATGGAGGAGATTCAATTACTTTACGAGTTACATAAATCAAATATTGTACTGTGCAGTCGTAGGTATCCTCGGTCGGAGGTCTCTTAGGATCTTGCGTGGACACGTGGAGCATCTGTGATTGCAGAACAGATCTTGATTCGGGGTACAAAGCTTGAACGTTGTCAAGTCGCTCGACGTTCGACTCGGATTGTACTTGCGCAAGGCCTACCGTCGATATGAATGATATCTTTATTCCAGGAGGAGGTCTTCGAATGCCAACTACGACTGCGTCTACACTAACATCTGATCAACAAGCTAACTCTTGACGATCTCGGTCAAGTTGCTTGCACGCAGCATCTTCAATGGCAGTTGATCAATGCGCAACCGCGATGCTGTCACGGTTTTGGTTGGTGATGTATATATGTTATTCTCTGTTATAAGTTCATGGTGCTGACATTGGATACTAGGTTTGTCATGTGATAGATCTTCCAGGAGAATAAGTACCTATCTCCTATGCTACTGGACCGATCGTTAACCTCTTTTCTTGTGACTCTATTCACGACAGATAAGTATGTGTACGGTAATGAAATTCGACGGAGGCTGAATTCGGCGTAAGCCACCGTCTCACGCTGTAACCCATTTTGCTGACTACGAACACGTCTATCACGAGCCCCTCGAGCCATTTCATACGATGATCGGTCGTTTCAATTTTGAAGCTTCAAACCACGGACTAACTGACTGCGCTAAAACATAGGTGTATGTATGTACCCAAGTCCTGCTGCCAATCTCGCTCTCATACTACATTCTTTTCAGCGTCGAAAATACTACAGCGCACTGGCAGGCTTTTCACAGGCACACAATGAGGACTCCACTCCCTCGTACTAGCCCTTACCGGATCGATCTTTTGAGGTTTGATGACTCGAGATGCACCATCGTCGCGTGTGGCCAACGCCTTTCATCATCAAAATCATCGTCATCGACAGTCGTATAAGACACGGATTTGTGACGTGCTCCTTTCGCTGCCAAATGCCCCCCCCCCCCGCCCCCAACTCCCAATTCATCTCTCCATTGTAGCTCACACTCGCTGAAATACTTTGCACACTGCCTTAAGCCGCCATGTCTTCCGATATCGCGACCCTGGAACAGACGTATGTTGCCCCGTCTTCAAGTTACTACGTACTCATGAAATATTCACTAAAATGTATAGGCTTATATCTAATTATGTCAATCTATCCGCTGAAGGCAAGTCTCATGTTCATCTATATTGATTGCAAGGCTCTTACTCCTTTCACCGCGGCTTGCCTTGCAGTTTTGTTTTTGTTCGATTGCGCAATCACTCTATCTCAAGAGGTAGACGTTATATGGAGACGAAAGTGGAATACAACGACTTGGCTGTATGCGCTCACACGCTACAGCGTAGTCATGGATATGATAATTCTTCTCCTGCCGACTTGGAATTTTGTGGTGAGCCGAGTTCAACAGACTCAACATTGCATGACGGTTGATCTTTGGGGTCATGTAGAGGTATGTTCCTGCGTCCCATGTACTCTGCACATGGAGGGCCTATCGTTTAAGTCCCACAACAGCTGCGAATTTATGTTGCGCATTGATCAGGCTCTCAGGTTAATGCAATATCTATGCCTTGCATGTGAGTCTTTTTGCCCTACATCATGAGTATACCATGAGCTTACTGACTCGCAAATTCTCGATGCAGGGTTCTCCGCACTACGAGTCTATGCACTACTGGATGGCAAATATATTGTGACGGCTTTAGTGCTATTGCTGAATGTTGTACCCTTCGCAACCAATATTGTGAGTACTAGAGTATCATGTATACATTGATGAGATGGATACACAGGTTCAAGTTCAACTATGCAACCAGCATTGTGGTCATTAATACTGAGGAATGCACGTCCTTTCCGGGAGGATCAAATGCTCTCAACCTATCGTAAGTTTCGATCTCGGCAATTGATAATTTTGACATCACTAGCTTTCCAGACGTCAGTGCACAGATTAGAAGCCTCACTCTCTGTATTAACAAAAAAAGATGCAACAGTTTCGTTGGCTACACGCATCTCCGTCATCATAGGTGATGTGCTTGTCTTAGCAGTCACCTGGACGAAGACAGCCCAGGCATATCAAGAGGCGCGCCGACTAAATATCAGGGCCCCTCTTGCAACAATGCTCTTTCGTGATGGTGCGATGAAAGAACTAATTGTTTTTCTATGGTTATTGATGAAGAGCCCCACAGGAACGATTTACTTTCTGTACGTGTTCCTAATTCGCCATATATCATTGTCAAAAGTCATATAATGCTCGTGTTTACAAGGATCCTCTTGGTCTTGAATGTTCTCCAGATGATTGAAACTAGCATGGTAAGTTTCTCGTATGCAGTGTATGTCAGTATAGTGATCGGTCATTCTTTCTCCCTGAGTACAGCCGGTTTTGCTCTCAATTGAGCTTATAGATCCCTTTTCTACCGTGTATGTCATCCTTCTATCATGCTCAGGGGCTCACTTATGAAATAAGTGTGCAGCGTACCACCGATGATTGTATGCCATTTCATCCTGAATCTGCGGCAAATTGAACCTGCTGGAAGCTCCTGGGTATCTGCCAACCAGTCACACAGCCTTCGCTTTGTTGGGAATATGGGACAGTCGTTGCAGTTTGGTGTCGAGGATGCGAACGGAGAAGGTGTACCTGGGGTCGAAGGTATTTCCGCCGAAGCCGGTGTATCTTCGTGGCCAGAAATCACCATCGATGCGGCCGAAAACCCGGAGGTGAATGAAGTGTATGCTAGACCCACCTACGACACAGTACACTGAACAAGTGAGTCCATACCTTTATCTGAGTCGCTTCAAGCTGGGAATCTTACAGCAGTGGTGTGAAAATCAAGCTGACCTCTCGCCTTACTGCATAGGACCATACATATGCAGACGTCTAAGTGGCGCGGATAAGCTGTCACATCGACATACAGCTGAGCTTAGCATCGGCGACAACTGCGAAGAAATCTCACAAGGATCTCGTACAATCCCTCCCTCTCCGAGTCTCTGAGTCCCTCGCTTCTGAACGTGAACCATGCGCTATGTTCCAATTATTTTATTCGTGCATTGTTATCTATGTATTATGAAAGTGCGTCTTGCTTTCTAGCGATAAGATCGTAGTTTATGGACTGGTTTGTTCACATTGAATCTGGACAACGGGCCAATGATCAACTATCTACACGCACAATGGCTACACTTCCGCACCGTCTCAAAAGCTATAGCCTACTTGTCAGTTTGATGCAGTGCTTGCATTCAATTCGGAGATCTGATTTCTCGGGGCCTCGAGCACTTGTTGTTGTCGCGTAAGTAGTACTTGCCTTTGTGTCTATTCCACCTGGGTAATTTAAAGGTATACTTGCACTTATACAATGTGGGTCCAAATGCCTGTCTTCTGACCGTCCTCAGGCTTCAGAAAAATTGGCAAAGGGGGCGGCAGATCGGCATCAACGGCACCTTGGCACTCTTCCTCCTCCTCCACTTTTCAGCGGCATCGTCGTTCAAACTGACAGACTTGAGCGCTCACTTAAGGGCTGTTTTTTCTCCTGGGTAGTAGGACGATAGCATAGGGACGTGTTAGGATTACCTTACCTTTTACTCAAAATTGTAGAGTTGTTGTGCTTGCAAAAATCAGTTTGTGTTTGTAGTTGTATAAGCGCCAGAATACAGAACCGGTGCAGACGGTAACAAATTGCTTATCGCAATGTAGTTCGACCAATTTCCCACACTTTGGGGACATGAACGTCACATCTCGCGACGCCCAAAACGCCAGCCCGCACAATAAAACGACTCTTCATTCTTCAGAGATCGTAATGGTCTGTGTCGCCGCCCGAGTCGTCGTCGGCGTAGAGCGGGGCTGACTCCTCAACCTCCTTTTTTGCGCGAGAGGCTCTGGAAGGCGGCATTGTCAGCGATCAAAGAGTTGGTCGAGACGAAAGAGGCAGTCGAACGCGGACGCGCGGGGACGCGGAGCACGTGATCCTCACCACGCGCCTTTTGCGGATGTCGTCTAATCTCGTATCCAAGCCATAAGTCGACATTTGTGATTGTCATACAAGCTGTGGACAGTGCGAGGGAAGGAGCTCATCTCACAAACTATACGAGACGCATCAGTTCAAGCCGACGACAGTGGGATGAGTTAACAGCGTCTATTTGGGGTTTATTGAAGGCCACATCCGGAGCCACGGTGTTGTCCAAGTCCTTTTGGTGTCCTTTATCAATTCTCCTTTACCACGGTGAGCAATAAAGTACGTATCTTGGCGCGAGTAAAGTATACTTCTCAGAGGTGAGCCAGTTCCGTGTCAAATGTTCCACGCACTGACCATTGCGTATAGAATCTTTCAGCTAACACGCTGACGTGTTAAGTATCTCTGTGACTGCTGGGATAGCGACAACTTATCAAAGCGATTGGAAGAGGCATCGCAAGTATCGCTACAAGTTGGAGCTATGTGATTAAGCGGATCCCCACGTTGAAAGAGAGAAAAAGGTTTGAGCGCATCCTCGAAGACGACAACGCGCAACTCCGAAACCTCTTGAAGCTGGCAGAAGTGGCAGCACGGGGTCAGGATCCAGTGAGATGGTTTGTGCCCCCAGACTCTCCAGAGTCTGCTGCGAGTACGCCACCAGAGACTATGCTTCACAAACTACATTTGTAGCATACTTTCTTTGGTGAGTTAGATTGGGTCTTATTTCAACTTTGCCCTTACTGCCCCACCATGTACTAATGCAACGTACGACGTTATGAGCTATGAGTGTTTACAGATGCGGCAGGTACCATAGTGTATCTTGATTCTGTCTATTCCACACAGGATTGATTCCTCCACCTGGGACTTGTACTTGCTAGCAGATTCGGACGATAAAGCTGTATTGAACATTGCTCAACGTTCGACTCGGACTGCAAGGCATACTGTCGATAGGAAAGACGTCTTTACTCAAGGAGAGATCTTCGAAGGGCAATTGCGACTGCATCATCAATATTTGACGTCAAGCGTGAGTACGATCTCAGTCAAGTCGCTTGCCCGCAACCTCTTCCGTGATGGTTAATCAATGCAACTGAAACACTACTTTAGGTTGGTTATATGTTAATGTTATTCTCTGTCATAAATTCAAGGCACTGACAATGGATCGATGGTGTAGCAGACCTTCCTATGCTGAAAGATAACGGAGAACGCACATCTCCTACGCTGCTACTTATCCTTGGTACGATCATTCACCTCTTCTCTTGATAATTCATTCACGACAAATCCGGGTACTGAATTCGACGTAAGTTGCCATCTTACGTCTCTAATCAATGTTGCCAACTACAAACATGCAGATCCTAACTCCCTTGAGTCATATTATGCCATGATCCGTTGTTGAACACGGCTCACGATGATATGTGATGATTGGTCGCCCTCAACTTCGAATTTGAATCTATGGTACCAACTTCCTGGGTGACACGCTTTTCCCAGACATACAATGTTCTTCACCAACTCGATCTCGAGGGGCGATAACTCGAGATGCATCATCTGCGCGTGTGGCCGAGGCTTTTCACCATCAGGATCATTGACAGTCGTATAAGACACGGAAGCGTGAGGTGTCCCTTTTCCTTGCTACCACTCCAATTTCCCTTCTCCCCATCACTAGCTTACCCTGACTAGAATAGATTATACGCCATTTAAAGCTGTCATGTCATCCGATATCACAACCGCGGAACAAGCGTACGCCACCCCAACTTCAAGTTGCTACGTACTCATGCGGTGTTCGCCATAATGTACAGACTCGATTTCAACAATATCTATCTATCCGCTATCGGCAAGTCTCATGTTCATCTATATTGATTTGCCAGGCTCTTACTCCTTTCACCGCGGCTTCCCTTGTAGTTTTGTTTTTGTTCGATTGCACAATCACGCTATCTCAAGAAATAGACGTCATATGGGCACGAAAATGGAATACAACAACTTGGCTGTATGCGATCATGCGCTACAGTTTAGCTGTCGATGTGATTGGCTGCGTCATGCCAGTCTGGACTTCTGAGGTGGGCGGAGTTCAACGACCTCAGCATTGAATAACGGCTGATCTTTGGGGTACTGTAGAGGTATGCGTTTACGTCCCATGGTCTCTCCGCAGCGAGAGCTGAAAGTTTGAATGCCCCATCAGCTGCAAGTTTATGGTGTACGTTGATCAGGCTGTCAAATTAATGCAATATCCATGTCTTGCGTGTAAGTGTTATTGCCCTACATCACGAGTATTCCATCAGCTTACTGACTCGCAAATTCTCGATGCAGGGTTCTCCGCACTACGAGTCTATGCACTACTGGACGGCAAATATTTTGTGACGGCTTTAGTGCTGTTGCTGAATGTCGTACCCTTTGCAGCGAATATTGTGAGTACCAGAGTATCTTGTAGACATGTGTAAGATTTATACGCAGGTTCAAGTTCAACTATGCAACCAGCATTGTGCTCTCTAATGGTGAGGAATGCACATCCCTTCCGGGAGGATCACATGCTCTCATACTATCGTAAGTTTCGATCTCGGCAATGGAATAATTTTGACATCACTCGCTGTCCAGACGTCAGTGCAAAGATTAGAAGTATTAGTCTGCGTATTTATACACAAGATGCAACAGTTTCGTTGGCTACACGCATCTCCGTCATCATAGGTGATGCGCTGGTCTTAGCAGTCACCTGGACGAAGACAGCACAGGCATACCGAGAGGCACGCCGAGTGAACATCAGGGCTCCTCTTGCAACCATGCTCTTTCGTGATGGTGCGATGAAATTACCAATCGCACTGTTTCTTTTCCAGTTACTGATGAAGAGCTTCACAGGGACGGTTTACTTCCTGTACGTGTTTCTAATTTGCCACATATTGTTCAAGTTTTCAAAGACTCATTCAATGCTCGTGACTACACAAGGATTCTTTTGGTCTTGAATATTTTCCAAATGATTGAGGACAACGTGGTATGTTTCTTGTGTGCGATGCATGCTAGTATAGTAATTGGCCCGCCTTTCTCTCCCGTACAGCCGGTTTTCCTCTCAATTGGCATGCTAGATTCCTTTTTCGTCATGTATGTCATCCTTCTATCATATTCATGAGCTCACTTACGAACTACGCATGCAGAGCACAACCGATGATCGTATGCCATTTCATCCTGAACCTGCGACAGATTAAACCTGCTGGAAGCTCCTGGGCATCTGCCAACCAGTCACGCAGCCTTCGCCTTGTTGGAAATATGGGACAGTCGCTGCAGTTTGGTGCTGAAAACGGAGAAGAGGAAGACATGCCTGAGGTTGAGGGTACCTCCGCTGAAGACGTGGAGGTGGATGAAGAGTATGTCAGACGCAACTACGATACCGAGTAAGTGAGTCTATACCCTGATCTGAGTCACTTAAAGCCGGGCATTCTAGAGCAGTGGCGTAAAAACCAAGCTGACCTCTTGCCTTACTGCTTAGGAGCCTACATATGTGGATGTCTGAGCGTCGCGGACTCTAGCCTGTCACATCGACGTTGAGCTGAACTTAGCATCGGCGACATCTGCGAAGAACATCCCTTCAAGGTTCCGTACAAACGCTCTCTCACAGAGACCCCGAGTTCCTCGCTTCCAAATATTAATGTGGATCATGCGCCATGTTCCATTATTTATTCCGAATTCGTGTGTGGTTATCTATGTATATGAAAGTGGGTTTTGCTTTGTAGCGATAAGACCGTAATTTATGACAGGAACTGGTTCGTTCACGTTGAGCCAACTGGTAACTTAGACATGTTTAAGAATGCAGGTTATGTGTTCTCAGTGCTGAAGCATTGAAGCGTTGAAGGAGGGAGAACGAGAGGAGATGAATTCATATCCGAACTGGCTGATCAAGCCGAACACAAGATGAGGAAATATTTCTCTTTCGCATCATCCCCAACGCAGCCCCCATTCTGCATTGTCTTCGCAGCCTTGTCTCATGTGACGGAGACGATCCCCGCGAGTTCACATATGGATCTTTTCATCATCACCATCGACGCAGCCCCCAATTCTGCATTTTCTTCGCAGCCTTATAACAGAAACAATCCCGCGAGTTCATCGACATCTTTTCATCACCACCATCAACGCAGCCCCCGTTCTGCATTTTCTTCGCAGCCTTATAGTCTCCATGTACGTCTCATATCCACCCACTGGCACCCCGAGTGAGTGGTCCATCGTAGGAGGGAGCCAACGATGTGCAGCGGGGGAGAAGTGGTCGCCAGTGACTCGACTGGACGTGATACTTAGTAGGCGCGGGAGTGGGGGTGGTTCGATGTCGGTAACCTGGTTCATGACGCGTGATGTTGCGCTGGGTTCGTCCTCGGAAGGCAGAGGTGGTCGTTCTAGAGATGCGTCGGAGAAGCGAGCCAGAGATGATGTCACCGAGGACGCAGGCCCAGTTTGCTAGCACGAAAGTCGCACGTAGTTTCCAGATGAGATGTCATTGAGAGGGAGTAACTCCTCGTTGAATGTACGAGCCTGCCCCGGAGATCCAGTGAGAAACCGAGGGGTGAAGGTAGGAGAAATCCCAGAGAGGGCGACGAGACATAGCGCCTCCTGAATGACTTCAGTCACCAGCATGAATCGCAAACCAACCAGATCACTCACCGTCAATTGCACGAGGTGAGACGTGTTTCGGATAGAAGAGACGTAAGGTGTTGATCGAGTACGGGGCGGAGGGCGCCCACGACAGACGATGAGCAGCAGGGGGACGGCGGCGACGACGAGGGACAAAGGCTAGAGAGACATACGGTAGAGCGGATAGACTGTATACGCCAGAGATGTTGACTCATTGTGACTTGCAGGCGTAAGAGGCGTCCTTCGAGAGGAGGCAGGTGGTGGAAGAGAGGAAAGAGCGGCGAGGGTTGACTTGCGACGGCGAGAGGGGCTTTATAGAAATTCAACCACCACCACGGCTGACATAACTCAGACAAGCCAATCAAACCGTCAGCCACGTTCGCCCTCGACGATCGACGTGTTGTTTGGCATTGGTCTAGATTGAAACGGGGCAGCTGCACAACGCGAAGTCAGCTCAGCCGCGGAGAGAACCTCTTTTCGCGCACGCACCAGTTTACTGCCATATTGACTCCTCTTCGTTATATACAGCTGCACCCCGAGTCCAAGTAGCCACCTTCAACGATTAGAAAGTGTGCCCAGCACGGAACGTCTCATTGACATGTAGAGAGTTCCGTAGGGTCAAGTGCGGTGTGCCTGAAGTGAATATGACAACGTATGTTAATATGGATCGTCACGACGAGGTGGCTTGCTACGCAATGTCATGCGCGATGTCAGTGCTATGCATGCATGGTGGGACTGTACAGAAAATAAAACCAGGATATATCCGATCACCACTTGAATGCTGCGGCCTTGGGCGTGAAAGCATCAGAGCGCGAACGCGTCGAACGCGGCCATATGCCAATAGCGCAAAGATAAGTAGCAAAACGGTTACCACAGAAGTTGCATATAGTAGAGGTCGTCGACATATATCACCAGGACTACTTATCTTAGCTAGATGTTCTCAAAACTACGAAAACGAAGGGGTTGTGCTGCCACGTGTCGGAAAAATTTTTAGCGCCTCACGAGGAATCCCGTTGCCTCCTGATGTCTCGTGGCAGATGCCAGATCAGGAGGCATGTCGGGAGGAACGATTTGATCGTGATGCTATCCGGATATGGGGGAGTCATCAACCGGAGGCTTCTCGTGAACGTCTTATCTAGGGAAGCAGCCACTTTATCTAGACGCCTCCGGAGGGCAGGCCATCCCCGAGGTGCCTCGAGAGGCGGCCTGCGCCTCCAGATACCTCCCGATGTACAGATCTCAAGGTAACATATCTCCTTTCATTATCTTCCTTACTTACTTATCTTCCTTACTTACTTACCTATTATCGGTCTTCTACTTTTACTTGCACACTTCGTTTACTGTACTACTTACTGCGCTTTATATTGTCGCTTACCTTTACTGTTATTATATTGTACTTCACGTTCTTATCTGACTTACTCTTACATGTTTATCTTGTATTGATCACACTACTGTTATCATTATTACATTCAACTTATGCTACTTCAGGCTTACCAATTTATTGCCTTTTTAGAAGGGGACCACTGGGGGATTCGAACCCCCGCCTTATAGTGCTTACCTGCTTACGCGCGCTACTATAGAGTGCTATACCACCTAGTCCATAGTGGCGACATATACCAGTATACTTCTATAAATATATACGGTACCTTAGCGCCTCCGGAGGCCAGCTTCATCATAGTATCTTTCGTTTGCACATGGCTCCCGCGTAAATACTAGATGTTATTTGTGCTCAAATGATATGAAACGATGCAATGATGAGAGTATAGTACATTTATCACGTATTACGAGCAGAACGACGAGTAGAAACTTGACCAACATCCCCATCATCCTTCTCCTTGCCCTTCTTCTTCGCTGCGGCTGCCTTTGTCCGCGTGGTTTTCTTTGCAGGAGGTGCAGGAGGAGGCTGTTCCTCCTCCACAGGCAAGGGTCCGGGTCCAGGGGGCTGCAACGGCTCGAGATCTGCGGCTGGGACGGAAGGGGGAGTAGCAATGCGAGAGGGCCCGGCACTAGAAGGCCCTCGCGAGAGGGGGACGGTGGGGGAGGCGACAGCGGCCGTTGCGGACGGAGATGGGGACGGGGAAGACGAAGCTCTCGAGGGCAGCTGTACTAGTGTAAATGATATCGATTTTTATAAGTATTTATTATGGAGTAAAATCATGTACTTACGAAGATCTGAGGGAATAATGTCACCGAAGTTAGCAACAGCACGCATGTTGCGTTCTGTTATTGCCAACATAGCCCCTTGATCAGCGGTGGTGTGCGCGACAGTTGACGGATGAACTCCGCGAAAGGCAACAGCTGATATTGCGCCGACGATCTGTTGCATCCCAGGAAGATGCCAACTTTCGTGAAACAGGCGTCGAAGCCGTTTGTATTCACCGTCCCAGTCGTACTTATCGGCATCCGGATCGCTGCCTTGGATGGGACCGCTTTCCTTTTGGTCAAATTCCGGCTCACCGGAGACATGAAACCGATACTGTAACGTGTTGTGTTAGTAGATAGAAATTTGTGTAATGTGATATGGACTTACAATAGTGAACATGGCTGCCAGGCTAGCCGGAGTGATCCCTTCTTTGTCGATGCCCCACTTGGCCCCGTTGCTCCGAGAATCGATCCTTGTGCTTGTAATAGATGTCTTCCCAAACAAGCCCGCTCGGAAATACTTGTTAAAGGTGAGAATTTACGAATAAACAGTGCTAGGGAATCAATCACGTACATATCCTATGGCAGGAATATAGAATATAAGCCTGTCTGTGCCCGGCATGCTCAAATCTATGCCTTCAGGATAGTATGCAGGCGGTGCGTGGTCAGTGCTTCTCCCACGAAGCATCCTCAGAAGAGGATCCTTGCGTCGAGATTCTGCTGTTCCGACCACACTTGGCCTGCTGGCCAGCGCGGTGATGACGAGAGGAAGGGCGGATAGAGTGTTGCCCACGAGTCTGGATTTCTGATCTATCGCCTTGTACTTAACCTGCAGACAGATATAGAATGTAAGAACAAATGATAACATTAGAAGATGACACACGTACCGCGGGACCGAACCATTTCTCTCGCCCGATGAGAGTTGAGAGATCGATGGCGGAGGGCTGCTTCTTGAAGAAATCAAACAGCTCGGCCGCTGCAGCCCTCTCTTCTGAGGCACGGCTGTCGTATCGCACCGTCGGGTTTTTCCAATCAATAACGGGCGCGGCTAGATTAAGGAAGTATCGTTCTTTCATAAATAAATCGATTTGGACGGCGGCCTTGCGGGAAGCTGTCTCGATGTTGTCCTTGTGCTTCTGAAAGGCGGGCGGAATGACGTCGTCCTTTGGCTTGGTCGTGGCAGTCTCGAGTTCCGCAAGCAACTTCGCGTTCTCAATCTTCAGCTTCTTGACGGACACGCGTAATTCGCCATTCTGGACTTGAAGCTCGCGGCAGGTCTGTTAAAATCACTGTAAGTACTGTCCCTGTCCAAAATAAAATGGAGAGTATCTTACTCTCTTATAATCATGTATATCTGCTCGGTCGCCGAGAGGGACAACAGGCGGAGGCAGATCGTCTCGAAGTCCTAGGAGGAGGAACTGACGAGAGAGTTCCTCCTCTTGATCTGCCCCGTCGATGATACTTCGACCGTCAGAGTCAAACTCACCGTCGTCGAATTCTCCTGTGTCGGCCATTTTGGAAGAGGGGGAGAGCTCTATCTGTGAGTCAGACGTCTCACCTTGAGCTTTAAAAGGACGGCAAGGCTTTCTTTTCTGTAGAGCTACGAGGGTAAAATTATCGAAGTCAGCAGACTTGTCCGCGGTAGCAGTAAACGACCCAGAACGTACCATCGCAAATAACTCGGGCATAGAGAACTCCTCTCGAATGCTTCCTGACATCTTACCTAGTACCGCGAAGTCTTGCGAGAGCCAATCGATCACTACAAGTCGGTACATATAGTGTGATATCAGCAAACGCGCAGAAAAGGGGTATTCATACTTAGGGCATTTTTCTCGCTCTTTCGACTTCTCCTGAGCCTTCTTCGCTGTGGTGTGAGTTTCTCTTCTTATCTGCCTAGCACATGCATGTGTGTCGCGCTTCTGCCGTATAGAAAAGACTGAAGCTGATGGAGAACCGAACATGAGAAGAGTAAACAATACAAATCCATTCTCTACGCACCTCACCATGAGCCTATCGCAAAGTCAATGCGTACACGTTATCGATGGCCAGAAGATCTATGTGGGTAAGTAGTTAGTCTGCGTAGTGATTCAGAAGAGGATCAGCTCACCAATTCTGGTTAGAATCTCCGGAGGTTCAAACATTATCAGGCTGAAGATCAGGATTTCAGCATCGGTATAGAGATATCAATGATATATAGAGTACTTACAATTCATTCGGATGCCTGTTACATGAGCAACGCAGTTCCACGGGGCCCGACAGAACCCCGGCCAGTACATCTTCATGCTGCCAAATACCGCATAGGGACTTGGTCACTTGATCTAAGCGAAAAAAAATGTCCAAGGTTAGCATGTATTCACTAGAGACGAGGGCCTCGAGGGGAAAAGGAGAAAGTTAGAGTACGCACCAGTAATACAAGATACAAATTTTGAATTTGTACTCGCGAAGGGGGCCACCGGGCACTAGAATCGATTTGGCGGTGATAATTGATGGGAGACTTGAGGCGGAGTGGAGGACAATAGGGGGCAGCGTAGGTCGATGTAGATAGTAGTACAGCTGAGTTTGGGGTATTGAGATAAGGCTGAGGAGAGCGAGATAGAGCGGGAGGTGTTTCTGAGTTGACATTGTTGGAAGCATAGGGTTGCCAGCAGGTCCTTTGAGATATAGCGTGTATTCTTTGTTGGTACGGTGTCGGACAGCAGGTAATGAGACGACTGAGTGGGGATTTGGAAACAGAGACAGAGAGCGTTCAGGTCAGAATTCAGCATCGACGTCAAAAAGGTCCTGTTTTCAGATCAGAACTTTAGCATTGACATCGAGGATCCTAGAAGTAGTATATGCTTACCGTACTAGTATGTTCCTAAGAGTCCAGAATTTTGTGCAGGCGTTGAGAAACGAGGCAAAGAGAAACGTGCAATACCTATGATGAAAGACACAACAATAGTCGGTGATCGTACCTTGCGTAATCATCAATAAACCACGGTCAATATTGCGATTCTTCTACCAAAATGAGTCGGTGCTATTCGTGCTATACATGGTCAAAGTCTCAGTCTTATCTGTGTAGCCATGTCGCGGTCAGGAAAGAGGTCAATGCAACGGAGAAACATATCTTCATCCAGCGTGTCGATTACCAGACGGTTCCCCGGTCTGCTTGCGTCCACAACCACCAAGGCACCCCTTGTAACGGCTCGCAGTGGGACGATGATTGAATCCACGCGACGTCGTTCCTTCAAGCGGCAGAGCCCAAGATCGCGGTCGATAATTCGTCTCGCACCGCTGAGCTGAAGCGAAGTGTCGAAGGGGTGGATCAAGGCTAATGCGCACGTTGCACCCTTGAACTTGTAGGTGAACGCGTACACTAACTCTCCGAATAGCGTGCGGTTCCCGTGGTTGAAGATGACGGCGTCGTGGCGAGTTGCACCGTGGAATGAAGGCGAACAGCGAAGGATGTCTTGCACCTCGCGCCAGGTTACCTTTGACTCGTAGTCGACTCGCAGTAACTGATACTGCAATACCTGTAGATATTGTGTTAACAGAGATATCTAAAGTAAACACTAACGTACCTGATCTGTAGCATGGACCTCAATGTTCCTTCTGTCGAAGGGCTCGGTCGTTTGAAGGCGATCGCCTTCTTCTTCTCGGCCTACCAGGTCACGGACACATGTGATCAGTTTCTTTCGAAAGTCGTGGAACGCCTCGTCTTCGACCTGAGACAAAGCGAGTGCTGCAATCGTGGTTGGGGACTTGTTGGGAGAGCCTAGATAGACGTTATTGAATTGCATAATTTCCTTGGCCTTACCCTTCTTCATTTGCTGTTCTGCAGTCTTTTGAGACTTGAGGTATTCGTCGCGAGCATCAACGTTCCCGCGTATATCGCAAAGGACCATCGAATAGTCGTCAAGACGAGCCAGCTGCAATCAAGGTCAAAGACAGGTACAACCGATAAGTTCTGCATGAACGCACCTGAGACTCCACGTTCTTGAAGTTTGTTTGCATTAGATAGGCTTTGCGAAGCGGTCCATGAAGCTTCTCCGACGACTTTGTGTCCATATTCGCCATGACGCCCTTTAGCCGGATATCACGGGATGCGTGCAAATGTGAGTGCATCTTGATTATGCCGTCCCAGTCTTTATCAATAGCCACCCCTTTGCTCGTTACAGCGGGGTTCTCAGTGTATTCCTGCGAGACAATTTTGTGAGGCTCTTAACTTCATGTAATAGTTGAGATTCTACGTACCTGTAATCGTGATCCGAACTGTTGGATAGTGTCGTCGTAGTCCTTGAGAGTGTCTTCCGTGTGCACTGAGAGCGCGACGAAAGTGTCGCACTCGATATACTTCCGGAGTGCTTTGAGAAGATTATACCCGCTTGAATGGGCCGGGAAAATGCTATAGCAGCACTGGATGATTATCTAGGCGATAGAACAGTATGTCAGAGAGCTCAGGATGCGACAATGAAGGTAATCAAATTATTACCTTCGATAAATCTGCCCATTTTGCCCCATCATTGAAGTCGTTACCGGTGAGCGACTTGAAGTGTGTTAGGCCTGGCCAGGAAGGAACAGCGTTGATACTATGTAATTACTCAGTATGAAAATTTTGTATCATCAGGTACTTACGAGTTATCAACGAAAGCCTGCTGCTCGCGTTTCATTTCGTCGATGATTAGTAGCAAAATCCGTAAGAGGTGGAGGAAGAGGCCGAGGAGGTACGCATGGAGGCGATCAAATGAGATGGCTTTGTAAATATTTGTTCGCATTACGCCCCACATCGCATTCTGTTATAATGATATATTAGCCAGTACACGTTGAATGATACTTGTCTGACGCATACTTCGACCGCACGTAAGCCAAGAATCTTGAGTTTTACCTCTTTTACTCCCTTCCCCTCGATTTTCTCGACGAGCTCTTGTGCGATGTCCACATGGCGTTCTGGGTAAGTCGTTTTCAAGTCCGAGAGCTCTCCTTCCGGTACAACACACACCGGACAAGGACGAAGCCCACGGAGGCCACGGGTAAGGGCGAAGAAGCATCTGTAGTGGGTAATGAGAATTGGTGTATATCTGTGTGTGAAAGTTCTTACTGCTCTTCGTAGTCGGCCGTTATAATGTGGATGAATGGGAACAGCGTGCGAAGCTGATTATCACCGCATCTAAGCTTATATCCGGTGCGTGAGTGGATGGCTACTTCTTCCAGAAGCACTTTGAACGACTCGTGGTACACGGCATGCTTCCAGTCGATGTAGTTCTTCTTTCCTTTCTCAGAGGCCTCGTCCTTGATCTGCAAAAAACGAGTTACATGATTGAATAGTGACGGAGAAACCAGGAAACATACTACTGGAACAAGACCGACAATACGCCCACCTCCTGGGCCGAGACTATTCCGGACTGCTGAGTCCAAGTTTGAGAGGCGAACGACGATCGGATGACCTTGTTGCGATCCGAACGTCGAAAGCTTGTCCTTGTCGGCCCATACAATCAGGCCGAGAGGTTTCCCTTCTTCATCCGTGTCCGTAATATGTGTCTGCGTTGATTAGATAGATGTACAATTTGTGATAAATGACTACTCACCTGAACATCCCAAAACATGTCGGCAGTCCATGGCTCCTCGATGTATCTTACCCATCTCGTGCCATCGTATTTGTATAGGCGTTGAGCATCCCAATGGAAGTAAGGGACGAGCTTCGGGTCTTGGACCTGCCCCTCAATCCATCCCCAAAGTGGGCGGTGCTGAAACTGGAACTCCTCCTTCACGCCTTTGTACTCTGCAGCCACAGTAGACACCGAAAACTACAACAGATTCCATTCCATCTAAGTAATACAACAAGTAGATAACTATTTACACACCGTGGGGTAGAACTGAGCGGCGTGTTCCCACGCGCGCTGCACATCTGCGTATGAAGAAAAAGATAACTCGGCCTCCCCCGAACGAACCTTGTTGATGAGCTTCAGCAGTCGCTCCGTCAACGCATGGCTCATGCGAGCCTCGTGGATAATTTCCGCAAGCTCGAAATCTTCACGAGTCTCGAACGGCGTCCAAGGCTCTTCCATCGTCGCAGCGAAGCCAGAGGTGGGGCGTTGTTGGCGATATTCATCGAATGGGTAAATGACGGTCTTGTGTATTGACTTGGGGTGGTATTCAACGCGAATATCGTCAATGCCCGGGGTGTTTGAGATATTCGGTGGAGGGATTGAGGTCGAAGCAACGCGTTGGGGGGGTGTTGGGGGGGTGTTGGGGGCCCTTGGGGGTGGACTCAGAAGGGGTGGGCTCGGAGGACGTGAACTCGGAGGGGCCTGCTGGGCCTGCTCCTCTTCGACAGAGGGAACCACTGGCTCAGTATCTGGATAGTTGAATAACGTACATGTTAATATATTCGATATGCACATGTAACTTAAACTTACCCTGAAGCGACGAAGAGGCGAGCTGAGAGAGAGGCTGCTCCTCAGGTGTGACAACATTTTGAGGTCCTACTACGTACCAGCATTATATAAGACTTTAAATCTTGGAAGAGGAAAGCCTTACCGGCAGGGCCATCATGCGCGGAGGGGTATGGACTGGCCACGGCCACAGCGCGCTGTCTTCGTTCTAGATACGAGTATTAGTACGAAATATACTGAACGAACGAAGGGGAACTCACTTCTTGACCGCTCAGCCTTCCTTACATCCGCTGCACGCCTTTCCGCCTGCAATGCAGCCCACTCGTCGTCCTGATCCTTCTTCTTCTGGCAAGCACTGAAGTGCCTGGCAAATCCCCGGTTGCCGCATGTTTTCCCGCATATATTGCAGTCCGTGGTCAAACTGGAGGTATAGCGCTCGGAGGGGTATTCTGACGAAGCCATGGTTCACAACTGGGAAGGAATTGGGGCAGAGGGAAAGGACCTGAGTGCGAGTGAGGCCGAAGTCGAACATGAACAAGTTTAAGTGGTTTAGCAAACTAACCCCGAGGCATCCGGAGAGTTCCCGCTGATAATCAAAGCATCTAGATGATCATTATTGCTACGACATGCATCTAGATCTAGGTACAGTGATCACGATCATTGTTAAGTTCTCCCGTTGTCTTATCGCCGCCACCACTTCCCTCCGGATGCAACCGGTGATCTCTGCGGAGGCAATGTCGGGGCGCTGGCATCCGGAGGCGCTTTTTATTTTTCCGACACGGTACAGACGGGCGTCTGCACTGCAGAAACAGGCGCTGGTGAAAGACATCGGTGAACCCCCTTTAGTCAATGTATGCTCGCTTCGCTCGCAATAAGTACCCTGAAGAGATGGTGAAGAACGCAGGGCATGGGTACCGAATGTTGGATTGCTGAAGCGTTAGATGAGATGGAGGCAGGTGCGAAGATCTAGAGTCATCCCAGCCTACTTATGTGCTCTTATACCACGTGGGATAGTAGTATAACCCTGACCATGATCGCAGTGATCTCACCTTGGCCACTCAACTTGAAAGTACTTACTCAACCTGCTTTTGCTTGCAACAACACTGACTTTAATCTTTCAAGGAACCGAGGATCAGTGTTTTGAATAAATATGGACGATCTCAGAGACCGCTTTGTCATCGTTGTCCTAGACATCCACTTTCCGAGCCACCACCGCCTCCGAACAAGTACACCAAGCACATAAGTCTGTATCGCTAGCATCTTTCTTTAACGCTGTCTAATTTTCTACTCACCATACCAATGGCACCTCAGGAACGCTACCATGTCTTCTCCTTACCTTCTACACTACTCGACACCTTGCTCTATTCTGGGGTACAAGGTTTATGAGAGGCCGGTCATCATATCAGCCTACCTTGGTCCCGCGGACGTTCCTTGGACAGGCTTCACAAGATGAACTCATTCGCCTGTCTTCCCCGCCGCCACCTTATTGCACGGGCGTGCAACATCTGACCGCCCTGGGTGACGTCTTTGTCAACGTTGACGAGCAGCGGACGCATTTCCGTTCAGACCTAGCATCGTTACAATATCAAGATGCGCGTTGCAGGGTCAAACACCGTCTCAGAGGCGCAATTCGGTCAGCGTACCTTGACGATCTCGGTCAAGTTGCTTGCTCGCAGCATCTTCAGTGACGGTCAATCAATGCAACTGAGATGCTGTTTTGGGTTGGTGATGTATACCTGTTATTCTCTGTTGTAAGTTCAACTTCATGGTGCTGACTCGGACATTGGATACTAGGTTCGTCAGGTGACAGAGAGCCCTCAGGAGAACACCCACTATCTCTATGCTGCTTGTACGATCATCCACCTCTTTTCCTGAGAATTTATTCACGACAGATATACGTACGGTAATGAAATTCGACGGAGGCTGAATTCGACGTAAGTTACAATCTTACGCTTCTACACAATTTTGCTAACTACGAACATGCCGATCATGGCCCCTTTGCCATATCATGTCACGACCGTTTGTTTAACTCGACCAAGTATGATGATAGGTCGCCCTTAACTTTGAAGCTTGGAACCATGATACTAACTTCCTTCGCGATAGGCTTTTCACGGACGTACATTGCTCCAATCTCTCAGACTACAGTAGCCCTCACCGGATCTATGTTTTGAGGTTTGATGACTTGAGATGCACCATATTCGCGTGTGGCCGAGGCTTTCCATCATCAGAATCATCGACAGTCGTATAAGATACGGAAGGGCGAGGTGTCCCTTTTCCTTGTTATCAACCCGACGTCTTCTCTCCATCGCTAGCTTACCCCTGCTGAAATAGTCTGGACGCTCTTCAAAGCTGTTATGTCTTCCGATATCACAACCGTGGAACAAGCGTACGTTGTCCCGACTTCAAGCTGCTGCATACTCATGCAAGATTAACCAAAATGTACAGGCTCGCATCCACTTACTGCATTCTATCCGCCAACGGCAAGTCTCATGTCTACCTATATTGATTTACCCGGTTCTTACTGTTTTCACCGCGGCTTCCCTTGCAGTTTTGTTTTTGTTCGATTGCGTAATCACTCTATCTCAAGAGGTAGACGTCATATGGAGACGAACGTGGAATGCAACGACTTGGCTGTATGCATTCACGCGCTACGGCTTAGTTATGGATATGATTGCTATCCTCCTGCCGGTCTGGAATCATGTGGTGAGCCGAGTTCAACAGTCTTGGTGTCGCATGAACGTTAATCTTTGGAGTACCATAGAGGTATTCTCTCACAGCTCATGAGCTCTACACATCAAGAGCCTGAAGTTTGAGTGTCCCAATAGCTGCGAAGTCGGCATCTACGTTGATCAGGCTCTCAGGTTAACACAATATCTATGTCTTGCATGTGGGTACTATTGCCCTATGACACGAGTATATCACGAGCTTGCTGACTCGCGGATTATCGATACAGGGTTCTCCGCACTACGAGTCTATGCACTACTGGATGGCCAATATCTTGTGACGGCTTTAGTGCTATTGCTGAATGTTGTACCCTTCGCAACAAATATTGTGAGTATTATAGTATCATGTAGACATTGGTGAGATGGATACACAGGCTCAAGTTCAACTGTGCAACCAGCGTTATAATCTTCAATACTGAGGAATGCACGGCCGTTCCGGGAGTATCGAATGATCTCTTACTGTCGTAAGTTTCGGTCTCGGCAATGGAACTGCATTCTAAAATCACTCATTTTCCAGATGTCAGTGTACACATTAAAAGTATTAGTCTCCGTATTTATACACAGGATGCAACAGTATCGTTGGCTACACGCATCTCCGTCATCATAGGTGATGTGCTAGTCTTAGCAGTCACCTGGACGAAGATAGCACAGACATATCAAGAGGCGCGACGACTAAACATCAAGGCTCCTCTTGTGACAATGCTCTTTCGAGATGGTGAGATGAAAGGACTAATCGTACTATTTCCTCTTCAATGTCTTACTGATGAAGAGCTTTACAGGAACGATTTACTTCCTGTATGTGGTCCTGACTCACCATATATTGTTGCCAAAGAGGTATATAATGCTCGTGACTACACAAGGATCCGTTTGATCTTGAACATTCTCGGAATGATTGAAGATAACGTAGTGAGTTTCTCGTATACAATGCATGCCAGTATAGAGACTGACTATTCTTTCCCCCTGAGTAAAGCCGGTTTTTTTCTCAATTGACTTTATACTTCCCTTTTTAACCAAGTATGTCATCCTTTTATCATGCTCATTGTCCCACTTACGAACCACGCATGCAGTGTACCACCAATGATTGTATGTCATTTCATCCTGAACCTGCGGCAAATTGAACCTGCTGGAAGCTCCTGGGCATCTGCCAACCAGTCACATAGCCTTCGATTTGTTGGAAATATGGGACAGTCGCTGCATTTTGGTGTTGAGGATGCGAACGGAGAAGAGGAAGATGTGCCTGGGGTCGAAGGTCTTTCTGCAGAAGACGAGGCTGTCTCTTCGTGGCCAGACATCACCGTCTAGGCAGCTGAAAACCCGGAGGTGAACGAGTATTTCAGACCCAACTATGCTATCCAGAAAGTGAGTCCATACCCTTATCTGAGTAGCGTCAAGCCGGGAATTTTACAGCAGTGGTGTGAACGGAGGCTGACCCCTCGCCTTATTGCTTAGGAGCTTACGTATGTGGATGTCTAGGTGACGCGATAGGCTGTCACATCAACGTCGAGCTGAGCTTACCATCGGTGCCAGTACAATCCCTCCCTCTCCGAGTCTCTGAGTCCCTCCGAGTCGCTTCCGAGCGTGAATCATACGCTGTGTTCCAATATTTATTCGTTTATCGTTATTTATGTGTTACGAAGTGCGTTTTGCTTTGTAGTGATAAGGCCGTAATTTATGGACTGGTTCGTTGAGGCTGGACAACGGGACGATGCCAAATGAATCATCTACACACCCAATGACCACACTTCTGCACCGTCTCAAATACATTCGCTAAAACAGCCTTGGCTCGCAACGTACGATGTAATACGCTCCGAAATATCCTGGTATTTTCCCGGACACATAGGCTGGCGGAGAGACCGGAACTGGGGTTGTATCGTTCTAGTATAGTCATGGTCTGAATGCAAAGAAACCATATGTATTGAAGGCAGAGGAGTAGCGGCGATATCTACCAGTGTTTTCTCTTCTATAATGGAACCGTCATAGTACGGTAAGAAATAGTTCGCGCTACATAGTCGGGCAAATTGGAAGTGAGCGGCCTGGCCATGGAAATTACCATAAGTGGAAAGATGTGTCAGCACGTAGAACGCATTGGAACCCTAGAGTCAAGACGCTGCACTACATCGCTCTCTGCTCTTGACCACCACCATCTGGGCTTTCCGTGATTATGGACTCTGCCTCGACTTCTGCAGCTGCTCTCAAAGAGGAGATAGCTCGTCTCACAGGTACGTTTTTGTGTTTTGAAGGTGAAGTTGAAAGGTGGATTCAGGGTTTGTGGTACCCATATCTCGCGACCCTGGCATCCACCATCTCACCTTCGCACTTTCAAGTAATAGTAGTTCACTGAACATTTTGCAACCGCAGGAGCAATCAATCGTCATAAAACTACAGGACCTCCAGCAAGATACGCACCTTATCAACCAGGCCGACCGCGCAACAACGTCTATGTCAACCCGAACTACAAACCACCAAGCAAGCCTCAACCTCAAGCCCATCAAGCCACTGCAAGCACCCCTAAGCCTCCGCCTTCAAGACCAGCAAGTTCAACAGGAACCCGCGATGTAGTTATCGGAGGAGTCGCCTTCGAGTCCTCTGGTCGTTCGCTTGTTCGCAAAGACTGTACGGTCTCAGCTTCCCCCACAATTCTCGGAATTAGATACTCTTTTTATGACCATGTTTATTCTACTTTTATAGTGGCTGCATCGATGCCGAAGCCCCCTCCGACCAGGCCCCCGCCCCAAGGAAGCTCTTTTGCAGGATCAAAAGCCGCCGCCATCGTCCACTCCAACCGACCGTTCAAGCCCAGAAATCCTCGTCGTGGACGCCCAGGAAACCGGAACATGACACTGGTGAATTCTGTCAGACCTCCAGGGTGCGTTGCTGGCTCTTCATACGGTACTGGTATCACTGACATCTTCCCGTTCAAGTCGCCGTCGTAGGAAGTACGTCGACAAGCCGTGCCCTCGTTTCACCACAACAGGTTCGTAAACCATCACTGTACTCTACTATGTACTCGCTCATTTTACGTCTTTCCCAGGGGCATGCACTCGAGGTCTGACATGTCCATACACTCATGATCCCTCCAAGATTGCCATCTGCTGGCCCTTCCTCCAAGGTACCTGCCCTCACACCGCAACCACCTGTGCCCTCTCACACGATCCAACACCCCAACGGACACCCCTCTGCGTGCACTTCGCCAACGCCGGTCGATGTACGCGGAGCAATTGCCCGTTTCCCCACGTCCGTGTTGGTCCCCGTGAAGGCGTCTGTCGTGACTTTGCTGTGCTTGGCTACTGCGAGAAGGGACTCGACTGCGAGCACCAGCATGTGCGCGAGTGTCCCGACTTTGCGGAGAAGGGGGTTTGCACTACGAAAGGTTGCAAGCTTCCTCATGTCATTCGCGCGAATCGGAACCGGCCTAAGGGGGATGCGGTACCCTCGACTGCATCTACCGCGTCCGAGACTGGTACTCGTGAAACTGGGACGACCGAGTCTACGGTTCAACTGTATGCAGAAGATGCTCAGCTCGGTGATGAGTATATTTCTCTGACATTCCATGAGAGTGAAAGTGAAGAGGAGGAGGATGAAGAAGATGAGGAAGAGGAACAAGGAGAGGAGGAGGCCACCGCTCCTTCCGATGATATCGTTCCAGAAGTAGATAACTAGCCGAATGTACCAAGATTGTCTGTGGATCTATACCTATCAATGAACACTTTTTGCATGTACCTGTGTCTTCTTGTGCAGTCGCATGATTTCCGGTGGAGAATTAACAGCAATCCTTAAGAATACAGAATCATACATAGTCATGGCTCATGGTGGGGATGCCATATGATTGCTCTTATGTGGTGCGTATGACAGTGAATGCGAGAAGAAAGCATGGAACAAAACGAACGACCAGACGAACACCCTAAGCCTCCGTGATCTCGCGCAACCGACGGACGGTACTAAAGGCGATGATCAGCTTGATAACTCACACAGGTGCGTGCTTTGAACATACCTCCGTACGGTTGCAGCAGCAGTGGTGGTGACAGTCCATGCACCGCCGGCCACTACCTTCTGGCAAGCCTTGCACTTCCAGATGCCGACTGCCTGACGCTTCACGGAGTCCTGTGTAAAAGAATTTCGCAGTTAGCTTAACGGCGCAAAGCTTGTAGATTGAATGTGTCTTGCCTTGCCGCAGAAAGTGCAAGTGTATCGCGCGTGCTGCGTGATCTCCATCTACAAGCAACGGTTCAGTTTTCACAGACTTTAAGTAGAATGTACAGGTAAACGCACCTTTTTGACCTGCTTACGGAGCGAGGCACCGTAACGCTACAAAGTCAAACGTCCCAGTCAGCCTATATGTCCACAACATAGTACCCCCATATCCAAGCCCCAAATCCCCTCTCTGCCACAACATCCCTCCCAGTCTCTACACCCACGAAGACGAGATACTCACAGTACCGTACTTTCCGGTAACGCCAACCTTGCGTGTTCGTTTTGTCTACAGCCATAAATCGTACGGTCAGCACTTCAGCATAGGTGAAAGGTAGGGAGACAATGCTGACCATGTTGAGGGTGGTCTTGGGGTCGTTGGCGGCGGCGATGTGCTAGACTTCTCCTTCAGCGACTGGCGCGTGATGGGACGCTTGCCGAATCGGGTCAACTGTACAGTTGATCAAGCCACCTTGGCTGATGTAAGCAGGGGCGCTTCGTTAAACTACTTGATCGGGCAAGTCTTGATATTCAACGCCTGGCCACACTCCCGGCTTGCGGGCTTCGGTTCCAAAGTAGTTTGACGATCAAAATCGTCCCCGAATCAATTTTATATTTGTTACTTAATCTTAAGTGGGGGTTAAATCTATGCGCCCAGAAAGCGAGACCGGTAATGCCGTCAGACTTACCATGAATAATAAAGGAAACTGGCTCTGAGAAGCATCGATTTCTACATTCGATTGGATTCTAAGTTGTGGATTCTAAGTTGTGCAGATATCGTCACAATGTAGTGTGTACAGACACAAGATATTCCCATCCCTATAGTGTCACGGAGATGGACCATCGCGCGCGTACATATTTTAGCACAAAATCTGTATATTCCAAACCTCCAAGACCAGCTACATTCGGTATCCTTACCCAAACTCTTTACACAATGTCCGTGATAGTATGCACCCTCATCTGAAACCAAAATCGACCAAATGCCCTACGCTAAGAACTCCTCCTTCAAGATCTTGATAGTGTCCTCCGGCTTAGTCACAGAGTGCCCGATAGTGCGAGGATCCTCGTAGATCTCATGATCGTTACCGCCCTGTAAACAGTGGTAAGCTATGGCGATAAAGCGTACAGATAAAGATGTTTTGCCTTGTATGTCTTGTCTCCGAAGAAATGGATCTCCTCAAATTTCTCGTCCGCGACATGGTTGAGGCAGTAGGTCTTGTCCCAGCCGTTCGGGAAGACGTCGAACGAGATCTTTCCGCCGATAGAGTAGGTGAGACCGTAGTCCGGGAACTTCTCCTTCAAAACCTTGATGAACGTTTCTCGGACGTGGGTTTTCTGAAGGTAGAAGGGATGTCAGCTATGTGATATTGCACAGATCGCTTGCTGTAGCTGACCTTGTCGTAATGCTCAAACTCGTCACGTTCTGCAATACTAAGGGGAACAATTACCAATTAGTTACTCAGCTATACTAAGAATGCGGGGCAAGGACTAACGTAGCATTCCTTCCGATCGGGCTAACGTTGATCATTCCATTACGGAACTCGATGAATGTTCCTCTGTGATATGAGCATTAGCTGCCTGAAATATCATATTGAATACCGCACATACCGCTTGATTGGAATATCCAAGTCCGCGATGTAATGCAGAATGAAGTTCGCGAGGGGTTTGTATCTCTCCTCTCCCAGGAACTTGATGAACGACTCGGAGGGCAGAGGCTGACCAAGCTTGTACGCCGTCAAACCATTCTCCGAGAAGAAATAATCGAACTCATTCACAGCTGCATGATAAAGCGCTCAATGGTAGCTTACGATGCAGATGTACTGGAATATGGACATACCGACTGCACCGTGTACCGAAAGCTGCTCGGAGACCTTGACATAGTCCGATCCGCCTACAACACCGACGACGTACTTCTTGCGCAGTGTGCGGAGAGTAGCGATCATCTCGGGGGATGCTGACTATCATCTTCCTCAGTCTCGTAGAGCCGTTCATCTAAGTGATATACAGACCTGACGGGCAGGCGTGAGCGTGCCATCGACGTCGAACAGTATGAGCTTCTTGTTTGGACGGTCAGCGAAGGCTTGAGAAACCATGATGGAGCGTAGTTGTCTCTTGAAGTAATCGACAAGGAAGTACTAGCCTGTGGTAGGAGGTGAAGGGTCAACGAACACGAGACGAGGAGATGAGTGCTTTAGGATGGCTAAGATCATCGTGCTTCAAGTACAAACGCGAGCGTGTTGGCGCCCGTGCCGTGCACTAGGATACACGTGTATCGGGCGCGGTCGCCACTGCCCTCTGCTGCGTGCCACGACGACCAATGCTTGTGTCTTCAACAAGGTAACTACGGAAAACGTGTCATGACGAGGAGAGAAGCGAGGCACGTATTTATCTTGCTCGCTTAGCTTCGAAACTAATTTAATGTTCATAAGGCGCCACGTTTGTAGTAGTAACGGAAGTTACGAAACTATGATGCGATTAAAGTATAGAAATGTTCCTTCAAGTTCATGAATTATGGAATACCACCGGTGGAAACGAGCTGCCAAAGCTACTAACTCTGTCACTGGCTGGGGAGACAATGGATGCAACTGGACAACGTTGCGATTACTAGACCATGTTACCGATGGACCCAATTATGTCTCCCATCTTACGAAGTGGCTCAAACGACGGTATTTAATGAATGGCGACAGCACAAAAAACTGTTACAACGACTGGGGATGTCCGCCGCATTTTGAAGAGGTACCCCTGTGGTAGGCCGGCGCCATTTGCTCTGCAACTTGAATTGACACCGTCTTGTAATGTGGTGAGTGACCCGAGTTCTGAAGTTTCATGGTCATCGGCTGATATTTGCTCTGTAGTCGTAGCTCCCAACACGTCACAAATCGTGCGCTCCATTGTATCGGCATCTGATGACCTGTGGCCAATTCGTTATATACGACTTTCATCTTCTACCGCCTGCGCCGCATCCAGATGTAGTAAGTTTCACTCGCTATACTCTCGGTGCCGGTCGGGGTCGCCTCTTTCCTGTTCATGAATTTAGGTTCGGCATTGCAGTGGTATGCCGTGTGGCCATCTCTGACACTAAACGTGCAATAAGACGGTATGCCCGGGTTGACATTTGGCTCCGAGTGGGCGACATGTTCCAAATCGAAAGGCCGCACTCCAGCGTGTAGCTCGTTGGAAGCGAGTCCCACCCATAGATGTGATCCTTGGGCCCTGCATACGAGGGGATGCGATACTAGTCCATGCTATCGAGTCAGTATCCGCCCGAGCGACCATATATATTGCTGGCGCACGCGTAAGGTGTCTTCCAGACTTCCTATTCTTTTCGCATTTCCTTCTCACTGCAACACGGTCGAAGCGTGCTTGAACCTCGCCTTCCTGGAGTGTTCTTTACTAAATCACGGTCCATGCCTTTTGCTTCCGACTCACACAAAGAGTATGTCATTCTGGCATTGCTGCGCGTTTTCTTACGCACTCTTGTTACCATAGGCTTATCAACAGCTATATCTCGATATCTGCGAGCGGTATGTGACCACTAATTGTCTTTTGTTGCTTAACGAACCACTCATTCATCCTTAGTATTATATCTGTTTGAGAGCTGCATCACTTTCCCTCAAGAGGTCAAAGTCGTGTGGAGCCGGAAATGGACTAGGGTCACCTGGCTTTATGTCTGCACTCGCTACACGACTCTGCTGTTGCAGATTCTAGTACTGGCTCCCAAACAAAGTTTTGAGGTATGCTCTCACTATTGACATCAAGATATTGCAAACAACACTCATAGCTCTTCTGTCCTTCAGAGGTATGGTGACCATCACTTGGTATGCAAATATTCTGACCAAGCAAATATATGTGCAGTTGTAAGGTCATAACACTGTTTATGGGTGCTCTACAGTTGGTGCAGCATGTGTGCTTTTCCCGTGAGTCCCAGGTCTTGCCCGTAAACTTAGTGTGCGGCCCTGATTACCGTCGCAGTATTTTCAGCTTCGAGGACCCACGCCTTGAGTGGCAACGTCCCCATCTCAGCGATAGTATTTCTGTTGAGCTTCGTACCATTCGTTACGAACATTGTGAGTTTTGTGACGGTTCCGTCACCGACGCCAAGCTCACGATAACGATAGTTTAATTATACGAGGGGCAAGTTGGTGACCAACGGTCATAACTGCTTGGCGGTTCCAGGGATGTCCAGGTCTCTTTATCTGCGGTATGATCATGACAATGTTTTCTGTAGCATCATGAATGCTCATAATCGTCTGTGTCTCTTAGATGTACGCATTCTACTAGTTATTACCCCAAGCTCATATTAACATCCACTAATGGACGTTGTAGTGTCGTTATTCACACGCTTTGCAGTCATCGCTTCGGATATCCTCGTGTTGGCTGTAACTTGGGCCAAAACTCTTCAGCTTTATAGAGAGGCTCGCCGACTGAGGATTGCCACTCCATTGACAACATTGCTTCTTCGCTACGGTAAAGTCACTAAAATTGCTTCTACTGCCCCCAGTCTCTTACGCAAATGACCAGGATCATTCTACTTTCTGTATGCTGATCTCATTCATGTCGAGGAATGACTTGTTTATCTGCTGTTGTACAGGGTTCTACTGGCTATCAATGTGCTGATGCCACTCTCCGATATGGTAAATATTTTGCGCGTGTAAACTACCCCACACAGCTCATATAGAATGCCCTGAAATTCTAGCCACGTTTCATCGAATTGGACTTTGCCAATCCATTTCTTCAAGGGTAAGTCGTCACTGCTTACAACTATTGCCCACTAACTCTCACGCAACCGACCTTCAGCTTAGTCCCAATCTTGATGTGTCGCTTCATACTCAACCTGCGGCAACTCAAACCAGCAGGGAGCTCGTTCATTGATGGCGGACAATCAGTCAGCCTACGATTTATGGGTAATATGGGCGAACCACTGCATTTTGGCGGTGAAGAGGATAACGGAGATCTCGACCACTGTTCGTCTTGTGTCGAGGGCTCTCCCGATGCAGCGGTGGATCTATTGACAGATGCTAATGTTGCTGGTAATGGACAACTATTTGCAGGGATGTCGGTGAGTCTGACATTCGTCGATTATACTCGACAAAGGCTGACAATGTACTACGTCAGTATTATGGTGTAGAATCAAATCACGATTGAACAATGTATGGAGAATTCGAAGCAACCCATGAATCATTAAATGTGATAGGACGGGCTTCCGTCGGGCATAGCTCCTTTCAAAAGGTTCAGTTTCGATTCGGATAACACAAATGACCATTATGCAGAACCCGACAATTCACAGTACTGACAAGAGGTTGAAACTCTTGTTGCTTCTGCTCTACATGCAATTCATCGACTTCGCATGCGCGGAAGTCAGCCTCTGACAGTCCAACACCGATCACAAGCGATATCCCGCCAGCCTACTGATAGCTGACATTGTCAGCAGAACCATGGACGTGAACGATATATAAGTCGCTGCCGAGCATGGTCAGTCCTTCGTCCGTTCTTTCTTCCTCCCCGCATCTTAGGTCGGGTTTCCTCTCCTCATTCACTTTCCCTCGCTTGTTTCTTTCCATCTATCTTCTTGTCTTACTTGCACCCTCGCTTCTCCCCCCATGCATCCTACACCTGGCTCTTGATGTCATACGGTCAAGCTCAGCGTGACATGACCTCTGATGAGTGCGTGTCCACCACCATCATTTACAACACTTGCTAACTCTTACCAGCAGTAGTGCAGGGTTACCAGCGATGCCTTCGATATGAGCCCTTAACAGGAGACACTTGATTGACCATGTATTTGGTGAGTAGTCATGTGCTGTCAGCCGTTCAACGTGGGACTCACACACTCGTTCAGTGGATTGTACCTTTTGCGGGTGAGCTGAGCTGCCAATCAGATCCCCGTCTGCATCCCTACATATCCATGCGTCATCTAAGCAACCTCCATGATCAAGCTCTCATCCTGTGGTGGAAGTACCAGTAGTACCCACGCAAAGCTGCAACGCCCTTTTACCAACACTACACTGCACCGATCCGATGACCACCCTCTCCACCTTCTCCACCCCTTCCACTCAACTTTCTTTCCAGGACGCTGGACGTCAGTAATGGACCACACCCAAAGTCTCCTCCCCAATCTTCAACTCACAAGACGAGGAGGCTTTCATGCACCCGACGCTCGCACATACGCATCGGGTGCCGAGGATTGTCAATGAGATCCTCTCTTTCTCAAGCCCAAACGGTCGCCTGAACAACGACCGCTCATCTGCGGCTGGCATGGTGCTCAGACCTGCCTTGTTCAACCTCACCTCCCTCAACCGCCGCAGGCCTCTCATCAATACATCCTATGCCTCAAGCTCGGTCCTCGCTGATCCTTGATACAAAAGACAGCGAGGCTTCACACACCCGACGCTCGCATCTGCAGTGGGTCCTCTCATGTTCAAGTCCGCATGGGCGCATGAACAACGGTCTCTCACCTGCGGCTGGCACGGTGCTCACACCTGCTTTGTTCAGCCTTCCCTCCCTCCCTCTCCCTCAACCGCTGCAGGCCTCTCGTCACTATCGATGCCTCTACGCAGCACGGCACAAGCCCACAGCTCTTCTGTGCCTCTCTCCTTTCGCTTTGGTTTCACATTCCCGAAAGTCTGGGCACCATCACAATACTCTCGAATCATAGGGATCCAGGTAGCGATAGACTAGTGTCGTTTCTCCTGGTTTCTCTCCGCTCTGTCGAGTATCTTAACACGCCTGCGGTGTTGAAGGCTCGTTAACGGAAAGGACGCTTGTCGTTTCTCTTTCTGTCTGTGTCGTGGTACTAATATTTATGGGGTGTGCGATAGGCTTGCCTGTCTGGTACCCACCGCTCTGACGGGTGGTATAACATGCCTTCGATGTTGCCTATGCCGATCCGTTAACGGAATGGACGCTTTGTTGTTTCTGCTTTCTATCTCTGTCGTAGCACTTATTACTTAATTATGGGGATTTCGATGGGCTTGCCTGTCTGGTCCCCTCCGCTCTGACGGGTGGCTTGACATGCTTTTGATGTCGCCTATGCCGACTCGTTAACGGAATGGACGCTGTTCGGTTATTGTTACGTAGTTGTAGCGTGTAGATATTGAACAGGATATATTTTGTCGTGATTTGCTTAGTAAAATTGGTCAGTGTGAACGACAGCAGCCATCCAACTCGGACAGGGAGATCTGAAGTTGTTGAGAACACTGCCCTACAGATACAATCCTCGCATAAAGAGCACATACACGACTTCGGATATTACTACGCTGTTAGTATTCTAAAAAGACATCGTGAGTCAATGTGATGGCACTATTCAACCTTCCACCACTGTACCACGCGCAACACTCATCATCGCATCTGAAGAACGCCCCTGGTTCCCCATACAAGACCAACCCCTTGAGATCTCGTAGTTCATCTTGAGCAATGGTACTGAACTCGTCCTTCAGCTTGTCTTCAAGGTAGAGACCTTGAAGCGCGAAAGAGCGTAGTTGAGTGAAGCGACGACACAGCCAGCGAAATTGAGTCCAATCAAGAGCACGAATGTCTTCGGGACGATATTGACTGGCGTAAGCCGCGACATCAAATCGAAAGCTCAAGTGGCGAAGACGCTGAGCATCGAGAAGAGCGATAACTTTGATGCCAATGAGAAATCCCATGTGGAACAATTCCCGTGTTTTCTCTTCGGTAATGGCGAATCCTCTAGAATGCGCGAGCCACATACTCATCTCTAACCGGAAACCGTGAAGGGAGCGGCAAGCAGAGAGCCCTCTGCTAATTCTGCGTGCTACAATGTCGGGAACTACAGATAAGTGCACGTCAGAGTATGGAGAGATCATATAAATCGCCCAACGTACACTCCAATTTCATGCTATACGCTCCGTGGTCAAGGCGCTGAAAATAGGATATGTGTAATTCTTGCAACGCCCCACCAGCAGTATACAAGAATTCATCCACATGATCGCTAAGACCAGTGAATTTTCCGGGGATTCTGAGTCGAAGGCAGGTGAGATAATTGAGGAGATCCAGCCGACGTAGATTGAAGTAGTGCTGAGGATCAAATGTAGACGCGAACGAGCGTATTTGTGGGACCATTCCTTCGGCAGCGTAGAATTCCTCATGGTAACAACAACCTCCTATTTCTTCAAATTCTTCTATTGTCGAGAATAGAGACAACAGTTGGGTAGCCTGTCTACCACATTCGGTTGGCGAGCAGTCGATTGTCTCGCATGCACCACCAAGATAAATGAGTTCGTCGATTTTGCGCTCGCCGATGATGGGCTCCGACTCCGGATCATCCTGCTCTATCATGGAGCAGTGGAAGACGAGACATCGCAGGTTTGGCAATTCAGCGATAATTGAGGAAAGGGTACTGAAGGTCATGGTAACCTTAAGGAAATTGACTTCTTGAATCAGCCGAGTGATGGAGGGATTTTCCTGGAGAAAAGTCTTGAAGTTGGAGGCGGTTGGTTTGTTGTAGTGATCTACCCAGCTGCTTTCAGTTACTCGAATATAACGCATAGAATGTGGTAGAGAAATCCGATGCCAGCGACGGCACACAGAAGCACAAGAGAGCCAGTTGCGTTTCTCGTCGAATCCAGTGCTCCTTGCAGCAGTACCATGACGTGGGCCAGTTTCTCGTATGATAGTGTCCAATATCTCGTCTGGTACACGCGTAGTGTGGTCATAAAATTCAATATGACCATCCAGTGCCAGATCACTAGCTTCTTCCGACATGTTGCGCGCTGTGCAACCCGTAGGTGAACCAGCGACAGCCTGGGACTGCCAGTGACTGGCAGCAGATACTACTGTGTTCAAAGCTGTGTGATGAATCAGTATTAGTGACACCACTATAATCACAGCTAAACAAGTTTACTCAGTTCGCAGTTGATGAGTCTCGCAGTTCTGCGTCCAACTTCCAGCGTTAGGGGAGAGAGTAACTGTGGTCCACTTTCCGCAGCGAGCGCAGACAGAGTACGTAAGCATCGAGAGAGATAAGATAAGATAAGAGCTGATCGGAGCGATCGAAAGCTAATCATTGATCGATTATCGCGCAAGACGCACGTGCTGACGCGCCACACCGCCGCCAACTCACGGTGACCGGAGTCATCGGACGTGCTGATCGCTGTCCACCACATCCTCCAGACCTAGTTCATGCTACAGCGCATGATGACCACAGCGGCAGCACGGCCGTCGACTTCGACATTGTCCCTTACGACTCCCTTCACTCGCAAGTCACTCGAGGCTATCCGCACCGTCCTTGCTGAGACATACGGCGAAGTCAAACATGACTCTTCGGAGAAACACGCCGCGGTTCTCGTTCCTCTTTGCAACGTGAACGATAAACCAGGAATATTATTGGAAGTCAGAGGAAAGCTTAGGACTCATGGGGGAGAAGTGAGGTACGCAACCTTCATCGTAACGCCAGTTGCCCCATTGCCCCATCACTCAATGCTTCTGCAATATGCAGCTTTCCAGGAGGCAAGGTAGATGACGTGCGTTCAGGTTTCAGCATGAACCTCGAGGTTTGAGAAGCAAGGTTATTTGACGTTACGTATATGATAGACAGACGCCTCGACGTTGACAGCTGCCCTGAGAGAAACGGAAGAAGAGGTAGGGATCAACCCTGACCAAGTTGAGATACTTGGACGCTTTGGGCCTCCGCAAACATCGCTGAGTGGGTTACGGGTGTGGCCATACGTCGTAAGCAACCTCCCGCGCCTTCCCAACTGCGGAAGTATATTGACACGCATGTGTGATCCACAAGGGTTTCGTCCATTCACATCGACGTTCTACCCTGGCGCAATCATCCCCTGCAGAAAATGAAGATCCTGAGGCACCCCTACCATCTATAACATTGTCAAACCTCGTGCTATCGCAGAAGGAGGTTGCACAGGCATTTCATCTGCCGCTTAAGGAGGTTCGCTCCGCAACCCGACTTCATGAATACCTGTTTCGTGGCGGCACTCCGTATTTTGCTGTAGATGTCTCGGACATTATCACCAGGCATGCCGAGGGAGAAGTTGTGAGTAGCAATGGAGCCGTGGCCTGGGCAAGCGATCCAGACCAAAGAGACGAAATCGGCGGAGGACGCGAAGGGCGGCTCGAGGTTTGGGGGCTCACTGGTTGGTACCTTAATGTTTTCCTCAGAACCATTGGGTTGTATGAGTAGCTTGTAATATTGCAAAGAGCTTAATGGACTTGAACCCACGGACCATGGCCACAAGAAGATGAATGACGAATTCGTGACACAGCACACGATGCCAGAGTTCTAGACTCCGCCGCCCACGGAATGTCATATACATAGCCACAGCAGAGTGAATAGGATAGTACGATGACAAAGATAGTTTCAATCGCAGATTGTGGTATAGTAAGGCGGAGATACAGAGTGAGAGACCGCAAGAGGGAGCCGAGAAACCTGTGTAGGAGACGCTCGCGTACTTGGTTTCGAAGCTGGCCTCGCGATGAAGCTGTGCAACACGCGACCGCATGTGTGCCAACTTACCACCACTGTGCCCCACAATTAGCCTAGTTCCAAAGTGCGGCTACAGAGGTAGCAAGGCACCGACGTCCAGCCGCAGATAGTTGTCAGCTTGGCGGAGATACACGTCTATCCTCCATGCAACGAACCACGAACCACTGCTCTATCAAGCCATCCGAGAAACACCATGGGCAGAGCAGTGTTCAGAACCTTGTTCCAATTCATCGACGCCACCAGAATATGAAAGAAGCTGTCTAGATGAATAGTTCCCGCCATTCCTGAAACGCGTCTTTCTTTGAGAGAAGCAGCGTCCGCCAGCTTATCCGTAGGACGACGTTTCATCCCTCGTCCGGTGGGAAGCCATACTGAATAGTTTCCCCGAAAGTTACAGAGACCCTTGTCTATGACTGCGAGCGCGGAGACCTTCTGCTGTCAAGTGGGTCTGGATGTTTGGAGCGTCGTTGTCCTGCATTAAATTCTCTTGAACCCGCGGGACTTGGGCCAACTCCAGACCCTTGGTAACGGGAGACGATTGGTCATTCTCTGAAGACGTCCGAGGTTCCACGGACGAGATTGGAGGCTCCTCCAGTGCAGCACGAGGAGCACCGGTTCTCCACCGCCTGTGGGTTCGGGGCGTTGTACGACGTGACGACCAAATTAGGTAAAGCCCTCCCTCGGCTGCTGCAACCACAAATGCGACAAACAATGCCAGAAGAACTTTCTGTCGTGCACATACAACGTCAGATACTGTCGCGATGCCGGTCAGTATCCGGTCTAGACTTACCCATTCATTCTGCCACCTCAATCTGTCAGCTGCCCACCAGGTGGCCACACCTGATCCAAGGATACTGAGCAGCGCATTGAGAAGTGCCGTGATAGCGCGACGGTCGTTCATTTCGCTTCGATGCACCGGCTCGTCATTGCGAGCCAGCGGTGCGAACTCTGCAGGAAATTTTCGGTCTGGGGCGGTACGCGTTCCAGCCAGCAGCGCAATCATGCTGTAATCGCTTGGTTGCAAAGGAGGGCTGTGTCCTTGCAGAGCGGCGAGGCCCTCCGCCGAACGTGTCCATGTAGATATGGAGGAGAGGAGGGCATACGAAATGACTGGCATGGCATCACTTTGGGCCACACTGTCCGCCTCTTGGGGCTTCAAAATACCATGTGAGAGTGCCCCGCGTAACTGCGAGCGATACGACTCTGGTAATAGCTCCTGGAGAGGTGCAAGTGCTTCTGCAAGGTGTGGTTCAAGAGAGACATTCAGTTCGGCGGTGGCAACCATGATGAGAGGCTTTATAACTGTCTGCAACGGTGGATTTTTGTCATCATTCACAGCCTTTGATACTGGAAGATACATCACTCACAAACAGTCTGGGTGTAGGGGCTGTGATCGCTGTGCTGGCTGAGGGACTTTCATATTTGAGCGCTGATCAAAGCGCCGCCGTCGCGTCGGGGTTACCCGGTTTGGAAGTTGGCGGTCCTCCGCGATTGGTCAATTCAAACACCGACGCCGCCTGTAAGTAGTACGTTCTGAGCAATTTGCGATTTATCAACTGCGGTGAGAGGCCGTAAGCGACATCGTCGTTTTATCCCGCTCACATCGTCAAAGCAGGTGTGACAGTATCTCACAGAGATCGCCACAATAGTCGTGAGAACATCCCTCGCCATCTTCCACCGCATGCCACTTGGGATCGCTTAACTATTCCATCTGCAGATTGGCTTTCATTGTCAGGACAATATCTTCAAAATGACTGTTGGCAACAGCAGAATTGTTCACGAAACACTTGCATCGCTGGACATCAGCGATAGCAGCACAATAGCGCGCTTGGTTGATGTTCTCGACGAGCACTCAAAATCCCTTGCGGTAGACGAGCAGTTGAGGTGTGCTCTCCTCCCCCTTGTAACCTAACAACGACCTGAAAATTACACCCTCCCAGACGAGAAATTGGCAGTGGCACACCTGACATCTGGCTTGATCTCCGGCATTTGTGGACGGTCGTTGCGGATTCAGTCTCGACGATCGAGGACGAAGACGACGAAAATGAAGATGGAGCGGCGGCAGGTCTCCGGTCGCTATGCGTAAGCGTAGCCAAATTCACTCGCAACCTTGTCGCTGCTGTTCCAGAGAATCAATCGCGAGCCTAGTTAGTCGGTCGTCAATATTATGGAGGTTCCAATGCTGACGGTGGTCCTGCCGTCACCGAACACACAGTGAGAATGAAGCATCGATTAGGCGGCTGCTGCATCACTACACTTCATACGCACAAACGCAGAAATCCGAGAGTGAGTGAACCGCCGGTTTGGATTTTTTTTACAATCTGCTGACCCGGTGCATATGTTCGTTTGGCCATAGCGTTCATTGTAACCCGAATACTGACACAGGCTCTGTCCAATATCGTGACGGAAAATGAAGACCTTATCGAGCAGCTATGGAAGAGCTATCTACAGCTACCGGAGGAACAGCTTATCCTCATGTGCGTTTCTATTCTTCTCGATCTTGTGTCATCAAGCACTGACTTCTGCGAAGCCGAATAATTTCTACGCCAGATGCTGGTACTGCCCTTGCATCATTTGTCCTTATTCTCAATTGTATATATGGGAGTAAGACGCGCATGTATGTGTCTCTCCTTGTTTTCTCATTCAAATTTTCTCGCGGTACCGCAGTGCTCCCGTCCCATTAGATGTCTTCTACCACATTTCTTCTCAGCTTCTATGGATCCCACGGCTAAATGAAATGCTTATACAGGAACCTTCTCACAACCAGCCTAGGCGGCCCCCGTCTCTGTATTACGTACTTGGACCGGATGGCCTCGCTGTTCGAAAACTCAGACAAGGACAGTGCACGGGCTTTTGACATAGGGTATGCATGTCATAACTTAGGTTTACGTATAGAGGAGCGGAGCCTTGTCTATCCCGGAAGATAACACTTGGATATATCCTGTGACTAACGACGTTCACTGGCTCTCATAGATACCGAATATTCAGCGAATGGACCGAAGAAGGTGTACTTCCAGTTATTTACTCTCGAATAGGAATGTGAGCCTTTTCCTCCGACTCCTCTCGGAAGTCAGCTGACATATCTCTCATCCCACGCCACTCAATGACCTGGCCTCGCCGTCGAAGCACTGATGAGGCGGTGACACCACACCAAACGACGCTACTGAAGTTGCTGGATGCCTATCTACAACCTTCCAATCTTGGCCATGCCAGCGTTTCACAGGAGTGCCTTTCGCAGCTGTGTACCTTGATGACAACGACCTTTTTCGCCCTCGCTGAATACGCGCAGCAATCGATTCAACGAGCCTTGGGTTCCTACAAGAGTAGAAGCACGCCACCCCATACAGGTACTCCCGAAAGTGCAAATACACCCCCGCAGACAACGGCAAACGCGGAAAATTCGCCACCGCTGAACCAAATAGACTTATTACTGCCCAAGGTTTGCGAAGCCCTTGTGCTCGTGACACAATGCCTCGTATCCCTAGCATTGTTTTCCGAGGAAGAGTGCAATTCTAAAAGCCCTGTGCCGAGCCAAGAACGAACTCCGAGCTCGCCGAGTATAAGCTTCAAAGACTACGTCAACAGCGCCGTGTCCCCTTCAGGAACGGGGTCTGTGGAGAGTATCGTAGGTTCGTGCTGCGTACTTCTCGTTCCAGCGGTGCGGTCTCATCTAACTGAGCGCGGCTGGTCTCACCAGAAACACTCCGCCTATTGGATCAGTTCCTTCCCAGAATCACATTTGGGAAGGTCGCACCCCCACCCGTGCATGTCGGCGAGTTGCATGTTCCACCTCCCGACAATAGCGCAAGAAACCAGGATAGTTCACTCCATCCGCAAGCCGCCGACCCAAAAGGATTTTCATATCTCAAGCGAGACCTTGTGAGGCTACTTGGTATCCTCGTGGCGGATCGTCGGCCGGTTCAAGACAGGATCAGAGACTGCGGTGGGATCCCTGTCGTCCTGAACCAGTGCGTTATTGACGACCGGAATCCATGTCAGTTGCCTTTTCTTTCTTGTGACGTAAAAACATCTTTGCGCATGCTTCACACCGTGGCCTTGTTTGGATTTCCAATATCTATTCAGTTTTCTTATTTTGCTTCCTCGCCACATGCTAACCATACTCCTTGGCAGACCTGCGAGAGCATGCAATCTTAGCGCTTCGCAATCTATTGTACGGCAACTCAGAGAACCAGGCCGTGGTGAATGCAATTCAGCCACTCGGAAATTGGGAAAATACCATCGCAGAGTGACCATGCGTCTTTCGCTCACTATCACAGATGTGTAAAATATAATAGAAATACATTGCCATAAGCACACTGCTACCACCCGTGCTCGCCCCGCTGCGGGAGCGACAGGGCCACGTAAACGCAGAAAATTGCCATAACCTACTCTTCCTCATCATCGTCAAAGTCAATCGCACGCCGTTTACGTGAGCCTGTCCCGGCCCGTCGCACGCCCCAGTCTTCGTCATCCTCCTCGCTTTCTACATCCATAGCATCATCCGGCACAGTCTTGCCTGTTGCCGGATTAGCTTCGTCACTTGTTTCTTGGGCCCGACGCTTCTTCTCATCCGCTTCAATCTTGGCCTCAAGCCTGTCCAAATCGTCTTCCTCTGGCTCTTCCTCCCGATGTCTGCGGGCCTTCTTCTTCCTTCCACCGTCATCTGAATCCACAAAGTCTGCGTCTTCGTCTTCCGAATCGGCCACCAGGAAGTCATCGTTTTGATATTCCCCAGGACCCCGCTTACTGCTCTCTCCGTCTTGCTTCTTCCCCTTACGGTCCGACGACCCAGCCAACCCAAACTCGTCGTCAGAGCCGCCCACGCCGAAAGCGACATCGTCGTCTTCGTCGTCTGACCACATGTCGTCTCCGCCCCGTTTACGCGTGTAGCTCGCACGTCTGCGTTTGCCACCGCCCAGACCGTCCTCATCGCGGTTAGTCTTCCTCGGTTTCTTCGAAGCCTGCTTAAGCAGCTCCATCTTCTCGCGCTCGGGATCTGTAGTCGGATCAGGAGCCATGCGCAATCGGGCAATCTTGCTGTGTTTTTGCCCTACAGCTCGGACAAGCATACGATGCGTCTCGGACTGCATGCCTGTGGGACGAAGTGTCATCGTTCCCTTGATAACGCCTTCACATTGAAGGATTTCGGCGCGCTTGTGCTGGGCGACAAGATACGTAAGACCCTGGGCCTTTGCCCCGGCAGTTTGCGTCTGAGATTGGGATCCGCTCTGCGATGGAGCGGACGGTTGGGTGCCACCAAGGGCTTGACGGGGTACGGCGCCCGATGTATCAACTGTTTGCGTTATATCAAACAGTTCCTTTCCGAGCTGTAGGCTGAGTGAACCATCCGACCAGCGAATGACGCGGCTATTTGATTGACGTTTCTGTTGTGAGAGCGCAATTCAGTCACATCTCATCTAATGAGGGCATCCCAATCCGCATCGAAATGAATGCCATACTCACGTCACGGCCATTCTCATCCTTGGTCCACCGCCAGCGTACTGTGTTTTCTACTTTTAGTTTTATTGACATGCTTTTCTCGCGCAAACTTTCTCCCGGCTGCGCGTCGTCCTCCTCTTGTTCTGGCCCGATGTAAGTGTCGGGATGAAAGGGTTTCGAGTCCACTTTGACAAAGTTCGGCATACGTATTACCCAAAGCTGTCAAACAAATAGTAACGGGTCTCCTTCATTAACCTTCCTATGGTCTAACGATACTAGGCAAAGTTGCGTACTCACACTGTCATCAGTACTCCTTGGTACGGGGATATTGGGAATCTGCGCGCTTGCTTCCAGAACCTCTTCGACAACCGGATCTGGTTCGTCGTCTTCGCCGTATTCCATTTCTTCCCTATGCTTACGTTCAGGTGAGGAAATGCCGTCTGCATGTTCTGACGAGCCGGGCGTGGTTACACTAGCGCATTACGGATTAATGAGTTTCAACTAAACACGACAACTACAGGTTGCCGCACCCTTCATGTTTTACTTCGTCTACCTCTTTGTCATCTCCAAATAGGTCTTCCATCTCCTCATCCGGTTGTGAAGTAGCCTCAGCGGTTTCTTCGTCTTCTTGTGACACCGTGTCCTCGAGTACCTGCTTGTCCATGTCTATGTCTTGGAGGTCGTTGTAGTCGCCCGAGTCCTCGGTTTTTGGCTCCACATGTGCAGGGGATCCAACTGCATTTAGTGAGGACATTTTGAGATTTTGAGGGAATAATATGCAACCCCGAGCAAGTGGTTGACGAGAGCGAGCCTTTCGCCACCAACGTGAACTGAGACTGGACAGTGAGCGGCAAGGTCATGTGATTCCGATCAACAACTGCCAAATAAGGCGACGCTTATCCATCTCCACCGCACCCACGCCTCTTTGCACTGGCTCTGATGACTGCTCGATATTCTGCTCTGCCTTCTTCATATTGCTCGGTACTTCGACAGCATTCCTGAAGACTCGGATTCTTGCCACCTTCTTTTGGGCATGCTTGTGAGAGGAGCGCAGCCACAGCGTCTCGATTCTGACGGGATTGCCTCGAGGTCATGATGGCATCCTCGTCCCTCGCTCGGCCAGAGTAAATGACATTCACGGCAAAATACGTCGGCCATCCCCATCCTTTCGAGTGGCGAGCATATCGCGAACGCCGAGGTCCCTACCCATTCCTTCCACTCCGGAAACAAACCGCGAAAATCGTGAATAATGGTTGTGCAAGGTGTAATATGACCATCTCCGTATTCCAAGGAGCTGTGTTAAGTGTAACCCTATGCGATACACCTCTCAAGAACTTCTCTGCAGAATACTCTGTACACCGCCATTAGCCGACTGCTACTTTGGCGGTGTAGCACCGCCTCATGGACAAGGTGTGTGCTCTGCTTGTACTGCCCACAAATAACAAGTTATATATGCATAAAGACACAAGCTGGGGGTCGTGCGTGCAGTTGTGGTCGGGTTTGTCTCGTCCACAACTGACTGCACAACATTCGGCGGGGACGGTACGGGTCGGAGGGTTGACGGACCCGTATGGGATGTTTCAATGTAGTCTTCTCATGTCAACCATATACGTGACTCGCCAGTCACATATTTTTATTCATATTTGGGGGTTTGGTTCGGTTCTGAAAGATCTGAACGCTTGGACTGCAGTCGTGGGCGCTCCCTGCAGTTGGACTGTCCAGCCGGTGCACCATTGAGCGTCTCATTGCAGTCCCATACATAAGCCCCGCCACCCTGTCTATATGTACCTTCAGTCCCATCTCGCTCCTCGCATCTGACTCTTACTCTCGGCCGCAGCCCCGTCCTCTTGCCCCTCACCGCTCATCGTGCTCGCGTTTCAATGAATTCGTCGGACCAACAGTCTCCTCGTCGTCCGCTACAGCAAAGTCCAGAGACCAGAGCAAACAACGACTGGGCCAACGACGTGCCTGCTGTGTCGCCTCTCGTGGACAGCTTTCACGACATGAACGACTGGAACGTACGTGCATCTTTGTTGTATGTCGCCTTCGAGTCAAACTGACGATGAGTCGCTACAGACCTATGAGCAGTACTCTCCCATGATGGGCAGCCCACTCGCCTTCGACAGCGGTCATGGTCTCTATACCTTTGACGACTCCTTCATCGAAAACAATGCGACACATGACGACCCACAGAACGCACTAGGGCTGACAGTGCCTGAGATTCCATCCTCGCCACACACGGACGATACCTCAGGCTACATTCTCCCTCAGGTACAGCCCCCCACACCGCGCAACACATTGCCCCAGATCAACACTGCTCTTCTTCAGCCGATTGATTCACTATACCATCGCTCCCCTATCAACCACTCACCGTACGGTCTCTCTGGCAGTCAACCTCCGTTGTCGGCAACCGCCTCTACGCCTTCCAGTATGGGCCATTACTCGATGCCATGGACCCCAGCACCATTACCGAACACACCCCACCATTACTTCTCAACGACCCCTGGCGGATTGTTATCTCCCCACCCTGCGTACAGTGTCTGTTACCCTTCCGCCCGCACTCCCCCTAGCCCGTCAGCATCGTTGATGGTTACATCTCCTTCTTCAGCCACTTCTCCCAGCTCGCTCTCTTCGGTTCCGACTGTTGTCGAACTTGCGGCTCGATTTCCATTCGCGGAACATATCATTCCGCAGAAGCTCTACCGTCCTAACACTCAAAGCGATCGTCGTCGCTACGTCGAAGAGGTAGAACTGGAGCAGCCTATCATGTTCTATTCTGCAAACGGAGAGACATGTGGTATTCGATGCACCGACGCGTTAAGCTCCAGGTTTGCCGGTCTCCATGGTCGTGACGACCCCATGTTTGAGCATCGCGGTCCCTCGGTCTCTATTCGTCTCATGGTTCGTTTTCAATGTCTCGTCATGCATATCTCATACTGAAGTCCGCGCAGTGGCCTGGGTATGCTCCCTGGAGCAGACAGATCCCGACGCGCGACTTCAGGAGCCCCCCTCAGCCCATCACCCGTGCCAAACTGGCCAAGAACGTCGCGAAGACCATCAAGCGCTTCCTCGAGGTGAGTCACCCGTGCTTTGCGGTCCGAGGATCAAGGAGCCTCTGGATTTACTGACCATCTTCCCACACAGGATATGGAGACCAAGCCTATGGAGGATGATGCTAATCCCCACTTCAAGGTGGGCCGAAAACCATACATCACAATCGACGACCTTGAGATTGTTGGCCTTCAACATGTGTCGATGGGATCGTGGCAGGCCCACGTCCGCCTTCACCGCCGCGGCTGAACCGAAGGCGCTCATCGTCCCCACCTATACTCGACTCACAACTCGGCAACCCGGTCATTCGTTCCACTCGCAGCATCACCTTGTCTTGTTCCGTCGAACCTGACACGGTCGAGCACTAACGCGAGCCATCGCTACCCATCACCGTCTCTACTGCTGGTCAACTGCCTGCGCCGCCGCCCAGATCTCCTGGATCCTCTCATCAGCGATGATGGATCATACCACCAGCAGCGCAGCAGTCCCTCTCGAGGTTCCATATGAACGAATTGTATGTCAGCCTTTCTAAGACGCGCGAACGCAACCTGCTGCGCAATCTCTATACCCTCCCTTCATCTGTTCTCGCTTAGTTTGCTCACATAAACGTTTTGACTGACCATCTTTACAACTGACGTCCAACGCTCGCCCACTCTTGCTTACCCTTCCTGCTTGGCTGTACTTTGCTATCTTCATCTCCTTCGTCCGTCTCCTGAAAGCTCTTCACAACGTTATTTCGTCTCAACTCTTCTTCACAATCCCGGATCTGCTTTGCCATCTACGTCTTCCTGCAATTGCTGCGCTTTGTGTCGTGTTTTCAAGTGTGTATCCAGTATCTCCGTCTGCAATGAAATGGACCACATCTCAATTATCGATCTCCGGCAACCCAGGACTGCATGCGCTACCTGTTTTCTGTAATGAATGAAAGAAGCAGCCTATGTATGACAAACGCCTGCGGCACTTTATGTTTACGATGGAAGATCAGGCTCACACCCCGCAGCGTCTTTGCGGCTCGTGGTGGCGTTAATGCAGGGCCATCGACCACGGAGCTCTGAACACTGCTGTATCGCATCCGCGGTGTTCGTGGATACATGACACTGGATAGATTGTGTTCTGGACACGGCTCTAGGTCTAGAGCAACTTACTGCCAGTGGCGAATAGACAGAAATAAGTACATGTCAAAACATGCTGCGTGTGGAAAGAGGGTAGTCACTCATCTACATTGACACACGTACGCGTAGCGCTACGCGGTATGTTGATAAGCAAATATCCCTCATTGGTGCGTCTCATCTTATCAATGGCTGGACTTGCTCCCAAAAGTAGCAACGGACTTCGTATAGGGGTATACCTACATGGGACGGGAAAGAGGCTTCGGATGAGCGAATAGGTTGGCCGCGAATGTCGTACGCTGACTGCCACAGCCGTTACCATCGGGTGTCCCATACGACCTTGAACTGCGTGTAACCTACGGCACGAACCCCGTGTCTCTGGGGTGAGTTTGGGGGCGGTGGCGGAACGTAACGACATGCTAGAAGGCTACTCGACATGCGCGCAAACCGTTCCTGCGGGTACAATACTACGTCAGAAGACCTTCTCCGGAAGCCTGCACTCATGAGTGGCGTCCTTGGGCGGCAACCTGCGAGGTGCCATGGGTGGCTGACGAAGGGTAAGTATGCCCGATTCATTTGCAACGACCACGGCCATAGCCGTGGTTATTCTGGGTGGCTGGTATGGTATGGCACTCAGATGTGGTTGGACAAAAGCCGCTGAGTTTCCTGAAAGTCCCCTCGCTCATCGCCGCAACCGCCTGAGAATATGGCGCGTCGACTTGGCCGATGTCCGCGATAAGTAGCAATAGATACTCTCGGAACTTACGCTTCACGTACGACTGGTCTTGCACTGTTGCACGCCTGTTGCCACAGGTCCACCGGGTTTCCGCGAAAACAGAACACTGCGTGGAAACAAATTCATCACATCTACAGCTCGGAGTGCGCCGGCGCCCCGCATAGATGGCCTGAAGTGAGGCTGCGCACCAGAGACCCCTTCCCCGTCAGAGCAGCCCGTTTTGGGTGTGTCGGTACCTCCGCGGAAGGTATCGGTCAGAAGGTTCTAATTGCGCGGGGCACAGGGTACGTCTGTCCCCCATCCGCATTCCGTAAGGATTTGAGACTACGGACGTCCCTCTCGGGGTATGACGGTCGCTTGAGTTGATTGAAACGGATCAGGCTTGCAGAGGTACGATATCGTCAGATCGCGGACAGATGCGAGATTCGTTTGTGACCTGTGAGTGATATGTGCCGGCCCTGTATAGAGAGAAACCGCCATGAATATACTTGACATTATCACTATCAAGCTTTGATGGCCGGACGTACCTGGTTTGCCACAGGTGACTTCTGTAAAGAGCATGTGCTGTCTCGCTCGAATAGGCCGCGCTTAGGCATCTGTTCACACATCCAGCGGCGCGAGCACATGCGAGGGCCTTAGTAAAGCTTGTCTTAATGTGTAAACCGTGTATGCGCAAGCCCCGAAGGAACGTTCTACGGTTCTATAAGCCCATCTGGAAGATTACGCCCGTGTAATCAGTAAGCATTGAATACGATTGGAACACCCTGCAACGTTGAGTACATTGTCAGCAGCAGTATTGGGGTACAGAAAAGAGACAATGACACTAGCTATGTGGAAAGCTAGGCACACCATCCTTGGCTAGCTACCACCGTGACCGCACCGGGACATGTCGTCGTGCGTACGCCGTGCGGATATCGATACATGCCCTAACCGTTGCTACCAAGTCAACAACAGCGCCGAGTTCCCGCCCACTTGACGGAGAAGCAGATTGGGTTCAATGACCGAGGTGGCGTCGGCGGATTGCGTTGTCGGCCACATGTTTTCCTAGCTGTAATTATACTAAGGCACCGGTCAGGGATTATGTATGGCAACATGAGGCAGGGCACGGGCAATGGAAGGAGAACAGCGCACTCACGGTCGGGGAAACACAGACCGTGCGTGTCAGAAGACGACTATACCGATTGTAGGAAAGACCCCCCTCGCTAGCCACCCTCGACACGTGGGTTCTGCAGCATTGAGAGACTTCGGTTGTTCAGTGCGTACCTGGAAATAAACGGTTATCGGATAGCACCGGATGACAGTCGTGTCTCGGAACTTGAACCAAGCCAGATACCGAGCTGGGTGGTAGTAGGAAGCTCTGTGCGATTTCTGCGCAGACAGAGATATGGGATGGTGAGTAGCCTCGCCACCCTCACTTCCTGCCCCTCACCGCGCTGTTATGTATTGCAGAGAACAATGGGCACCACCAAGTTTCTTGTCATTGGCGCCCCTTCATCTGAATCCGGTAAGTAGCTTGAGATTACCTCATTGGGAAAGACAATCACTGACCCATCCCAGGTGGGTCTATTGTTCTGTACGACATTGATTTAAGTGGATGACCTCGTTAAGTCCGCTTAACACATACATAGTATTGTTGTTCTCTTTGACTCGCATTGTCGTCGCATTGCTCATCCTTGTAGCGGACCAGGCAATGTTATTCGACTCAGAACGAGCCGAAGACAATGCAAAGCTGCCGAGCGAAGGCTTATAAGTTGGAGCAATGAGGAGCAATGAGAACACTGACCTTTGGTCTTACGTTCCCGCCTTACACCGTGACATCTGCACTCCTTGCGTCGCATCACCCATTATATCGCCGAAATCCGCTACAACCTCTCGTCTATTACTCATGATGGAGCACGGATGTCTCGCAGTCGCAATGGTCCAACGCCAGGTTATGATCGTTCAAGGTAATTTGACTCGTTTACAGGATGATCAATTCAAACTGATGTCAAAACTTCAGCATCGCGCTCGCATAATTCACGAGAAGCATGGCTAGACGTACACACCTTCATGCCGTTCGGGTCGAACGTCTTCCTCCCCTCACCCGTACCACAAGCACGCATATCCTCTTCCGACATCCTCACTATCTTCCCCTCGAGCGACAAACTGGCCCACGAGTCAGCTTTCGGGAACGACGTGCTCGAAATATCGCCGCGCGCATACGAAGAGTTCGTCGAGCTTAGCTCACGAATGCAGAAGAAGTACGAACGTCTTTTTGACGTCTGGTCGAAGAAGGCTCGTCGCTAGACGGGGTCCGGAGAGTGTCCATCGTCGAGATCACTGGCTTGATCGACCCTTCGCCTTACGCTTCTTGTTTACATGCTCCATTCCATGCACTTCCGAAGATACCCACCACGTTTGACCCCGTTGTATCGATAGTACCTCTTGTAGCTTGACACTCAATCACTGTATCAATAGCCTTTCTATGCGTAACACTTATATAAGCGTATGTTGTATGTCCTATCCCATGTATGTATATTGCGAATTCAGCTTCAATACTCGATGATGATAATATACCCAAACCGTACCTTAATATGACTGACTAGGTCTATCTATCACTTCTCCGAGACAACGGACAACGAGCACATCCCCCTATATCAAGTGAAACGATATATACGCACACATGAGGACATACATTTCACCATTGCCATGACATGCCATGACCGTGATCCGTCAGGCTAATTTGGCAGCGACCATCATAGTTTCAAAATCGGAGAGGCTCATTGACTTGTCGGGGGAAGTAGAAAAGGCTTCTAGCATCTCAACAATCTGGGAGAATGTTGGCAGTGAGACGATCAATGCGGTCACGGCCAAGGTAGGCAACATACCTCTTGTGCTGTTATCTTCTCCTTTAACAAATCAGCGACTCGCGCGATGTCCTTTATCATAATACGCTTGTCGTCCAAGTCAGTCTCAGAAACGTCGGGAAAGAACAGCGCAAATGTACGGCGACACTCTGCCTTCTGGCGTGCTGTCAGCTGTCTTGACTTGCCATCAAAGTCCTCCGACGATTCAGAGGAATAGGAAGTCTTCCGGGAGCGTGTTTTCCGGTTCGAAGAAGCTGCTTTGGCCTTGCCTTTCCCCTTGTCTTTACGTTGCGGCGTCGACCGCACGAAACCACCCTCTTGATACTCGTCCTCCGAGTCATCTTCTTCAGGGTCTTCACTCTGGCCGTCGGACCCAACATACTCTTCGTCCGAAGCTTCACTCTCATCTACATCCATCTTGACGCCGCCTTCTGACTCCTCTCCATCTTCTTCATCCGGAGCAGAAGTGTCCAACAACGCCGCGCACACGGCTCTCCAGTCTTTGCGACTCACAACCATCTCCTGTTCTCCCTGGCCTCTGATTCTCGACCCTCTTGCGGTACTTCCCCAGCCAGAGGCGGCATTTCGAAATACGTCGAGCACGTCTTGATCATCAGGTTGGAGGTCGAGTAACTGCAACGCCCGAGGTATCAGATGGAGTGGTATATGAGTGATTTCTGTTTCATCTGTATCATCGCCGTCCACGGATACGGAGGCAGAAGGTGGGACGAATCCGCCGGCTTCCGAGCTAGCAGCATCATCAGGAAGGAAACCACCTCCCATCGGCTGATCTTCATCGTCGGGCAAGAACCCACCCGGTGCAGGTGAGTTCTCCACCAGAAATCCACCAGATCCAATATTGTCTTCAGGTGGCCTCGAACTCCGAGTTGAACCAATCCTGCGTCGCTTCCGGGTAGAAGTGCCAGCGAGTTCTTCTTCACACGCGCGATTGAGAGCGCGGTCTATTCGCTTTTGCAGACGAGGTGGTAGTGCATTGAAAGTAGGATCGACATCGTTGCCTTCATTGGTGGCCATCGTAGTAAGTTTCAGAATTGATATGAAGAACTGGACTGTCGAACATGAAAGTTCTATGCAAGCTGCGGTGGTCTGACAAAGGCCGCTTGAGGGGCATCCGGGCCTGGTCCTTCTATATTTGGTAAGTGCGACCTTCTGATCCTAACAAGTGTAAACAAAGAGCGACATGGGCCTCATTCATCTGGTGGCAGATTCTTAGATCTCTCTTAGAGCTTAATATTTTAATGACGTCGTGAATAGAACGATAACCTGACAGTAATTTACATGATAAAGAATAAAACATCACAGCATCATCATAGCAGGAACGTGAGATAGTTATAGTCGTTGCGCTCCGTGGGTCGTCGAGAAACACATGCATGGGTAGCGTCAAATAACACCATTCTTAACCTATAGAGTTCAGAGGCCCTCAGTAAACAAGGAGAGCATTTAGATATTATGACTTACTTTCTGCATGAAACCAGAAACACGACTTATGTCAATAACTTGCGATTCGCTCTCAACAGCGACCACCAAGTTCTCAAGCATCTACCAATCATTCCATTAGCTCTAAACAGTTCCTCCGCCCTTAAAACACCGACACTCACATCTTCGACTTTATCCATAGGAATCCCAGTGCACATAGAAACAATCTTCTTACACTGAAACTCCTTCTCCGCACTCGCGCCCTTCAGCCGACTTATCCGCTCCTCCATCAGCTTGTCTATTCTCGACTGCCATATCTTCATCCTGCGCAGCCGTATCAAACTAGCCACTGAGTCCGTCGTAGGAAGAGCCGGGTCCTCGTCCAGCGAGAAAGAGAGGTCAACAGGCCCAGATAATGTAGATCCCGGGCCGCGATTCTTGAAGGCAGGGCCATTCCGTACGCCAGCGTCGGACCCGTCCAGTTCCGTACGACCTGTCCAGTCAAACTTGTCTTCGTCTTCTAAGGCTTTCTCCAAGTTACGTGTTCGCTGCGTTATCAAGTCGAGCTCGGCACATTCCGCTTGCTGTTGCTGAATCTGCTTTCGCTGTTCGGACAGAGATCGAGTGGCGGCGCGGAGGTGGGCTTGTGTCAGGTCAAGAGCGTCCTGCTTTGACTTGATCTCTGCTGAGAAATCTGAACTGAGACCTTGGATCATCGTCTGGATGTCTGTTCAGTAAATATAGATGAATACTTTTATGATTGCTGTGTATAAGTCGGGAAGTACCTGCTATGACATCTTGGCTTTTCTGCACTGGTGCAGAAGGACCAGATCGCAGTGAAGACAGCAGATCTTCAGCTCGAGGTGCACCGCCCAGTTCCTACGCCATCCCCTAAGCAGTGTCGCATGATATATGGTACGTGTGACTTACCTCCGTTTCAACACCGAAATCCCCTGGTCGTAGCCCGAGCTTGTTCGCCAATATACGATTCGCTCCGACATCCATCAGGGTCCTCACGATACTCCGATTGCCCACTCGTGCAGCGATGTTCAAAGCGGTATCGCCATGTTCATCCTGTATATCTACCAAACTCTTAAAGTCGCCGCCCTGGTGTTGCGCTATCCAGAAGAATATCTGCTCCAGATAATACCGTGCTGCCAGGGCACGCCCTTTCACGCCCGCTGAAGCCACAATATGGTGCACGACGCTCTTCTTCGACGTGTCGAGCGTGCGTATCGACGTATGCAGTGCAGCCACCAGGGTATGGAACGTTTGGGTGTCATGGTTTGCCGTGGCCAGAGTGGCGCGTATAAGTGGCGTTTCGCCGTTATAGTTTCCTCTGTGAATATCAGATCCAGCGGTCAGGAGTGCCTGCACCGTCTGGTGCCTAGCCAGGCTCGCAGCTAAGTGCAATGCCGTGTGGCCGTGATCGTCGAGGACAAGATCAATGTCAGAAGAAAGTGAGGGGTTATCTGGAGGGATCTCGCGTAACGAGTTCAGCACGAATGTAGGATCGTCTCGTAGGCAAATGTGCGAGACGATGGCGGCACGCCGGGGATCACGCAAAGGAGCCGTTAGGTCCATACCCCGTGGTATGGTAGCTTTCGTCGCGAAACGCGCCTCTTGCAGCTCATCGTTAGCTTCCAGCTGTGGTGCCTTTCCGTTGGCAGGTGGGTGGACACTCTGTGAACTCTCCGGTCTCGACAGCACTCCATTAACGGAGGGCTGAGTGGGTGAGTTAGGCGCTGTAGCATCAGGACGGTCAGTGCGGACGCGCTTCGCGGGTGACGGACCGTCTTGCTCGTCTTTGGGAACTGTAGACGCAGGACGGGAGGTTTGAATGTCTGGGGATGCGGCCAACATGAACGGGGAGCGCGAATCCGCGCTCGCGTCTGATCTGGCGCGTTTCAGTGACTGCTGTTGTGCTGGAGGAGGGGTGGGAGAGACGCCAGGGGCCGTGTTGAAGGGGGATGCGGTACCAGGATAGCCGTGACTAGGATAGTACGACCCGGGTGGGCCATAGCCCGGTGCTCGTTGAATACTCAATGTCGAAGTAGACGGAGTG